>JARWIR010000008.1:11200000-12400000 GCA_029959085.1 Nemophila menziesii
ATATCTTTTAATAAGACAACATTGAAGTTATTCTAGTGAACTGAGAATCCATCTCGAACACTCTGAAGTATCATACCCATTATCTATGAGATGCGAAGATAGCTAAAGAAATTTCCTCATTAGAAAATTTCTCATATATAAAGATCTTATAACAAAATAGTTGACATTCTTGCTAAGTATTCTAGACGTGGTACTATTTAACAAATTGGAAGAAAAAATCCATTCAACATATTATTGATTTTCTTTCTAAGCTTTATAAAAAAATGGTATCGGCTAATACTTGACTCTTCTCATCCGATTACTTCCTTTTGTCTTTTGTATTTGTTTATTTTGATTTCTTTTGGTATAACTCGTTATGTATCCCTATCATTGTTTTTTATAGAAGTTACTTGACTAAAAAAATGGGAAGAATAACTCTAGCCAATTATTACCATTAGGTCAGGGAGGCTTCATTGGATGGTTTACATGACGAGGGCTATGAATTTAAGTTGACCCTGCAAAAAAGAGGTAGACAGATTAGTGGTAATAATATTTTTAAAATAGGAACTCATTCCTTCTGTTACAAATAGACCAAACATTTGCGTTGATCAACTCAAGTGTCCCTAATTTTATTTTTTGGTTAGGTAAACGATTGAATAAATGAAACCAAAACTATACAATGTATAAGAACAATGACTACTTAAACCAAAAGCTTAAAGTAATGTTACAAATCTTAGCAGCTAGGCACCATTAGTACACATCTTAAATTAAAACACTATCAATCATGAAGGAAATATAGGGTCACAGATAAAGTAATATACAAAATATATAGCTTAACTTCTTTGAATATGACATCACGAGATGGGGCCGCACCATCAAAAGCTAGTTTGTTCCTCCCTCTCCAAATGAAGTACACCGTAGTCGCAAAAGAGATACGTCTTTATTTTCTTCTCCAAGTCATTCCATCTTTCATCTTCTTGATCTATTCTTCGATATATTAGTAATTTCTTTAGCGATTCTAAGACATTTTCGAACATCATTTCACTTTACACTAGAAAAATCAAACATAAAAAATTAGTTGTAGTTGGTTTCAAAATTATCGCCATACATACCACAAATGGATCCAAATCCATTTAAACATATGATCTTTAGTTCATACCTTTCCTTGAACGACCATTCATACAATATCATATTTTTAGGGGTTAAACATGAATCCTAAATAATGTTTACCCGAGGCCTAGGAAAATCACGTCGACGAATGACATTGTTAGGATTTTTATAAATCTCAAGATATTCCCATTTGTTAGATCTTTCCATGTGGAATCACCTTTAAACAAAGATGATATCATAGCCTTACTATAATTGATAATAATAATAGTGGTATTGATGCTTCCCTTTGCATCTCCATCTCACCAAACCATTTAGCCAATCCTTTTGCCACTTCCTCATTTCCAAGAGAAGTTTTAATCTCATCTTTCAATTTCAAAACTTCCTTCAACAAAGGTGAGTTTTTTTGCCACTTCACATTTCCAAACACTTTAATTCTTCATATCTACATATATATTTGATATCTTACACTAGATTGAATGGAAAAGATGGATAACCACAAGAAAGCCACCTATTGTATAACTGATCGAATCAACTCCAACTGACCTGCTGGTGTCGCCTAGGGTGTGATAAAAATAAGATAAATATAAGTCAAGAAAACTATGCACACTCATCCTAGACATGCACAGTACTGCAAGTATTGTAGGACGTATGCAAGTTTTAGTTGGTAAGTTGAGTTCGTTCTCAGGGACTTAGTGTGCTAGTCGAATGGGTAGCAATAACGAGTAAGAAGTAAATAATTAAAAGACAAGGAATAATAAGAGAATAAATTTCGAAATACTAAATTAAACTAAGAAAATAAAGACAGTAAATTAAATACGAAGAAATATGAGATGAGGTTTTGCTAGTATGCACTAACCCTTCTAATTATTTCTATTAAATCTAGTTAATAAGGGAGATAATTAGCTCTTAGATACTTAGTCAGGGTTCTAAATTCCCATACCTTAGACCTTGAGAGCGACTAAGGGGGCTACAGACACACCACGAGGCTGGTTCAAATAGGGTTATCCTGCGCTACTAGGGCCCTAAGCAATCAATTTCCATACATGGTGATAGTGATTAAATCATACCCTAATGAATATCTAGTTAGAATTAGTGTTGTCAAGACCAATATCGACACTAGACGCTATGTGGTGTTTCAATAATTAGACACCCAGCTAAGGTGATCATCTAACTACTATTAAGGTAACCCTATACTCGTGCACTAGCAAGGAAAACAGTCATTAAATCAAAACACATAAACAAATATAAAGGTAAGCAGCTAATATCAGATTAAAACATGTAATTCCCAAAGAAACTTAGATAGAAAGAAATTAGAATTCATAGTTTATACATGATGCAAAACCCAAGCTATGGGAAGTTTAGTTCATACCTGAAGGAAATAAACTAAAAGAAATAACTAAAGACATCATCTTGCTCATTACAATAACTTGGAAGAATAAAACCTTAAGAACTAATTACTCTGAGGCAAGGATGATTTACAAGTGATATAAGGGTGTATTTATAGGTGTTTAGAAGACCTAATTCGTTTTCTTGAAGGAAAAGGTAAGTAATGGACTCCAACCTCAACTCAAATTCGTAACCCTAAAAACATGAAACCAGGCCCGTTTTTCTTTTGGCCCTAGCAGCTTCAATATTCATCCGTTTGATGCGTATGAGTACACCAAATTCATCGTTTTGGAAAGATCTTAAACTTTTCTCTTGACCGTTTCTCCAAATTCCACACCTTTTTTGAGATATAAGCTGATTTGTGGTCGTAGGTGCAGAAATTCAGGATTAAGGCAGCTTTTCCTTTTCCATGTTTTTAGCTTTTCTTTCCTTATCTCAAATTTCCATTCTTATCTCTTTCCATATCTTGTAGTCTTTGAATTGGACTCTAATTAATCTCCATAATTATTTTTAAAGCTTCACACTAAATAAATAATTAAACCCAATATGCTCTAAAAATATTATTTTACTAAATCAAGACTCAAAATAGGAAAGTGCACTATTTCCCAAGAAAAACGATTAGAAAGACTTCTAAATCACTAAAAATGATGTCTCATCCTAATATAAATCTATCAAAAATGAGGAGACATCACCTGCATATGATAAAGTTGGAGTATTCTAAGATCTAAAGTATATTTATAATTAATTGATGAATGACTTGTAGTCTCTTATAATAAAAAAACTCCAACGGAAACCCCAAGATAACGGAACGATATTACTCCCTTTGCAAGTTGCGATATCTCCAATATTTCCTCTAGCTTATCCTGTTTGATCCCCATGTAATAGATGTTGGATTTGTGAAAATTCAAAGAAAATCCTAAACACTTTGCAAAGATATTCAAGCATTCCAAAGCACCTTATCAGCATGTAATAGTATCAAGTCATCGATGGAATATAAATACGTGACATTGAGCTTACCGCACTTCAGAATGTAGTTAAATCCTTGCTCCGTTTCTTTATTCAAGATACAAATGAATATTCAAGACATAAATGAAAAGATAAGGTGAGAGGGGGCCACTTTGTCTAAGTCCTTTTCCTTCCTTGATGAACCCATGGGTGTATCCATTAATTTCCACAAAATATGAGGGTGTAGTAACACAACCCTTGATCCAATTTATATACCGTGTACAAATGTTTAACCCCTTGAGAACATCATGAAGTAAAACCCACAAATTAGAATCACAATCTTTGCATAAATCAATATTTATTGTACACCTTAGTGAGCTATTTCGTTATTATACCCCCTCAATAGTTATTGCCTTAGATAATTGTTACCGGCCATTAAACTTACAAATACAAATTCTCTTTGTGCTTTATCTACGAGCTCATCCAAGACCAACTTCATTCTATCCATAATAATTATTGTGATCCCTTTGCGAACAACATTGCAACACAAAATTGGTGATAATCTTTTACTTTCAAAGGTATTTATTTTTTCAATATAAGAGAGATGGTAATGAAGTTGGTTGAGAAAGAGACCGATATAAATAATACTCAAACCGATATAATTACTCAACACCAACCACATCTCACGACTTCTTGAAAAAAGAAAAGAATACTCATCTAGTCCCAGATCATAATCATTACCAATTTGAAAGAGAACCTCTATAATCTCGTCATCGTTAGACTCAGTAAGGAGCTATACCTCTTGTTCTGTAGTAAACACTTTACACTAATTAAACACCCTACATCAACTCTTTTAGTCTCTTCACTGGTACTCAACAATTTACTCATGTATTGAGTACTCGATATTGTACTGTATACATTAGGGAGTTAAAATTTTGAATAATCTTCCACCACTACTTAATCTTCATGATATCATGTAAAAGTTTTAAACAACGGTATCTCTTAAGTGGATAACCATATTTAGAATTTTGTTAGAGAAAGATAAGTTCCTCCTTAGAACGTCTAGTAGTTATTTTTCGGAACTCCAATATTTCCTATTTTAGTATTAATAAAATCTTGTTAAAGTATAATAACTACCTATTCCAATGCCTTACTTTCCTTTTTATATATCTCCTAAACATTGGAAAAGTGTTTCTTGTTCAATCCTTCAAGTTCCTTATCTTTTTACAAACACCAACTTGTTTTGTCCCTCCATTATGCTCTTTTGTCCATCCATTTCTTACCACCTCCTCGTAATTTTCATGATCCAACCACATATTAATAATTAAAAAGGGGTCTCTCTTGTCACCTTTTGTAAGAGCAAAGAAACAATACACGGTGAATGATCCAAAATGTAGGATTTAGGCAAGAATTCTACATGTATGTAATGATCCAAAACTTCTAATCTTTGGATACAAATGTGTACATTTATGTGATAGATTAATCTAGTCAAGAGAAAAAATATTATTGGTATTTAGGACTTAGTTGAAGAATTTTGTCCATTATTTGATGTTTAACATTTTCTAGTCTAGTTACGGTGTTTATACTATTTCTAGATATTTTGCACACAATTTGTGTGTTAAATGTGTATCTCTTAGGTACGTGGAAGCTAGTACACTCTTATATGATGATAAGAAATGAATAAATTGAGATGACTCTTGGTTATGCAAAAATGGAAGATTTGACCACTTTAGAAAGTGAAAGTATGTGCATGCCAAATTTGGAAAGTTGATTGTTAGAGGTTCCACGCGATATTGAGAAGGATTTTGGGGGAACCCATCCCTTTTTAGATAGTACTTGAAGGTTTACGATTCAAAGTTGAATTGAAGAAGAGATATAATTTTCTGCTGTCGTGGCTAGTCCCTTCTTTAGTAAAACGTTTTTGGGTTGGATTGAGTCACTTAAAAGAAGCCCACAACCCATAAAACATTTTTGTACCCTTAAATATTATAAATTAACCTTATAAAATAGTCCCCACTCATAATAACACTATATAAATTTCCTGGAGCAGAGAAGAGGAAAAGAAGGTTTGAAGCAGTTCATGTCATTTCAACTCTTCCGTCCATCATTTGTCAACAATTAATGGTGTAATCTTATTCTATTTTGTCTTATAAAAATGAATATGATACTTTGAATTGCTATTTTTATTTAATTTAGTATGAACTAAGTAATCATAGCTTAAGAAGAACAATACTGTATGATCCATAGTTTTACTTTATGCGTTTATTAGAATTGGGAGATTACATCCTTAATTGTATTTTTATTTTAATTGCTTTGAATTATGTATTTTTCATATATTCCAGCCCTTTCTTTGGCAAAGTATAGGGATTCCCTTAGTAATTAGGATTGTCACCCTGATGAGGGGTTCTGTTGCTGTAAACTATACAAAACCATCTATGTGTGGTAATGGTAATGACAAGCTTCCCTAACTAGATGGTCAACTAGTTACGTGTAATAGATGGCCAAGAAGAGATCTTACTTTCAACTTTGGTTATGGGGCTATTGTTGGATGTAAATTTTATCTAAATATCTTGTGCTAATATAACATATAAAACCATCTCTAGAGTGATTGTTAATATATTGAAAAAAGCTATGGGGTCTATAATTTCATTGAATCAAGCAGCATATGTGATAGGAAGGAGTATAACTGACAATATATTGGTGGCTCAAGAAGTTGTACTGGGTTATGAAAAAAGAACAATTAGTCCATCTTGTACTATCAATCTAGACCTTCAAAAGACATATGATAGTGTTAATTGGAAGTTCCTAATTAACACTCTTCATGAACTTAACTTCCCTATTAAATTCATAAAGTGGGTGGAGATGTGTGTATGTACACCTTATTATTCCATTTGTGTGAATGGTGATGCTTGTGGGTATTTTAAAGGGAAGAGAGAACTTAGACAAGGAGACCCTCTCTCCTCTTATCTATTTGCAATTCGTATGGAGGTATTCTCAACTTTATTTCACAAAGTGGCACAAAACAAAAAGTTTTAATTCCATCCAAGGTGTAAGGAGGTAAGGTTAAATCATCTTGTATTTGCAGAGGACCTGCTCATTTTTATGTAGGGTGATATTAACTCAGCGAGTATTATAAAAGAGATATCTCAAATCCTGAATATTATAATTGGGTGTCTCCCAGTCAGGTACTTGGGTATCCCTCTTAACTCGAAAAAACTAAGTCTATGTGAAGGTAACATATTAGTGGAAAAAAATATGCAATAGTATAACTCAATGGAGCTCAAAACTACGATCTTACGCAGGAAGAGTAGAGCTTATAAGGGTTGTACTGGTTAGCAGAATTATGTTTTGGTGTCGGGTATTTTGCTCCCAAAACATGTTATATATAAGCTAAATCAAAGAATGGCTGGATTACTATGGAAAGGTACATTAGAGGATGGGCATGGGGCTAGAGTAGCGTGGGATAAAGTGTGCTGTAGTAAGGAAGAAGGTGGGTTGAATATTCCAAATATTGAATACATGAATAAAGCATGGTTATTTTATACGTTTTGGAGGTTTTACTCACAAGACCATAACCTATGGAGTAGATGGGTGAATGTGAATATTCTTAAGCAAAAACGTATATGGAGTATTCATCAGAAGCAACATCACTCTTGGTTGTGGAAACAAATATTAAAAATCAGAAGTACAACTTATAATATCATCTATCATAACATAGGGAATGGAGTGAAGACCTATATATTGTGGGATAGATGGGTTGAGAAGAAAGGGGTTCAAGAAATTTTTGATATCAAATTAGATGGTGATAATCTGATTAGTAATAAAAAGGTCAATGAGTGTTTTGGGAAGAGCGAGATGGAGAATTCCACCTTGTATTGCAAAGATATTTCCTAGAATACAAGAGATTAAGCTAAATAATACAGCTGATATAATAGTATGGACTAAAAATGATAAAAATCAGTTTTCATATAAAAACACCCTGCTAATGATTGAAGAACACAAAGAAAAAGTGTTATGGAGTGAGATAGTATGGGCTAAAACGTGTATACCTCGCTGTTCATTTGTTGCTTGGTAGGTTGCTATGAACAGGTTGCCTACAAAAAGCAGGATGATAGAGTGGGGATTAAATGTCTCTTCTACTTGCGTGTTATGTAAAAGTGGAAATGAGGATTATGAACATCTCTTTGTTAAGTGTAAGTACTCTGAAGCTATTCTTATGCGTGTTCTTGAGAAGTGTGGTGTCCAAATGAATATAAATTCTACTCAATAAATGCTTGTGGACATACAGAAAGTATGTGATAACTCGGAAGTTGTTAAATTTTTAGGTGTAAGTATAACAACTTACATCTTTTTATTTGGGGTGAAAGAAACTATAGACATGATGATAATGAGATGAATGAAGATAGATTGTACAACAAGATGTATATTGCTATCAAATTGCAAAGGAGGATGTTTAAAAGTAGCAAAGCAAATAAAGTAGCTGATAATATTTGTACTAGCTAGCTTTAGGGGGTGTTTGTTTGCACTTAATGAGATCTTAATCTGATTGATTAAGACACTGGATCAATAAGACTGTTTGTTTTTCCTTTCCAGTTCAGATCTGAATGGCTCTTAACGGGTCTGTTTCATTAAGATCTCAAACTAAGGGGGTGTTTGTTTGCACTTAATGAGCTCTTAATCTGGTTCATTAAGTTACTGGATCAATAAGATTGTTTGTTTTTCCTGACTAATTCAGATCGGAATACCTCGTAACTGGTCTGTTTCATTAAGATTTCAAACCGAGTCTGATTCATTCAGATACTGCCTCTTAACAGAATAAGTCATATTCATATGTGATTCAGGATTAAGTACTTATCACTTAAAAAAATCAAACGACACCTAAGTCTGAATCATTCAGACACTGCCTCTTAACAGAATAAGTCCTATTCAGCTGTTCATTCAGCATTCAGCACTTATTACTTAAAAAAACAAATGACACCTTAGTTTCATTAATTGTTATTGGGCCTTTTAATAGTTAGTTAATTTCTATTGGGCCGTGTAATAGTTAAGTAGTATCAAGTATAAGTCCATGAGATATGGACTAAAGTATGTAATGTTTCTGACTTCGTGAGATTCATTTAATAAAATGTTTGATATGCCGATCAATTTTTTTTAATCTAAATAATTATATATTCTATACTTGTACCATATTTTCTCTTTCAATTTTGAAAACTATTCTAAAAATTTGGTCATTTCACCCTATCAATAATAAACTAAGAGATCTTTATTTTGGTACAATAATTTCAATAACCATCTCTTTCTCATTTTTCATTCTTAATTACTCCAACATTATGTAAAAATAGGGTACCATAAACAACAAAAGTGTCATTTTCTTTTATTTCTCTTCTTTCTTAAAATATTTATGTCCGAGTCAACATTATAACTATTTGTTCTTATCCTATCAATATCATCTTCATCTTTATATACATCTTTATATTCTTAAATAAGTTATATATATTTTTTCATTCAACAATTTTATGATTAAACATACAAAAAGTATGAAGAGATATTTAGATTACTAGAGGTGCAATTAAAAAAGAAATTGATTTTTTCATCTCATTTGTAGATCAAGATTTATATTTTCTTTTAGATAATTATATTATTTATGTTTTTTCTACACCCATATCTAAGATTTACCGCCTATAATATCACTTTTATGATTTGTTTTAATTTTTTTTGGTATTACCTAATAGTTTTGTGTATTATCTGCACACCTTTTAATAACTAGAATGCAATCTTATTTATTTGTCTTACATAATAATTTTCAGAAATTACATTATTTGAAAAAATTTAGATCTTAAAACATAATATTTTGAATAAATTGTGATCATAATTTATTAGTATTTTCGTATAGGAAAATGATTTCACAAGTGATCGTTGGTCATGACATTTCTTCTACATAGTAAGTTTTAGACTAAAAATATGTTTTTATACATTTATTAATTAATTAAATTTATAATTTGACATAAATATAAATTATATTTAGAGTTTAAAATATGTAAGAATAATGTAAAAAATATGATTTATTGATTTCCGACTCCATAGGAAGGTTAGTTTATCATATGAATTGTTTAAATTTGTAATCATTATCTACTATTTTCATTTATTCTAAACTTTCATACAGAGAAATAGTAAAATAGAAAAACTATAATATGTGTACTATTGGTAAAATTTTATTTTCTTTTGTAAATAAATAGAGAATACAACTCAATTAGATGTACTAGTAGTGGTAAAAGAGAATACTTATTAATTTAAAATATGATAAAACATACATATGAATCCATGTCTTTTCAACTTGGTGTAGTAGAAAGAGGAGAATAAGAATTATACAGAAAAGTGTGTTGGTCACTAATAGGAATTAAATGTGTGATGGTCGAAACTACCTTAAAAAATACTTGTCTAACAATGAGGCGTCACATCTTCCTTTTGCAGGTTGATCAAATATCTGCTAGAGAAGCCACTAATACAACATATCGATGGAACATTTCATTTTTGTTCAATTTGTTGCAAAGTGGATTACTATTTAAACAACCATAGAGGTTTAAAAAGAAGAAACAATCTTTCACGGGATTTGTCCATTTGATAGTGTTTGACAATGGTATTCAAGGTATTTTATCGTGATTTATCTTTCTTTGTTGGTCTAGTAATTGAACTTATTTACTTGATTTTTATTTGATTATTGACCAATCTAGATTTTACTATATCTTTTGTTTATTTGATTGATAGAGTTTGTAAAAATGAGAAGATATATAAGTAAACCTACACTGCTTAAATTACTATGCTTTGGTACTGTTCTTTTTAAATTATTCCTATTTTTTGGTTTTACTTTTTGTTCGATTTTATAGTATTGATGATATATTTTGACAAAAAAGTAGTATTGATGATATATGTACGCTAGATGTGCAAGCCTGATAAAAATAACCATATAAAAAAGAAGAATAGAATTTGATCTGGATGTGGCAAAGGGTGTTATAGTACATCGAGACCTCAAGACTCCAAATCTACTCGTTTATAAAAACTGACATGTTAAGGTTGGTGATTTTGGTATTAGAGCTTTTTTGAATACAACAGATTTTCGATAACTACACACAAATAAATGTTTTTGTTCTTTTCCAACTCATTCAATCAATTTCATATACCCCATACATTTAATGGTAGATAATTCAAAATCAGCCTTATGTTTCAATATATTATGTTAGGTTTCGATTTTTATTGTTGTCAAGCATAAACGAAATTAGAGAAGGAGGATCTAAATAGAAGGTATTGCTAGATCCAATATTGTATTTATTTTCATCGATCGTCGTTTTGTGCTTGTCCATTTTTTTGGCTTAGTGTGTATTTGTAATGCGTGTACAATTGTAGGAGCCATGTAGTACTGTTGGATTTTCATTACGTGACTGGGTATACTAAACGGGGGAGGTCAATTGGTATTGTTTAGAATTTGGGAGGAATAACATTTTCGGAAATACTTCATGTAATGTGTTAGTAATTATCCATTTTAAACATGGATGAATATTATGAAGTATATGATTTGTTGATGACCCAGACGATATGATACGAAATTATCATGTGGGTTTTTTTCTACTTTTGTAGTCATTAATTACTAATATTATTTATTCAAAATATGGGTGGAGAAAAAATAACATAAAATATTATAAGTTATGTACTATTAGTGCAATTCGATTTTCTTTTGGAAATAGATAGAGAGAAAAACTATATTAAATGTAGGAGGAGCTTAATAAGAGAAAACATTTTTATTTCTAACTTTTAGCGTTTAAAAAACATTAGTTATATAAAAATAATATATAAAAGTGTGTTGGATTGGTTTTTCATATAATATCACATGTTAATTTATTCTTACTTATTGTATGTATTATATATTATGTATATGAATTGTTAAAAAATAAAATCATCATTTTATATATATATATATATATATATATATATATATATATATATATATATATATATATATATATATATATGTAACAAGAAGTAAAATCATAATGGTCTTGGGTCCATTTATAAATATAATTAACTATAAATTAATATTCCTACTTCTAAATTTATTAATACAAATCTAGATATACATGTAAATTATACATTGATAGATTTTATATAATGTTGCGAAAACTATGTAACACAAAAAGTATACATATACTAACACTTACAAGATTTAGTCTATTTGAGCTATAAAAATAAATTAAATGGTTGATTATGTTAGATATTAGTAGTTGTTATATATTATTTATGTTATATATATATATTAAATGATAATGGTTAATATGTGAATCTAAAGGTGTTTTCAATTGTTATATATAATAGGGTTTAGTGGTTTAATGGTTTAATAAAGAATTGTTGGTTAAGATTTATGGGTTTTAAAAATAGACAATATGAATCTAAACTTGTTTTCAATTGTTATATATCAAGCACAATATTTCACTTATTTAACATTATAGTAATTAGCCAGTGTTATCGAATTTGGGTAATTTATTGTTATCAAATCATTTTTATAATTTTCCACACATCAACTAATTATTTTTCAAAATTTGAGTAAATAAATATGGTATAATAAACTTTGTATTTACATATATGTGTCTATCTTTCCTTTAAATGTCTTGTTATATACTTTTCAATGTAATAACTGTATTTATAATCTTAATGTTACATTTAAAAAAATAAACTCAACAAAAGGATATATTAGGGTTATTCCTAGTTATTACAGAAAGATCTTAATTAATTTTTGGTAGATGACCATAGTTTTGTCCATGAGACTATAATCAATCGTTATCTGCATGCCAATGTATTTATGTGATGTACTTCCTTGACATTACGATGAACTAACACTAAGATAAACCCACAACGACAAACCATTTTTCTTAGTCGTACGTTGTAAATGAATTATCTAATTGCCAGATTTAGAAACCTATTGTATCACATATATTATTGTTATTTTCCTAACTATATACGTATACTATCTTTATTTTTCTCCAATATAGATAATATTTATTCAAGTTGTCTTTTTACATATTATAATGAATTTATCAAATGTAAATTATATTTGGCTACTAGTGACGTGTAATGTAATATATGGCCAAGAAGAGATATTAGTTTCAACATTGGTTATGGGGCTATTGTTGGATGTAAATTTTATCTAAATAATTATATATTCTATACTTGTATGATATTTTTTCTTTCAATTTTGGAAACTATTCCAAAATATTTGGTCATTTCTCCATACCAATAATAAACTAAGAGATCTTTATTTTGGTACAATCATTTTGATAATCTTCTCTCACTCATTCTATTCATTTTTAATCACCCTAACATTATGTAAAACTAGGGTAACATAAACAGAAAAAGTGTCATTTTCTTTTTTTTCTTTTCTTGCTTAATAAATTCATCGTCTGAGTCAACATTATAACCATTTGTTCTCATACTATCAATATCACCTTATGTTCATATACATCTTTTTATTTTTAAATAAGTTAAATTTATTTATTTTTCGTACACTTATTTCCAATGAATCTATGCATACATGTCATACATTTCCCAAAGACTTTATTATTTCTCATAAAAACCGATATCTCAACAAATAAAGAGTTTTTCTTTTTGTTTTTCAATATAATAAGTGATTAAAGTATCAAAAGATAAAAATTATATTTTTTAGGCAAATCATAATAAGGATAGTTAATTATACTAATTTTAAGATTAGATTAATATATAGTATTTAAATTTAATTATGTAAGAATTGTCTCCACAGTACTCATATTATCATAACATTTTTATAATAATAGTATATTAAACTTTCATAAGATTAGTTTTTCTAAATACATATATATATATATATATATATATATATATATATATATATATATATATATATATATATATATATATATATATGATATTGGTCATTGATCTATCTTCTGGATTATAAAATAATATCAAGATACAATAGTATGTGTTTGAGGACCCAACCACAAGAAAAATAACTTATATATGGATAACTAAATTCTAAAGGAATGAATTTATTCCTAATTCTACTACAACATTTATATCAACTTAATTCTTTAACAAATACTTAAATAATTATATCGTTAAATTACATATTTTTTAATCAACTTGCAAAACATTAGAGATCTTATAAAATACACACACATGCATGCACCTTGAGTACACACACATAAATAAATTAAAACACAAGAGTATTTTGAATTAAAAATTATATTTGAATGGATAAAAAAACCACAATTTAGACATACGTATATGGCCCAATGAAAATGGTCTAATTTTCTTATGTATTTAAACTAATAGGCTCGGCCCATAAAACAACTAAAGATTATAATATTTAGACCTAGTTTTTCATTTTATCTCAAGCGGTAATATAATCATACACCTCGTCTATTCATTTCTTACAATCTTCAAAAATTGAATATATATTTTTCATTCAATAATTTTATGATTAAACATACAAAAAGTATGAAGAGATATTTCGATTACTAGAGGTGCAATTAAAAAAGAAATTGATTTTTTCATCTCATTTGTTGATCAAGATTTATATTTTCTTTTAGATAATTATATTATAAATGTTTTTTTTCTACACCCATATCTAAGATTTACCGCCTATAATATCACTTTCATGATTTGTTTTAATTTTTTTTGGTATTACCTAATAGTTTTGTGTATTATCTGCACACCTTTTTATAACTAGAATGCAATCTTATTTATTTGTCTTACATAATAATTTTCAGAAATTACACTATTTAAAAAAATTTAGATCTTAAAACATAATATTTTGAAGAAATTGTGATCATACTTTATTAGTATTTTCGTACACGAAAATGATTTCACAAGTGATCGCTGGTCATGACATTTCTTCTACAGAGTAAGTTTTAGACTAAAAATATGTTTTTATACATTTATTAATTAATTAAATTTATAATTTGACATAATTATAAATTATATGTAGAGTTTAAAATATGTAAGAATAATGTAAAAAATATGATTTATTGATTTCCGACTCCATAGGAAGGTTAGTTTATCATATGAATTGTTTAAATTTGTAATCATTATCTACTATTTTTATTTATTCTAAACTTTCAAACAGAGAAATAACATAGAAAAACTATAATATGTGTACTATTGGTAAAATTTCATTTTCTTTTGAAAATAAATAGAGAATACAACTCAATTAGATGTACTAGTAGTGGTAAAAGAGAATACTTATTAATTTAAAATATGATAAAACATACATATGAATCCATGTCTTTTCAACTTGGTGTAGTAGAAAGAGGAGAATAAAAATTATACAGAAAAGTGTGTTGGTCACTAATAGGAATTAAATGTATAATGGTCGAAACTACCTTAAAAAATACTTGTCTAACAATGAGGCGTCACATCTTCCTTTTGCAGTTGGATCAAATATCTGCTAGAGAAGCCACTGATACAACATATCAATGGAACATTTCATTTTTGTTCAATTTGTTGCAAAGTGGATTACTATTTAAACAACCATAGAGGTTTAAAATGAAGAAACAATCTTTCACGGGATCCTATCCATTTGATGGTGTTTGACAATGGTATTCAGAGAATTTTATCGTGATTTATCTTTCTTTGTTGGTCTAGTAATTGAACTTATTTACTTGATTTTTATTTGATTATTGACCAATCTAGATTTTACTATATCTTTTGTTTATTTGATTGATAGAGTTTTTAAAAATGAGAAGATACTTAAGTAAAACTACACTACTAAAATATCTATGCTTTGGTCCTGTTCTTTTTAAATTATACCTACTTTTTGGTTTTCATTTTTGTTCGATTTTATAGTATTGATGATATATTTTGACAAAAAAGTAGTATTGATGATATATGTACGGTAGATGTGCAAGCCTGATAAAAATAACCATATAAAAAAGAAGAATAGAATTTGATCTCGATGTGGCAAAGGGTGTTATAGTACATCGAGACCTCAAGACTCCAAATCTACTCGTTTATAAAAACTGACATGTTAAGGTTGGTGATTTTGGTATTATAGCTTTTGTGAATACAACAGATCTTCGATAACTACACACAAATAAATGTTTTTGTTCTTTTCCAACTCATTCAATCAATTTCATATACCCCATACATGTAATGGTAGATAATTCAAAATCAGCCTTATGTTTCAATATATTATGTTAGGTTTCGATTTTTATTGTTGTCAAGCATAAATTGAATTAGAGAAGGAGGATCCAAATTGAAGGTATTGCTGGATCCATTATTGTATTTATTTTCATCGATCGTGGTTTTGTGCTTGTCCATTTTTTTGGCTTAGTGTGTATTTGTAATGCGTGTACAATTGTAGGAGCCATGTAGTATTGTTGGATTTTCATTACGTGACGGGGTATACTAAACGGGGGAGGTCAATTGGTATTGTTTAGAATTTGGGAGGAATAACATTTTCGGAAATACTTCATGCAATGTGTTAGTAATAATCCATTTTAAACATGGATGAATATTATGAAGTATATGATTTGTTGATGACCTAGACGATATGATACGAAATTATCATGTGGGTTTTTTATACTTTTGTAGTCATTAATTACTAATATTATTTATTCAAAATATGGGTGGAGAAAAAATAACATAAAATATTATAATTTATGTACTATTAGTACAATTCGATTTTCTTTTGGAAATAGATAGAGAGAAAAACTATATTAAATGTAGGAGGAGCTTAATAAGAGAGAACATTTTTATTTCTAACTTTTAGCGTTTAAAAAACATTGGTTATATACAAATAATATATAAAAGTGCGTTGGATTGGTTTTTCATATAATATCACATGTTAATTTATTCTTACTTATTGTATGTATTATATATTATGTGTATGAATTGTTAAAAAATAAAATCATCATTTTATATATATATATATATATATATATATATATATATATTTGTAACAAGAAGTAAAATCATAATGGTCTTGGGTCCATTTATAAATATAATTAACTATAAATTAATATTCCTACTTCTAAATTTATTGATACAAATCTAGATATACATGTAAATTATACATTGATAGATTTTATATAATGTTGCGAAAACTATGTAACACAAAAAGTATACATATACTAACACTTACAAGATTTAGTCTTTTTGAGCTATAAAAATAAATTAAATGGTTGATTATGTTAGATATTAGTAGTTGTTATATATTATTTATGTTATATATATATATATATATATATATTAAATGATAATGGTTAATATATGAATCTAAAGGTGTTTTCAATTGTTATATATAAAAGGGTTTAGTGGTTTAATGGTTTAATAAAGAATTGTTGGTTAAGATTTATGGTTTTTAAAAATAGACAATATGAATCTAAACTTGTTTTCAATTGTTATATATATCAAGCACAATATTTTACTTATTTAACATTATAGTAATTAGCCAGTGTTATCGAATTTGGGTAATTTATTGTTATCAAATCATTTTTATAATTTTCCACACATCAACTAATTATTTTTCCAAATTTGAGTAAATAAATATGGTATAATAAACTTTGTATTAACATATATGTGTCTATGTTTCCTTTAAATGTCTTGTTATATACTTTTCAATGTAATAACTGTATTTATAATCTTAATGTTACATTTTAAAAAATAAACTCAACAAAAGGATATATTAAGGTTATTTATATATCTGTCTATATTATCTCCTAGTTATTACAGAAAGATCTTAATTAATTTTTGGTAGATGACCATAGTTTTGTCCATGTGACTATAATCAATCATTATCTGCATGCCAATGTATTTATGTGATGTACTTCCTTGACATTATGATGAACTAACACTAAGATAAACCCACAACGACAAACCATTTTTCTTAGTCGTACGTTGTAAATGAATTATCTAGTTGCCAGATTTAGAAACCTATTGTATCACATATATTATTGTTATTTTCCTAACTATATACGTATACTATCTTTGTTTTTCTACAATATAGATAATATTTGTTCAAGTTGTCTTTTTACATATTATAATGAATTTATCAAATGTAAATTATATTTGGCTACTAGTGACGTGTAATGTAATATATGGCCAAGAAGAGATATTAGTTTCAACATAGGTTATGGGGCTATTGTTCGATGTAAATTTTATCTAAATAATTATATATTCTATACTTGTACGATATTATTTCTTTCGATTTTGGAAACTATTCCAAAATATTTGGTCATTTCTCCATACCAATAATAAACTAAGAGATCTTTATTTTGGTACAATAATTTTAATAACCTTATCTCACTAATTCTATTCATTTTTAATCACCTAAACATTATGTAAAACTAGGGTAACATAAAGATAAAAAGTGTCATTTTCTTTTTTTCTTTTGTTGCTTAATAAATTCATCGTCCGAGTCAACATTATAACCATTTGTTCTCATCCTATCAATATCACATTATGTTCATATACATCTTTCTATTTTTAAATAAGTTAAATTTATTTATTTTTTGTACACTTATTTCCAATGAATCTATCCATACATGTCGTACATTTCCCAAAGACTTTATTATTTCTCATAAAAACTGATATCTCAACAAATAAAGAGTTTTTCTTTTTGTTTTTCAATATAATCAGTGATTAAAGTATCAAAAGGTAAAAATTATATTTTTTAGGCAAATCATAATAAGTATAGTTAATTTTACTGATTTTAATATTAGATTAATATATATTATTTAAATTTAATTATGTAAGAATTGTCTCCACGGTACTCATATTATCATAACATTTTTATAATAATAGTATATTAAACTTCCATAAGATTAGTTTTTCAACATACATATATACGTGATATTGGTCATTGTTATCTTCTCTGGATTATAATATTATATCAAGATACTATAGTATGTGTTTGAGAACCCAACCACAAGGAAAATAACTTATATATGGATAGCGAAATTCTAAAAGAACTAATTTTTTCCTAGTTCTACTAAGACATTTATATTAACTTAATTCGTTAACAAATATTAAATAATTATATCGTTAAATTATATATTTTTTAATCAACTTGCAAAATATTAGAGATCTTATAAAATATACACACATGCCTACACCTTGAATAGACATAAATAAATTAAAACACAAGAGTATTTTAAATTAAAAATTATATTTGAATAGATAAAAAAACTACAATTTATACATACATATATGGCCCAATGAAAATGGTCTAATTTTTCTTATGTATTTAAACTAATAGGCCTAGCCCATAAAACAACAAAATATTATAATATTCAGGGAAACTTATATGACATAGTTTTTCATTTCATCACGCTTTCATTTATCTCAAGCCGTAATATAATCATACACCTCGTCTATTTATTTCATACAATCTTCATAAATTGAATAATCTTATTTCATTCAACAATTTTATGATTAAACATACAAAAAGTTTGAAGAGATATATTTAGATTATTAGAAGGTGAAATTAAAAAAGAAATTGATTTTTTCATCTCATTTGTAGATCTAGATATATATTTTCTTTTAGATAATTATATTATTTATGTTTTTTTCTACACCCAAATCTAAGATTTACAACCTATCATATCAATTTCAGGTATGTGATTTGTTTTAATTGTAATTTTTTGGTATTACCTAATATTTTTTTGTATAATCTGCACACCTTTTAATAACTAGAATGCAATTTTATTTATTTGTATTACATATTAATTATCAGAAAATATATTATTTGAAAACATAATATTATGATGAAATTTTGATCTTAATTTATTAGTTTTTGATACAGGAAAATGATTTCACAAGTGGTCGTTGGTCATGACATTTTTTCTACAAGGTAAGTTTTAGACTAAAAATATTTTTTTATACTTTTATTAATTTATTAAGTTTATAATTCCTGACTCAATAAGAGGTTTAGTTTATCATATTAGTTTTTTAAATTTTTAATCATTAACTACTGTTTTCAATTATTCTAAACTTTCATATAGGGAAATAGTAACATAGAAAAACTATAATATGTGTACTATTAGTAAAATTTAATTTTCTTTTGAAAAGAAATAGAGAACACAACTCAATTAGATGCACGAGTAGTGGTAAAAGAGAATACTTTTTAATTTAAAATATGATAAAACATACATATGTATCCATATCTTTTTAACTTCATGTAGTAGAAAGAGGAGAATAAAAATTATACAGAAAAGAGTGTTGGTCACTAATAGGAATTAAATGTATAATGGTCGAAATTACCTTCAGAAATACTTGCCTAACAATGAGCCATCACTTATTCCTTTTATAGTTGGATCAAATATCTGCTCAAGAATAATCGATGGAACATTTCAATTTTGTTCAATTTGTTGCAAAATGAATTACTATTTAAACAACCATAGAAATTTAAAAAGAAGAAACAATCTTTCACGGGATCCTGTCCATTTGATGGTGTTTGACAATGGTATTCAGAGAATTTTATCCTCATGTATCTTTCTTTGTTGGTCTAGTAATTGAACTTATTTACTTGACTTTTATTTGATTATTGACCAATATAGATTTTACTATCTCTTTTTGTTTATTTGATAGATACCATTTGTAAAAGTGGGAAGATACTTAAGTAAACCTACACTTCTTTAATTACTATGCTTTGGTCCTTTTCTTTTTAACTTATTCCTAATTTTTGGTTTTATTTTTTGTTCGATTTTATAGTATTAATAATATATTTTGACAAAAAAATAGTATTGATGATATAAGTACGCTCGATGTGCAAGCCTGATCAAAATAAACATATAAAAAAGAAGAATAAAAATTGCTCTCGATGTGGCAAAGGGTATGAAATACCTGCACACATGCAACGACCTCAAGACTCCAAATATACTCGTTTATAAAAATTGACATGTTAAGGTTGATGATTTTGGCATCAGAACTTTTGTGGATACAATAGAACTTCGACAACTACACACAAATAAAAGTTTTTGTTCTTTTCCAAAAACTCTAAGTCATTTAATCAATTTAATATACTCCATAAATTTAATGGTAGATAATTCAAAATCAGCCTTATGTTTCAATATATTATGTTAGGCTCCGATTTTTATTGTTGTCAAGCATAAATGAAATTGGAGAAGGAAGATCCAAATTTAATGTATTGTGGGATCCAATATTGTATTTATTTTCATCGATCGTGGTTTTGTGGTTGTCCATGTTTTTTCTGGCTTATTGTGTATTTGACTGTAGGAGCCATGTAGTATTGTTGTATTTTCATTACGTGACGCGGTTTACAAAACGGGGGAGGTCAATTGGTATTGCTTATAATTTGGGAGGTATAACATTTTTGGAAATACTTCATGTAATGTGTTAGTAATTATCCATTTTTTATGAACGAATATTATGAAGTATATGATTTGTTGATGACCCAGACAATATGATGTGGGTTATCATGTGGTTTTTTCTACTTTTGTAGTCATTACTTACTAATATAATTTATTCAAAGTATGGGTGGAGATAAAATAACATAATTATAAGTTATGAACTATTAGTACAATTCGATTTTCTTTTGGAAATAAATAGAGTAAAAAATTATATTAAATGTAGGAGGAGCTTAATAAGAGAGAACAATTTTATTTTTAACTTGTAGCGTTGAAAAAACATAAGTTATATAAAAATAATATATAAAAGTGTGTTGGATTGGTTTTTCATATAGTATCACATGTTAACTTATTCTTACTTATTGTATGTATTTTATATTATATGTATGAGTTGTTAAAATAAAATCATCCTTTATATATATATATATATATATATATATATATATTTATAAGCTACAAGAAGTAAAATAATAATGGCCTTGGGTCCATTTATAAATATTAATTAACTTTAAATTAATATTCCAGCTTCTAAATTTATTAATACAAATCTAGATATACATGTAAATTATACCTTGATGGATTTAATATAATGTTGCGAAAACTATGTAACACAAAAAGTATACATATACTAAAACTAACAAGATTTAGTATTTTTAAGCTATAAAAATGAATTAAATGGTTGATTATGTTAGAAATTAGTAGTAGTTATATATTATTTATATTTTATATATATACATATTAAATGATAACGGTTAATATGTGAATCTAAAGGTGTTTTCAATGGTTATATATTATAGGGTTTAGTGGTTTAATGGTTTAATAAAGAATTGTTGGTTAAGATTTATCGGTTTTAAAAATAGGCATTATGTTAATCTAAAGTTGTTTTCAATTGTTATAATCGAGCATAATATTTCACTTATTTAACTTTATAGTAATTAACCAGTGTTACCGAATTTGGGTAATTTAATTGTATGAAATCATTTTTATATTTTTCCACACATCAACTAATTATTTTTCAAAATTTGAGTGAATAAATGTGGTATAATAAACTTTGTATGTACATATATGTGTCTATCTTTCCTTTCAATGTCTTTTTATATACTTTTCAAAGTAATAACTATATTTATAATCTTAATGTTACAATTTAAAAAGTAAACTCAACAAAAGAATATATTAAGGTTATTTTTTACTCTGTCTATATCATCTCCTAGTTATTACAAAAATATCATAAATAATTTTTGGTAGATGACCATAGTTTGTCTATATGACTATAATCAGTCGTTGCCTGCACGCCAATGTATTTATGTGATGTAATTCTTTGACATTATGATGAACTAACACTAAGATAAACCCACAACGTCGTACGTTGTAAATGAATTATCTAGTTGCAAGATTTAGAAACCTATTGTATCACATATATTATTGTTATTTCCCCAACTATATATGTATACTATATATGTTGTTCTCCAACATAGATAACATTTAATCAAGTTGTCTTTTTATATATTTTAATGAATTTATCAAATGTAAATTATAATTGGCTACTAGTCACGTGTAATGTAATAGATGACCAAGAAGAGATATTAATTTCAACATTGGTTATGGGGCTATTGTTGGATTTAAATTTTATCTAAATAATTATATATTCGATACTTGTACGATATTTTTTCTTTCAATTTTGGAAACTATTCTAAAAAATTTAGTCATTTCTCCATATCAATAACAAACTAAGAGATCTTTATTTTGGTACACTCATTTTAATAACCTTCTCTCGCTCATTTTATTCATTCTTAATCATCCTAACATTAAACTAGGGTAACATAAATAGAAAACGTGTCATTTTCGTTTTTTCTTTTCTTTCTTAATAAATTCATCGTTTGAGTCAACATTATAACCATTTGTTCTCATCCTATAAATATCACCTTATCTTCATATACATCTTTATATTTTTAAATTATTTAAATTTATTTATTTTTCCTAAACTTCTTTCCAATGAATCTATGCATACATGTCATACATTTCCCAAAAACTTCATTATTTTTCATAAAAACCGATATCTCAAAAAATAAGGAGTTTTTCTTTTAGTTTTTTAATATAATAAATGATTAAAGTATCAAAAGATAAATAATATATTTTTTTAGGCAAAACATAAGTAGGATAGTTAATTTTACCAATATTAAGATTAGATTAATAAATATTTTTATATTACTTATGTAAGAATTGTCCCCACTGTACTCATATTATCATAACATTTTTATAATAATAGTATATTAAACTTCCATAAGATTAGTTCTTTCAGCATACATATATACGTGATATTGGTCATTCTTATCTCCTCTGGATTATAATATCATATCAAGATACTATAATATGTGTTTGAGGACCCAACCACAAGGAAAATAACTTATATATGGATAGCGAAATTCTAAAAGAACTAATTTTTTCCTAGTTCTACTAAGACATTTATATTAACTTAATTCGTTAAAAAATACTAAAATAATTATATCGTTAAATTATATATTTTTTAATCAACTTGCAAAATATTAGAGATCTTATAAAATATACACACATGCCTACACCTTGAATAGACATAAATAAATTAAAACACAAGAGTATTTTAAATTAAAAGTTATATTTGAATAGATAAAAAAACTACAATTTATACATATATATATGGCCCAATGAAAATGGTCTAATTTTTCTTATGTATTTAAACTAATAGGCCTAGCCCATAAAACAACAAAAAATTATAATATTCAGGGAAACTTATATGACATAGTTTTTCATTTCATCACGCTTTCATTTATCTCAAGCCGTAATATAATCATACACCTCGTCTATTTATTTCTTACAATCTTCATAAATTGAATAATTTTATTTCATTAAACAATTTTATGATTAAACATAGAAAAAGTTTGAAGAGATATATTTAGATTATTATTAGGTGAAATAAAAAAAGAAATTGATTTTTTCATCTCATTTGTAGATCTAGATATATACTTTCTTTTAGATAATTATATTATTTATGTTTTTTTCTACACCCAAATCTAAGATTTACAACCTATAATATCAATTTCAGGTACGTGATTTGTTTTAATTGTAATTTTTTGGTATTACCTAATATTTTTTTGTATAATCTGCACACCTTTTAATAACTAGAATGCAATCTTATTTATTTGTATTACATATTAATTTTCAGAAAATACATTATTTGAAACAATTTAGATCTTAAAATAGAATATAATGATGAAATTGTGATATTAATTTATTAGTATTTTATACAGGAAAATGATTTCACAAGTGGTCGTTGGTTATGACATTTCTTCTACAAGGTAAGTTTTAGACTAAAAATATTTTTTTATACTTTTATTAATTTATTAAGTTTATAATTCCTGACTCAATAGGAGGTTTAGTTTATCATATTAGTTTTTAAATTTTTTAATCATTAACTACTGTTTTCATTTATTCTAAACTTTCATATAGGGAAAGAGTAACATAGAAAAACTATAATATGTGTACTATTAGTAAAATTTAATTTTCTTCTGAAAAGAAATAGAGAACACAACTCAATTAGATGCACGAGTAGTGGTAAAAGAGAATACTTTTAAATTTAAAATATGATAAAACATACATATGTATCCATATATTTTCAACTTCATGTAGTAGAAAGAGGAGAATAAAATTTATACAGAAAAGAGTGTTGGTCACTAATAGGAATTAAATGTATAATGGTCGAAATTACCTTCAGAAATACTTGCCTAACAATGAGCCATCACTTATTCATTTTTTAGTTGGATCAAATATCTGCTCAAGAAACCACATTTCGATGGAACATTTCAATTTTGTTCAATTTGTTGCAAAATGAATTACTATTGAAACAACCATAGAAGTTTAAAAAGAAGAAACAATCTTTCACGGGATCCTGTCCATTTGATGGTGTACAATGGTATTCAGAGAATTTTATCGTCATGTATCTTTCTTTGTTGGTCTAGTAATTGAACTTATTTACTTGACTTTTATTTGATTATTGACCAATCTAGATTTTACTATCTCTTTTTGTTTATTTGATTGATACCGTTTGTAAAAGTGGGAAGATACTTAAGTAAACCTACACTTCTTAAATTACTATTCTTTGGTCCTTTTCTTTTTAACTTATTCCTAATTTTTGGTTTTATTTTTTGTTCGATTTTATAGTATTGATAAGTTATGTACTATTAGTAAAATTCGATTTTCTTTTGGAAATAAATAGAGTGAAAAACTATATGAAATGTGGAGGAGCTTAATAAGAGAGAACACTTTTATTTTTGATTTTAGCGTTGAAAAAACATAAGTTATATAAAAATAATATATAAAAGTGTGTTGGATTGGTTTTTCATATAGTATCACATGTTAATTTATTTTTACTTATTGTATGTATTATATATTATGTGTATGAGTTGTTAAATTAAAATCATCCTTTTATAAACACACATATATATATATATATATATATATATATATATATATATATAAGCTACAAGAATTAAAATCATAATGGCATTCGGTCCATTTATAAATATTAATTAACTGTAAATTAATATTCCTACTTTTAAATTTATTACTACAAATTTAGATATACATGTAAATTATACCTTGATAGATTTAATATAATGTAGCAAAAACTATGTAACACAAAAAGTATACATATACTAACACTAACAAGATTTAGTCTTTTGAGCTATAAAAATGAATTAAATGGTTGATTATGTTAGAAATTAGTAGTAGTTATATATTATTTATGTTATATATATATATATATATATATATATATATATATATATATATATATATATATATATATATATATATATTAAATTATAATGGTTAATATGTGAATCTAAAGGCGTTTTCAATGGTTATATATTATAGGGTTTAGTGGTTTAATGGTTTAATAAAAAGTTGTTCGTTAAAATTTATGGGTTTCAAAAATAGGCAATATGTGAATCTAAAGTTGTTTTCAATTGTTATATATCAAGCACAATGTTTCACTTATTTAACATTATAGTAATTAGCTACTGTTACCGAATTTGGGTAATTTATTGTTATGAAATCATTTTTATATTTTTCCACACATCAACTAATTATTTTTCAAATTTGAGTGAATAAATGTGGTATAATAAACTTTGTATGTACATATATGTGTCTATCTTTCCTTTAAATGTCTTTTTATATAATTTTCAATGTAATAACTGTATTTATAATCTTAATGTTACAATTTAAAAAGTAAACTCAACAAAAGAAAAATTAAGATTATTTTTTTATCCATCTATATTTTCTCCTAGTTATTACAAAAAGATCTTAATTAATTTTTGGTAGATGACCAAAGTTTGTCAACGTGACTATAATCGATCGTTACCTGCACACTAATGTATTTATGTGATGTACTTCCTTGACATTATGATGAACTAACACTACGATAAACACACCACTACTACATTCGCCTTGTTTACTGACGACACGCCTCGTCGGTAATTACCCGTATTTCGTCGTTAAACATGATTAGCGATGACATGTCGTCACTAAGCTGTCGTCTCTATCGATTTGTCGCTAATTGTTCCATTAGCGACGAATTGTTGTGATTTCGCCCCTAATTACTCAGAAGATTATCGACGAAGCATGCCGTCGCAAAGTATACAAGTTAGCGACAACCCAACGTCGTCGTTAATTACGTCATTAGGTTTTCTTTTTTTTATTCGGTGATTAATTAATTATATTTTCTTTCATATTTAATACACTAACGACGAAATTTTAGCGACAAATATTTCGTCGCTATAATTTTTTTATTTTGCCGTAAATGATTATTTATGTATTTATTTTATGTTTTAGCGACGACATCATTGTCGTCGCTAATCAATAATATTTTTAAAAAAAATTCATTTTTAATTATTTTTTTTAAATTTGATTTGATTTTAATTTTTGTTTTTATTTTAAATATAATGCAAAATTCACAATAAATAAAAATCTAAAAATATATAGAAAATACGATCGTAAAATTGAAATCAAACATAGTCTTACATTCGATAATAAAATTAAACGTAAAGTCGAAGTCAAACATAGTCAAAGTCAAAGTCAAACATAGGAAGTAAAAGTAAAGTCATATTACAAACCAACTTAATAAAATAAATATAATCAATCATCACTCTAATTCTCGTCTTCATCTCCTTTTTCCTCACCATAGGGCCCGGGTACAATGATCGCGAGAAGTCCTTCGGCGAGTCTCATGTCGTTTAACGCTTCGAGGAGCGTGTCCACCATGCTCGGCTAATGACTTAACCGACTCGAAGAAGCTGTGGGCCCGGTCGATGCGGAGGCTGGATCCGGTATAGGTTCAAGTTCTTGAGCCACGCGAAGCTCGTTCATTCCAGCCAGGATCGCCTTGAGAAACTCCTCGTTCTGCCTATCCGGTTGTGTAGGAGTGTGGGCTCTTTTTCGGACCGTACCAATGGTGGACATCTAATATTTTGTCTTGGGTAGGGCCAAGACCTCCATGATAGTCTCGAGCATGGCGTCCATCTGCACCTGGACAGAAACTTCAGCTCCCTCGGTTCCGGCCTCCACATCTTTCTTCTTCATCTTCTCCCAAAGAACACCTTGTAATTAGATTTCAATTTAAAAATAAATTTGATTAATAAAAAAGCAAAGTTAAAAATAAATAATTAATTTATAGCAATTTAAAAAAAACTTACACTAGCTTTTTGTAAACGCTCGTCACGCCAGCTATCCGTAACCGCATCGTAATACAGGTGATCAAAATAGCCGCTTAAAGGAGGAAGCTCCATCTCCTCCTGGGTATCATCGTCAAAAAAAGTCAACGGCTCTTTCGTCACCGTCTTCAGCTTCCCCTGGACAGTATACAATAAAAAATATTAATTAATTAAAAAAAAATTAAAAAATAGTAAATTAAATTTTTATTATTAGAAATTATACCTCTATAATCACCTCCCGAGTCTGGGATAAGTTCCTAGACCCCGTCTTGCTAGGAACTGTCGGCAACTCTTGGTTCTTCTTATTGATCTCCGCCTGACTCTGTTACAATTAATAAATAAAGAGTTATAAAATTAATAAATAAAGACGTATAAAATAATTAATAAATTATTATTTTCTATCTGTACGTTCTCGTCATCCCACATCTTCTTCGCCAACTCCCAATACTCCGGTAGAACATCTGGTGGTGCAGTATTCGTGAGGTAGTAGTCGTTTTTCAAATCCGACTTCCATCGCCTGTAGGCCGTAGATGTCATAGTAGTCAACTTCTTAATAATTTCCTCCCAATCCTCTCGCCGCCTCCACTCCTCTAGGTCAAAAAACTCTTGGAGTCGCTTCATAATAACCCCTTTATTATGGTTGGGGACATTTATCCATCCTTTGTAGCAAGGAGGCACGGCTTCTCGAACTGCGTTCCCCACCACCTGACACACGTGTTTGCTATATGGCCCGACAAAATTCCACGTGCCATCGATAATCAAAAAGTCAACTGGAATGGTCCAGTCGACTTTCTGTAAAGTATCCTGAGCTGTTCTTATCGACGTGGCTTTTCGAGGGCGTCTTTGTCTTTTACGTGTACCTGTTTTATTGAATAATATTTATTCATTATTTATTTGTCTTAATTGAAATTATATTAATTGAATTTGTTCTGTTATTTTTTTATTACCCATGGTAGGGAACAATCAGCCATAGGACGGTTAGGATCCCTCGGGGGATCGTTACCCATCCCATCTCCGTCATGACCACGACCCATAACAGCAGCCATCTATAATTTAAAGAAAATATTTACTAATTTAGTCCTTTACTATCTTTTTCATAAAATTTAATTAAACCGCAAATAGGTCCTTAAATATTTAAAATTTGCATTTTAGTCCTTAAACTATTTTATTTTCTTTTTAATTTTTTTTATTTCCTAAATATTGCTATTTAGTCCTTATAATTTTCTAAATTTACTATTTATTCATTTAATATTTTTTTCATAAAATTTAATTAAATTACAAATAGGTCCTTAAATTTTTAAGATTTTCATTTTAGTCCTTAAAATTTCTTTTCCTTTTAATTTATTTTAATTTCCTAAATATTGATATTTAGTCCTTAACTTTTCTAAATTTGCAATTTAGTCCTTAAACTATTTTATTTATAAAATTTAATTAAATTGCAAAAAAGTCCATAAACTTATACATTATTAACGATTCCAAATAATCTAAGTAAATTGCAAATAGGTCCCTATATCTTAAAAACAATTAAATTACAATATTACAAATTTACAAATTACACAAAAGGTACCTATATATATATATCTAAATATCCAAAAATCCTAACAAAACCCTAATTTGATATAATTTTAAACAAGATCCAATTACATGTTGTTTTTTTAACACAATAAAAATCTTAAACAACCCAGAATACCATACAACAAATTCATAATCAATAAAAACATATATACATTCAAGAAATTTTTCAACCCAGAATAAAAAAAAATAAAAAATTGCAATTTGGATCCGGAAATTGGAACCTTATGTGGAAATGGTGTAGATTTCGTCCATGAATCCATGCCAAGAAAAAGGAATCATACAACAAAAACAAAAGAAAAGATATTAGAAATTAAAAAATAAATATAAAAAACTAGTGATTAGAATGTGTTTTTGGATTGAAATCATTACCCTGATGGGATTTGGTGGTATATTGCCTCGGAAAAGCTTTGCTATGGCTGAAATGGCGATTTTTGGAGTGTTTTTTGGTGTTGCTATGGCTGAAATGAAGCTCGGTTAGGGCTTTATAGAATAATTAATTAGCGACGACACGCGTGTCATCCTAATAAGTGGAAATTCGTCGCTAAGTAGGACACGTGTCGAGCTACGTACCCACAACCTTTGCGTGTTAAAAATTAGCGACGACAGATCGTCGCTAAGTAGTGGAAATTCGTCCCTAATTTTTTAGAGCGGGAAAGTTGACCGCCCAAGCTGACCAATCAAATTTTTTAATATTTATTGCCGACGACAAAATGGTTGAATATCGTCGCTAAATTTTAGCGATGACATTCATCATTCATTTGAATGTCGCCGGTAATCTTTTGAATGTCGTCGCTGTTTTTTTTTCTTTATTTTTTCTTGCTTTCTTTTTTGTTTCTATTTTTCTCTTTTTCCTTTCTTTCTTATTTCTTTATTTCATTTGTATCCACCATCATCAGAAAGCCCGCTAAATCCAAACTTTCACTTTTTAATAAACACCTCGACCAAAGTTCAAACAATTAGAGTCAACTGTTAGTGTTTGGGGGTATTCAGTCAACATTTAGAGTTAAAGTTGAGCGTTTGGGGTATTCAGTTAACATTTAGAGTCAAATGTTAGTGTTCGGGGTATTCAGTAAACATTTAGAGTCAAATTTGAGTGTTTGGGGTATTCAGTCAACATTTAGAGTCAAACTTGATTGTTTGGGAGTATTCAGTCAACTATTAAGGTCAAACTTGAGTGTTTGGGGTATTCAGTAAACTATTAGGGTCAAACTTGAGTGTTTGGGGTATTCAGTCAACTATTTGAGTCAAACATGAGTGTTTGGGGTATTCAATCAACATTTAGAGTCAAATGTTAGTGTTTGGGGTATTCAGTTAACATTTAGAGTCAAACTTGAGTGTTTGGGGTATTCAGTCAACTATTAGAGTCAAACTTGAGTGTTTGGGGTATTCTGTCAACTTTTTGAGTCAAACTTAAGTATTCGGGGTATTCAGTCAACATTTAGAGTCAAATGTTAGTGTTTGGGGGTATTCAGTCAACTATTAGAGTCAAACTTGAGTGTTTGGGGTATTCAATCAACTATTTGAGTCAAACTTGAGTGTTTGGGGTATTTAGTCAACATTTAGAGTCAAATGTTAGTGTTTGGGGTATTCAGTCAACTATTAGAGTCAAACTTGAGTGTTTGGGGGTATTCCGTCAACTATTAGAGTCAAACTTGAGTGTTTGGGTTATTCAGTCAACTATTTGAGTCAAACTTTAATGTTTGGGGTATTCAGTCAACATTTAGACTCAAATGTTAGTATTTGGGGGTATTCAATAAACTATTTGATTCAAACTTGAGTGTTTGGGGGTATTCAGTCAACATTTAGAGTCAAATGTTAGTGTTTGGGGGTATTCAGTCAACTATTAGAGTCAAACTTGAGTGTTTGGGGTATTCAGTCAACTATTAGAGTCAAATGTTAGTGTTTGGGGGTATTCGGTCAACTATTAGAGTCAAACTCGAGTGTTTGGGGTATTTAGTCAACTATTTGAGTCAAACTTGAGTGTTTGGGGTATTCAGTTAACATTTAGAGTCAAACTTGAGTGTTTGGGGTATTCAGTCAACATTTAGAGTCAAACTTGAATGTTTGGGGTACTTAGTCAACATTCAGAGTCAAACTTGAGTGTTTGGAGTATTCAGTCAACTATTAGAGTCAAATGTTAGTGTTCATTGTATGCAGTCAACTATTAGAGTCAAATTTTAGTGTTTGGGGTATTCAGTCAACATTTAGAGTCAAACTTGAGTGTTCAGTGTATTTGAGTCAATCTTGAGTAAATCAAAAGAAATTCAAATTCAAATTCAACTCCAAAAACCAACAAAATGTTTGGAGACAAATAAACAAAAAAAAATTCTCCTAATCATTTTCATATCCACTAATATCTATAGGTTCATCATCGCTATCAATCTCTATAGGTTCTTCTTCATCCCCATATTCTTCCCACGTGTCACCATCAATTTCCTCGTTTTCATCAATAACCATATCAAAAGCCAAATCAATACGAAAATAAGATGGGTCAATCTCGATCTCCTCGGTGGATGCCAAGTTCACCTGATCGGAAACCGTCCCAGTGTTAACCAAAGGTATGCTGATGCTCTAATTCCCAGTAGGTAGTGATTCGGAACCCAATAACTCAGGACTCCATCCGTGTCGATCGTTTATTTCCCAAACTGCTTTCTAGCCTTTCATTAATTTATTTGCATTAATCTCGTCGATGTAAAACCATTTTTTGACCTGCGATGCTAAAATGTATGGGTCGTCGGCCCACTCAAAGTTTGATGTGTTAATAAAGGTTACCCCATGTTCTGTCCTCGCATAAGCCATTTTGTACCACTTACAAGCAAATAACGCAACCGAGCATGTTAGCTAACCCAATAATCACATCACTAATCGCTTTGTCTTCAATGAGCCCTGGGATACTAGCCACGAAAAGATACTGCATCATCACGTGACAATCGTGATATTTCATTCCGATAATCTTTCCCGTATCACTTTGAACATTATTTCTCATACCAGATGCGAAACCGTCGGGAAACTTCTGTGCCTTCAGCCAGTCAAGATATATTGTCCGCTTTTTCGTTGATAAAGTATACATTCCTCGGTTCAGGATCGCTCTACCCCCTCTCGATGTTAACCACAAATCTTACCTGATTTTCATAACCTCAAGATCCGTTCTCGCTTTCATGTTATATTTGTTAACTTTCCCATCAAGACCTATAACTGTACCGAGAAGAGCATCACACACATTTTTCTCGCAATGCATAACGTCAATGTTATGTTTCAACAAGTTTTTGGACCAATAAGGTAAACGATAGAATATACTCTTTTTCTTCCAATTGAATCGACGTGGAATAGTTTGCTTCACGATCTTTCCCCCAAAATCCCTGTGTTTACCGGGAAACACAATGGGAAGCCCATCTAACCGTGTCTGAATATCGGCAGGACTATATTTCTTCAGTGGACCCCTATGATCAGATTTCGGGTACAAAACCCTTTCGCTTCTAAATCGATGTCCGGCAGGTAACCAACGTCTATGGTCAAAGTAAACAACCCTTTTCTTCACCCTCAATGACAGAGTAGAATCCATGCAATCTGGACAAGCTAAGTAACCTTGACCTGATCATCCTGAAGTGTATGACCTAGCGGGGTAATCATTAGTCGTCAATAACAAACAAACCTTCATCGTAAACTCTTCCTTCTTGTGGGCATCATACGTAAGGATCCCTTTATCCCATAACTCGTCCAACTCATCTATAACATGTCGAAGAAAGACATCCATGTCCTTACCGGGTGAACGGGGTCCAGGAATCAACAAACAAAGCTGGAATGTGCTTTGCTTCATGCATACCCACGGTGGCAAGTTATAGACGGTAAATATGACAGGCCACATGCTGTACGAGTTGTTCTGCATAGAGAAAGGACAAAAACCATCGATACCGAGACCCAAATATACATTACGAGGTTCGCTAGCAAACTCAATATGTACCGCTGCAAATCTCTTCCAACTATCACCATCAACCGGATGACGCAACACATCTGGATCGGCACTCTTTCCGGTATGGTTCCATATCAGGAATTCAGCGATGTGCTTCGAAGCGCATAGTCGCTGCAATCTCGGAGCAATCAGAAAGTAACGAAACTTCTTATGCGGTACTTTGTTACCCTTCTTTGGGTCCCATCTAGAATCGCTACATACTGGACACTTGTCGAGGTCTTTATTCTCTTTGTAAAAAATGGCACAATCGTTCAAACAAACATCGATAGTAATATAACCCATACCCAAACTTTTCATCTTCTTGTCGCATACTTCATAAGAATCGGGAAAATTGTGAGGTTTGGGCAAAATACGAGCCAACAACCCCAATAGCTCGGTGAATGAGGTGTTAGTCCATTTGTTCTTTACTATTACGTTCATAAGATTGGCAATGAAATTCAATGAACTCATCGATGTACAACCAGGATATAATTCTGTCTCCAATTCTTCGAACAATGTTTCGAAACTACTTCGACTTGGAAGATGTGCATCTCTCATCTCGGTATCTCCGGAAGTCCACCAACATCGTAACTTTGTCTCACATCGTCATAAACATGTTGAATTTCATTTACTATAATTGGATCTTGACTTGCATGGGGTGTTTGTGTTTGTATCTCATCCTCACCGTGTTTTGTCCAAACATGATATGTATGCTTAAACCTGTCTTTTATAAGGTGGGCCCTAACATGTTCGGTTTTTAATCGACAGTAATTATTACACTTCTTACACGAGCAAGACAAGAAACCGGTATAACCTTTACTTTTCTTAGAAAATTCGATAAACTTGAAAACCCCAAAAACATATTCTTCCGTGTAATAATCCGTCGTATCGATCCAACTCTTATTCATCCCCGAAGCCATCTCTTAGAAGCAATTTTATTAAACTATGCGACTACATTCTTATAAAAATAAAATATATAATTATTACAACCCAATGAATAAAATGAATAAAAATTACAACACAATAAATAACATAATAAAAATTACAAACTCATTGAATGAATAAATATTACAAACCTCTGAATGAATAAAAATTACAAACCATTGAATGAATAAATATTACAAACCATTGAATAAATAAAATAAAAAACACACAATAAATATATAAAAAAATCTTACAATTAATTAAACAAGTAAAAATATATGAGCACATAATATAAATAACACAACACATGCATAAATCACAACATAATAATAAACAAGTCAACCAACAAACATGTAATTCATGAACCTAATCATATGTTATATCAACTAGCTAGTATAATCAAATAAATAAAACATTTAAAAAACATGAAATTTATTGAAAATACCTTGAATTGGATGGATAAGATGAAGAATGATGATAATGCCCCACCTTGAAAATGTATTTATTCACCTAATCAAACCATATAGCAAGAATAAAACACAAAGAAAAATAAAAAAAAATTAAAAAGTGAATTTCATGCAATTACCTTAAATTGTGTGATGAAATTGGATATTGATGGTGCCCTACCTTGATTATTAACCCGGGAATGGTGCAAGATGAAGTGGAGAAGATATTAGAAATAAAAAAAATAAATTTAGTTGTGTTTCTGGGGGAAAATCGGAGGCATTTTTTGGGGTTTTTGGGTGTTTTGTGAGTTAAAAAACCTGCTGTCTCCATTAAATAGGGTTTTTAATTAGCGACGACCCGTAAATCGTCGGTAATTCCACTCACATCATCGGTTACCAACAAAAATAGCGACTGCATGCTGTATCTAAAATATAGCGACGACACTTCGAAGATAAAAACATTCAAATTAAAAAAAAAATTACCGGCGAGAAACACCAAATTAACGACGAATTTCCGCGTCGCTATTTTACGTCGATTCTTTTTTCGCCGGTAAAAACCTGTCGTCGCTAATTTTGAAAAATTGTCGCCGGTAATTTTTGGTTGGTAAACCTGTTGTTTCTAGTAGTGCACAACGACAAACCATTTTTCTTAGTTGTAAGTTGTAAATGAATTATCTAGTTGCAAGATTTAGAAACCTATTGTATCACATATATTATTGTTATTTCCCTAACTATACATGTATACTATCTATGTTGTTTATCAAATGTAAATTATATTTGGCTACTAGTTACGTGTAATATAATAGATGGCCAAGAAGAGAAAATAGTTTTAACATTGGTTATGGGGCTATTGTTGGATGAAAATTTTATCTAAATAATTATATATTCTATACTTGTACGATATTTTATCTTTCAATTTTGGAAACTATTCTAAAAAATTTGGTCATTTCTCGATATCAATAATAAACTAAGAGATCTTTATTTTGGTACACACATTTTAATAACCTTCTTTAGCTCATTCTATTCATTCTTAATCACCCTAACATTATGTAAAACTAGAGTAACATAAACAGAAAAAGTGTCATTTTCTTTTTTTCTTTTCTTGCTTAATAAATTCATCGTTCGAGTCAACATTATAACAATTTATTCTCATCCTATCAATATCACCTTATCTTCATATACATCTTTATATTTTTAAATAAGTTAACAAATAAGGAGTTTTTCATTTTCAATTTAATCAATGATTAAAGTATCAAAAGATAAATATAATATTTTTTTAGGCAAATCATAATAAGAATAGTTAATTTTACCAATTTTTAGATTAGATTAATAAATATTATTTAAAATTAATTATTTAAGAATTGTCTCCACTGTATTCATATTATCATAACATTTTTAAAATAATAGTATATTAAACTTCCATAAGATTAGTTTTTCAACATACATATATACGTGATATTGGTCATTGTTATCTTCTCTGGATTATAATATTATATCAAGATACTATAGTATGTGTTTGAGGACCCAACCACAAGGAAAATAACTTATATATGGATAGCGAAATTCTAAAAGAACTAATTTTTTCCTAGTTCTACTAAGAGATTTATATTAACTTAATTCGTTAACAAATACTAAAATAATTATATCGTTAAATTATATATTTTTTTAATCAACTTTCAAAATATTAGAGATCTTATAAAATATACACACATGCCTACACCTTGAATAGACATAAATAAATTAAAACACAAGAGTATTTTAAATTAAAAATTATATTTGAATAGATAAAAAAATAAAATTTATACATACATATATGGCCCAATGAAAATGGTATAATTTTTCTTATGTATTTAAACTAATAGGCCTAGCCCATAAAACAACAAAAGATTATAATATTCAGGGAAACTTATATGACATAGTTTTTCATTTCATCATTCTTTCATTTATCTCAAGCCGTAATATAATCATACACCTCGTCTATTTATTTCTTACAATCTTCATAAATTGAATAATTTTATTTCATTCAACAATTTTATGATTAAACATACAAAAAGTTTGAAAAGATATATTTAGATTATTAGAAGGTGAAATTAAAAAAGAAATTGATTTTTTCATCTCATTTGTAGATCTAGATATATACTTTCTTTTAGATAATTATATTATTTATTTTTTTTTCTACACCAAAATCTAAGATTTACAACCTATAATATCAATTTCAGGTACTTGATTTGATTTAATTGTATTTTTTTGGTATTACCTAATAAGTTTTTGCATAATATGCACACCTTTTAATAACTAGAATGCAATCTTATTTATTTGTATTACATATTAATTTTCAGAAAATACATTATTTGAAACAATTTAGATCTTAAAACATAATATTATGATGAAATTGTGATCTTAATTTTTTAGTATTTTATACAGGAAAATGATTTCACAAGTGGTCGTTGGTCATGAAATTTCTTCTACAAGGTAAGTTTTAGACTAAAAATATATTTTTATACTTTATTAATTTATTAAGTTTATAATTCATGACTCAATAGGAGGTTTAGTTTATCATATTAGTTTTTTAAATTTTTAATCATTAACTACTGTTTTCATTTATTCTAAACTTTCATATAGGAAAAGAGTAACATAGAAAAACTATAATATGTGTACTATTAGTAAAGTTTAATTTTCTTTTGAAAAGAAATAGAGAACACAACTCAATTAGATGCACGAGTAGTGGTAAAAGAGAATACTTTTTAATTTAAAATATGATAAAACATACATATGTATCCATATCTTTTCAACTTCATGTAGTAGAAAGAGGAGAATAAAAATTATACAGAAAAGAGTGTTGGTCACTAATAGGAATTAAATGTATAATGGTCGAAATTACCTTCAGAAATACTTGCCTAACAATGAGCCATCACTTATTCCTTTTATAGTTGGATCAAATATCTGCTCAAGAAACCACTGATGCAACATATCGATGGAACATTTCAATTTTGTTCAATTTGTTGCAAAATGAATTACTATTTAAACAACCATAGAAGTTTAAAAAGAAGAAACAATCTTTCACGGGATCCTGTCCATTTGATGGTGTTTGACAATGGTATTCAGAGAATTTTATCGTCATGTATCTTTCTTTGTTGGTCTAGTAACTGAACTTATTTACTTGACTTTTATTTGATTATTGACCAATCTAGATTTTACTATCTCTTTTTGTTTATTTGATTGATACCGTTTGTAAAAGTGGGAAGATACTTAAGTAAACCAACACTTCTTAAATTACTATGCTTTGGTCCTTTTCTTTTTAACTTATTCCTAATTTTTGGTTTTATTTTTTGTTCGATTTTATAGTATTGATAATATATTTTGACAAAAAAATAGTATTGATGATATAAGTACGCTCGATGTGCAAGCCTGATCAAAATAAACATATAAAAAAGAAGAATAAAAATTGCTCTCGATGTGGCAAAGGATATGAAATACCTGCACACATGCAACGACCTCAAGACTCCAAATATACTCGTTTATAAAAATTGACATGTTAAGGTTGGTGATTTTGGTATCAGAGCTATTGTGGATACAATAGATCTTCGACAACTACACACAAATAAAAGTTTTTGTTCTTTTCCAAAAACTCTAAGTCATTTGATCAATTTGATATACCCCATAAATTTAATGGTAGATAATTCAAAATCAGCCTTATGTTTCAATATATTATGTTAGACTCCCATTTTTATTGTTGTCAAGCATAAATGAAATTAGAGAAGGAAGATCCAAATTGAATGTATTGTGGGATCCAATATTGTATTTATTTTCATCGATCGTGGTTTCGTGCTTGTCCATGTTTTTTCTGGCTTATTGTGTAATTGTGTTGTTTGTACAACTGTAGGAGCCATGTAGTATTGTTGTATTTTCATTACGTGACGGGGTATACAGAACGGGGGAGGTCAATTGGTATTGTTTATAATTTTGGAGGTATAACATTTTTGGAAATACTTCATGTAATGTGTTAGTAATTATCCATTTTTTATGAACGAATATTATGAAGTAAATTATTTGTTGATGACCTAGACAATATGATGTGAGTTATCATGTGTTTTTTTCTACTTTTGTAGTCATTACTTACTAATATAATTTATTCAAAATATGGGTGGAGATAAAATAACATAATTATAAGTTATGAACTATTAGTACAATTCGATTTTCTTTTGGAAATAAATAGAGTAAAAAACTATATTAAATGTAGGAGGAGCTTAATAAGAGAGAACAATTTTATTTTTAACTTTTAGCGTTGAAAAAACATAAGTTATATAAAAATAATATATAAAAGTGTGTTGGATTGATTTTTCATATAGTAACACATGTTACCTTATTTCTTACTTATTGTATGTATTATATATTATATGTATGAGTTGTTAAAATAAAATCATCCTTTAAATATATATATATATATATATAAATATATATAGATACTTATAAGCTACAGGAAGTAAAATCATAATGGCCTTGGGTCCATTTATAAATATTAATTAACTTTAAATTAATATTCCGGCTTCTAAATTTATTAATACAAATCTAGATATACATGTAAATTATACCTTGATAGATTTAATATAATGTTGCGAAAACTATGTAACACAAAAAGTATACATATACTAAAACTAACAAGATTTAGTACTTTTAAGCTGTAAAAATGAATTAAATGGTTGATTATGTTAGAAATTAGTAGTAGTTATATATTATTTATATTATATATATACATATTAAATGATAACGGTTAATATGTGAATCTAAAGGTGTTTTCAATGGTTATATATTATAGGGTTTAGTGGTTTAATGGTTTAATAAATAATTGTTGGTTAAGATTTATGGGTTTTAAAGTTAGGCAATATGTGAATCTAAAGTTGTTTTCAATGGTTATAATCAAGCACAATATTTCACTTATTTAACTTTATATTAATTAACCAGTGTTACCGAATTTGGGTAATTTATTGGTATGAAATCATTTTTATATTTTTCCACACATCAACTAATTATTTTTCAAAATTTGATTGCATAAATGTGGTATAATAAACTTTGTATGTACATATATGTGTCTATCTTTCCTTTCAATGTCTTTTTATATACTTTTCAAAGTGATAACTATATTTATAATCTTAATGTTATAATTTAAAAAGTAAACTCAACAAAAGAATATATTAAGGTTATTTTTTACTCTGTCTATATCATCTCCTAGTTATTACAAAAAGATCATAATTAATTTTTGGTAGATGAACATAGTTTGTTTATATGACTATAATCAGTCGTTGCCTGCACGCCTATGTATTTATGTGATGTAATTCCTTGACATTATGATGAACTAACACTAAGATAAACCCACAACGTCGTACGTTGTAAATGAATTATCTAGTTGCAAGATTTAGAAACCTATTGTATCACATATATTATTGTTATTTCCCTAACTATATATGTTGTTCTCCAACATAGATAACATTTAATCAAGTTGTCTTTTTATATATTTTAATGAATTTATCAAATGTAAATTTGTTTGGCTACTAGTCACGTGTAATGTAATAGATGGCCAAGAAGAGATATTAATTTCAACATTGGTTATGGGGCTATTGTTGGATGTAAATTTTATCTAAATAATTATATATTCGATACTTGTACGATATTTTTCCTTTCAATTTTGGAAACTATTCTAAAAAATTTAGTAATTTCTCCATATCAATAACAAACTAAGAGATCATAATTTTGGTACACTCATTTTAATTACCTTCTCTCGCTCATTCTATTAATTCTTAATCATCCTAACATTATGTAAAACTAGGGTAACATAAATAAAAAAAGTGTCATTTTCTATTTTCCTTTTCTTTCTTAATAAATTCATGGTTCGAGTCAATATTATAACCATTTGTTCTCATCCTGTAAATATCACCTTATCTTCGTATACATCTTTTTATTTTGAAATAATTTAAATTTATTTATTTTTTCTAAACTTCTTTCCAATGAATCTATGCATACATGTCATACATTTCCAAAAAACTTAATTATTTCTCATAAAAACCGATATCTCAAAAAATAAGGAGTTTTTCTTTTTTGTTTTTCAATATAATAAATGATTAAAGTATCAAAAGATAAATAATATATTTTTTTAGGAAAAATATAAATAGGATAATTAATTTTACCAATATTAAGATTAGATTAATAAATATTAATTAAAATTAATTATGTAAGAATTGTCCCCACTGTACTCATATTATCATAACATTTTTATAATAATAGTATATTAGACTTCCAGAAGATTAGTTTTTCATCATACATATATACGTGATATTGGTCATTGTTCTCTCGTCTGGATTATAAAATTATATCAAGATACTATAGTATGTGTTTGAGGACCCAACCACAAGGAAAATAACTTATATATGGATAGCTAAATTCTAAAAGAACTAATTTTTTCGGATTTCTACTAAGACATTTATATCAACTTAATTCGTTAACAAATATTAAAATAATTATATCCTTAAATTATATATTTTTTAATCAACTTGCAAAATGTTAGAGATATTATAAAATATACACACATGCCTGCACCTTGAATACACATAAATAAATTAAAACACAAGAGTATTTTAAATTAAAAATTATATTTGAATAGATAAAAAAAGTACAATTTATACATACATATATGGCCCAATGAAAATGGTCTAATTTTTCTTATGTATTTAAACTAATAGGCCCAGCCTATAAAACAACAAAAGATTATAATAATCAGGGAATCTTATATGACCTAGTTTTTCGTTTCATCACGCTTTTATTTATCTCAAGCCGTAATAAAATCATACACCTCGTCTATTCATTTCTTATAATCTTCATAAATTGAATAATTTTATTTCATTCAACAATTTTAGGATTAAACCTACAAAAAGTTTGAAGAGATATATTTAGATTACTAGAAGATGAAATTAAAAAAGAAATTGATTTTTTCATCTCATTTGTAGATCTAGATTTATACTTTCTTTTAGATAATTATATTATTTATGTTTTTTTCTACGCCCAAATCTAAGATTTACAGCCTATAATATCAATTTCAGGTACGTGATTTGTTTTAATTGTATTTTTTTCCTATTACCTAATATTTTCTTTATAATCTGCACACCTTTTAATAACTAGAATGCAATTTTATTTATTTGTATTACATATTAATTTTCAGAAAATACATTATTTGAAACAATTTAGATCTTAAAGCAGATTATTATGATGAAATTGTGATCTTAATTTATTAGTATTTTATATAGGAAAATGATTTCACAAGTGGTCGTTGGTCATGACATTTCTTCTACAAGGTAAGTTTTAGACTAAAAATATTTTTCTATACTTTTATTAATTTATTAAATTTATAATTCCTGTCTCAATATGAGGTTTAGTTTATCATATTAATTTTTTAAATTTTGAATCATTATCTACTGTTTTCATTTATTCTAAACTTTCATATAGAGAAAGAGTAATATAGAAAAACTATACTATGTGTACTATTAGTAAAATTTAATTTTCTTTTGAAAAGAAATAGAGAACACAACTCAATTAGATGCATGAGTAGTGGTAAAAGAGAATACTTTTTAATTTAAAATATGATAAAACATACATATGTATCCATATCTTTTCAACTTCATGTAGTAGAAAGAGGAGAATAAAAATTATACAGAAAAGTGTCTAGGTCACTAATAGGAATTGAATGTATAATGGTTGAAATTACCTTCATAAATACTTATCTAACAATGATCCATCACTTATTCCTTTTATAGTTGGATCAAATATCTGCTCAAGAAACCACTGATGCAACATATGGATGGAATATTTCAATTTTGTTCAATTTGTTGCAAAATGAATTACTATTTAAACAACCAAAGAAGTTTAAGAAGAAGAAACAATATTTCACGTGATCCTATCCATTTGATGGTGTTTGACAATGGTATTCAGAGAATTTTATCCTCATGTATCTTTCTTTGTTGGTCTAGTAATTGAACTTATTTACTTGACTTTTATTTGATTATTGACCAATCTTGATTTTACTATCTCTTTTTTTTTTATTTGATTGATACCGTTTGTAAAAGTGGGAAGATACTTAAGTAAACCTACACTTCTTAAATTACTATACTTTGGACCTTTTCTTTTTAACTTATTCCTAATTTTTGGTTTTATTTTTTGTTCGATTTTATAGTATTGATAATATATTTTGACAAAAAAATAGTATTGATGATATAAGTACGCTCGATGTGCAAGCCTGATCAAAATAAACATATAAAAAAGAAGAATAAAAATTGCTCTCGATGTGGCAAAGGGTATGAAATACCTGCACACATGCAACGACCTCAAGACTCTAAATATACTCGTTTATAAAAATTGACATGTTAAGGTTGGTGATTTTGGTATCATAGCTATTGTGGATACAATAGATCTTCGACAACTACACACAAATAAAAGTTTTTGTTCTTTTCCAAAAACTCTAAGTCATTTGATCAATTTAATATACCCCATAAATTTAATGGTAGATAATTCAAAATCAGACTTATGTTTCAATATATTATGTTAGGCTCTGATTTTTATTGTTGTCAAGCATAAATGAAATTGGAGAAGGAAGATCCAAATTGAATATATTGTGGGATCCAATATTGTATTTATTTTCATCGATCGTGGTTTTGTGCTTGTCCATGTTTTTTCTGGCTTATTGTGTAATTGTGTTGTGTGTACAACTGTAGGAGCCATGTAGTATTGTTTTATTTTCATTACGTGACGGGGTAAACAAAACGGGGGAGGTCAATTGGTATTGTTTATAATTTGGGAGGTATAACATTTTTGGAAATACTTCATGTAATGTGTTAGTAATTATCCATTTTTTATGAACGAATATTATGAAGTAAATTATTTGTTGATGACCTAGACAATATGATGTGAGTTATCATGTGATTTTTTCTACTTTTGTAGTCATTACTTACTAATATAATTTATTCAAAAAATGGGTGGAGATAAAATAACATAATTATAAGTTATGAACCATTAGTACAATTCGATTTTCTTTTGGAAATAAATAGAGTAAAAAACTATATTAAATGTAGGAGGAGCTTAATAAGAGAGAACAATTTTATTTTTAACTTTTAGCGTTGAAAAAACATAAGTTATATAAAATAATATATAAAAGTGTGTTGGATTGGTTTTTCATATAGTATCACACGTTAACTTATTCTTACTTATTGTATGTATTATATATTATATGTATGAGTTGTTAAAATAAAATCATCCTTTATATATATATATATATATATATTTATAAGCTACAAGAAGTAAAATCATAATGGCCTTGGGTCCATTTATAAATATTAATTAACTTTAAATTAATATTCCAGCTTCTAAATTTATTAATACAAATCTAGATATACATGTAAATTATACCTTGATAGATTTAATATAATGTTGCGAAAACTATGTAACACAAAAAGTATACATATACTAAAACTAACAAGATTTAGTATTTTTAAGCTGTAAAAATGAATTAAATGGTTGATTATGTTAGAAATTAGTAGTAGTTATATATTATTTATATTATATACATACATATTAAATGATAACGGTTAATATGTGAATCTAAAGGTGTTTTCAATGGTTATATATTATAGGGTTTAGTGGTTTAATGGTTTAATATAGAATTGTTGGTTAAGATTTATGGGTTTTAAAAATAGGCAATATGTGAATCTAAAGTTGTTTTTAATTGTTATAATCAAGCACAATACTTCACTTATTTAACTTTATATTAATTAACCAGTGTTACCGAATTTGGGTAATTTATTGGTATGAAATCATTTTTATATTTTTCCACACATCAACTAATTATTTTTTAAAATTTGAGTGAATAAATGTGGTATAATAAACTTTGTATGTACATATATGTGTCTATCTTTCCTTTCAATGTCTTTTTATATACTTTTCAAAGTAATAACTATATTTATAATCTTAATGTTAAAATTTAAAAAGTAAACTCAACAAAAGAATATATTAAGGTTATTTTTTACTTTGTCTATATCATCTCCTAGTTATTACAAAAAGATCATAATTAATTTTTGGTAGATGAACATAGTTTGTTTATATGACTATAATCAGTCGTTGCCTGCACGCCTATGTATTTATGTGATGTAATTCCTTGACATTATGATGAACTAACACTAAGATAAACCCACAACGTCGTACGCTGTAAATGAATTATCTAGTTGCAAGATTTAGAAACCTATTGTATCACATATATTATTGTTATTTCCCTAACTATATATGTTGTTCTCCAACATAGATAACATTTAATCAAGTTGTCTTTTTATATATTTTAATGAATTTATCAAATGTAAATTATATTTGGCTACTAGTCACGTGTAATGTAATATATGGCCAAGAAGAGATATTAATTTCAACATTGGTTATGGGGCTATTGTTGGATGTAAATTTTATCTAAATAATTATATATTCGATACTTGTACGGTATTTTTTCTTTCAATTTTGGAAACTATTCTAAAAAATTTAGTCATTTCTCCATATCAATAACAAACTAAGAGATCTTTATTTTGGTACACTCCTTTTAATAACATTCTCTTGCTGATTCTATTAATTTTTAATCATCCTAACATTATGTAAAACTAGGGTAACATAAATAGAAAAAGTGTCATTTTCTTTTTTTCTTTTCTTTCTTAATAAATTCATCGTTCGAGTAACCATTATAACCATTTGTTCTCATCCTGTAAATATCACCTTATCTTCGTATACATCTTTTTATTTTGAAATAATTTAAATTTATTTATTTTTTCTAAACTTCTTTCCAATGAATCTATGCATACATGTCATACATTTCCAAAAAACTTAATAATTTCTCATAAAAACCGATATCTCAAAAAATAAGGAGTTTTTCTTTTTTGTTTTTCAATATAATAAATGATTAAAGTATCGAAAGATAAATAATTTATTTTTTTAGGAAAAATATAAGTAGGATAATTAATTTTACCAATATTAAGATTAGATTAATAAATATTAATCAAAAGTAATTATGTAAGAATTGTTCCACTGTACTCATATTATCATAACATTTTTATAATAATAGTATATTAAATTTCCATAAGATTAGTTTTTCATCATACATATATACGTAATATTGGTCATTGTTCTCTTGTCTGGATTATAAAGTTATATCAAGATACTATAGTATGTGTTTGAGGACCCAACCACAAGGAAAATAACTTATATATGGATAGCTAAATTCTAAAAGAACTAATTTTTTCGGAGTTCTATTAAGACATTTATATCAACTTAATTCGTTAACAAATACTAAAATAATTATATCCTTAAATTATATATTTTTTAATCAACTTGCAAAATGTTAGAGATCTTATAAAATATACTCACATGCCTGCACCTTGAATACACATAAATAAACTAAAACACAAGAGTATTTTAAATTAAAAATTATATTTTAATAGATAAAAAAACTACAATTTATACATACATATATGGCCCAATGAAAATGGTCTAATTTTTCTTATGTATTTAAACTAATAGGACCAACCCATAAAACAACAAAAGATTATAATAATCAGGAAAACTTATATGACCTAGTTTTTCATTTCATCACGCTTTTATTTATCTCAAGCCGTAATATAATCATACACCTCGTCTATTCATTTCTTACCATCTTCATAAATTGAATATTTTTATTTCATTCAACAATTTTAGTATTAAATCTACAAAAAGTTTGAAGAGATATATTTAGATTACTAGAAGGTGAAAATAAAAAAGAAATTGATTTTTTCATCTCATTTGTAGATCTAGATTTATACTTTCTTTTAGATAATTATATTATTTATGTTTTTTTCTACGCCCAAATCTAAGATTTACCGCCTATACTATCAATTTCAGGTACGTGATTTGTTTTAATTGTATTTTTTTCCTATTACCTAATATTTTTTTGTATAATCTGCACACTTTTTAATAACTAGAATGCAATTTTATTTATTTATATTACATATTAATTTTCAGAAAATACTTTATTTGAAACAATTTAGATCTTAAAACAGAATATTATGATGAAATTGTGATCTTAATTTATTAGTATTTTATACAGGAAAATGATTTCACAAGTGGTCGTTGGTCATGACATTTCTTCTACAAGGTAAGTTTTAGACTAAAAATATTTTTTTATACTTTTATTAATTTATAAATTTATAATTCCTGACTCAATATGAGGTTTAGTTTATCATATTAAGTTTTTAAATTTTTAATCATTATCTACTGTTTTCATTTATTCTAAACTTTCATATAGAGAAAGAGTAACATAGAAAAACTATAATATGTGTACTATTAGTAAAATTTAATTTTCTTTTGAAAAGAAATAGAGAACACAACTCAATTAGATGCATGAGTAGTGGTAAAAGAGAATACTTTTTAATTTAAAATATGATAAAACATACATATGTATCCATATCTTTTCAACTTCATGTAGTAGAAAGAGGAGAATAAAAATTATACAGAAAAGTGTCTTGGTCACTAATAGGAATTAAAAGTATAATGGTCGAAATTACCTTCAGAAATACTTGCCTAACAATGATCCATCACTTATTCCTTTTATAGTTGGATCAAATATCTGCTCAAGAAACCACTGATGCAACATATCGATGGAACATTTCAATTTTGTTCAATTTGTTGCAAAATGAATTACTATTTAAACAACCATAGAAGTTTAAAAAGAAGAAACAATCTTTCACGGGATCCTGTCCATTTGATGGTGTTTGACAATGGTATTCAGAGAATTTTATCGTCATGTATCTTTCTTTGTTGGTCTAGTAACTGAACTTATTTACTTGACTTTTATTTGATTATTGACCAATCTAGATTTTACTATCTCTTTTTGTTTATTTGATTGATACCGTTTGTAAAAGTGGGAAGATACTTAAGTAAACCAACACTTCTTAAATTACTATGCTTTGGTCCTTTTCTTTTTAACTTATTCCTAATTTTTGGTTTTATTTTTTGTTCAATTTTATAGTATTGATAATATATTTTGAAAAAAAAATAGTATTGATGATATAAGTACGCTCGATGTGGAAGCCTGATCAAAATAAATATATAAAAAAGAAGAATAAAAATTTCTCTCGACGTGGCAAAGGGTATGAAATACCTGCACACATGCAACGACCTCAAGACTCCAAATATACTCGTTTATAAAAATTGACATGTTAAGGTTGGTGATTTTGGTATCAGAGCTATTGTGGATACAATAGATCTTCGACAACTACACACAAATAAAAGTTTTTGTTCTTTTCCAAAAACTCTAAGTCATTTGATCAATTTAATATACCCCATAAATTTAATGGTAGATAATTCAAAATCAGCGTTATGTTTCAATATATTATGTTAGGCTCTGATTTTTATTGTTGTCAAGCATAAATGAAATTGGAGAAGGAAGATCCAAATTGAATGTATTGTGGGATCCAATATTGTATTTATTTTCATAGATCGTGGTTTTGTGCTTGTCCATGTTTTTTCTGGCATATTGGTTAATTGTGTTGAGTGTACAACTGTAGGAGCCATGTAGTATTGTTGTATTTTCATTACGTGACGGGGTAAACAGTACGGGGGAGGTCAATTGGTATTGTTTATAATTTGGGAGGTATAACATTTTTGGAAATACTTCATGTAATGTGTTAGTAATTATCCATTTTTTATGAACTAATATTATAAAGTAAATTATTTGTTGATGACCTAGACAATATGATATGAGTTATCATGTGATTTTTTCTACTTTTGTAGTCATTACTTACTAATATAATTTATTCAAAATATGGGTGGAGATAAAATAACATAATTATAAGTTATGAACTATTAGTACAATTCGATTTTCTTTTGGAAATAAATAGAGTAAAAAACTATATTAAATGTAGGAGGAGCTTAATAAGAGAGAACAATTTTATTTTTAACTTTTAGCGTTGAAAAAACATAATTTATATAAAAATAATATATAAAAGTGCGTTGGATTGATTTTTCATATAGTAACACATGTTAACTTATTCTTACTTATTGTATGTATTATATATTATATGTATGAGTTGTTAAAATAAAATCATCCTTTTTATATATATATATATATATAGATATTTATAAGCTACAAGAAGTAAAATCATAATGGCCTTGGATCCATTTATAAATATTAATTAACTTTAAATTAATATTCCAGCTTCTAAATTTATTAATAAAAATCTAGATATACATGTAAATTATACCTTGATAGATTTAATATAATGTTGCAAAAACTATGTAACACAAAAAGTTTACATATACTAAAACTAACCAGATTTAGTATTTTTAAGCTGTAAAAATGAATTAAATTGTTGATTATGTTAGAAATTAGTAGTAGTTATATATAATTTATATTATATATATATACATATTAAATGATAACTGTTAATATATGAATCTAAAGGTGTTTTCAATGGTTATATATTATAGGGTTTAGTGGTTTAATGGTTTAATAAAGAATTGTTGGTTAAGATTTATGGGTTTTAAAAATAGGCAATATGTGAATCTAAAGTTGCTTTCAATTGTTAAAATCAAGCATAATATTTAACTTATTTAACTTTATATTAATTAACCAGTGTTACCGAATTTGGGTAATTTATTGGTATGAAATCATTTTTATATTTTTCCACACATCAACTAATTATTTTTCAAAATTTGAGTGAATAAATGTGGTATAATAAACTTTGTATGTACATATACGTGTCTATATTTCCTTTCAATGTCTTTTTACATACTTTTCAAAGTAATAACTATATTTATAATCTTAATCTTATAATTTAAAAAGTAAACTCAACAAAAGAATATATTAAGGTTATTTTTTACTCTGTCTATATCATCTCCTAGTTATTACAAAAAGATCATAATTAATTTTTGGTAGATGACCATAGTTTGTCTATATGACTATAATCAGTCGTTGCCTGCACGCCAATGTATTTATGTGATGTAATTCTTTGACATTATGATGAACTAACACTAAAATAAACCCACAACGTCGTACGTTGTAAATGAATTATCTAGTTGCAAGATTTAGAAACCTATTGTATCACATATATTACTGTTATTTCCATAACTATATATGTTGTTCTCCAACATAGATAACATTTAATCAAGTTTTCTTTTTATATATTTTAATGAATTTATCAAATGTAAATTATATTTGGCTACTAGTCACGTGTAATGTAATAGATGGCCAAGAAGAGATATTAATTTCAACATTGGTTATGGGGCTATTGTTGGATGTAAATTTTATCTAAATAATTATATATTTGATACTTGTACGATATTTTTACTTTCAATTTTCGGGAAACTATTCTAAAAAATTTAGTCATTTCTCAATATCAATAACAAACTAAGAGATCTTTATTTTGGTACACTTATTTTAATAACCTTCTCTCGCTCATTCTATTAATTCTTAATCATCCTAACATTATGTAAAACTAGGGTAACATAAATAGAAAAAGTGTCATTTTCTTTTTTTCTTTTCTTTCTTAATAAATTCATCGTTCGAGTCAACATTATAACCATTTGTTCTCATCCTGTAAATATCACCTTATCTTCATATACATCTTTATATTTTGAAATAATTTAAATTTATTTATTTATTCTAAACTTCTTTCCAATGAATCTATGCATACATGTCATACATTTTCCAAAAACTTTATTATTTCTCATAAAAACCGATATCTGTAAAAATAAGGAGTTGTTCTTTTTTGTTTTTCAGCATAATAAATGATTAAAGTATCAAAAGATAAATAATATATTTTTTTAGGAAAAATATAAGTAGGATAATTAATTTTACCAATATTAAGATTAGATTAATAAATATTAATTAAAATTAATTATGTAAGAATTGTCCCCTACTCATATTATCATAACATATTTTTAATAATAGTATATTAAACTTCCATAAGATTATTTTTTCATCATACATATATACGTGATATTGGTCATTGTTCTCTCGTCTGGATTATAAAATTATATCAAGATACTATAGTATGTGTTTGAGGATCCAACCACAAGGAAAATAACTTATATATGGATAGCTAAATTCTAAAAGAACTAATTTTTTCGGAGTTCTACTAAGACATTTATATCAACTTAATTCGTTAACAAATACTAAAATAATTATATCCTTAAATTATATATTTTTTAATCAACTTGCAAAATGTTAGAGATATTATAAAATATACACACATGCCTGCACCTTGAATACACATAAATAAATTAAAACACAAGAGTATTTTTAATTAAAAATTATATTTGAATAGATATAAAAAGTACAATTTATACATACATATATGGCCCAATGAAAATGGTCTAATTTTTCTTATGTATTTAAACTAATAGGCCCAGCCCATAAAACAACCAAAGAATATAATAATCAGGGAAACTTATATGACCTAGTTTTTCATTTCATCACGCTTTTATTTATCTCAGGCCGTAATATAATCATACACCTCGTCTATTCATTTCTTACAATCTTCATAAATTGAATAATTTTATTTCATTCAACAATTTTAGGATTAAACCTACAAAAAGTTTGAAGAGATATATTTAGATTACTAGAAGGTGAAATTAAAAAAAGAAATTGATTTTTTCATCTCATTTGTAGATCTAGATTTATACTTTCTTTTAGATAATTATATTACGCCCAAATCTACGATTTACAGCCTATAATATCAATTTCAGGTACGTGATTTGTTTTAATTGTATTTTTTTCCTATTACCTAATATTTTTTTGTATAATCTGCACACCTTTTAATAACTAGAATGCAATTTTATTTATTTGTATTACATATTAATTTTCAGAAAATACTTTATTTGAAACAATTTAGATCTTAAAACAGAATATTATGTTGAAATTGTGATCTTAATTTATTAGTATTTTATACAGGAAAATGTTTTCACAAGTGGTCGTTGGTTATGACATTTCTTCTACAAGGTAAGCTTTAGACTAAAAATATTTTTTTATACTTTTATTAATTTATAAATTTATAATACCTGACTCAATATGAGGTTTAGTTTATCATATTAATTTTTAAATTTTTTAATCATTATCTACTGTTTTCATTTATTCTAAACTTTCATATAGAGAAAGAGTAACATAGAAAAACTATAATATGTGTACTATTAGTAAAATTTAATTTTCTTTTGAAAAGAAATAGAGAACACAACTCAATTAGATGCATGAGTAGTGGTAAAAGAGAATACTTTTTAATTTAAAATATGATAAAACGTACATATGTATCCATATCTTTTCAACTTCATGTAGTAGAAAGAGGAGAGTAAAACTTATACAGAAAAGTGTCTTGGTCACTAATAGGAATTAAATGTATAATGGTCGAAATTACCTTCAGAAATACTTGCCTAACAATGATCCATCACTTATTCCTTTTATAGTTGGATCAAATATCTGCTCAAGAAACCACTGATGCAACATATCGATGGAACATTTCAATTTTGTTCAATTTGTTGCAAAATGAATTACTATTTAAACAACCATAGAAGTTTAAAAAGAAGAAACAATCTTTCACGGGATCCTGTCCATTTGATGGTGTTTGACAATGGTATTCAGAGAATTTTATCGTCATGTATCTTTCTTTGTTGGTCTAGTAACTGAACTTATTTACTTGACTTTTATTTGATTATTGAACAATCTAGATTTTACTATCTCTTTTTGTTTATTTGATTGATACCGTTTGTAAAAGTGGGAAGATACTTAAGTAAACCAACACTTCTTAAATTACTATGCTTTGGTCCTTTTCTTTTTAACTTATTCCTAATTTTTGGTTTTATTTTTTGTTCGATTTTATAGTATTGATAATATATTTTGACAAAAAAATAGTATTGATGATATAAGTACGCTCGATGTGCAAGCCTGATCAAAATAAACATATAAAAAAGAAGAATAAAAATTTCTCTCGACGTGGCAAAGGGTATGAAATACCTGCACACATGCAACTAGGGGTGAGCAAATGAAAACCAAAAAACCAAACCGAACCAAAAAACCGGTTAAACCCGAACCAAAAAAACCGAAAACCGAATAACCGATTGGTTCGGTTTTTAATTTTTCAAAAACCAAAAATTCCGGTTTGGTTCGGGATACTACGCAAAAACCGAACCAAAAGAACCGAACCGATTTTATACTTGTTCATGGTTAAACCCTTTGTTCATGGCTGCTGCATATATGATCCTATTCGGAAATTATGTTATAGTCATCCGCTCATTTTAACTTGTAAAAATGTTTACTTACAATAATGTAGTTGATAAAATAAACTTGTAAAAATGTTTCTCATGATTTTGTTTGTGTCGGTGAGATTTGATGTTGTAAACATTTTATCAAACCAGTTTTTGTTAACTTATCTGCATTAATATCAGGTATAACAAAAAAAATCAAGATAAGAAAGAGACACACATAAGTAATGCATATCATATATCATGAACGCAATGATTGAAGTTGATAAAAAAGTTACAAGTATTATCTTACTGGTCATCATTACATAATGACGCAACATTAGTCATTTTATGAATTTTTTATTTTCCTTTGATAACAAACTTAAGATCAGAATAAAACTATAATGGCCTGATTCAAATATCAAAATCAAATCAGCTAGGAAATGTACATTCTTTCTACAGCTGTATCCTAAGCCCTTATATGGTAGTTGTTAAGTTATTTTATCTAGAAATATCAAAGATGATCTAAGATAATGTACCCAACAATGATAATCTATATAATAATATTTTTGGAAAAACCGAATAAACCAGATCGAAAACCGAATGATCAAACCGAAAACCAAGTAACCGAACCGACAATGAACCATCCGGTTTGGTTTTCAAATTATAAAAAACCGAGCTATTCGGTTTGGTTTCGGTTTTAGCTAAAAACCGAGACAAACCGAACCATGCTCACCCCTACATGCAACGACCTCAAGACTCCAAATATACTCGTTTATAAAAATTGACATGTTAAGGTTGGTGATTTTGGTATCAGAGCTATTGTGGATACAATAGATCTTCGACAACTACACACAAATAAAAGTTTTTGTTCTTTTCCAAAAACTCTAAGTCATTTGATCAATTTAATATACCCCATAAATTTAATGGTAGATAATTCAAAATCAGCCTTATGTTTCAATATATTATGTTAGGCTCCGATTTTTATTGTTGTCAAGCATAAATGAAATTGGAGAAGGAAGATCCAAATTGAATGTATTGTGGGATCCAATATTGTATTTATTTTCATCGATCGTGGTTTTGTGCTTGTCCATGTTTTTTCAGGCATATTGGTTAATTGTGTTGAGTGTACAACTGTAGGAGCCATGTAGTATTGTTGTATTTTCATTACGTGACGGGGTAAACAGAACGGGGGAGGTCAATTGGTATTGTTTATAATTTGGGAGGTATAACATTTTTGGAAATACTTCATGTAATGTGTTAGTAATTATCCATTTTTTATGAACGAATATTATGAAGTAAATTATTTGTTGATGACCTAGACAATATGATGTGAGTTATCATGTGATTTTTTCTACTTTTGTAGTCATTACTTACTAATATAATTTATTCAAAATATGGGTGGAGATAAAATAACATAATTATAAGTTATGAACTATTAGTACAATTTGATTTTCTTTTGGAAATAAATATAGTAAAAAACTATATTAAATGTAGGAGGAGCTTAATAAGAGAGAACAATTTTATTTTTAACTTTTAGCGTTGAAAAAACATAATTTATATAAAAATAATATATAAAAGTGCGTTGGATTGATTTTTCATATAGTAACACATGTTAACTTATTCTTACTTATTGTATGTATTATATATTATATGTATGAGTTGTTAAAATAAAATCATCCTTTTTATATATATATATATATAGATATTTATAAGCTACAAGAAGTAAAATCATAATGGCCTTGGGTCCATTTATAAATATTAATTAACATTAAATTAATATTCCAACTTCTAAATTTATTAATAAAAATCTAGATATACATGTAAATTATACCTTGATAGATTTAATATAATGTTGCAAAACCTATGTAACACAAAAAGTTTACATATACTAAAACTAACCAGATTTAGTATTTTTAAGCTGTAAAAATGAATTAAATTGTTGATTATGTTAGAAATTAGTAGTAGTTATATATAATTTATATTATATATATACATATTAAATGATAACTGTTAATATGTGAATCTAAAGGTGTTTTCAATGGTTATATATTATAGGGTTTAGTGGTTTAATGGTTTAATAAAGAATTGTTGGTTAAGATTTATGGGTTTTAAAAATAGGCAATATGTGAATCTAAAGTTGTTTTCAATTGTTACAATCAAGCATAATGTTTCACTTATTTAACTTTATATTAATTAACCAGTGTTACCGAATTTGGGTAATTTATTGGTATGAAATCATTTTTATATTTTTCCACACATCAACTAATTATTTTTCAAAATTTGAGTGAATAAATGTCGTATAATAAACTTTGTATGTACATAAACGTGTCTATCTTTCCTTTCAATGTCTTTTTATATACTTTTCAAAGTAATAACTATATTTATAATCTTAATCTTATAATTTAAAAAGTAAACTCAACAAAAGAATATATTAAGGTTATTTTTTACTCTGTCTATATCATCTCCTAGTTATTACAAAAAAAGATCATAATTAATTTTTGGTAGATGACCATAGTTTGTCTATATGACTATAATCAATCGTTGCCTGCACGCCAATGTATTTATGTGATGTAATTCTTTGACATTATGATGAACTAACACTAAGATAAACCCACAACGTCGTACGTTGTAAATGAATTATCTAGTTGCAAGATTTAGAAACCTATTGTATCACATATATTATTGTTATTTCCCTAACTATATATGTTGTTCTCCAACATAGATAACATTTAATCAAGTTTTCTTTTTATATATTTTAATGAATTTTTCAAATGTAAATTATATTTGGCTACTAGTCACGTGTAATGTAATAGATGGCCAAGAAGAGACATTAATTTCAACATTGGTTATGGGGCTATTGTTGGATGTAAATTTTATCTAAATAATTATATATTTGATACTTGTACGATATTTTTACTTTCAATTTTCGGAAACTATTCTAAAAAATTTAGTCATTTCTCAATATCAATAACAAACTAAGAGATCTTTATTTTGGTACACTTATTTTAATAACCTTCTCTCGCTCATTCTATTAATTCTTAATCATCCTAACATTATGTAAAACTAGGGTAACATAAATAGAAAAAGTGTCATTTTCTTTTTTTCTTTTCTTTCTTAATAAATTCATCGTTCGAGTCAACATTATAACCATTTGTTCTCATCCTGTAAATATCACCTTATCTTCATATACATCTTTATATTTTGAAATAATTTAAATTTATTTATTTATTCTAAACTTCTTTCCTATGAATCTATGCATACATGTCATACATTTCCCAAAAACTTTATTATTTCTCATAAAAACCGATATCTGTAAAAATAAGGAGTTTTTCTTTTTTGTTTTTCAATATAATAAATGATTAAAGTATCAAAAGATAAATAATATATTTTTTTAGGAAAAATATAAGTAGGATAATTAATTTTACCAATATTAAGATTAGATTAATAAATATTAATTAAAATTAATTATGTAAGAATTATCCCCACTACTCATATTATCATAACATTTTTATAATAATAGTATATTAAACTTCCATAAGATTAGTTTTTCATCATACATATATACGTGATATTAGTCATTGTTCTCTCGTCTGGATTATAAAATTATATCAAGATACTATAGTATGTGTTTGAGGACCCAACCACAAGGAAAATAACTTATATATGGATAGCTAAATTCTAAAAGAACTAATTTTTTTCGGAGTTCTACTAAGTCATTTATATCAACTTAATTCGTTAACAAATACTAAAATAATTATATCCTTAAATTATATATTTTTTAATCAACTTGCAAAATGTTAGAGATCTTATAAAATATACACACATGCCTGCACCTTGAATACACATAAATAAATTAAAACACAAGAGTATTTTAAATTAAAAATTATATTTGAATAGATAAAAAAAGTACAATTTATACATACATATATGGCCCAATGAAAATGGTCTAATTTTTTTATTATTTAAACTAATAGGCCCAGCCCATAAAACAACCAAAGAATATAATAATCATGGAAACTTATATGACCTAGTTTTTCATTTCATCACGCTTTTATTATCTCAGGTCGTAATATAATCATACACCTCGTCTATTCATTTCTTACAATCTTCATAAATTGAATAATATTATTTCATTCAACAATTTTAGGATTAAACCTACAAAAAGTTTGAAGAAATATATTTAGATTACTAGAAGGTGAAATTAAAAAAAGAAATTGATTTTTTCATCTCATTTGTAGATCTAGATTTATACTTTCTTTTAGATAATTATATTACACCCAAATCTACGATTTACAGCCTATAATATCAATTTCAGGTACATGATTTGTTTTAATTGTATTTTTTTCCTATTACCTAATATTTTTTTGTATAATCTGCACACCTTTTAATAACGAGAATGCAATTTTATTTATTTGTATTACATATTAATTTTCAGAAAATACTTTATTTGAAACAATTTAGATCTTAAAACAGAATATTATGATGAAATTGTGATCTTAATTTATTAGTATTTTATACAGGAAAATGATTTCACAAGTGGCCGTTGGTTATGACATTTCTTCTACAAGGTAAGTTTTAGACTAAAAATATTTTTTTATACTTTTATTAATTTATAAATTTATAATTCCTGACTCAATATGAGGTTTAGTTTATCATATTAATTTTTTAAATTTTTAATCATTATCTACTATTTTCATTTATTCTAAACTTTCATATAGAGAAAGAGTAACATAGAAAAACTATAATATGTGTACTATTAGTGAAATTTAATTTTCTTTTGAAAGGAAATAGAGAACACAACTCAATTAGATGCATGAGTAGTGGTAAAAGTGAATACTTTTTAATTTAAAATATGATAAAACATACATATGTATCCATATCTTTTCAACTTCATGTAGTAGAAAGAGGAGAATAAAAATTATACAGAAAAGTGTCTTGGTCACTAATACGAATTAAATGTATAATGGTCGAAATTAACTTCAGAAATACTTGCCTAACAATGATCTATCACTTATTCCTTTTATAGTTGGATCAAATATCTGCTCAAGAAACCACTGATGCACCATATCGATGGAACATTTCAATTTTGTTCCATTTGTTGCAAAATGAATTACTATTTAAACAACCATAGAAGTTTAAAAAGAAGAAACAATCTTTCACGGTATCCTGTCCATTTGATGGTGTTTGACAATGGTATTCAGAGAATTTTATCGTCATGTATCTTTCTTTGTTGGTCTAGTAACTGAACTTATTTACTTGACTTTTATTTGATTATTGACCAATCTAGATTTTACTATCTCTTTTTGTTTATTTGATTGATACCGTTTGTAAAAGTGGGAAGATACTTAAGTAAACCTACACTTCTTAAATTACTATGCTTTGGTCCTTTTCTTTTTAAATTATTCCTAATTTTTTGTTTTATTTTTTGTTCGATTTTATAGTATTGATAATATATTTTGACAAAAAAATAGTATTGATGATATAAGTACGCTCGATGTGCAAGCCTGATCAAAAGAAACATATAAAAAAGAAGAATAAAAATTTCTCTCGACGTGGCAAAGGGTATGAAATACCTGCACACATGCAACGACCTCAAGACTCCAAATATACTCGTTTATAAAAATTGACATGTTAAGGTTGGTGATTTTGGTATCAGAGCTATTGTGGATACAATAGATCTTCGACAACTACACACAAATAAAAGTTTTTGTTCTTTTCCAAAAACTCTAAGTCATTTGATCAATTTAATATACCCCATAAATTTAATGGTAGATAATTCAAAATCAGCCTTATGTTTCAATATATTATGTTAGGCTCTGATTTTTATTGTTGTCAAGCATAAATGAAATTGGAGAAGGAAGATCCAAATTGAATGTATTGTGGGATCCAATATTGTATTTATTTTCATCGATCGTGGTTTTGTGCTTGTCCATGTTTTTTCAGGCATATTGGTTAATTGTGTTGAGTGTACAACTGTAGGAGCCATGTAGTATTTTCATTACGTGACGGGGTAAACAGAACGGGGGAGGTCAATTGGTATTGTTTATAATTTGGGAGGTATAACATTTTAAGAAATACTTCATGTAATGTGTTAGTAATTATCCATTTTTTATGAACGAATATTATGAAGTATATTATTTGTTGATGACCTAGACAATATGATGTGAGTTATCATGTGATTTTTTCTACTTTTGTAGTCATTACTTACTAATATAATTTATTCAAAATATGGGTGGAGATAAAATAACATAATTATAAGTTATGAACTATTAGTACAATTCGATTTTCTTTTGGAAATAAATATAGTAAAAATCTATATTAAATGTAGGAGGAGCTTAATAAGAGAGAACAATTTTATTTTTAACTTTTAGCGTTGAAAAAACATAATTTATATAAAAATAATATATAAAAGTGCGTTGGATTGATTTTTCATATAGTAACACATGTTAACTTATTCTTACTTATTGTATGTATTATATATTATATGTATGAGTTGTTAAAATAAAATCATCCTTTTTATATATATATAGATATTTATAAGCTATAAGAAGTAAAATCATAATGGCCTTGGGTCCATTTATAAATATTAATTAACTTTAAATTAATATTCCAACTTCTAAATTTATTAATAAAAATCTAGATATACATGTAAATTATACCTTGATAGATTTAATATAATGTTGCAAAAACTATGTAACACAAAAAGTTTACATATACTAAAACTAACCAGATTTAGTATTTTTAAGTTGTAAAAATGAATTAAATTGTTGATTATGTCAGAAATTAGTAGTAGTTATATATAATTTATATTATATATATATATACATATTAAATGATATCTGTTAATATGTGAATTTAAAGGTGTTTTCAATGGTTATATATTATAGGGTTTAGTGGTTTAATGGTTTAATAAAGAATTGTTGGTTAAGATTTATGGGTTTTAAAAATAGGCAATATGTGAATCTAAAGTTGTTTTCAATTGTTACAATCAAGCATAATGTTTCACTTATTTAACTTTATATTAATTAACCAGTGTTACCGAATTTGGGTAATTTATTGGTATGAAATCATTTTTATATTTTTCCACACATCAACTAATTATTTTTCAAAATTTGAGTGAATAAATGTGGTATAATAAACTTTGTATGTACATATACGTGTCTATCTTTCCTTTCAATGTCTTTTTATATACTTTTCAAAGTAATAACTATATTTATAATCTTAATCTTATAATTTAAAAAGTAAACTCAACAAAAGAATATATTAAGGTTTTTTTTACTCTGTCTATATCATCTCCTAGTTATTACAAAAAGATCATAATTAATTTTTGGTAGATGACCATAGTTTGTCTATATGACTATAATCAGTCGTTGCCTGCACGCCAATGTATTTATGTGATGTAATTCTTTGACATTATGATGAACTAACACTAAGATAAACCCACAACGTCGTACGTTGTAAATGAATTATCTAGTTGCAAGATTTAGAAACCTATTGTATCACATGTATTATTGTTATTTCCCTAACTATATATGTTGTTCTCCAACATAGATAACATTTAATCAAGTTTTCTTTTTATATATTTTAATGAATTTATCAAATGTAAATTATATTTGGCTACTAGTCACGTGTAATGTAATAGATGGCCAAGAAGAGATATTAATTTCAATATTGGTTATGGGGCTATTGTTGGATGTAAATTTTATCTAAATAATTATATATTTGATACTTGTACGATATTTTTACTTTCAATTTTCAGAAACTATTCTAAAAAATTTAGTCATTTCTCAATATCAATAACAAACTAAGAGATCTTTATTTTGGTACACTTATTTTAATAACCTTCTCCCGCTCATTCTATTAATTCTTAATCATCCTAACATTATGTAAAACTAGGGTAACATAAATAGAAAAAGTGTCATTTTATTTTTTTCTTTCCTTTCTTAATAAATTCATCGTTCGAGTCAACATTATAACCATTTGTTCTAAACCTGTAAATATCACCTTATCTTCATATACATCTTTATATTTTGAAATAATTTAAATTTATTTATTTATTCTAAACTTCTTTCCAATGAATCTAGGCATACATGTCATACATTTCCTAAAAACTTTATTATTTCTCATAAAAACCGATATCTGTAAAAATAAGGAGTTTTTCTTTTTTGTTTTTCAGTATAATAAATGATTAAAGTATCAAAAGATAAATAATATATTTTTTTAGGAAAAATATAAGTAGGATAATTAATTTTACCAATATTAAGATTAGATTAATAAATATTAATTAAAATTAATTATGTAAGAATTGTCCCCTACTCATATTATCATAACATTTTTTTAATAATAGTATATTAAACTTCCGTAAGATTAGTTTTTCATCATACATATATACGTGATATTGGTCATTGTTCTCTCGTCTGGATTATAAAATTATATCAAGATACTATATTATGTGTTTGAGGATCCAACCACAAGGAAAATAACTTATATATGGATAGCTAAATTCTAAAAGAACTAATTTTTTCGGAGTTCTACTAAGACATTTATATCAACTTAATTCGTTAACAAATAGTAAAATAATTATATCCTTAAATTATATATTTTTTGATCAACTTGCAAAATGTTAGAGATATCATAAAATATACACACATGCCTGCACCTTGAATACACATAAATAAATTAAAACACAAGAGTATTTTAAATTAAAAATTATATTTGAATAGATATAAAAAGTACAATTTATACATACATATATGGCCCAATGAAAATGGTCTAATTTTTCTTATGTATTTAAACTAATAGGCCCAGCCCATAAAACAACCAAAGAATATAATAATCAGGGAAACTTATATGACCTAGTTTTTCATTTCATCATGCTTTTATTTATCTCAGGCCGTAATATAATCATACACCTAGTCTATTCATTTCTTACAATCTTCATAAATTGAATAATTTTATTTCATTCAACAATTTTAGGATTAAACCTACAAAAAGTTTGAAGAGATATATTTAGATTACTAGAAGGTGAAATTAAAAAAAGAAATTGATTTTTTCATCTCATTTGTAGATCTAGATTTATACTTTCTTTTAGATAATTATATTACGCCCAAATCTACGATTTACAGCCTATAATATCAATTTCAGGTACGTGATTTGTTTTAATTGTATTTTTTTCCTATTACCTAATATTTTTTTGTATAATCTGCACACCTTTTAATAACTAGAATGCAATTTTATTTATTTGTATTACATATTATTTTTCAGAAAATACTTTATTTTAAACAATTAAGATCTTAAAACAGAATATTATGATGAAATTGTGATCTTAATTTATTAGTATTTTATACAGGAAAATGATTTCACAAGTGGTAGTTGGTTATGACATTTCTTCTACAAGGTAAGTTTTAGACTAAAAATATTTTTTTATACTTTTATTAATTTATAAATTTATAATTCCTGACTCAATATGAGGTTTAGTTTATCATATTAATTTTTTAAATTTGTAATCATTATCTACTGTTTTCATTTATTCTTAACTTTCATATAGAGAAAGAGTAACATAGAAAAACTATAATATGTGTACTATTAGTAAAATTTAATTTTCTTTTGAAAAGAAATAGAGAACACAACTCAATTAGATGCATGAGTAGTGGTAAAAGAGAATACTTTTTAATTTAAAATATGATAAAACATACATATGTATCCATATCTTTTCAACTTCATGTAGTAGAAAGAGGAGAATAAAAATTATACAGAAAAGTGTCTTGGTCACTAATACTAATTAAATGTATAATGGTCGAAATTACCTTCAGAAATACTTGCCTAACAATGATCCATCACTTATTCCTTTTATAGTTGGATCAAATATCTGCTCAAGAAACCACTGATGCAACGTATCGATGGAACATTTCAATTTTGTTCAATTTGTTGCAAAATGAATTACTATTTAAACAACCATAGAAGTTTAAAAAGAAGAAACAATCTTTCACGGGATCCTGTCCATTTGATGGTGTTTGACAATGGTATTCAGAGAATTTTATCGTCATGTATCTTTCTTTGTTGGTCTAGTAACTGAACTTATTTACTTGACTTTTATTTGATTGTTGACCAATCTAGATTTTACTATCTCTTTTTTATTATTTGATTGATACCGTTTGTAAAAGTGGGAAGATACTTAAGTAAACCTACACTTCTTAAATTATTAATGATATAAGTACGCTCGATGTGCAAGCCTGATCAAAATAAACATATAAAAAAGAAGAATAAAAATTTCTCTCTACGTGGCAAAGGGTATGAAATACCTGCACACATGCAACGACCTCAAGACTCCAAATATACTCGTTTATAAAAATTGACATGTTAAGGTTGGTGATTTTGGTATCAGAGCTATTGTGGATACAATAGATCTTCGACAACTACACACAAATAAAAGTTTTTGTTCTTTTCCAAAAACTCTAAGTCATTTGATCAATTTAATATACCCCATAAATTTAATGGTAGATAATTCAAAATCAGCCTTATGTTTCAATATATTATGTTAGGCTCCGATTTTTATTGTTGTCAAGCATAAATGAAATTGGAGAAGGAAGATCCAAATTGAATGTATTGTGGGATCCAATATTGTATTTATTTTCATCGATCGTGGTTTTGTGCTTGTCCATGTTTTTTCAGGCATATTGGTTAATTGTGTTGAGTGTACAACTGTAGGAGCCATGTAGTATTTTCATTACGTGACGGGGTAAACAGAACGGGGGAGGTCAATTGGTATTGTTTATAATTTGGGAGGTATAACATTTTAAGAAATACTTCATGTAATGTGTTAGTAATTATCCATTTTTTATGAACGAATATTATGAAGTATATTATTTGTTGATGACCTAGACAATATGATGTGAGTTATCATGTGATTTTTTCTACTTTTGTAGTCATTACTTACTAATATAATTTATTCAAAATATGGGTGGAGATAAAATAACATAATTATAAGTTATGAACTATTAGTACAATTCGATTTTCTTTTGGAAATAAATATAGTAAAAAACTATATTAAATGTAGGAGGAGCTTAATAAGAGAGAACAATTTTATTTTTAACTTTTAGCTTTGAAAAAACATAATTTATATAAAAATAATATATAAAAGTGCGTTGGATTGATTTTTCATATAGTAACACATGTTAACTTATTCTTACTTATTGTATGTATTATATATTATATGTATGAGTTGTTAAAATAAAATCATTCTTTTTATATATATATATATATATATATATATATATATATATATATATATATATATATATATATAGATATTTATAAGCTACAAGAAGTAAAATCATAATGGCCTTGGGTCCATTTATAAATATTAATTAACTTTAAATTAATATTCCACCTTCTAAATTTATTAATAAAAATCTAGATATACATGTAAATTATACCTTGATAGATTTAATATAATGTTGCAAAAACTATGTAACACAAAAAGTTTACATATACTAAAACTAACCAGATTTAGTATTTTTAAGCTGTAAAAATGAATTAAATTGTTGATTATGTTAGAAATTAGTAGTAGTTATATATAATTTATATTATATATATATACATATCAAATGATAACGGTTATTATGTGAATCTAAAGGTGTTTTCAATGGTTATATATTATAGGGTTCAGTGGTTTAATGTTTAATAAAGAATTGTTGCTTAAGATTTATGGGTTTTAAAAATAGGCAATATGTGAATCTAAAGTTGTTTTCAATTGTTATAATCAAGCACAATATTTCACTTATTTAACTTTATATTAATTAACCAGTGTTACCGAATTTGGGTAATTTATTGGTATGAAATCATTTTTATATTTTTCCACACATCAACTAATTATTTTTCAAAATTTGAGTGAATAAATGTGGTATAATAAACTTTGTATGTACATATACGTGTCTATCTTTCCTTTCAATGTCTTTTTATATACTTTTCAAAGTAATAACTATATTTATAATCTTAATGTTATAATTTAAAAAGTAAACTCAACAAAAGAATATATTAAGGTTATTTTTTACTCTGTCTATATCATCTCCTAGTTATTAGAAAAAGATCATAATTAATTTTTGGTAGATGACCATAGTTTGTCTATATGACTATAATCAGTCGTTGCCTGCACGCCAATGTATTTATGTGATGTAATTCCTTGACATTATGATGAACTAACACTAAGATAAACCCACAACGTCGGACGTTGTAAATGAATTATCTAGTTGCAAGATTTAGAAACCTATTGTATCACATATATTATTGTTATTTCCCTAACTATATATGTTGTTCTCCAACATAAATAACATTTAATCAAGTTGTCTTTTTATATATTTTATTGAATTTATCAAATGTAAATTATATTTGGCTACTAGTCACGTGTAATGTAATAGATGGCCAAGAAGAGATATTAATTTCAACATTGGTTATGGGGCTATTGTTGGATGTAAATTTTATCTAAATAATTATATATTCGATACTTGTACGATATTTTTTCTTACAATTTTGGAAAATATTCTAAAAAATTTATTCATTTATCCATATCAATAACAAACTAAGAGATCTTTATTTTGGTACACTCGTTTTAATAACCTTTTCTCGCTCATTCTATTAATTCTTAATCATCCTAACATTATGTAAAACTAGGGTAACATAAATAGAAAAAGTGTCATTTTCTTTTTTTCTTTTCTTTCTTAATAAATTCATTGTTCGAGATAACACTATAACCATTTTTTCTTATCCTGTAAATATCACCTTATCTTCATATACATCTTTATATTTTGAAATAATTTAAATTTATTTTATTTTTTCTAAACTTCTTTCCAATGAATATATGCATACATGTCATACATTTCCCAAAAACTTCATTATTTCTCATAAAAATCGATATCTCAACAAATAAGGAGTTTTTTTTTCAATATAATAAATGATTAAAGTATCAAAAGATAAATAATATATTTTTTTAGGAAAAATATAAGTAGGATAATTAATTTTACCAATATTAAGATTAGATTAATAAATGTTAATTAAAATTAATTATGTAAGAATTGTCCCCACTACTCATATTATCATAACATTTTTATAATAATAGTATATTAAACTTCCATAAGATTAGGTTTTCATCATACATATATACGTGATATTGGTCATTGTTCTCTCGTCTGGATTATAAAATTATATCAAGATACTATAGTATGTGTTTGAGGACCCAACCACAAGAAAAATAACTTATATATGGATAGCTAAATTCTAAAAGAACTAATTTTTTTGGGAGTTCTACTAAGTCATTTATATCAACTTAATTCGTTAACAAATACTAAAATAATTATATCCTTAAATTATATATTTTTTAATCAACTTGCAAAATGTTAGAGATCTTATAAAATATACACACATGCCTGCACCTTGAATACACATAAATAAATTAAAACACAAGAGTATTTTAAATTAAAAATTATATTTGAATAGATAAAAAAAGTACAATTTATACATACATATATGACCCAATGAAAATGGTCTAATTTTTCTTATGTATTTAAACTAATAGGCCCAGCCCATAAAACAACCAAAGAATATAATAATCAGGGAAACTTATATGACATAGTTTTTCATTTCATCACGCTTTTATTTATCTCAAGCCGTAATATAATCATACACCTCGTCTATTCATTTCTTACAATCTTCATAAATTGAATAATTTTATTTCATTCAACAATTTTAGGATTAAACCTACAAAAAGTTTGAAGAGATATATTTAGATTACTAGAAGGTGAAATTAAAAAAGAAATTGATTTTTCCATCTCATTTGTAGATCTAGATTTATACTTTCTTTTAGATAATTATATTACGCCCAAATCTACGATTTACAGCCTATAATATCAATTTCAGGTACGTGATTTGTTTTAATTGTATTGTTTTCCTATTACCTAATATTTTTTTGTATAATCTGCACACCTTTTAATAACTAGAATGCAATTTTATTTTTTTGTATTACATATGAATTTTCAGAAAATACTTTATTTGAAACAATTTAGATCTTAAAACAGAATATTTTGATGAAATTGTGATCTTAATTTATTAGTATTTTATACAGGAAAATGAGTTCACAAGTGGTCGTTGGTCATGACATTTCTTCTACAAGGTAACTTTTAGACTAAAAATATTTTTTTATACTTTTATTAATTTATAAATTTATAATTCCTGACTCAATATGAGGTTTAGTTTATCATATTAATTTTTTTAAATTTTTAATCATTATCTACTATTTTCATTTATTCTAAACTTTCATATAGAGAAAGAGTAACATAGAAAAACTATAATATGTGTACTATTAGTAAAATTTAATTTTCTTTTGAAAAGAAATAGAGAACACAACTCAATTAGATACATGAGTAGTGGTAAAAGAGAATACTTTTTAATTTAAAATATGAGAAAACATACATATGTATCCATATCTTTTCAACTTCATGTAGTAGAAAGAGGAGAATAAAAATTATACAGAAAAGTGTCTTGGTCACTAATAGGAATTAAATGTATAATGGTCGAAAGTACCTTCAGAAATAGTTGCCTAACAATGATCCATCACTTATTCCTTTTATAGATGGATCAAATATCTGCTCAAGAAACCACTGATGCAACATATCGATGGAACATTTCAATTTTGTTCAATTTGTTGCAAAATGAATTACTATTTAAACAACCATCGAAGTTTAAAAAGAAGAAACAATCTTTCACGGGATCCTGTCCATTTGATGGTGTTTGACAATGGTATTCAGAGAATTTTATCGTCATGTATCTTTCTTTGTTGGTCTAGTAACTGAACTTATTTACTTGACTTTTATTTGATTGTTGACCAATCTAGATTTTACTATCTCTTTCTGTTTATTTGATTGATACCGTTTGTAAAAGTGGGAAGATACTTAAGTAAACCTACACTTCTTATATTACTATGCTTTGGTCCTTTTCTTTTTAACTTATTTCTAATTTTTGGTTTTACTCTTTGTTCGATTTAATAGTATTGATAATATATTTTGACAAAAAAATAGTATTGATGATATAAGTACGCTCGATGTGCAAGCCTGATCAAAACAAACATATAAAAAAGAAGAATAAAAATTTCTCTCTACGTGGCAAAGGGTATGAAATACCTGCACACATGCAACAACGACCTCAAGACTCCAAATATACTCGTTTATAAAAATTGACATGTTAAGGTTGGTGATTTTGGTATCAGAGCTATTGTGGATACAATAGATCTTCGACAACTACACACAAATAAAAGTTTTTGTTCTTTTCCAAAAACTCTAAGTCATTTGATCAATTTAATATACCCCATAAATTTAATGGTAGATAATTCAAAATCAGCCTTATGTTTCAATATATTATGTTAGGCTCCGATTTTTATTGTTGTCAAGCATAAATGAAATTGGAGAAGGAAGATCCAAATTGAATGTATTGTGGGATCCAATATTGTATTTATTTTCATCGATCGTGGTTTTGTGCTTGTCCATGTTTTTTCTGGCATATTGGTTAATTGTGTTGAGTGTACAACTGTAGGAGCCATGTAGTATTGTTGTATTTTCATTACGTGACGGGGTAAACAGAACGGGGGAGGTCAATTGGTATTGTTTATAATTTGGGAGGTATAACATTTTTGGAAATACTTCATGTAATGTGTTAGTAATTATCCATTTTTTATGAACGAATATTATGAAGTGAATTATTTGTTGATGACCTAGACAATATGATGTGAGTTATCATGTGATTTTTTCTACTTTTGTAGTCATTACTTACTAATATAATTTGTTCAAAATATGGGTGGAGATAAAATAACATAATTATAAGTTATGAACTATTAGTACAATTCGATTTTCTTTTGGAAATAAATAGAGTAAAAAACTATATTAAATGTAGGAGGAGCTTAATAAGAGAGAACAATTTTATTTTTAACTTTTAGCGTTGAAAAAACATAAGTTATATAAAAATAATATATAAAAGTGTGTTGGATTGGTTTTTCATATAGTATCACACGTTAACTTATTCTTACTTCTTGTATGTATTATATATTATATGTATGAGTTGTTAAAATAAAATCATCCTTTTTATATTTATATATATATAGATATATATAAGCTACAAGAAGTAAAATCATAATGGCCTTGGGTCCATTTATAAATATTAATTAACTTTAGATTAATATTCCACCTTCTAAATTTATTAATAAAAATCTAGATATACATGTAAATTATACCTTGATAGATTTAATATAATGTTGCAAAAACTATGTAACACAAAAAGTTTACATGTACTAAAACTAACCAGATTTAGTATTTTTAAGCTGTAAAAATGAATTAAATTGTTGATTATGTTAGAAATTAGTAGTAGTTATATATAATTTATATCATATACATATACATATACATATTAAATGATAACGGTTAATATGTGAATCTAAAGATGTTTTCAATGGTTATATATTATAGGGTTCAGTGGTTTAATGGTTTAATAAAGAATTGTTGCTTAAGATTTATGTGTTTTAAAAATAGGCAATATGTGAATCTAAAGTTGTTTTCAATTGTTATAATCAAGCACAATATTTCACTTATTTAACTTTATATTAATTAACCAGTGTTACCGAATTTGGGTAATTTTGTTGGTATGAAATCATTTTTATATTTTTCCACACATCAACTAATTATTTTTCAAAATTTGAGTGAATAAATGTGGTATAATAAACTTTGTATGTACATATACGTGTCTATCTTTCTTTTCAATGTCTTTTTATATACTTTTCAAAGTAATAACTATATTTATAATCTTAATGTTATAATTTAAAAAGTAAACTCAACAAAAGAATATATTAAGGTTATTTTTTACTCTGTCTATATCATCTCCTAGTTATTAGAAAAAGATCATAATTAATTTTTGGTAGATGACCATAGTTTGTCTATATGACTATAATCAGTCGTTTCCTGCACGCCAATGTATTTATGTGATGTAATTCCTTGACATTATGATGAACTAACACTAAGATAAACCCACAACGTCGGACGTTGTAAATGAATTATCTAGTTGCAAGATTTAGAAACCTATTGTATCACATATATTATTGTTATTTCCCTAACTATATATGTTGTTCTCCAACATAAATAACATTTAATCAAGTTGTCTTTTTATATATTTTATTGAATTTATCAAATGTAAATTATATTTGGCTACTAGTCACGTGTAATGTAATAGATGGCCAAGAAGAGATATTAATTTCAACATTGGTTATGGGGCTATTGTTGGATGTAAATTTTATCTAAATAATTATATATTCGATACTTGTACGATATTTTTTCTTACAATTTTGGAAAATATTCTAAAAAATTTAGTCATTTATCCATATCAATAACAAACTAAGAGATCTTTATTTTGGTACACTCGTTTTAATAACCTTCTCTCGCTCATTCTATTAATTCTTAATCATCCTAACATTATGTAAAACTAGGGTAACATAAATAGAAAAAGTGTCATTTTCTTTTTTTCTTTTCTTTCTTGATAAATTCATTGTTCGAGATAACGCTATAACTATTTGTTCTTATCCTGTAAATATCACCTTATCTTCATATACATCTTTATATTTTGAAATAATTTAAATTTATTTTATTTTTTCTAAACTTCTTTCCAATGAATCTATGCATACATGTCATACATTTCTCAAAAACTTCATTATTTCTCATAAAAACCGATATCTCAAAAAATAAGGAGTTTTTTTTTCAATATAATAAATGATTAAAGTATCAAAAGATAAATGATATATTTTTTTAGGAAAAATATAAGTAGGATAATTAATTTTACCAATATTAAGATTAGATTAATAAATGTTAATTAAAATTAATTATATAAGAATTGTCCCCACTACTCATATTATCATAACATTTTTATAATAATAGTATATTAAACTTCCATAAGATTAGGTTTTCATCATACATATATACGTGATATTGGTCATTGTTCTCTCGTCTGGATTATAAAATTATAGTATGTGTTTGAGGACCCAACCACAAGGAAAATAACTTATATATGGATAGCTAAATTCTAAAAGAACTAATTTTTTTTGGGAGTTCTACTAAGTCATTTATATCAACTTAATTCGTTAACAAATACTAAAATAATTATATCCTTAAATTATATATTTTTTAATCAACTTGCAAAATGTTAGAGATCTTATAAAATATACACACATGCCTGCACCTTGAATACACATAAATAAATTAAAACACAAGAGTATTTTAAATTAAAAATTATATTTGAATAGATAAAAAAAGTACAATTTATACATACATATATGGCCCAATGAAAATGGTCTAATTTTTCTAATGTATTTAAACTAATAGGCCCAGCCCATAAAACAACCAAAGAATATAATAATCAGGGAAACTTATATGACCTAGTTTTTCATTTCATCACGCTTTTATTTATCTCAAGCCGTAATATAATCATACACCTCGTCTATTCATTTCTTACAATCTTCATAAATTGAATAATTTTATTTCATTCAACAATTTTAGGATTAAACCTACAAAAAGTTTGAAGAGATATATTTAGATTACTAGAAGCTGAAATTAAAAAAGAAATTGATTTTTTCATCTCATTTGTAGATCTAGATTTATAATTTCTTTTAGATAATTATATTACACCCAAATCTACTATTTACAGCCTATAATATCAATCGTGATTTGTTTTAATTGTATTTTTTTCCTATTACCTAATATTTTTTTGTATAATCTGCACACCTTTTAATAACTAGAATGCAATTTTATTTATTTGTATTACTGTTTAATTTTCAGAAAATACTTTATTTGAAACAATTTAGATCTTAAAACAGAATATTATGATGAAATTGTGATCTTAATTTATTAGTATTTTATACAGGAAAATGATTTCACAAGTGGTCGTTGGTCATGACATTTCTTCTACAAGGTAAGTTTTAGACTAAAAATATTTTTTTATACTTTTATTAATTTATAAATTTATAATTCCTGACTCAATATGAGGTTTCGTTTATCATATTAAGTTTTTAAATTTTTAATCATTATCTACTGTTTTCATTTATTCTAAACTTTCATATAGAGAAAGAGTAACATAGAAAAACTATAATATGTGTACTATTAGTAAAATTTAATTTTCTTTTGAAAAGAAATAGAGAACACAACTCAATTAGATGCATGAGTAGTGGTAAAAGAGAATACTTTTTAATTTAAAATATGATAAAACATACATATGTATCCATATCTTTTCAACTTCATGTAGTAGAAAGAGGAGAATAAAAATTATACAGAAAAGTGTCTTGGTCACTAATAGGAATTAAAAGTATAATGGTCGAAATTACCTTCAGAAATACTTGCCTAACAATGATCCATCACTTATTCCTTTTATAGTTGGATCAAATATCTGCTCAAGAAACCACTGATGCAACATATCGATGGAACATTTCAATTTTGTTCAATTTGTTGCAAAATGAATTACTATTTAAACAACCATAGAAGTTTAAAAAGAAGAAACAATCTTTCACGGGATCCTGTCCATTTGATGGTGTTTGACAATGGTATTCAGAGAATTTTATCGTCATGTATCTTTCTTTGTTTGTCTAGTAACTGAACTTATTTACTTGACTTTTATTTGATTATTGACCAATCTAGATTTTACTATCTCTTTTTGTTTATTTTATTGATACCGTTTGTAAAAGTGGGAAGATACTTAAGTAAACCAACACTTCTTAAATTACTATGCTTTGGTCCTTTTCTTTTTAACTTATTCCTAATTTTTGGTTTTATTTTTTGTTCAATTTTATAGTATTGATAATATATTTTGAAAAAAAAATAGTATTGATGATATAAGTACGCTCGATGTGGAAGCCTGATCAAAATAAATATATAAAAAAGAAGAATAAAAATTTCTCTCGACGTGGCAAAGGGTATGAAATACCTGCACACATGCAACGACCTCAAGACTCCAAATATACTCGTTTATAAAAATTGACATGTTAAGGTTGGTGATTTTGGTATCAGAGCTATTGTGGATACAATAGATCTTCGACAACTACACACAAATAAAAGTTTTTGTTCTTTTCCAAAAACTCTAAGTCATTTGATCAATTTAATATACCCCATAAATTTAATGGTAGATAATTCAAAATCAGCGTTATGTTTCAATATATTATGTTAGGCTCCGATTTTTATTGTTGTCAAGCATAAATGAAATTGGAGAAGGAAGATCCAAATTGAATGTATTGTGGGATCCAATATTGTATTTATTTTCATAGATCGTGGTTTTGTGCTTGTCCATGTTTTTTCTGGCATATTGGTTAATTGTGTTGAGTGTACAACTGTAGGAGCCATGTAGTATTGTTGTATTTTCATTACGTGACGGGGTAAACAGAACGGAGGAGGTCAATTGGTATTGTTTATAATTTGGGAGGTATAACATTTTTGGAAATACTTCGTGTAATGTGTTAGTAATTATCCATTTTTTATGAACTAATATTATAAAGTAAATTATTTGTTGATGACCTAGACAATATGATATGAGTTATCATGTGATTTTTTCTACTTTTGTAGTCATTACTTACTAATATAATTTATTCAAAATATGGGTGGAGATAAAATAACATAATTATAAGTTATGAACTATTAGTACAATTCGATTTTCTTTTGGAAATAAATAGAGTAAAAAACTATATTAAATGTAGGAGGAGCTTAATAAGAGAGAACAATTTTATTTTTAACTTTTAGCGTTGAAAAAACATAATTTATATAAAAATAATATATAAAAGTGCGTTGGATTGATTTTTCATATAGTAACACATGTTAACTTATTCTTACTTATTGTATGTATTATATATTATATGTATGAGTTGTTAAAATAAAATCATCCTTTTTATATATATATATATATATATAGATATTTATAAGCTACAAGAAGTAAAATCATAATGGCCTTGGATCCATTTATAAATATTAATTAACTTTAAATTAATATTCCAGCTTCTAAATTTATTAATAAAAATCTAGATATACATGTAAATTATACCTTGATAGATTTAATATAATGTTGCAAAAACTATGTAACACAAAAAGTTTACATATACTAAAACTAACCAGATTTAGTATTTTTAAGCTGTAAAAATGAATTAAATTGTTGATTATGTTAGAAATTAGTAGTAGTTATATATAATTTATATTATATATATATACATATTAAATGATAACGGTTAATATGTGAATCTAAAGGTGTTTTCAATGGTTATATATTATAGGGTTTAGTGGTTTAATGGTTTAATAAAGAATTGTTGGTTAAGATTTATGGGTTTTAAAAATAGGCAATATGTGAATCTAAAGTTGTTTTCAATTGTTACAATCAAGCATAATATTTCACTTATTTAACTTTATATTAATTACCCAGTGTTACCGAATTTGGGTAATTTATTGGTATGAAATCATTTTTATATTTTTCCACACATCAACTAATTATTTTTCAAAATTTGAGTGAATAAATGTGGTATAATAAACTTTGTATGTACATAAACGTGTCTATCTTTCCTTTCAATGTCTTTTTATATACTTTTCAAAGTAATAACTATATTTATAATCTTAATCTTATAATTTAAAAAGTAAACTCAACAAAAGAATATATTAAGGTTATTTTATACTCTGTCTATTTCATCTCCTAGTTATTACAAAAAGATCATAATTAATTTTTGGTAGATGACCATAGTTTGTCTATATGACTATAATCAGTCGTTGTCTGCACGCCAATGTATTTATGTGATGTAATTCTTTGACATTATGATGAACTAACACTAAGATAAACCCACAACGTCGTACGTTGTAAATGAATTATCTAGTTGCAAGATTTAGAAACCTATTGTATCAGATATATTATTGTTATTTCCCTAACTATATATATTGTTCTCCAACATAGATAACATTTAATCAAGTTTTCTTTTTATATATTTTAATGAATTTATCAAATGTAAATTATATTTGGCTACTAGTCACGTGTAATGTAATAAATGGCCAAGAAGAGATATTAATTTCAACATTGTTTATGGGGCTATTATTGGATGTAAATTTTATCTAAATAATTATATATTTGATAGTTGTACGATATTTTTACTTTCAATTTTCGGAAAGTATTCTAAAAAATTTAGTCATTTCTCAATATCAATAACAAACTAAGAGATCTTTATTTTGGTACACTTATTTTAATAACCTTCTCTCGCTCATTCTATTAATTCTTAATCATTCTAACATTATGTAAAACTAGGGTAACATAAATAGAAAAAGTGATCATTTTCTTTTTTTCTTTTCTTTCTTAATAAATTCATTGTTCGAGTCAACATTATAACCATTTGTTCTCATCCTGTAAATATCACCTTATCTTGATATACATCTTTATATTTTGAAATAATTTAAATTTATTTATTTATTCTAAACTTCTTTCCAATGAATCTATGCATACATGTCATACATTTCCCAAAAACTTTATTATTTCTCATAAAAACCGATATATGTAAAAATAAGGAGTTTTTCTTTTTTGTTTTTCAATATAATAAATGATTAAAGTATCAAAAGATAAACAATATATTTTTTTAGGAAAAATATAAGTAGGATAATTAATTTTACCAATATTAAGATTAGATTAATAAATATTAATTAAAATTAATTATGTAAGAATTGTCCCCACTACTCATATTATCATAACATTTTTATAATAATAGTATATTAAACTTCCATAAGATTAGTTTTTCATCATACATATATACGTGATATTGGTCATTGTTCTCTCGTCTGGATTATAAAATTATATCAAGATACTATAGTATGTGTTTGAGGACCCAACCACAAGGAAAATAACTTATATATGGATAGCTAAATTCTTAAAGAACTAATTTTTTTGGGAGTTCTACTAAGTCATTTATATCAACTTAATTCGTTAACAAATACTAAAATAATTATATCCTTAAATTATATATTTTTTAATCAACTTGCAAAATGTTAGAGATCTTATAAAATATACACACATGCCTGCACCTTGAATACACATAAATAAATTAAAACACAAGAGTATTTATATTTGAATAGATAAAAAAAGTACAATTTATACATACATATATGGCCCAATGAAAATGGTCTAATTTTTCTAATGTATTTAAACTAATAGGCCCAGCCCATAAAACAACCAAAGAATATAATAATCAGGGAAACTTATATGACCTAGTTTTTCATTTCATCACGCTTTTATTTATCTCAAGCCGTAATATAATCATACACCTCGTCTATTCATTTCTTACAATCTTCATAAATTGAATAATTTTATTTCATTCAACAATTTTAGGAATAAACCTACAAAAAGTTTGAAGAGATATATTTAGATTACTAGAAGGTGAAATTAAAAAAGAAATTGATTTTTTCATCTCATTTGTAGATCTAGATTTATAATTTCTTTTAGATAATTATATAACACCCAAATCTACTATTTACAGCCTATAATATCAATTTCAGGTACGTGATTTGTTTTAATTGTATTTTTTTCCTATTACCTAATATTTTTTTGTATAATCTGCACACATTTTAATAACTAGAATGCAATTTTATTTATTTGTATTACATATTTATTTTCAGAAAATACTTTATTTGAAACAATTTAGATCTTAAAACAGAATATTATGATGAAATTGTGATCTTAATTTATTAGTATTTTATACAGGAAAATAATTTCACAAGTGGTCGTTGGTCATGACATTTCTTCTACAAGGTAAGTTTTAGACTAAAAATATTTTTTTATACTTTTATTAATTTATAAATTTATAATTCCTGACTCAATATGAGGTTTAGTTTATCATATTAAGTTTTTAAATTTTTAATCATTATCTACTGTTTTCATTTATTCTAAACTTTCATATAGAGAGAGAGTAACATAGAAAAACTATAATATGTGTACTATTAGTAAAATTTAATTTTCTTTTGAAAAGAAATAGAGAACACAACTCAATTAGATGCATGAGTAGTGGTAAAAGAGAATACTTTTTAATTTAAAATATGATAAAACATACCTATGTATCCATATCTTTTCAACTTCATGTAGTAGAAAGAGGAGAATAAAAATTATACAGAAAAGTGTCTTGGTCACTAATAGGAATTAAAAGTATAATGGTCGAAATTACCTTCAGAAATACTTGCCTAACAATGATCCATCACTTATTCCTTTTATAGTTGGATCAAATATTTGCTCAAGAAACCACTGATGCAACATATCGATGGAACATTTCAATTTTGTTCAATTTGTTGCAAAATGAATTACTATTTAAACAACCATAGAAGTTTAAAAAGAAGAAACAATCTTTCACGGGATCCTGTCCATTTGATGGTGTTTGACAATGGTATTCAGAGAATTTTATCGTCATGTATCTTTCTTTGTTGGTCTAGTAACTGAACTTATTTACTTGACTTTTATTTGATTATTGACCAATCTAGATTTTACTATCTCTTTTTGTTTATTTGATTGATACCGTTTGTAAAAGTGGGAAGATACTTAAGTAAACCAACACTTCTTAAATTACTATGCTTTGGTCCTTTTCTTTTTAACTTATTCCTAATTTTTGGTTTTATTTTTTGTTCAATTTTATAGTATTGATAATATATTTTGAAAAAAAAAATAGTATTGATGATATAAGTACGCTCGATGTGGAAGCCTGATCAAAATAAATATATAAAAAAGAAGAATAAAAATTTCTCTCAACGTGGCAAAGGGTATGAAATACCTGCACACATGCAACGATCTCAAGACTCCAAATATACTCGTTTATAAAAATTGACATGTTAAGGTTGGTGATTTTGGTATCAGAGCTATTGTGGATACAATAGATCTTCGACAACTACACACAAATAAAAGTTTTTGTTCTTTTCCAAAAACTCTAAGTCATTTGATCAATTTAATATACCCCATAAATTTAATGGTAGATAATTCAAAATCAGCGTTATGTTTCAATATATTATGTTAGGCTCCGATTTTTATTGTTGTCAAGCATAAATGAAATTGGAGAAGGAAGATCCAAATTGAATGTATTGTGGGATCCAATATTGTATTTATTTTCATAGATCGTGGTTTTGTGCTTGTCCATGTTTTTTCTGGCATATTGGTTAATTGTGTTGAGTGTACAACTGTAGGAGCCATGTAGTATTGTTGTATTTTCATTACGTGACGGGGTAAACAGAACGGGGGAGGTCAATTGGTATTGTTTATAATTTGGGAGGTATAACATTTTTGGAAATACTTCATGTAATGTGTTCGTAATTATCCATTTTTTATGAACTAATATTATAAAGTAAATTATTTGTTGATGACCTAGACAATATGATATGAGTTATCATGTGATTTTTTCTACTTTTGTAGTCATTACTTACTAATATAATTTATTCAAAATATGGGTGGAGATAAAATAACATAATTATAAGTTATGAACTATTAGTACAATTCGATTTTCTTTTGGAAATAAATAGAGTAAAAAACTATATTAAATGTAGGAGGAGCTTAATAAGAGAGAACAATTTTATTTTTAACTTTTAGCGTTGAAAAAACATAATTTATATAAAAATAATATATAAAAGTGCGTTGGATTGATTTTTCATATAGTAACACATGTTAACTTATTCTTACTTATTGTATGTATTATATATTATATGTATGAGTTGTTAAAATAAAATCATCCTTTATATATATATATATATATAGATATTTATAAGCTACAAGAAGTAAAATCATAATGGCCTTGGATCCATTTATAAATATTAATTAACTTTAAATTAATATTCCAGCTTCTAAATTTATTAATAAAAATCTAGATATACATGTAAATTATACCTTGATAGATTTAATATAATGTTGCAAAAACTATGTAACACAAAAAGTTTACATATACTAAAACTAACCAGATTTAGTATTTTTATGCTGTAAAAATGAATTAAATTATTGATTATGTTAGAAATTAGTAGTAGTTATATATAATTTATATTATATATATACATATTAAATGATAACTGTTAATATGTGAATCTAAAGGTGTTTTCAATGGTTATATATTATAGGGTTTAGTGGTTTAATGGTTTAATAAAGAATTGTTGGTTAAGATTTATGGGTTTTAAAAATAGGCAATATGTGAATCTAAAGTTGTTTTCAATTGTTACAATCAAGCATAATATTTCACTTATTTAACTTTATATTAATTACCCAGTGTTACCGAATTTGGGTAATTTATTGGTATGAAATCATTTTTATATTTTTCCACACATCAACTAATTATTTTTCAAAATTTGAGTGAATAAATGTGGTATAATAAACTTTGTATGTACATAAACGTGTCTATCTTTCCTTTCAATGTCTTTTGATATACTTTTCAAAGTAATAACTATATTTATAATCTTAATCTTATAATTTAAAAAGTAAACTCAACAAAAGAATATATTAAGGTTATTTTATACTCTGTCTATTTCATCTCCTAGTTATTACAAAAAGATCATAATTAATTTTTGGTAGATGACCATAGTTTGTCTATATGACTATAATCAGTCGTTGTCTGCACGCCAATGTATTTATGTGATGTAATTCTTTGACATTATGATGAACTAACACTAAGATAAACCCACAACGTCGTACGTTGTAAATGAATTATCTAGTTGCAAGATTTAGAAACCTATTGTATCAGATATATTATTGTTATTTCCCTAACTATATATATTGTTCTCCAACATAGATAACATTTAATCAAGTTTTCTTTTTATATATTTTAATGAATTTATCAAATGTAAATTATATTTGGCTACTAGTCACGTGTAATGTAATAGATGGCCAAGAAGAGATATTAATTTCAACATTGTTTATGGGGCTATTGTTGGATGTAAATTTTATCTAAATAATTATATATTTGATACTTGTACGATATTTTTACTTTCAATTTTCGGAAACTATTCTAAAAAATTTAGTCATTTCTCAATATCAATAACAAACTAAGAGATCTTTATTTTGGTACACTTATTTTAATAACCTTCTCTCGCTCATTCTATTAATTCTTAATCATCCTAACATTATGTAAAACTAGGGTAACATAAATAGAAAAAGTGTCATTTTCTTTTTTTCTTTACTTTCTTAATAAATTCATCGTTCGAGTCAACATTATAACCATTTGTTCTCATCCTGTAAATATCACCTTATCTTCATATACATCTTTATATTTTGAAATAATTTAAATTTATTTATTTATTCTAAACTTCTTTCCAATGAATCTATGCATACATGTCATACATTTCTCAAAAACTTTATTATTTCTCATAAAAACCGATATATGTAAAAATAAGGAGTTTTTCTTTTTTGTTTTTCAATATAATAAATGATTAAAGTATCAAAAGATAAATAATATATTTTTTTAGGAAAAATATAAGTAGGATAATTAATTTTACCAATATTAAGATTAGATTAATAAATATTAATTAAAATTAATTATGTAAGAATTGTCCCCACTACTCATATTATCATAACATTTTTATAATAATAGTATATTAAACTTCCATAAGATTAGTTTTTCATCATACATATATACGTGATATTGGTCATTGTTCTCTCGTCTGGATTATAAAATTATATCAAGATACTATAGTATGTGTTTGAGGACCCAACCACAAGGAAAATAACTTATATATGGATAGCTAAATTCTAAAAGAACTAATTTTTTTGGGAGTTCTACTAAGTCATTTATATCAACTTAATTCGTTAACAAATACTAAAATAATTATATCCTTAAATTATATATTTTTTAATCAACTTGCAAAATGTTAGAGATCTTATAAAATATACACACATGCCTGCACCTTGAATACACATAAATAAATTAAAACACAAGAGTATTTTAAATTAAAAATTATATTTGAATAGATAAAAAAAGTACAATTTATACATACATATATGGCCCAATGAAAATGGTCTAATTTTTCTAATGTATTTAAACTAATAGGCCCAGCCCATAAAACAACCAAAGAATATAATAATCAGGGAAACTTATATGACCTAGTTTTTCATTTCATCACGCTTTTATTTATCTCAAGCCGTAATATAATCATACACCTCGTCTATTCATTTCTTACAATCTTCATAAATTGAATAATTTTATTTCATTCAACAATTTTAGGAATAAACCTACAAAAAGTTTGAAGAGATATATTTAGATTACTAGAAGGTGAAATTAAAAAAGAAATTGATTTTTTCATCTCATTTGTAGATCTAGATTTATAATTTTTTTTAGATAATTATATAACACCCAAATCTACTATTTACAGCCTATAATATCAATTTCAGGTACGTGATTTGTTTTAATTGTATTTTTTTTCCTATTACCTAATATTTTTTTGTATAATCTGCACACCTTTTAATAACTAGAATGCAATTTTATTTATTTGTATTACATATTAATTTTCAGAAAATACTTTATTTGAAACAATTTAGATCTTAAAACAGAATATTATGATGAAATTGTGATCTTAATTTATTAGTATTTTATACAGGAAAATGATTTCACAAGTGGTCGTTGGTCATGACATTTCTTCTACAAGGTAAGTTTTAGACTAAAAATATTTTTTTATACTTTTATTAATTTATAAATTTATAATTCCTGACTCAATATGAGGTTTAGTTTATCATATTAAGTTTTTAAATTTTTAATCATTATCTACTGTTTTCATTTATTCTAAACTTTCATATAGAGAGAGAGTAACATAGAAAAACTATAATATGTGTACTATTAGTAAAATTTAATTTTCTTTTGAAAAGAAATAGAGAACACAACTCAATTAGATGCATGAGTAGTGGTAAAAGAGAATACTTTTTAATTTAAAATAAGATAAAACATACATATGTATCCATATCTTTTCAACTTCATGTAGTAGAAAGAGGAGAATAAAAATTATACAGAAAAGTGTCTTGGTCACTAATAGGAATTAAAAGTATAATGGTCGAAATTACCTTCAGAAATACTTGCCTAACAATGATCCATCACTTATTCCTTTTATAGTTGGATCAAATATCTGCTCAAGAAACCACTGATGCAACATATCGATGGAACATTTCAATTTTGTTCAATTTGTTGCAAAATGAATTACTATTTAAACAACCATAGAAGTTTAAAAAGAAGAAACAATCTTTCACGGGATCCTGTCCATTTGATGGTGTTTGACAATGGTATTCAGAGAATTTTATCGTCATGTATCTTTCTTTGTTGGTCTAGTAACTGAACTTATTTACTTGACTTTTATTTGATTATTGACCAATCTAGATTTTACTATCTCTTTTTGTTTATTTGATTGATACCGTTTGTAAAAGTGGGAAGATACTTAAGTAAACCAACACTTCTTAAATTACTATGCTTTGGTCCTTTTCTTTTTAACTTATTCCTAATTTTTGGTTTAATTTTTTGTTCAATTTTATAGTATTGATAATATATTTTGAAAAAAAAATAGTATTGATGATATAAGTACGCTCGATGTGGAAGCCTGATCAAAATAAATATATAAAAAAGAAGAATAAAAATTTCTCTCAACGTGGCAAAGGGTATGAAATACCTGCACACATGCAACGACCTCAAGACTCCAAATATACTCGTTTATAAAAATTGACATGTTAAGGTTGGTGATTTTGGTATCAGAGCTATTGTGGATACAATAGATCTTCGACAACTACACACAAATAAAAGTTTTTGTTCTTTTCCAAAAACTCTAAGTCATTTGATCAATTTAATATACCCCATAAATTTAATGGTAGATAATTCAAAATCAGCGTTATGTTTCAATATATTATGTTAGGCTCCGATTTTTATTGTTGTCAAGCATAAATGAAATTGGAGAAGGAAGATCCAAATTGAATGTATTGTGGGATCCAATATTGTATTTATTTTCATAGATCGTGGTTTTGTGCTTGTCCATGTTTTTTCTGGCATATTGGTTAATTGTGTTGAGTGTACAACTGTAGGAGCCATGTAGTATTGTTGTATTTTCATTACGTGACGGGGTAAACAGAACGGGGGAGGTCAATTGGTATTGTTTATAATTTGGGAGGTATAACATTTTTGGAAATACTTCATGTAATGTGTTAGTAATTATCCATTTTTTATGAACTAATATTATAAAGTAAATTATTTGTTGATGACCTAGACAATATGATATGAGTTATCATGTGATTTTTTCTACTTTTGTAGTCATTACTTACTAATATAATTTATTCAAAATATGGGTGGAGATAAAATAACATAATTATAAGTTATGAACTATTAGTACAATTCGATTTTCTTTTGGAAATAAATAGAGTAAAAAACTATATTAAATGTAGGAGGAGCTTAATAAGAGAGAACAATTTTATTTTTAACTTTTAGCGTTGAAAAAACATAATTTATATAAAAATAATATATAAAAGTGCGTTGGATTGATTTTTCATATAGTAACACATGTTAACTTATTCTTACTTATTGTATGTATTATATATTATATGTATGAGTTGTTAAAATAAAATCATCCTTTATATATATATATATAGATATTTATAAGCTACAAGAAGTAAAATCATAATGGCCTTGGATCCATTTATAAATATTAATTAACTTTAAATTAATATTCCAGCTTCTAAATTTATTAATAAAAATCTAGATATACATGTAAATTATACCTTGATAGATTTAATATAATGTTGCAAAAACTATGTAACACAAAAAGTTTACATATACTAAAACTAACCAGATTTAGTATTTTTATGCTGTAAAAATGAATTAAATTATTGATTATGTTAGAAATTAGTAGTAGTTATATATAATTTATATTATATATATATACATATTAAATGATAAATGTTAATATGTGAATCTAAAGGTGTTTTCAATGGTTATATATTATAGGGTTTAGTGGTTTAATGGTTTAATAAAGAATTGTTGGTTAAGATTTATGGGTTTTAAAAATAGGCAATATGTGAATCTAAAGTTGTTTTCAATTGTTACAATCAAGCATAATATTTCACTTATTTAACTTTATATTAATTACCCAGTGTTACCGAATTTGGGTAATTTATTGGTATGAAATCATTTTTATATTTTTCCACACATCAACTAATTAATTTTCAAAATTTGAGTGAATAAATGTGGTATAATAAACTTTGTATGTACATAAACGTGTCTATCTTTCCTTTCAATGTCTTTTTATATACTTTTCAAAGTAATAACTATATTTATAATCTTAATCTTATAATTTAAAAAGTAAACTCAACAAAAGAATATATTAAGGTTATTTTATACTCTGTCTATTTCATCTCCTAGTTATTACAAAAAGATCATAATTAATTTTTGGTAGATGACCATAGTTTGTCTATATGACTATAATCAGTCGTTGTCTGCACGCCAATGTATTTATGTGATGTAATTCTTTGACATTATGATGAACTAACACTAAGATAAACCCACAACGTCGTACGTTGTAAATGAATTATCTAGTTGCAAGATTTAGAAACCTATTGTATCAGATATATTATTGTTATTTCCCTAACTATATATATTGTTCTCCAACATAGATAACATTTAATCAAGTTTTCTTTTTATATATTTTAATGAATTTATCAAATGTAAATTATATTTGGCTACTAGTCACGTGTAATGTAATAGATGGCCAAGAAGAGATATTAATTTCAACATTGTTTATGGGGCTATTGTTGGATGTAAATTTTATCTAAATAATTATATATTTGATACTTGTACGATATTTTTACTTTCAATTTTCAGAAACTATTCTAAAAAATTTAGTCATTTCTTAATATCAATAACAAACTAAGAGATCTTTATTTTGGTACACTTATTTTAATAACCTTCTCTCGCTCATTCTATTAATTCTTAATCATCCTAACATTATGTAAAACTAGGGTAACATAAATAGAAAAAGTGTCATTTTCTTTTTTTCTTTACTTTCTTAATAAATTCATCGTTCGAGTCAACATTATAACCATTTGTTCTCATCCTGTAAATATCACCTTATCTTCATATACATCTTTATATTTTGAAATAATTTAAATTTATTTATTTATTCTAAACTTCTTTCCAATGAATCTATGCATACATGTCATACATTTCTCAAAAACTTTATTATTTCTCATAAAAACCGATATATGTAAAAATAAGGAGTTTTTCTTTTTTGTTTTTTCAATATAATAAATGATTAAAGTATCAAAAGATAAATAATATATTTTTTTAGGAAAAATATAAGTAGGATAATTAATTTTACCAATATTAAGATTAGATTAATAAATATTAATTAAAATTAATTATGTAAGAATTGTCCCCACTACTCATATTATCATAACATTTTTATAATAATAGTATATTAAACTTCCATAAGATTAGTTTTTCATCATACATATATACGTGATATTGGTCATTGTTCTCTCGTCTGGATTATAAAATTATATCAAGATACTATAGTATGTGTTTGAGGACCCAACCACAAGGAAAATAACTTATATATGGATAGCTAAATTCTAAAAGAACTAATTTTTTTCGGAGTTCTACTAAGTCATTTATATCAACTTAATTCGTTAACAAATACTAAAATAATTATATCCTTAAATTATATATTTTTTAATCAACTTGCAAAATGTTAGAGATCTTATAAAATATACACACATGCCTGCACCTTGAATACACATAAATAAATTAAAACACAAGAGTATTTTAAATTAAAAATTATATTTGAATAGATAAAAAAATACAATTTATACATACATATATGGCCCAATGAAAATGGTCTAATTTTTCTAATGTATTTAAACTAATAGGCCCAGCCCATAAAACAACCAAAGAATATAATAATCAGGGAAACTTATATGACCTAGTTTTCATTTCATCACGCTTTTATTTATCTCAAGCCGTAATATAATCATACACCTCGTCTATTCATTTCTTACAATCTTCATAAATTGAATAATTTTATTTCATTCAACAATTTTAGGATTAAACCTACAAAAAGTTTGAAGAGATATATTTAGATTACTAGAAGGTGAAATTAAAAAAGAAATTGATTTTTTCATCTCATTTGTAGATCTAGATTTATAATTTCTTTTAGATAATTATATAACACCCAAATCTACTATTTACAGCCTATAATATCAATTTCAGGTACATGATTTGTTTTAATTGTATTTTTTTCCTATTACCTAATATTTTTTTGTATAATCTGCACACCTTTTAATAACTAGAATGCAATTTTATTTATTTGTATTACATATTAATTTTCAGAAAATACTTTATTTGAAACAATTTAGATCTTAAAACAGAATATTATGATGAAATTGTGATCTTAATTTATTAGTATTTTATACATGAAAATGATTTCACAAGTGGTCGTTGGTCATGACATTTCTTCTACAAGGTAAGTTTTAGACTAAAAATATTTTTTTATACTTTTATTAATTTATAAATTTATAATTCCTGACTCATTATGAGGTTTAGTTTATCATATTAAGTTTTTAAATTTTTAATCATTATCTACTGTTTTCATTTATTCTAAACTTTCATATAGAGAAAGAGTAACATAGAAAAACTATAATATGTGTACTATTAGTAAAATTTAATTTTCTTTTGAAAAGAAATAGAGAACACAACTCAATTAAATGCATGAGTAGTGGTAAAAGAGAATACTTTTTAATTTAAAATATGATAAAACATACATATGTATCCATATCTTTTCAACTTCATGTAGTAGAAAGAGGAGAATAAAAATTATACAGAAAAGTGTCTTGGTCACTAATAGGAATTAAAAGTATAATGGTCGAAATTACCTTCAGAAATACTTGCCTAACAATGATCCATCACTTATTCCTTTTATAGTTGGATCAAATATCTGCTCAAGAAACCACTGATGCAACATATCGATGGAACATTTCAATTTTGTTCAATTTGTTGCAAAATGAATTACTATTTAAACAACCATAGAAGTTTAAAAAGAAGAAACAATCTTTCACGGGATCCTGTCCATTTGATGGTGTTTGACAATGGTATTCAGAGAATTTTATCGTCATGTATCTTTCTTTGTTGGTCTAGTAACCGAACTTATTTACTTGACTTTTATTTGATTATTGACCAATCTAGATATTACTATCTCTTTTTGTTTATTTGATTGATACCGTTTGTAAAAGTGGGAAGATACTTAAGTAAACCAACACTTCTTAAATTACTATGCTTTGGTCCTTTTCTTTTTAACTTATTCCTAATTTTTGGTTTTATTTTTTGTTCGATTTTATAGTATTGATAATATATTTTGAAAAAAAAATAGTATTGATGATATAAGTACGCTCGATGTGGAAGCCTGATCAAAATAAACATATAAAAAAGAAGAATAAAAATTTCTCTCGACGTGGCAAAGGGTATGAAATACCTGCCCACATGCAACGACCTCAAGACTCCAAATATACTCGTTTATAAAAATTGACACGTTAAGGTTGGTGATTTTGGTATCAGAGCTATTGTGGATACAATAGATCTTCGACAACTACACACAAATAAAAGTTTTTGTTCTTTTCCAAAAACTCTAAGTCATTTGATCAATTTAATATACCCCATAAATTTAATGGTAGATAATTCAAAATCAGCCTTATGTTTCAATATATTATGTTAGGCTCCGATTTTTATTGTTGTCAAGCATAAATGAAATTGGAGAAGGAAGATCCAAATTGAATGTATTGTGGGATCCAATATTGTATTTATTTTCATAGATCGTGGTTTTGTGCTTGTCCATGTTTTTTCTGGCATATTGGTTAATTGTGTTGAGTGTACAACTGTAGGAGCCATGTAGTATTGTTGTATTTTCATTACGTGACGGGGTAAACAGAACGGGGGAGGTCAATTGGTATTGTTTATAATTTGGGAGGTATAACATTTTTGGAAATACTTCATGTAATGTGTTAGTAATTATCCATTTTTTATGAACTAATATTATAAAGTAAATTATTTGTTGATGACCTAGACAATATGATGTGAGTTATCATGTGATTTTTTCTACTTTTGTAGTCATTACTTACTAATATAATTTATTCAAAATATGGGTGGAGATAAAATAACTTAATTATAAGTTATGAACTATTGGTACAATTCGATTTTCTTTTGGAAATAAATAGAGTAAAAAACTATATTAAATGTTGGAGGAGCTTAATAAGAGAGAACAATTTTATTTTTAACTTTTAGCGTTGAAAAAACATAATTTATATAAAAATAATATATAAAAGTGCGTTGGATTGATTTTTCATATAGTAACACATGTTAACTTATTCTTACTTATTGTATGTATTATATATATTATATGTATGAGTTGTTAAAATAAAATCATCCTTTTTATATATATATATATATATATATATATATAGATATTTATAAGCTACAAGAAGTAAAATCATAATGGCCTTGGGTCCATTTATAAATATTAATTAACTTTAAATTAATATTCCAGCTTCTAAATTTATTAATAAAAATCTAGATATATATGTAAATTATACCTTGATAGATTTAATATAATGTTGCAAAAACTATGTCACACAAAAAGTTTACATATACTAAAACTAACCAGATTTAGTATTTTTAAGCTGTAAAAATGAATTAAATTGTTGATTATGTTAGAAATTAGTAGTAGTTATATATAATTTATATTATATATATATACATATTAAATGATAACTGTTAATATGTGAATCTAAAGGTGTTTTCAATGGTTATATATTATAGGGTTTAGTGGTTTAATGGTTTAATAAAGAATTGTTGGTTAAGATTTATTGGTTTTAAAAATAGGCAATATGTGAATCTAAAGTTGTTTTCAATTGTTACAATCAAGCATAATATTTCACTTATTTATCTTTATATTAATTAACCAGTGTTACCGAATTTGGGTAATTTATTGGTATGAAATCATTTTTATATTTTTCCACACATCAACTAATTATTTTTCAAATTTTGAGTGAATAAATGTTGTATAATAAACTTTGTATGTACATAAACGTGTCTATCTTTCCTTTCAATGTATTTTTATATACTTTTCAAAGTAATAACTATATTTATAATCTTAATCTTATAATTTAAAAAGTAAACTCAACAAAAGAATATATTAAGGTTATTTTTTACTCTGTCTATATCATCTCCTAGTTATTACAAAAAGATCATAATTAATTTTTGGTAGATGACCATAGTTTGTCTATATGACTATAATCAGTCGTTGCCTGCACGCCAATGTATTTATGTGATGTAATTCTTTGACATTATGATGAACTAACACTAAGATAAACCCACAACGTCGTACGTTGTAAATGAATTATCTAGTTGCAAGATTTAGAAACCTATTGTATCAGATATATTATTGTTATTTCCCTAACTATATATATTGTTCTCCAACATAGATAACATTTAATCAAGTTTTCTTTTTATATATTTTAATGAATTTATCAAATGTAAATTATATTTGGCTACTAGTCACGTGTAATGTAATAGATGGCCAAGAAGAGATATTAATTTCAACATTGTTTATGGGGCTATTGTTGGATGTAAATTTTATCTAAATAATTATATATTTGATACTTGTACGATATTTTTACTTTCAATTTTCGTAAACTATTCTAAAAATTTTAGTCATTTCTCAATATCAATAACAAACTAAGAGATCTTTATTTTGGTACACTTATTTTAATAACCTTCTCTCGCTCATTCTATTAATTCATAATCATCCTAACATTATGTAAAACTAGGGTAACATAAATAGAAAAAGTGTCATTTTCTTTTTTTCTTTTCTTTCTTAATGAATTCATCGTTCGAGTCAACATTATAACCATTTGTTCTCATCCTGTAAATATCACCTTATCTTCATATACATCTTTATATTTAGAAATAATTTAAATTTATTTATTTAATCTGAACTTCTTTCCAATGAATCTATGCATACATGTCATTCATTTCCCAAAAACTTTATTATTTCTCATAAAAACCGATATCTGTAAAAATAAGGAGTTTTTCTTTTTTGTTTTTCAATATAATAAATGATTAAAGTATCAAAAGATAAATAATATATTTTTTTAGGAAAAATATAAGTAGGATAATTAATTTTACCAATATTAAGATTAGATTAATAAATATTAATTAAAATTAATTATGTATGAATTGTCCCCTACTCATATTATCATAACATTTTTTTAATAATAGTATATTAAACTTCCATAAGATTAGTTTTTCATCATACATATATACGTGATATTGGTCATTGTTCTCTCGTCTGGATTATAAAATTATATCAAGATACTATAGTATGTGTTTGAGGATCCAACCACAAGGAAAATAACTTATATATGGATAGCTAAATTATAAAACAACTAATTTTTTCGGAGTTCTACTAAGACATTTATATCAACTTAATTCGTTAACAAATACTAAAATAATTATATCCTTAAATTATATATTTTTTAATCAACTTGCAAAATGTTAGAGATATTATAAAATATACACACAAGCCTGCACCTTGAATACACATAAATAAATTAAAACACAAGAGTATTTTAAATTAAAAATTATATTTGAATAGATAAAAAAAGTACAATTTATACATACATATATGGCCCAATGAAAATGGTCTAATTTTTCTTATGTATTTAAACTAATAGGCCCATCCCATAAAACAACCAAAGAATATAATAATCAGGGAAACTTATATGACCTAGTTTTTCATTTCATCACGCTTTTATTTATCTCAAGCCGTAATATAATCATACACCTAGTCTATTCATTTCTTACAATCTTCATAAATTGAATAATTTTATTTCATTCAACAATTTTAGGATTAAACCTACAAAAAGTTTGAAGAGATATATTTAGATTACTAGAAGGTGAAATTAAAAAAGAAATTGATTTTTTCATCTCATTTGTAGATCTAGATTTATACTTTCTTTTAGATAATTATATTATTTATGGTTTTTTCTACGCCCAAATCTACGATTTACAGCCTATAATATCAATTTCAGGTACGTGATTTGTTTTAATTGTATTTTTTTCCTATTACCTAATATTTTTTTGTATAATCTTCACACCTTTTAATAACTAGAATGCAATTTTATTTATTTGTATTACATATTAATTTTCAGAAAATACTTTATTTGAAACAATTTAGATCTTAAAACAGAATATTATGATGAAATTGTGATCTTAATTTATTAGTATTTTATACAGGAAAATGAGTTCACAAGTGGTCGTTGGTCATGACATTTCTTCTACAAGGTAAGTTTTAGACTAAAAATATTTTTTTATACTTTTATTAATTTATAAATTTATAATTCCAGACTCAATATGAGGTTTAGTTTATCATATTAATTTTTTAAATTTTTAATCATTATCTACTGTTTTCATTTATTCTAAACTTTCATATAGAGAAAGAGTAACATAGAAAAACTATAATATGTGTACTATTAGTAAAAATTAATTTTCTTTTGAAAAGAAATAGAGAACACAACTCAATTAGATGCATGAGTAGTGGTAAAAGAGAATACTTTTTAATTTAAAATATGATAAAACATACATATGTATCCATATCTTTTCAACTTCATGTAGTAGAAAGAGGAGAATAAAAATTATACATAAAAGTGTCTTGGTCACTAATAGGAATTAAATGTATAATGGTCGAAATTACCTTCAGAAATACTTGCCTAACAATGATCCATCACTTATTCCTTTTATAGTTGGATCAAATATCTGCTCAAGAAACCACTGATGCAACATATCGATGGAACATTTCAATTTTGTTCAATTTGTTGCAAAATGAATTACTATTTAAACAACCATAGAAGTTTAAAAAGAAGAAACAATCTTTCACGGGATCCTGTCCATTTGATGGTGTTTGACAATGGTATTCAGAGAATTTTATCGTCATGTATCTTTCTTTGTTGGTCTAGTAACCGAACTTATTTACTTGACTTTTATTTGATTATTGACCAATCTAGATTTTACTATCTCTTTTTGTTTATTTGATTGATACCGTTTGTAAAAGTGGGAAGATACTTAAGTAAACCAACACTTCTTAAATTACTATGCTTTGGTCCTTTTCTTTTTAACTTATTCCTAATTTTTGGTTTTATTTTTTGTTCGATTTTATAGTATTGATAATATATTTTGAAAAAAAATAGTATTGATGATATAAGTACGCTCGATGTGGAAGCCTGATCAAAATAAACATATAAAAAAGAAGAATAAAAATTTCTCTCGACGTGGCAAAGGGTATGAAATACCTGCACACATGCAACGACCTCAAGACTCCAAATATACTCGTTTATAAAAATTGACATGTTAAGGTTGGTGATTTTGGTATCAGAGCTATTGTGGATACAATAGATCTTCGACAACTACACACAAATAAAAGTTTTTGTTCTTTTCCAAAAACTCTAAGTCATTTGATCAATTTAATATACCCCATAAATTTAATGGTAGATAATTCAAAATCATCCTTATGTTTCAATATATTATGTTAGGCTCCGATTTATATTGTTGTCAAGCATAAATAAAATTGGAGAAGGAAGATCCAAATTGAATGTATTGTGTGATCCAATATTGTATTTATTTTCATCGATCGTGGTTTTGTGCTTGTCCATGTTTTTTCTGGCATATTGGTTAATTGTGTTGAGTGTACAACTGTAGGAGCCATGTAATATTGTTGTATTTTCATTACGTGACAGGGTATACAGAACGGGGGAGGTCAATTGTTATTGTTTATAATTTGGGAGGTATAACATTTTTGGAAATACTTCATGTAATGTGTTAGTAATTATCCATTTTTTATGAACGAATATTATGAAGTAAATTATTTGTTGATGACCTAGACAATATGATGTGAGTTATCATGTGATTTTTTCTACTTTTGTAGTCATTACTTACTAATATAATTTATTCAAAATATGGGTGGAGATAAAATAACATAATTATAAGTTATGAAATATTAGTACAATTCGATTTTCTTTTAGAAATAAATAGAGTAAAAAACTATATTAAATGTAGGAGGAGCTTAATAAGAGAGAACAATTTTATTTTTAACTTTTAGCGTTGAAAAAACATAAGTTATATAAAAATAATATATAAAAGTGTGTTGGATTGGTTTTTCATATAGTCTCACACGTTAACTTATTCTTACTTATTGTATGTATTATATATTATATGTATGAGTTGTTAAAATAAAATCATCCTTTTTATATATATATATATATATAGATATTTATAAGCTACAAGAAGTAAAATTATAATGGCCTTGGGTACATTTATAAATATTAATTAACTTTAAATTAATATTCCAGCTTCTAAATTTATTAATACGAATCTAGATATACATGTAAATTATACCTTGATAGATTTAATATAATGTTGCGAAAACTATGTAACACAAAAAGTATACATATACTAAAACTAACAAGATTTAGTATTTTTAAGTTGTAAAAATGAATTAAATGGTTGATTATGTTATAAATTAGTAGTAGTTATATATTATTTATATTATATATATACATATTAAATGATAACTGTTAATATGTGAATCTAAAGGTGTTTTCAATGGTTATATATTATAGGGTTCAGTGGTTTAATGGTTGAATAAAGAATTGTTGGTTAAGATTTATGGGTTTTAAAAATAGGCAATATGTGAATCTAAAGTTGTTTTCAATTGTTATAATCAAACACAATATTTCACTTATTTAACTTTATAGTAATTAACCAGTGTTACCGAATTTGGGTAATTTATTGGTATGAAATCATTTTTATATTTTTCCACACATCAACTAATTATTTTTCAAAATTTGAGTGAATAAATGTGGTATAATAAACTTTGTATGTACATATATGTGTCTATCTTTCCTTTCAATGTCTTTTTATATACTTTTCAAAGTAATAACTATATTTATAATCTTAGGTGTCGTTTGTTTTTTTAAGTAATAAGTGCTGAATGCTGAATGAACAGCTGAATAGGACTTATTCTGTTAAGAGGCAGCGTCTGAATGATTCAGACTTAGTTTGAAATCTTAATGAAACAGACTCATTAAGAGCCATTCAGATCTGAATTGAACAGGAAAACAAACAGTCTTATTGATCCAGTGTCTTAATGAACCAGATTAAGATCTCATTAAGTGCAAACAAACACCCCCTTAATGTTATAATTTAAAAAGTAAACTCAACAAAAGAATATATTAAGGTTATTTTTAACTCAGTCTATATCATCTCCTGGTTATTACAAAAAGATCATAACTAATTTTTGGCAGATGACCATAGTTTGTCTATATGACTATAATCAGTCGTTGCCTGCACGCCAATGTATTTATGTGATGTAATTCCTTGACATTATGATGAACTAACACTAAGATAAACCCACAACGTCGTACGTTGTAAATGAATTATCTAGTTGCAAGATTTAGAAACCTATTGAATCACATATATTATTTTTATTTCCCTAACTATACATGTATACTATATATGTTGTTCTCCAACATAGATAACATTTAATCAAGTTGTCTTTTTATATATTTTAATGAATTTATCAAATGTAAATTATATTTGGCTACTAGTCACGTGTAATGTAATAGATGGCCAAGAAGAGATATGAATTTCAACATTTGTTATCGGGCTATTGTTGGATGTAAATTTAATCTAAATAATTATATATTCGATACTTGTACGATATTTTTTCTTTCAATTTTGGAAGCTAATCTATAAAATTTAGTCATTTCTCCATATCAATAACAAACTAAGAGATCTTTATTTAGGTACACTCATTTTAAAAATCTTCTCTCGCTCATTTTATTTATTCTTAATCATCCTAACATTATGTAAAATTAGGGTAACATAAATAGAAAAAGTGTCATTTTCTTTTGTTCTTTTCTTTCTTACTAAATTCATCGTTCGAGTCAACATTATAACCATTTGTTCTCATCCTATAAATATCACCTTATCTTCATATACATCTTTATATTTTTAAATAATTTAAATTTATTTATTTTTCCTAAACTTCATTCCAATGAATCTATGCATACATGTCATACATTTCCCAAAAACTTCATTATTTCTCATAAAAACCGATATCTCAACAAATAAGGAGTTTTTCTTTTAGTTTTTTAATATAATAAATGATTAAAGTATCAAAAGATAAATAATATATTTTTTTAGGCAAAACATAAGTAGGATAGTTAATTTTATAAATATTAAGATTAGATTAATAAATATTATTTAACATTAATTATGTAAGAATTGTCCCCACTGTACTCATATTATCATAACATTTTTATAATAATAGTATATTAAACTTCCATAAGATTAGTTTTTCATCATACATATATACGTGATATTGGTCATTGTTCTCTCGTCTGGATTATAAAATTATATTGAGATACTATAGTATGAGTTTGAGGACCCAACTACAAGGAAAATAACTTATATATGGATAGTTAAATTCTAAAAGAACTAATTTTTTCCTAGTTCTACTAAGACATTTATATTAACTTAATTCGTTAACAAATACTAAAATAATTATATCATTAAATTATATAGTTTTTAATCAACTTGCAAAATGTTAGAGATCTTATAAAATATACATACATGTCTGCACCTTGAATACACATAAATAAATTAAAACACAAGAGTGTTTTAAATTAAAAATTATATTTGAATAGATAAAAAAACTATAATTTATACATACATATATGGCCCAATGAAAATGGTCTAATTTTTCTTATGTATTTAAACTAATAGTCCCAGCCCATAAAACAACAAAAGATTATAATATTCAGGGAAACTTATATGACCTAGTTTTTCAATTCATCACGCTTTCATTTATCTCAAGCCGTAATATAATCATACACCTCGTCGATTCATTTCTTACAATCTTCATAAATTGAATAATTTTATTTCATTCAACAATTTTATGATTAAACCTACAAAAAGTTTGAAGAGATATATTTAGATTACTAGAAGGTGAAATTAAAAAAGAAATTGATTTTTTCATCTCATTTGTAGATCTAGATTTATACTTTCTTTTAGATAATTATATTATTTATGTTTTTTTCTACGCCCAAATCTACGATTTACAGCCTATAATATCAATTTCAGGTACATGATTTGTTTTAATTGTATTTTTTTGCTATTACCTAATAATTTTTTGTATAATCTGCACACCTTTTAATAACTAGAATGCAATCTTATTTATTTGTATTACATATTAATTTTTAGAAAATACATCATTTGAAATAATTTAGATCTTAAAACAGAATATTATGATGAAATTGTGATCTTAATTTATTAGTATTTTATACACGAAAATGATTTCACAAGTGGTTGTTGGTCATGACATTTCTTCTACAAGGTAAGTTTTAGACTAAAAATGTTTTTTTATACTTTTATTAATTTATTAAATTTATAATTCTTGACTCAATAGGAGGTTTAGTTTATCATATTAATTTTTAAAATTTTTAATCATTATCTAATGTTTTCATTTACTTTCATATAGAGAAAGAGTAACATAGAAAAACTATAATATGTGTACTATTAGTAAAATTTAATTTTCTTTTGAAAAGAAATAGAGAACACTACTCAATTAGATGCACGAGTAGTGGTAAAAGAGAATATTTTTTTAATTTAAAATATGATAAAACATACATATGTATCCATATCTTTTCAACTTCATGTAGTAGAAAGAGGAAAATAAAAATTATATAGAAAAGTGTGTTGGTCACTAATAGGAATTAAATGTATAATGGTCGAAATTACATTCAGAAATACTTGCCTAACAATGAGCCATCACTTATTCCTTTTATAGTTGGATCAAATATATTCTCAAGAAACCACTGATACAACATATCGATGGAACAATTCAATTTTGTTCAATTTGTTGCAAAATGAATTACTATTTAAACAACCATAGAAGTTTAATAAGAAACAATCTTTCAAGGGATCCTGTCCATTGGATGGTGTTTGACAATGGTATTCAGAGAATTTCATCGTCATTTATCTTTCTTTGTTGGTCTAGTAATTGAACTTATTTACTTGACTTTTATCTGATTATTGACCAATCCAGATTTTACTATCTCTTTTTGGTTATTTGATTGATACGGTTTGTAAAAGTGGGAGGATAGTTAAGTAAACCTACACTTTTAAATTACTATGCTTTGGTCCTTTTCTTTTTAACTTATTCCTAATTTTTGGTTTTATTTTTTGTTCGATTTTATAGTATTGATAATATATTTTGACAAAAAAATAGTATTGATGATATAACTACACTCGATGTGCAAGCCTGATCAAAATAAACATATAAAAAAGAAGAATAAAAATTGCTCTCGATCTGGCAAAGGGTATGAAATACATGCACACATGCAACGACCTCAAGACTCCAAATATCCTAGTTTATAAAATTTACATGTTAATGTTGGTGATTTTGGTATCAGAGCTTTTGTGGATACAATAGATTTTCGACAACTACACATAAATAAGAGTTTTTGTTCTTTTCCAAAAACTCTAAGTCATTTAATCAATTTAATATACCCCATAAATTTAATGGTAAATAATTCAAAATTAGCCTTATGTTTCAATATATTATGTTAGTCTCCGATTTTTATTGTTGTCAAGCATAAATGAAATTGGAGAAGGAAGATCCCAATTTAATGTATTGTGGGATCCAATATTGTATTTATTTTCATCGATAGTGGTTTTGTGCTTGTCCATGCTTGTCATTGATCAATTAACCTCATTTCTTTATCTTCATTTTTACCTTCAGTATTTATGTTTTATTATTTATGGCTTCACATTCAGGTGAAACAGTTGATTTTGTTTAATTACTCTCGGATAAGTTATTGGGTGGAACATTCCTGAATATAGTGTAGGGTAGTAAATAAAGGTTGTCATAGTAAAAGTCACATTCGGATATTAATTGAGCTTTCTTTTCTAAATCAACGTTATTAGGTATATGAACGATGTTTAGCTTATTGATGAGACAATCCAATGGATTGTCATCTTTTACCTCGGAGAGAAACAAACAATTTTCATGTATGTGATTTTCACATTTTTCAATGACTGTATCTTTTGCTCGGTAGTACCACTAAGCCGTGCAGAAAAGATAGAAATCTACTGATTCGACATTACAAATGTAGTGATCTTCGTCTTTTCCTGTCTTCACGAAAGCATTATCATGGAGATTGAAAGTCTCTATGTCCACTAAGCCTTGAGAGTAGTGCTTCTTTGCTTGAATGACGTCACTATTTCCCTTTTTCTTTTCGTACCGGTAAGACCATCTCTTTCGAGGTTCTTCATCATAAAAACACCCAAATCAAATACTTCACTATCTCCAGCCTCTTCTTCTTCCTCCTTCCTCATTCATAGCGACATTACCTTCTGTCACTGTGACATCATCATTAGGTTTATCTGATGTCACCTTTTCACCAATTAGATTAAACGACTCACAAAGCTTCTCCCATTCTTTCAGTAACACAAGTAAATCTTTAGCAAATTGTACCAAACAATCTAGTATAACAATTTCAATAATCCAACCAAATACTCCACCTCCCTCCTACTAACAAGTCTCCAATAATTAATAATAATAATTATAAATCCCCCTCCATCTTAGAACTCTCAGCATTAACAATCTCAATCGGGTTCAAAAAAATTATCAGGCAAAGATATACAGGCTCATTCCCCGCATTTCCCTTTAAAGCTAGGGGCAAACTATACCCCAAGAACAGCCACAACATTCCCCACTTGAATATATCTCTCTTTCACTGGGCCAAGAACCTTGTAGTAGTCCGGGAAGCCTTGCAGTCTTGCATTTTCACTTATAGTGAGAACTCGATTTTTCACACGATGCAAAATCACCTGATTATGTGGTTTAGCTCTTGTAGATAATGGTTACAAATTTAAAAAATTCATATGATAAACTAAACCTCGTATAGAGTCGAAAATTAATAAATCATATTTTTTACATTATTCTTACGTATTAACTCAAAATATAATTTATATTTATGTCAAATTATAAATTTGATAAATTAATAAAGGTATAAAAACATATTTTTAGTCGAAAACTTACCTTGTAGAAGAAATGTCATGACCAACTACGGCTTCTGAAATCATTTTCCTGTACAAAATACTAATAAATAAATAACACAATTTCATCAAAATATTATGTTTTAAGATCTAAATTGTTTCAAATAATGTATTTTCTGAAAATTAATATGTAACAAATAAATAATATTGCATTCTAGTTAATAAAAGGTGAGCAGATTATACACAAAAATATTAGGTAATACCAACCAAATACAATTAATACAAATCAATTACCTGAAATTGATATTATAGACTTTAAATCTTAGATTTGGGTTTAGAAAAAAACATAAATAATATAATTTTCTAATAGAAAATATAAATCTAGATCTACAAATGAGATGAAAAAATTAATTTCTTTTTTGATTTCACCTCTAGTAATCTAAATATCTCTTCAAAAAATTTGTAGGTTTAATCATAAAATTGTTGAATGAAAAAAAAATTATTCAATTTTTGAAGACTGTAAGAAATGAATAGACGAGGAGTGTGATGAATTGAAAAACTAGGTCATAGAAGTTTCCCTAAATATTATAATTTTTTGTTGTTTTATGGGCAGGGCCTATTACTGTAAAGATATATAAACAATTAGACCATTTTCATTGGGCCATATACGTACGTATAAATTGTTGTTTTTTATCTATTCAAATATTATTTTTAATTTAAAATACTCTCGTGTTTTAATTATTTATGTGTATTCAAGGTGCAGGCATGTGTGTATATTTTATAGGATCCCTAATATTTTGCAAGTTGAATAAAAATATATAATTTAACGATATAATTATTTTAGTATTTGTTAACGAATTAAGTTGATATAAATGTCTTAGTAGAAGTATGAAAAAATTAGTTCCTTTAGAATTTAGCTATCCATATATAATTTATTTTCCTTGTGGTTGGGTCCTCAAACACATACTATAGTATCTTGATATAATTTTATAATCCAAATGATAGAACAATGACCAATATCACGTATATATGTATGATGAAAAACTAATCTTATGAAAGTTTAATATACTATTATTATAAAAATGATATAATATTTATCTTTAGATACTTTAATCATTGATTATGTTGAAAAACAAAAAGAAAAACTCATTATTTGTTGAGATATCGGTTTTTATGAGAAATAATAAAGTCTTTGTGAAATGTATGACATATATGCACAAATTCATTTGATAGAAGTGTACGAAAAATAAATAAATTTAATTTATTTAAAAAATATAAAGATGTATATGAAGATAAGGTGATATCGATGGGATGAGAACAAATGGTTATAATGTTCACTCGGACAATGAATTTATTAAGCAAGAAAAGGAAAAAAAAATGACACTTTTTCTGTTTATGTTACCCTAGTTTTACATAATGTTAGGATGATTATGAATAAATAGAATGAGCGTGAGAAGGTTATTAAAATAATTGTACCAAAATAAAGATCTGTTAATTTATTATTGATATGGAGAAATGACCAATTTTTAGAATAGTTTCCAAAATTGAAAGAAAAAATATCGGACAAGTATAAAATATATAAATATTTAGATAAAATAAGGTTAAATAAGTGAAATATTGTACTTGATATATAACCATTGAAAACAACTTCAGATTCACATATTGGCTATTTTTAAAACCCATAAATCTTTACCAACAATTTGTTACTAAACCATTAAACCACTAAACCCTATAATAAATAATCATTGAAAACACCTTTAGATTCACATATTAACCATTGTCATTTAATATATATAAAAATAACATAAATAATATATAACTACTACTAATTTCTAACATAATCAACCATTTAATTTATTTTTATAGCTCAAAAAGTCTAAATCTTGTTAGTATTAGTATATGTACACTTTTTGTGTTACATAGTTTTCGCAACATTATATTAAATCTCTCAAGGTATAATTTACATGTATATCTAGATTTGTATTAATAAATTTAGAAGTAGGAATACTAATTTATTGTTAATTAATATTTATAAATGGACCAAGACCATTATGCTTTACTTCTTGTAGCATACAAATATAGATATATATATATATATATATATATAAAAGGATAATTTTATTTTAACAACTCATACACATAATATATAATACAGATAATAAGTAAGAATAAAATAACGTGTGATACTATATGAAAACCAATCCGACACAGTTTTATATATTATTTTTATATAACTTATGTTTTTTCAACGCTAAAACTTAAAAATAAATTTGTTCTCTCTTATTAAGCTCCTCCTACATTTAATATAGTTTTTTGTCTCTATTTATTTCCAAAAGAAAATCGAATTATACTAATAGTACATAACTTATAGTATTTTAAGTTATTTTTTCTTCACGCATATTTTGAATAAATAATATTAGTAATTATTAACTACAAAAGTAGAAAAAAAGCCACATGATAAACTCCCATCATATCGTCTGGGTCATCAACAAATCATATACTTCATAATATTCGTCCATATTTAAAATGGATAATTACTAACACATTACATGAAGTATTTCAAAAAAAATTTATACCTCCCAAATTCTAAACTATACCAATTGACCTCCCACGTTTAGTACACCCCGTCACGTAATGAAAATCCAACAATACTACATGGCTTCTACAGTTACACATGCAATACAAATACACAATTAGCCAAAAAAATATGAACGAGCACAAATCCACGATTGATGAAAATAAATACAATATTAGATCCAACAATACATTCAGTTTGGATCCTCCTTCTCCAATTTCATTTATACTTAACAACAATAAAAATTGAAACCTAACATTATATATTGAAAAATAAGGCTGATTTTGAATTATCTACCATTACATTTATGGGGTATATGAAATCGATTGAATGAGTAAGAATTTTTGAAAAAGAATAAAAAGGTTTATTTGTGCGTAGTAGTTGAAGATATATTGCATCCAACCAAAATCACGAACCTTACCATGTCAGTTTTTATAAATGAGTAGATTTGAAGTCTTGAGGTCTCGATGCACTATAACAGGGTTTCATTTGTGCAGGTACTTCATACCCTTTGCCACATCGAGAGCGGTTTTTGTTCTTCTTTTTTATATGGTTATTTTCACCAAGCTTGCACATCGAGCGTACGTATATCATCAATACTATTTTTTTGTCAAAATATATCATCAATAGTATAAAATCAAACAAACATAAAACCAAAAAATACGAATAAGTTAAACTGAAAAGGATCAAGGCATAGTAATTTAAGCAGTGTAGGTATACTTAAGTATCATCCCACTTTTATAATTTGAATCAATCAAATAAACAAAAGATATAGTAAAATCTAGATTGGTCAATAATAAATAAATAATCAAGTAAATAAGTTAAATTACTAGACCATTATACATTTAATTCCTATTAGTGACCAACACAGTTTTCTGTATAATTTTTATTCTCCTCTTTCTACTACACCAAGTCGAAAAGACATGGATACATATGTATGTTTTTGTGAAGCCATAAATAATAAAACTGAAATTACTGAAGGTAAAAATGAAGATAAAGAAATGAGGTTAATGGATATTTACTCAGGATGTGGAGGTATGAGTACTAGTCTAGTACTTGGAGTTAACCGTGGTGGAGTTAAATTAATCATGAAAGGGGCTATAGATTTAAACCAACGCGCGTGCAAGAGTTTAAATCTATAGCCCATTTCGTGATTAATTTAACTCCACCACGGTTAGCTCCAAGTACGAGACCATTACTCATACCTCCACATCCTGAGTAAATATCCTTTAACGTCATTTCTATATCTTCATTTTTACCTTCAGTAATTACTGTTTTATTATTTATGGCTTCACATTCAGATGAAACAGTTGATTTTGTTTAGTTACTCTCGGATAAGTTATTGGGTGGGACATTCAAGAATGTAGTGTAGGGTAGTATATAAAGCTTGTCATAGTTAAAGTCACATTCAGATATTAATTGAGCTTTCTTTTCTAAATCAACTTTATTAGATATATGAACGATGTTTAGCTTCTTGATGAGACAATCCAATGGATTGTCATGTTTTACCTCTAAGAGAAACACACATTTCTCATGTATGTGATTTTCACATATATCAATGACTGTATCTTTTACTCAATTGTACCACTGAGCTAGGCAAAAATGATAGGCATCTACTGATTCAAACATTTTTACTACATTACACACCTAATAATAAAATCATGCTCAGATAGGTACATTCAAAATATTCTATGCCTTAATTCAACCTAAAGATTTTAAATTTTATGCAAAAACAAAAAGAAGATGAGGACAACGAATCCCCACCCCAAACTCAAAAGTGAGCCGTGTCCCCACGACTCGAAAAAGTATCAAGAAGAAATAAAATTTAAAATTAAAACTACCTAAACTACCTAAACTACCTAATGCATACAAGCTATTAAGAAAATTAGAATGACTTACCTGGCTGGCCATAGAGATCCATTATATCCTCCTCCTCATCCGAAGCCGAGGGATCAGTATAACTATCAATATCCCTTTCCAAGGTAAAATCTTCCAGCTGTGATTGCATCTGTATGACTTCCGTCCAAAGTTCTCTCGTATGTGAACAACAATCATGAAATTTCTGTACAAATTTCACCCCTAGCCTCTCGAATTTGCACCATTAATCAGCAAGAACTTCGAAAAATTACTGCAATAAGCAAATTTACAAACAAATTTAACAACATTTTTCCAAAAATCAAGTACCTCAAAAATTGAATTGAAGGGTCTAATAAATGATAACAGCAGTAGCGATAAGACACGGATAAAGAACACCTCCAGCTATCTGACCCAAATGATACCAACTCTGGAAATCAAAACAATTCCAGTAAAATCCATTACGATTTCTATGTGATTTACTTTTTGAATTGATTTTTTTTGCCACGACTTTTTGGAATAATACCATTGATCACTTTGTGAATTAATTTATTTGCCAAGACATTTTGGACTAATTCCACCATTCACAAAGTAGAAAATATGCCTACGATGATTGTTAACATTGCAAACATATAGCTACTTTGGTAACTTTTGAACACATAAATATTATATAAAGGACAATAGTATAATTGATCGGTTTTTGTGAAATTACAATTTACAAAGTAGAAAATATGCATACGTTGATTGTTAACATTGCAAACATTGAGGTTGATCAACATTGTTACAAAGTTACAACTGATGGAGTAGTTTTAACTTTCCCAACAGCTTCTAAGGTCCCACTTTCCTGGAATTTTTTTCTTCTTTAGGTCCTTTGGGTTTTGACACTTTGAAGAAACTTGTATCTAAAGCTTTGGTATAACTCAATCATGCAAGTTACGTGTGATCCTTTTTTTTTGTAATGGGAAAAGTTAGAATAAATGATACAACATGTTTATGAAAGTCAAATAGTAGTGCCTATTTTTTTATATATATTGGCTCGTAATCTTGTAATTAAAATTAGAGGTATTAAATTTAATTTCATTAGTTAATTCTTTATCTTATAAAACTAATCTTTGTGAATAAAACAACATTATATAGATATGTGTAATTTAACACTTAATTATTAATTTACGGTTGTTAAAACATCATATCTAATTCAACAGATTATGACTGAATATACATACCATCTATGAACCAAGACTAACCTGGGCCCATTTCATGAAATCCACATGATGTTGAGGATTACAGTGCATACCCATTAGATTAAATCTACCAAAAAAATTCACATAATCAATTGCACAAAAAACAACAAACTTATATAATATACGAACACTCTGAGTAATCACACAAATTACAAATAAATTTACTATCATGTATATAAACCTTGTGATGGTACTAAAACAACCTGAGTGCAGCATCAAATCTACTCCTCTTACTATCCAATTCTTCATTTCCACCTTTTTCATCATCTTCCATAGGAATATCTCCAAGTCGATTTGATACAACTAATATGCAAAAACATAATAAAACAATCAAACTACATTAGAATACACAATAACAAAGCCAAAAAATAGATTTATTATATGAAACTCACCTCAGTTTCATACCACCATAAAAGTCTCCTTTCATAAATCCTTCAAATTCCAAACCAAACGCTGTAATTAAAAGAATAACTATTTTACTAACCAAATTACGTTGCTCTTCAAAGTATTCAGAAACGCTTAGGAATTTTGCTCTTACTTCATAGGCTTGCAGAAACGCTTTATTCAATACACATTTTAGCGAGTTTTGGTTTCATCTTGTTAGTGTTATTTAGTCATGAATTTTCTTTAATCACAAAATTTCAAGTGCTAACTCATCTAAAAGATATAGTTAAGCAAATAGTTGCAGTTATTTACCTGTATCCATGGTTCCATGCTTTGCATATGAGCTTCCGCACCATCATTCATAGTATCCAAGGCAAACTTGTCAACCTACCCACACTCATTATTAATAACATTCTCACTCCAATCATGGGACCCACGTCATCCCCTCCTCATATACTTATTCTGCCTAATGTAGGATTGTGTTTAAAACATAATAAACAACACAGACCTATGAAATTGCTTGTAATAAACACTGACTGTAATTTTAATTAAATCCGATATTTTTTATTGTAAAGTAATGAGATTAGATTTAAAATAATTCAATTTTTTTGAGTTTCAGTTTTATCTTAACTTGGGTTCTTTGCAAGCCGGTTGATGAGGTGGAGAATGATCCCGAGTGGCTATGATTTTCTTGTTCAGGAGAGCAGCTTGGTGGGAAGGTGAGTGTGAAGATATTTTTTTTGTTTTTTGTTCCAATGCGAGTGTGAAGAGATGAGTATACACTATAAATAAATACAATAAACACCACTGTAATTATACTAACTAAGATAATTTTAAAAAAATTGTAAAAATGATGAGATTAGGTTAAAATTAAATCAATTTTGTAGAGTTTTAGTGGTAAAAATTAATTTTTTGCCTTATTTTGGCTCTTTTATTAATGGCACAGCCGAGCCGGGTCGATGGTGGTGGATAATGGTCCAATGGCAGCAATTTTCTTGTGCATGAGAGCGGTTTGGTGTGGAAGGTGATTGTGAAGAGATTTGTTTTTTATTGTTTAAATGCGAGTTTGAAGAGATGATTTTTTCTTTTTTATCTAATGCGAGTGTGAAGAAATGAGATGTAGGATATTGATAGGTGATAATTGAAATTATGAGAAAAATATTGAATTAATTGGGGGATTTTTGAGCTAAAGGTGAAATCATAAAAAATAACGTTAGCAGTTAATTGCTAATATTGATAAGATGGCAAGTTTAGGATTTTATTTAAAAAAAGTATTATTAAATAATTAGTAATCTTTATGTTTGGCCAGAATCAATCCTGGCCACCACTTATCAAAAATCCTTGTAATATAATATAGATGTGTCTATCTTTCCTTTAAATGTCTTTTTATACGTTTCAATGTAATAACTGTATTTATAATCTTAATTTTAATTTAAAAGGTAAACTCAACAGAAGGATATATTAAGGTTATTTTTGTATCCGTCTATATATCTCCTAGTTATTATAAAAAGATCTTAATTAATTTTTGGTAGATGACCATAGTTTGTCCATGTGACTATAATCAATCCTTACATGCATGCCAATGTATTTATGTGATGAACTTCATTGACATTATGATAAAATAACACTAAGATAAACCCACAACGACATACAATTTTTCTTAGTCGTACGTTGTAAATGAATTATCTAGTTGCAAGATTTAGAAACCTATTGTATCACAAATATTATTGTTATTTCCCCAACTATACACGTATACTATCATTGTTGTTCGCCAACATAAATAACATTTAATCAAGTTGTCTTTTTATAAATTTTAATGAATTTGCCATAAGTAAATTATATTTGACTACTAGTTATGTGTAATTAATTGATGGCCAAGAAGAGATATTAGTTTCAACATTGGTTATGGGGCTATTGTTCGATGTAAATATTATCTAAATAATTATATATTTTATACTTGTACGATATTTTTACTTTCAATTTTAGAAACTATTCTAAAAAAATTGGTCATTTCTCCATATCAATAATAAACTAAGAGATCTTTATTTTGGTAAAGTCATTTTAATAACATTCTCTCGCTCATTCTATTCATTCATAATCACCCTAACATTATGTGAAACTAGGGTAACATAATCAGAAAAAAGTGTCATTTTCTTTTTTTTTCTTTTCTTGTTTAATAAATTCATTGTCTGAGTGAACATTATAACCATTTGTTCTCATCCTATCGGTATCACCTTATCTTCATATACATCTTTATATCTTTAAATAAGTTAAATTTATTTATTTTTTGTACACTTCTTTCCAATGAATTTATGCATATATGTCATACATTTTCCAAAGACTTTATTATTTCTCATAAAAACTGATATCTCAACAAATAAGGAGTTTTTCTTTTTGTTTTTCAATATAATCAATGATTAAAGTAATAAAAGATAAATATTATATTTTTTTAGGCAAATCATAATAAAGATAGTTAATTTTACCAATATTACGATTAGATTATTAGATATTATTTAAAATTTATTATGTAAGAATTGTCTCCACTATACTCATATTATCATAACATTTTTATAATAATAGTATATTAAACTTTCATAAGATTAGTTTTTCATCATACATATATACATGATATTGGTCATTGTTCTTATGTTTGGATTATAAAATTATATCATGATAACATAGTATGTATTTGAGGACCCAACCACAAGGAAAATAACTTATATATGGATAGCTAAATTGTAAAGGAAATAATTTTTTCCTAGTTCTACTAAGACATTTATATCAACTTAATCGCTTAACAAATACTAGAATAATTATATCGTTAAATTATATATATTTTTATTTAACTTGCAAAATATTAGGGATCTTATAAAATATACACACATGCCTGCATAATTAAAACACGAGAGTATTTTAAATTAAAAATTATATTTGAATAGATAAAAACCCACAATTTATACATACGTATATGGCCGAATGAAAATGGTCTAATTTTTTTATATATTTAAACTAATAGTCCCGGCCCAGAAAACAACAAAAGATTATAATATTTAGGGAAAATTCTATGACCTACTTTTTCATTTCATCACGCTTTCAATTATCTCAAGCCGTAATATAATTATACACCTCGTCTATTCATTTCTTACAATATTCAAAAATCAATTTTTTTTTTCATTCAAAGATTTTATGATTAAACCAACAAAAAGTTTGAAGAGATATTTAGATTACTTGAGGTGAAATTAAAAAAGAAATTGATTTATTCATCTGATTTGTAGATCTAGATTTATATTTTCTTTTAGAAAATTATATTATTTATGTTTTTTTCTAAGCACAAGTCTAAGATTTAAAGCCTATAATATCAATTTCAGGTAATTGATTTATATTAATTGTATTTGTTTAGTATTACCGAATATTTATGTGTATAATCTGCACACCTTTTATTAACTAGAATGCAATATGCACACCTTTTCAGAAAATACATTATTTGAAACAATTTAGATCTTAAAACATAATATTTTGATGAAATTGTGATCTTAATTTATTATTATTTTGTACAGGAAAATGATTTCAGAAGTGGTAGTTGGTCATGACATTTCTTCTACAAGGTAAGTTTTAGACTAAAAATATGTTTTTATACCTTTATTAATTTATTAAGTTTATAATTTGACATATATATAAATTATATTTAGAGTTTAAAATATGTAAAAATAATGTAAAAATATGACTTTTAATTTTTTACTCTATAGGAGGTTTAGTTTACCATATGAATTTTTAAAATTTGTAATCATTATCTACTATTTTCATTTATTCTAAACTTTCATACAGAGAAAGTCTAACATAAAAAAACAATCATATGTGTAGTATTAGTAGAATTTAATTTTCTTTTGAAAAGAAATAGAAAATACAACTCAATTAGATGTACAAGTAGTGGTAAAAGAGAATACTTTTAAATTTCAAATATGATAAAACAGATAAAGAAATAACGCTAATTGATATTTACTCAGGATGTGGAGGTATGAGTACTGGTCTAGTACTTGGAGCTAACCGTGGTGGAGTTAAAAATTTCAAGAATCTCTTCAACTTCAAATACTTCACTATCTCCAGCCTCTTCTTCTTCCTCCTCCTCAGTCATAGTGACATCACCTTCCGTGACATTATCATTAGGTTTATCTGATGTCACCTTTTCATCAATTAGATTAAACGACTCACAGAGGTTCTCCCATTCAAGTAAATCTTCAGCTGATTCATTTCTAACCACGGTTAGCTCCAAGTACTAGACTAATACTTATACCTCCACGAGTAATTATCAATTAAAGTAATTTCTTTATCTTCATTTTTACCTTCAGTAATTTCAGTTTTATTATTTATGGCTTCACTAAAACATACATATGTATCCATGTCTTTTCGACTTGGTGTAGTAGAAATAGGAGAATTAAAATTATAAAGAAAAGTGTGTTGGTCACTAATAGGAATTAAATGTATAATGGTCGAGTAATTGAACTTATTTACTTGATTATTTTTTTATTATTGACCAATCCAGATTTTACTATATCTTTTGTTTATTTGATTGATACAAATTATAAAAGTGGGATGATACTTAAGTAAGCCTACACTGCTTAAATTACTATGCTTTGATCCTTTTCTTTTTAACTTATTCTAATTTTTCTGTTTTATGTTTTGTTTGATTTTATAGTATTGATGATATATTTTGACAAAAAAATAGTATTGATGATATATGTACGCTCGATGTGCAAGCCTGGTGAAATAACCATATAAAAAAAAGAACAAAAACCACTCTCGATGTGGCAAAGGGAATGAAGTACCTGCACACATGCAACCCTGTTATAGGGCATCGAGACCTCAAGACTTCAAATCTACTCATTTATAAAAACTAACATGTTAAGGTTAGTGATTTTGGTTGGATACAATAGATCTTCAACTAAACCTTTTTGTTCTTTTTAAAAAATTCTCACTCATTCAATCAATTTCATTTACCACAAAAATGTAATGGTAGATAATTCAAAATCAGCCTTATGTTTCAATATATTATATTAGGTTTCAATTTTTATCGTTGTTAAGCATAAATGATATTGGAGAAGGAGGATACAAATTGAATATATTGTTGTATCCAATATTGTATTTATTTTCATCAATCGTGTTTTTGTGCTTGTCCATGTTTTTTTGGCTAATTGTGTATTTGTATTGCGTGTACAACTGTAGGACCCATGTAGAATTGTTAGATTTTCATTACGTGACGGTGTATACTAAGCGTGGGAGGTCAATTGGTATAGTTTACAATTTGGGAGGTTAACTTTATGTAATGTGTTAGTAATTATTCATTTTAACTATGGACGAATATTATGAAGTATATGATTTGTTGATGACCCAGACGATATGATGGGTGTTTATCATGTGGATTTTTTTCTACTTTTGTAGTCATTAATTACTAATATTATTTATTCAAAATATGGGTGAAGAAAAAAAAACTTAAAATATTATAAGTTGTGTACTATTAGTACAACTCGATTTTCTTTTGGAAATAAAAAGATAGAAAAATTATATTAACTGTAGGAGGAGCTTAATAAGAGAGAACAGATTTATTTTTAAGTTTTAGCGTTGAAAAAACATAAGTTATGTAAAAAAAATATATAAAAGTGTGTTGGATTGGTTTTCATATAGTATCACACGTTATTTTATTCTTACTTATTGTATGTATTATATATTATGTGTATGAGTTGTTAAAATAAAATTAATCTTATATATATATATATATATTTGTAAGCTACAAGAAGTAAAGCATAATGGACTTGGTCTATTTATAAATATTAATTAACTATAAATTAGTATTCCTACTTATAAATTTATTAATACAAATCTAGATATACATGTAAATTATACCTTGATAGATTTAATATAAAGTTGCAAAAACTATGTAACACAAAAAGTATACATATACTAATACTAACAAGATTTAGACTTTTTGAGCTATAAAAATGAATTAAATGGTTTATTATGTTAGAAATTAGTAGTAGTTATATATTATTTATGTTATTTATATATATATATATATATATATATATATATATTAAAAGATAATGGTTAATATGTGAATCTAAAGGTGTTTTCAATGGTTATGTATTATAGGGTTTAGTGGTTTAATGGTTTAATAAATAATTGTTGGTAAAGATTTATGGGTAAAAATAGGCAACATGTGAATCTGAAGTTGTTTTCAATGGTTATATATCAAGCACAATATTTCACTTATTTAACATTCTTTTATCTAAATAATTATATATTTTATACTTGTACGTTATTTTTTCTTTCAATTTTAGAAACTAAATTAAAAAAATTGTTCATTTTTCCATATCAATAACAAACTAAGAGATCTTTATTTTGGTACAGTTATTTTAATAACATTCTCTTGCTTATTATATTCATTCAGAATCACCCTAACATTATGTAAAACTAGGGTAACATAAACAGAAAAAGTATCATTTTCTTTTTTTCTTTTCTTGCTTAAAAAATTCATTTACCATGTGAACATATAACCATTTGTTCTAATTCTATCGATATCACCTTATCTCCATATACATATTTATATTGAATATATGCATATATATCATACATTTTCCAAAGACTTTATTATTTCTCATAAAAACCGATATCTCAACAAATAAGGAGTTTTTCTTTTTGTTTTTCAATATAATCAATGATTAAAGTATCAAAATATAAATATCATATGTTTTTAGTAAAATCATAATAAGGATAGTTAATTTTACCAATATTAAGATTATATTAATAAATATTATTTAAAATTAATTATGTAAGAATTGTCTCTACTGTACTCATATTATCATAACATTTTTATAATAATAGTATATTAAACTTTCATAAGATTAGTTTTTCATCATACATATATACGTGATATTGGTCATTGTTCTAATTTTTCGATTATAAAATTATATCAAGATACTATAGTATGTGTTTGAGGACCCAACCACAAGGAAAATAACTTATATATGGATAGCTAAATTCTAAAGGAACTAATTTTTTTTTAATTCTACTAAGACATTTATATCAACATAATTCATTAACAAATACTAAAATAATTATATCTTTAAATTACATAATTTTATTTAACTTGCAAAATATTATGGATCTTATAAAATGTACACACATGCCTGCATAATTAACACAAGAGAGTATTTTAAATTAAAAATTATATTTGAATAGATAAAAACTACAATTTATACATATGTATATGGCCCAATGAAAATTGTCTAATTTTTTTATATATTTAAACTAATAGGCCCGGCCCATAAAACAACAAAAAATTATAATATTTAGGGAAAATTCTGTGACCTAGTTTTTCATTTCATCACACTTTCGTTTATCTCAAGCCGTAATATTATCATACACCTCGTCTATTCATTTCTTACAATCTTCAAAAATTGAATATTTTTTTTCATTCAATGATTTTATGATTGAACCTTCAAAAAGTTTGAAAAGATATTTAGATCACTAGAGGTGAAATTAAAAAAGAAATTAATTTTTTCATCTCATTTGTAGATCTAGATTTATATTTTCTTTTAGAAAATTATATTATTTATGTTTTTTTCTAAGCCCAAATCTATGATTTAAAGCCTATAATATCAATTTCAGGTAACTGATTTGTATTAATTGTATTTGTTTGGTATTATCGAATATTTTTTTGTATAATCTGCACACCTTTTATTAACTAGAATGCAATCTTAATTATTTTTTATATATTAATTTTCAGAAAAAACATTATTTGAAACAATTTAGATCTTAAAACATAATATTTGATGAAATTGTGATCCTTATTTATTAGTATTTTGTACACGAAACTGATTTCAGAAGCGGTAGTTGGTCATGAAATTTCTTTTACAAGGTAAGTTTTCGACTAAAAATATGTTTTTATACCTTAATTAATTTATTAAATTTATAATTTGACATAAATATAAATTATATTTAGAGTTTAAAATATATAAGAATAATGTAAAAAATATGATTTATTAATTTTCGACTCAAGGTTTAGTTTATGATATGAATTTATTATATTTGTAACCATTATCTACTAGAGCTAAACCACATAATCAGGTGATTTTGCATCATGTGCAAAATCGAGTTCTCACTATACGTGAAAATGCAAGACTGCAAGACTTCCCTCACTACTACAAGGTTCTTGGCCCAGTGAAAAAGAGGTATATTCAAGTGGGGAATAATGTGGCTGTTCTTGGGGTATAGTTTGGCACTAGCATTGAAGGGAATTGCGGGGAATGAGCCTGTTTTATCTGTGCCTGATTATTTTTTTAAACCCGATTGAGATTGTTAATGCTGAGAGTTCTAAGTTGGAGGGGGATTTATAATTATTATTATTAATTATTGGAGATTTTCTAGTAGGAGGGAGGTGGAGTATTTGGTTGGATCATTTAAATTGTTATATTAGAGTTTTTGGTATAATCTTCAGCAAATTGTACCAAACACTCTAATATAACAATTTCAATAATCCAACCAAATACTCCACCTCCCTCTTACTATCAAGTCTCCAATAATTAATAATAATAATTATAAATCCCCCTCCAACTTAGAACTCTCAGCATTAACAATCTCAATAGGGTTAAAAAAAAAATCAGGCAAAGATAAAACAGGCTCATTCCCCGCAATTCCCTTTAACGCTAGTGACAAACTATACCCCGAGAACAACCACAACATTCCCCACTTGAATATACCTCTCTTTCACTAGGACAAGAACCTTGTAGTAGTCTGGGAAACCTTGCAGTCTTGCATTTTCACGTATAGTGAGAACTCGATTTTGCACAGGATGCAAAATCACCTGATTATTACCTTGTAGAAGAAATGTCATGACCAACTACCGCTTCTGAAATCATTTTTCTGTACAAATTACTAATAAATAAAGATCACAATTTCATCAAAATATTATGTTTTAAGATCTAAATTGTTTCAAATAATGTATTTTCTGAAAATTCATATGTAACAAATAAATAAGATTGCATTCTAGTTAATAAAAGGTGTGCAGATTATACACAAAAATATTAGGTAATACCAAACAAATACAATTAATACAAATCAATTACCTGAAATTGATATTATAGTCTTTAAATCTTAGATTTGGGCTCAGAAAAAAATAAATAATATAATTTTCTAATAGAAAATATAATTCTGATCTACAAATGAGATGAAAAAATCAATTTCTTTTTTAATTTCACCTCTAGTAATCTAAATATCTCTCAAAAATTTTGTAGGTTTAATCATAAAATTGTTGAATGAAAAAAAATTTATTTAATTTTTGAAGATTGTAAGAAATGAATAGACGAGGTGTATGATTATATTACGGCTTGAGATAAATGAAAGCCTGATAATATAAAAAACTAGGTCATAGAATTTTCCCTAAATATTATAATTTTTTGTTGTTTTATGGGCCGGGCCTATTAGTTTAAATATATATAAACAATTAGACCATTTTCCATTGGGCCATATACTACGTATAAATTGTGGTTTTTTATCTATTCAAATATAATTTTTAATTTAAAATACTCTCGTGTTTTAATTATTTATGTGTATTCAAGGTGCAGGCATGTGTGTATATTTTATAAGATCCCTAATATTTTGCAAGTTGAATAAAAATATATAATTTAACGATATAATTATTTTAGTATTTGTTAACGAATTAAGTTGATATAAATGTCTTAGTAGAACTATAAAAAAAATTAGTTCTTTTAGAATTTAGCTCTCCATATGTAAGTTATTTTCCTTGTGGTTGGGTCCTCAAACACATATTATAGTATCTTGATATAATTTTATAATACAAATGATAGAACAATGACCAATATCATGTATATATATGATGAAAAACTAATCTTATGAAAGTTTAATATACTATTATTATAAAAATGTTATGATAATATGAGTACAGTGGAGACAATTTTACATAATTAATTTTAAATAATATTTATTAATCTAATCTTAATATTGGTAAAATTAACTATCCTTATTATGATTTACCTATAAAAAAAATATAATATTTATCTTTTGATACTTTAATCATTGATTATATTGAAAAAGAAAAAGAAAAACTCCTTATTTGTTGAGATATCGGTTTTTATGAGAAATAATAAAGTCTTTGGGAAATGTATTACATATATGCATAAATACATTGGAAAGAAGTGTACAAAAAATAAATAAATTTAAATTATTTAAAAATATAAAGATGTATATAAAGATAAGGTGATATCGATGGGATGAGAACAAATGGTTATAATGTTCACTCGGACAATGAATTTATTAAGCAAGAAAAGAAAAAAAATGACACTTTTTCTGTTTATGTTACCCTAGTTTTACATAATGTTAGGGTGATTATGAATGAATAGAATGAGCATGAGAAGGTTATTAAAATGATTGTACCAAAATAAAGATCTGTTAATTTATTATTGATATAGAGAAATGACCAATTTTTAGAATAGTTTCCAAAATTGAAAGAAAATATATCGGACAAGTATAAAATATATAAATATTTAGATAAAATAATGTTAGATAAGTGAAATGTTGTGCTTGATATATAACCATTGAAAACAACTTCAGATTCACATATTGCCTATTTTTAAAACCCATACATCTTTACCAACAATTCGTTATTAAACCATTAATCCACTAAACCCTATAATAAATAACCATTGAAAACACCTTTAGATTCACATATTAACCATTATCATTTAATATATATAAAAATAACATAAATAATATATGACTACTACTAATTTCTAACATAATCAACCATTTAATTCATTTATATAGCTCAAAAAGTCACAATCTTTTTAGTATTAGTATATGTACACTTTTTGTGTTACATAGTTTTCGCAACATTATATTAAATCTATCAAGGTATAATTTACATGTATATCTAGATTTGTATTAATAAATTTAGAAGTAGGAATACTAATTTATTGTTAATTAATATTTATAAATGGACCAAGGCTATTATGCTTTACTTCTTGTAGCTTACAAATATAGATATATATATAAAAGGATAATTTTATTTTAAGAACTCATACACATAATATATAATACAGATAATAAGTAAGAATAAAATAACGTGTGAGACTATATGAAAACCAATCCAACACACTTTTATATATTATTTTTATATAACTTATGTTTTTCCAACGCTAAAACTTAAAAATAAATTTGTTCTCTCTTATTAAGCTCCTCCTACAGTTAATATAGTTTTTCTATCTTTTTATTTCCAAAAGAAAATCGAGTTGTACTAATAGTACACAACTTATAATATTTTAAGTTATTTTTTCTTCACCCATATTCTGAAAAAATAATATTAGTAATTAATGACTACAAAAGTAGAAAAAAAGCCACATGATAAACTCCCATCATATCGTCTGGGTCATCAAAAATCATATACTTCATAATATTCGTCCATACTTAAAATGGATAATTACTAACACATTACATGAAGTATTTCAATAAAAATTTATACCTTCCAAATTCTAAACTATACCAATTGACCTCCCACGTTTAGTAGACCCTGTCACGTAATGAAAATCCAACAATACTACATGACTCCTACAGTTGTACATGCAATACAAATACACAATTAGCCAAAAAAAACATGGACGAGCACAACTCCCCGATTGATGAAAATAAATACAATATTAGATCCAACAGTACATTCAATTTGGATCCTCCTTCTCCAATTTTATTTATACTTAACAACAATAAAAATTGAAACCTAACATTATATATTGAAACATAAGGCTGGTTTTGAATTATCTACCATTACATTTATGGGGTATATGAAATCGATTGAATGAGTGAGAATTTTTGAAAACGAACAAAAAGGTTTATTTGTGCGTAGTAGTTGAAGATCTATTGTATCCAACCAAAATAACTAACCTTAACATGTCAGTTTTTATAAATGAGTAGATTTGAAGTCTTGAGGTCTCCATTCACTATAACAGAGTTGCATGTGTGTAGGTACTTCATACCCTTTGCCATATCTAGAGCGGTTTTTGTTCTTCTTTTTTATATGGTTATTTTCACCAGGCTTGCACATCGAGCGTACGTATATCATCAATACTATTTTTTTGTCAAAATATATCATCAATACTATAAAATCAAACAAAACATAAAACCAAAAAATACGAATAAGTTAAACAGAAAAGGATCAAGGCATAGTAATTTAAGCAGTGTAGGTATACTTAAGTATCATCCCACATTTATAATTTGTATCAATCAAATAAATAAAAGATATAGTAAAATCTAGATTGGTCAATAATAAAAAAATAATTAATTAAATAAGTTAAATTACTAGACCATTATACATTTAATTCCTATTAGTGACCGCACACTTTTTTGTATAATTTTTATTCTCCTCTTTCTACTACACCAAGTCGAAAAGACATGGCTACATATGTATGTTTTTGTGAAGCCATAAATAATAGAAAAAAAATTACTGAAGGTAAAACTGAAGATAAAGAAATGAGGTTAATGGATATTTACTCAGGATGTGGAGGGATGAGTACTAGTCTAGTACTTGGAGCTAACCGTGGTGGAGTTAAATTAATCACGAAATGGGCTATAGATTTAAACCCGCACGCATGCAAGAGTTTAAATATATAGCCCATTTCGTGATTAATTTAACTCCACCACGGTTAGCTCCAAGTATGAGACCAGTACTCATACCTCCACATCCTGAGTAAATATCCATTAACGTCATTTCTATATCTTTATTTTTACCTTCAGTAAATACTGTTTTATTATTTATGGCTTCACATTCAGATGAAACAGTTGATTTTGTTTAGTTACTCTCGGATAAGTTATTGGGTGGAACATTCATGAATGTAGTGTAGGGTAGTAAATAAAGCTTGTCATAGTAAAAGTCACATTCGAATATTAATTGAGCTTTCTTTTCTAAATCAACTTTATTAGGTATATGAACGATGTTTAGCTTCTTGATGAGACAATCCAATGGATTGTCATCTTTTACCTCTGAGCGAAACACATATTTCTCATGTATGGGATTTTAACATTTATCAATGACTGTATCTTTTGTTCGGTAGTACCACTGAGCTAGGCAGAAAAGATAGCCATCTACTAATTCGAACATTTCCACTACATTACAAATGTAGTGATCTTCGTCTTTTCCTGCCTTCACGAAAGCATTATCATGGAAATTAAAAGTCTTTGTGTCTACTAAGCCTTGAGAGTAGTGCTTCTTTTCTTTAATGATGTCACTATTTCCCTTTTTCTTTTTGTACCGGTGAGGCCATCTCTTTCGAGCTTCTTCATCTGCAAAACACCCAAATAAAATACTTCACTATCTCAAGCCTCTTCTTCTTCTTACTCCTCCTCAGTCATAGTGACATCACATTCTGTCACTGTGACATCATCATTAGGTTTATATGATGTCACCTTTTCACCAATTATATTAAACGACTCACAAAGCTTCTCCCATTCTTTCAGTAACGCAAGTAAATCTTCAGCAAATTGTACCAAAAACTCTAATATAACAATTTCAATAATCCAACTAAATACTCAGCAAATCTCCAATAATTAATAATACTAATTATAAATCCCCCTCCAACTTAGAACTCTCAGCATTAACAATTTCAATCGGTTTCAAAAAATTATCAGGCAAAGATAAAACAGGCTCATTCCCCGCAATTCCCTTAAACGCTACTGCCAAACTATACCCCAAAGCACGTGCTACTGGAACAGCCACAACATTCCCCACTTGAATATACCTCTCTTTCACCGGGCCTAGAAACTTGTAGTAGTCCGGGAAGCCTTGCAGTCTTGCATTTTCACGTAGTGAGAACTTGATTTTGCACAGGATGCAAAATCACCTGTTTATGTGGTTCAGTTCTAGTAACAACTGTGGGAACAGTTTCATTCCACCAAAGCCTACCAAATGGCTTTGACGATAAACCTCCTACGAAGCTCATAGCATAGTCTGGGACCAACGGCTTTCCCGATTCACATGCGCTCTCGGGATGGCCGGATCAAACTCGACCTTATTAGTGTTTGGGTTAACACGAACACCTGTCAAATCACGAAAATTCGCACTTTCCTATGTGGCATATGTGTTACTCGCTCATAATCGTCTGCATTCAGGAATAAAGGCCGGTGATCATATAAAGTCTCATGTAGTTCATCAGATCCACCCAGCATAGCTTCTCTTTTTAATCGAATGAACTTTTGGAAATCAGTCTTCGGCTTCATACAATATGGTATTTTATCTCTTTGTTCATTATTCTCCACTTGGGGAGATCAGATAAAGTGTCATATAGGAAAAGCTCCTTTTCGAGGTCAGCATCGTTACCATATTCATACGCCACTACATTTGACTCAAAGGAAACAAGAACAACTCCATGTACAACCACCTTATGAGTAGGTAAAGGATATTGTGGTAATTTGTCGGTAGGTAAAGCACCCCTACGGAATTGAGGAAGTCCATATGTACCTGCAGCCATCATACCTATTCGGGCTTGATAACCAAGGACCACTAATCGGGCCAAGGCGTAGCGTCCCAACAAGCCCTGTGCAAATTTGATTATATCTACTACATTCTCCATTAATACAAATCTTGGCTTTAAAAATGTTACTATATCCATAAACACTTGCAATTGTTTATTTTTTTCATCCTCTAATGGGTTTTTTGAGTTTCTGAATCTATTAAAACTGCTTATACCTTGACAAGGTGGCCCACCGCATATAACATCGATTTTTCCAGGTAAAGGTAAAAGATTTGATTTGAACCCATTAATTAAAAACTCCTTAAGTTTTTCACCACAATTTCCTAAGCCTTTACGAGGATCCCATGTGTCCTCATCAGGGCCATAGCCTTTCCATCAAACCTTAAAGTGTAGACCAGATTTTTAACTTTATTCGTATCTCCATAACAAATTCAATAATCTCTTCAACTTTAAATACTTCACTATCTCCAGCCTCTTCTTCTTCTTCTTCCTTCTCCTCAGTCATAGTGACATCACCTTCTGTCATTGTCATCATAATTAGGTTTATCTGATGTCACCGTTTCACCAATTAGATTAAACGACTCACAAAGCTTCCCTCATTCTTTTAGTAACGCAAGTAAATCTTCAGCTAATTCATTTCTCACCTGTGTTTCTGGATGGTTGAGTTTCAAACTCTTGCATGTGTGTAGGTTTAAATCTATAGCCCTTTTCGTGATTAATTTAACTCCACCACGGTTAGCTTCAAGTACTAGACCAGTACTCATACCTCCACATCTTGAGTAAATATCTATTAACGTCATTTCTTTATCTGTTTTATCATATTTTAAATTAAAAAGTATTCTCTTTTACCACTACTTGTACATCTAATTGAGTTGTATTCTCTATTTCTTTTCAAAAGAAAATTAAATTCTACTAATAGTACATATATGATAGTTTTTCAATGTTAAGCTTTCTCCGTATGAAACTTTAGAATAAATGGATATAGTAGATAATGGTTACAAATTTAAAAAATTCATATGATAAACTAAACCTCATATAGAGTCGAAAATTAATAAATCATATTTTTTACATTATTTTTACATATTTTAAACTCTAAATATAATTCATATTTATCTCAAATAATAAATTTAATAAATTAATAAAGGTATAAAAACATATTTTTAGTCTAAAACTTACCTTGTAGAAGAAATGTCATGACCAACGACCACTTTTGAAACCATTTTCCTGTACAAAATACTAATAAATTAAGATCACAATTTTATCAAAATATTATGTTTTAAGGTCTAAATTGTTTCAAATAATGTATTTTCTGAATATTAATATGTAACAAATAAATAATATTGCATTCTAGTTCAAAAAAGGTTTGAAGATTATACACAAAAATATTCCGTAATACCAAACAAATACAATAAATACAAATCAATTACCTGAAATTGATATTATATGCTTTAAATATTACATTTGGGCTTAGAAAAAAACATAAAGAATATAATTTTCTAAAAGAAAATATAAATCTAGATCTACAAATGAGATGAAATGATCAATTTCTTTTTTAATTTCACCTCTAGTAATCTAAATATCTCTTCAAACTTTTTGTAGGTTTAATCATAAAATCGTTGAATAAAAAAATATTCAATTTTTGAAGATTATAAGAAATGAATAGACGAGGTGTATGATTATGTTACGGCTTGAGATAAATGAAAGTCTGATGAAATGCAAAACTAGGTCATAGGCCATATACGTATGTATAAATTGTGGTTTTTTATCTATTCAAATATAATTTTTAATTAAAATACTCTCGTGTTTTAATTATGCAGGCATGTGTGTATATTTTATAAGATCCCTAATATTTTGCAAGTTGAATAAAAATATATAATTTAACGATATAATTATTTTAGTATTTGTTAATGAATTAATTTGATATAAATGTCTTAGTAGAACTATAAAAAGTTAGTTACTTTAGAATTTAGCTACCTATATATAAGCTATTTTCCTTGTGGTTGGGTCCTCAAACACATACTATAGTATCTTGATATAATTTTATAATCCAAACGATAAAATAATGAACAATATCACGTATATATGTATGATGAAAACCTAATCTTATGAAAGTTTATATTACTATTATTATAAAAATGTTATGATAATATGAGTACAGTGGAGACATTTCTTACATAATTAATTTTAAATAATATTTATTAATCTAATCTTAATATTGGTAAAATTAACAATCCTTATTATGATTTGCTTAAAAAAATATAATATTTATCTTTTAATACATTAATCATGCATTATATTGAAAAACAAAAATAAAAACTCCTTATTTGTAGAGATATCGGTTTTTATGAGAAATAATAAAGTCTTTGGAAAATGTATGACATATATGCATAAATTCATTAGAAAGAAGTGTACGAAAAATAAATAAAATTTAACTTATTTAAAAATATAAAGATGTATATGAAGATAAGGTGATATCGATGGGATGAGAACAAATGGTTATAATGTTCACTCGGACAATGAATTTATTAAGCAAGAAAAGAAAAAAAATGACACTTTTTCTGTTTATGTTACCCTAGTTTTACATAATGTTAGGGTGATTATGAATGAATAGAATGAGCGTGAAAAGGTTATTAAAATGATTGTACCAAAATAAAGATCTCTTAATTTATTATTGATATGGAGAAATGACCAATTTTTTGAATAGTTTCCAAAATTGAAAGAAAAAATATCGTACAAGTATAAAATATATAAATATTTTGATAAAATAATGTTAAATAAGTGAAATATTGTGCTTGATATATAACCATTGAAAACAACTTCAGATTCACATATTGCCTATTTTTAAAACCCATAAATCTTTACCAACAATTATTTATTAAACCATTAAACCACTAAACCCTATAATAAATAACCATTGAAAACACCTTTAGATTCACATATTAACCAATATCATTTAATATATATAAAAATAACATAAATAATATATAACTACTACTAATTTCTAACATAACCAACCATTTAATTCATTTTTATAATTCAAAAACTCTAAATCTTGTTAGTATTAGTATATGTACACTTTTTGTGTTACATAGTTTTCGCAACATTATATTAAATCTATCAAGGTATAATTTACATGTATATCTAGATTTGTATTAATAAATTTAGAAGTAGGAATACTAATTTATTTTTAATTAATATTTATAAATGGACCAAGGCCAGTATGCTTTACTTCTAGTAGCTTACAAATACACACACATATATATATATATATATATATATATATATATATATATATATATATATATATATGGATAATTTTATTTTAATAACTCATACACATAATATATAATACATACAATAAGTAAGAATAAAATAACTTGTGATACTATATGAAAACAAATCCAACACACTTTTATACATTATTTTTATATAACTTATGTTTTTTCAACGCAACAACTTAAAAATAAATCTGTTCTCTCTTATTAAGCTCCTCCTACATTTAATATAATTTTTCTCTCTATTTATTTACAAAAGAAACTCGAACTGTACTAATAGTACATAACTTATAATATTCTAAGTTTTTTTTTCTTCACCCATATTTTGAATAAATAATATTAGTAATTAATGACTACAAATGAGAAATAAAGCCACATGATCATCATATCGTTTGGGTAATCAACAAATCATATACTTTATAATATTCGTCCATAGTTAAAATGGATAATTACTAACAAATTACATGAAGTATTTCAAAAAAAATTTATAACTCCAAAATTCTAAACTATACCAATTGACCTCACACATTTAGTACACCCCGTCACGTAATGAAAATCCAACAATACTACATGGCTCCTACAATTGTACACGCAATACAAATACACAATTAGCCAAAAAAACATGGACGAGCACAAAACCACGATTGATGAAAATAAATACAATATTGGATCCAACAATACATTCAATTTGGATCCTCCTTCTCCAATTTCATTTATGCTTAACAACAATAAAATTTGAAATATAAGATTATATATTGAAACATAAGGCTGATTTTGAATTATCTACCATTACATTTATGGGGTATATGAAATCGATTGAATGAGTGAGAATTTTTGAAAAAGAACAAAAAGGATTATTTGTGCGTAGTAGTTGAAGATCTATTGTATCCAACCAAAATCCCTAACGTTAACATGTCAGCTTTTATAAATGAGTAGAATTGAAGTCTTGAGGTCTCGATGCACTATAACAGGGTTGCATGTGTGTAGGTACTTCATACCCTTTGCCACATCGAGAGCGGTTTTTGTTCTTCTTTTTTATATGGTTATTTTCACCAGGCTTGCACATTGAGCGTACGTATATCATCAATACTATTTTTTTGTCAAAATATATAATCAATACTATAAATTCAAACAAAACATAAAACCAAAAAATACGAATAAGTTAAAAAGAAAAGGATCAAGGCATAGTAATTTAAGCAATGTAGGTTTACTTAAGTATCATCCCACTTTTATAATTTGTATCAATCAAATACACAAAAGATATAGTAAAATCTTTATTGGTCAATAATAAAAAAAATCAAGTAAATAAGTTAAATTACTAGACCATTATACATTTAATTCCTATTAGTGACCAACACATTTTTCGGTATAATTTTTATTCTCCTCTTTCTACTATACCAAGTCGAAAAGACATGGATACATATGTTTGTTTTTGTGAAGCCATAAATAATAAAACAGATATTACTGAAGGTAAAAATGAAGATAAAGAAATGACATTAATGGATATTTACTCACGATGTGGAGGTATGAGTACTGGTCTAGTACTTGGAGCTAACCATGGTGGAGTTTAATTAATCACGAAATGGGGTATAGATTCAAACCCACATGCATGCAAGAGTTTAAATCTATAGCCCATTTCGTGATTAATTTAACTCCACCACGGTTAGCTCCAAGTACGAGACCAGTACTCATACCTCCGCATCCTAAGTAAATATCCATTAAATTCATTTCTTTATCTTCATTGTTACCTTCAGTAATTACTGTTTTATTATTTATGGCTTCACATTCAGATGAAACAGTTGATTTTGTTTAGTTACTCTTGGATAAGTTATTGGGTGGAACATTCATGAATGTAGTGTAGGGTAGTAAATAAATCTTGTCATAGTAAAAGTCACATTCGGATATTAATTGAGCTTTCTTTTCTGAATCAACGTTATTAGGTATATAAACGATGTTTAGCTTCTTGATGAGACAATCCAATGGATTGTCATCTTTTACCTCTAAGAGAAACACACATTTCTCATGTATGTGATTTTCACATTTATCAATGACTGTATCTTTTGCTTGGTTGTACCACTGAGCCATGCAGAAAAGGTAGTCATCTACTGATTCGAACATTTCCACTACATTACAAATGTAGTGATCTTCGTCTTTTCCTACCTTCACGAAAGCATTATCATGGAGATTGAAAGTCTCTGTGTCCACTAAACCTTGAGAGTAGTGCTTCTTTTCTTGAATGACGTCACTATTTCTCTTTTTCTTTTCGTACCGGTGAGGCCATCTCTTTCGAGCTTCTTCATCAGAAAACCACCCAAATCAAATACTTCACTATATCTAGCCTCTTCTTCTTCTTCCTCTTCCTCAGTCAAAGTGACATCACCTTCCGTCACTGTGACATCATCATTAGGTTTATCTGATGTCACCTTTTCACCAATTAGATTAAACGACTCACAAAGCTTCTCCCATTCTTTCAGTTACGCAAGTAAATCTTCAGCAAAGTGTACCAAAAACTCTAATATGACAAGTTCAATAATCCAACAAAATACTCCACCTCCCTCCTACTAAGAAATCTCCAATAATTAATAATAATAATTATAAATCCCCCTCCAACTTATAACTCTCAGCATTAACAATCTCAATCGGTTTCAAAAAATTATCAAGCAAAGATAAAACAGGCTCATTCCCCGTAATTCCCTTAAACGCTAGTGCCAAACTATACCCCAAAGCACGTTCTACTAGAAAAGCCACAACATTCCCCACTTGAATATACCTCTCTGTAACCTGACTAATAAGCTTGTAGTAGTCCGGAAAGCCTTGCAGTCTTGCATTTTCACGTAGTGAGAACTCGATTTTGCACAAGATGCAAAATATCTGATTATGTGGTTCAGCTCTAGTAACAACTGTGGGAACAGTTTCATCCCACCAAAGCCTACCAAATGGCTTTGACGATGAACCTCCTACGAAGATCATAGCATAGTATGGGACCAATGGCTTTCCCGATTTCACATGAGATCTCGCGATGGTCGGATCAAACTCGACCTTATTAGTGTTCGGGTTAACACGGACACCTGTCAAATCACGAAAATTCGCACCCTTCCTCTGTGGAATATGTGTTACTCGCTCATAATCGTCCGCATTCAAGAATAAAGACCGGTGATCATATAAAGTCTCTTGTAGTTCATCAGAACCACCCAGCATAACTTCTCCTTTTAATCGAATGAATTATCTAGTTTCAAGATTTAGAAACCTATTGTATCACAAATATAATTGTTATTTCCCCAACTATACACGTATACTATCTTTGTTGTTCTCCAACATAAATAACATTTAATCAAGTTGTCTTTTTATAAATTTTAATGAATTTGCCGTAAGTAAAATATATTTGGCTACTAGTTATGTGTAATTAATTGATGGCCAAGAAGAGATATTAGTTTAAACATTGGTTATGGGGCTATTGTTCGATGTAAATTTTATCTAAATAACTATATATTTTAGACTTGTACGATATTTTTACTTTCAATTTTGGAAACTATTTTAAAAAAATTGGTCATTTCTCTATATCAATAATAAACTAAGAGATCTTTATTTTGGTACAGTCATTTTAATAACATTCTCTCGCTCATTCTATTCATCCATAATCACCCTAACATTATGTAAAACTAGGGTAACATAAACAGAAAAAGTGTCATTTTCTTTTTTTTCTTTTCTTGCTTAATAAATTCATTGTCCGAGTGAACATTATAACCATTTGTTCTCATCCTATCGATATCACCTTATCTTCATATACATCTTTATATCTTTAAATAAGTTAAATTTATTTATTTTTTGTACACTTCTTTCCAATGAATTTATGCATATATGTCATACATTTCCCAAAGACTTTATTATTTCTCATAAAAACCGATATCTCAACAAATAAGGAGTTTTTCTTTTTGTTTTTCAATATAATCAATGATTAAAGTAACAAAAGATAAATATTATATTTTTTTAGGCAAATCATAATAAGGATAGTTAATTTAACCAATATTACGATTAGATTATTAAATATTATTTAAAATTTATTATGTAAGAATTGTCTCCACTGTACTCATATTATCATAACATTTTTATAATAATAGTATATTAAAATTTCATAAGATTAGTTTTTCATCATACATATTTACATGATATAGGTCATTGTTCTTACGTTTGGATTATAAAATTATATCATGATACTATAGCGTGTGTTTGAGGACACAACCACAAGGAAAATAACTTATATATGGATAGCTAAATTCTAAAGGAAATAATATTTTCCTAGTTCTACTAAGACATTTATATCAACTTAATTGCTTAAAAAATACTAGAATAATTATATCGTTAAATTATATATTTTTATTTAACTTGCAAAATAATAGGGATCTTATAAAATATATACACATGCCTGCATAATTAAAACACGAGAGTATTTAAATTAAAAATTACATTTGAATAGATAAAAGCCCACAATTTATACATACGTATATGGCTGAATGAAAAGGAAAATTCTTCCATCCAATATTGGATGATCCTACACCAATTATATTAATACACATTTTCCATGTTTTAAACTTTCAAAAATAACTAACATATTAATCTAGTGACATGTGTTTTGTTAAAAGAATAAATGGCTTCGATATGAATGTTGGACCATCCAATATTGGATGAAAGTCTTACCCGAATGAAAATGGTCTAATTTTTGTATATATTTAAACTAATAGTCCCGGCCCAGAAAACGACAAAAAATTATAATATTTAGGGAAAATTCTATGACCTAGTTTTTCATTTCATCACGCTTTCATTTATCTCAAGCCTTAATATAATCATACACCTTGTCTATTCATTTCTTACAATATTCAAAAATTGAATATTTCATTCAACTATTTTATGACTAAACCAACAAAAAGTTTGAAGAGATATTTAGATTACTTGAGGTGAAATTAATAAAGAAATTGATTTATTCATCTCATTTGTAGATCTAGATTTATATTTTCTTTTAGAAAATTATATTATTTATGTTTTTTTATAAGCCCAAATCTAAGATTTAAAGCCTATAATATCAATTTCCGGTAATTGATTTATATTGATTGTATTTGTTTGGTATTACCGAATATTTTTGTGTATAATCTGCACACTTTTTATTAACTAGAATGCAATCTTATTTATTTGTTGCATATTAATTTTCAGAAAATACATTATTTGAAACAATTTAGATCTTAAAACATAATATTTTGATGAAATTGTGATCTTAATTTATTAGTAATTTGTACAGGAAAATGATTTCAGAAGTGGTAGTTGGTCATGACATTTCTTCTACAAGGTAAGTTTTATACTAAAAATATGTTTTTATACCTTTATTAATTTATTAAGTTTATAATTTGACATAAATATAAATTATATTTAGAGTTTAAAATATGCAAGAATAATGTAAAAAATATAATTTTTAATTTTTGACTCTATAGGAGGTTTAGTTTATCATATAAAGTTTTTAAATTTGTAATCATTATCTACTATTTTCATTTATTCTAAACTTTCAAACAGAGAAAGCTTAACATAAAAAAACAATCATATGTGTACTATAAGTAGAATTTAATTTTCTTTTGAAAAGAAATAGAGAATAAAACTCAATTAGATGTACAAGTAGTGGTAAAAGAGAATACTTTTAAATTTCAAATATGATAAAACAGATAAAGAAATGACGTTAATGGATATTTACTCAGGATGTGGAGGTATGAGTACTGGTCTAGTACTTCGAGCTAACCGTGGTGGAGTTAAAAATTTCAAGAATCTCTTCAACTTCAAATACTTCACTATCTCCAGCCTCTTCTTCTTCCTCCTCCTCAGTCATAGTGACATCACCTTCCGTGTGACATCATCATTAGGTTAATCTGATGTCACCTTTTCAGCAATTAGATTAAACGACTCACAGAGCTTCTCCCATTCAAGTAAATCTTATTCATTTCTAACCACGGTTAGCTCCAAGTACTAGACTAATACTCATACCTCCACGAGTAAATATCCATTAAAGTAATTTCTTTATCTTTATTTTTACCTTCATAATTTCAGTTTTATTATTTATGGCTTCACTAAAACATACATATGTATCCATGTCTTTTCGACTTGGTGTAGTAGAAAGAGGAGAATAAAATTATAAAGAAAAGTGTGTTGGTCACTAATAGGAATTATATGTATAATGGTCTAGTAATTGAACTTATTTTCTTGATTATTTTTTTTATTATTGACCAATCCAGATTTTATTATATCTTTTGTTTATTTGATTTATACAAATTATAAAAGTGGGATGATACTTAAGTAAGCCTACACTGCTTAAATTACTATGCTTTGATCCTTTTCTTTTTAACTTATTCCTATTTTTCGGTTTTATGTTTTGTTTGATTTTATAGTATTGATGATATATTTTGACAAAAAAATAGTATTGATGATATACGTACGCTTGATGTCCAAGCCTGGTGAAATAACCATATAAAAAAAAGAACAAAAACCACTCTCAATGTGGCAAAGGGAATGAAGTACCTGCACACATGCAACCATGTTATAGGGCATCGAGACCTCAAGACTTCAAATCTACTCATTTATAAAAACTGACATGTTAAGGTTAGTGATTTTGGTTGGATACAATAGATTTTCAACTACTATGCACAAATAAACCTTTTTGTTCTTTTTCAAAAATTCTCACTCATTCAATCAATTTCATATACCACAAAAATGTAATGGTAGATAATTTAAAATCAACCTTATGTTTCAATATATTATATTAGGTTTCAATTTTTATCGTTGTTAAGCATAAATGAAATTGGAGAAGGAGGATACAAATTGAATGTATTGTTGGATCCAATATTGTATTTATTTTCATCAATCGTGGTTTTGTGCTTGTACAAGTTTTTTTGGCTAATTGTGTATTTGTATTGCATGTACAACTGTAGGAGCCATGTACATGTAGAATTGTTAGATTTTCATTACGTGACGGGGTGTACTAAACGTGTGAGGTCAATTGGTATAGTTTAGAATTTGAGAGGTTAACTTCACGTAATGTGTTAGTAATTATCCATTTTAACTATGGACGAATATTATGAAGTATATGATTTGTTGATGACCCAGACGATATGATGGGTGTTTATCATGTGGATTTTTTTCTACTTTTGTATTCATTAATTACTAATATTATTTATTCAAAATATGGGTGAAGAAAAAATAACTTAAAATATTATAAGTTGTATACTATTAGTACAACTCGATTTTATTTTGGAAATAAATAGATAGAAAAACTATATTAACTGTAGGAGGAGCTTAATAAGAGAGAACAGATTTATTTTTAAGTTTTAGCGTTGAAAAAACAAAAGTTATGTAAAAATAATATATAAAAGTGTGTTGGATTAATTTTCATATAGTATCACACGTTATTTTATTCTTACTTATTGTATGTATTATATATTATGTGTATGAGTTGTTAAAATAAAATTATCCTTATATATATATATATATATATATATTTGTAAGCTACAAGAAGTAAAGCATAATGGCCTTGGTCTATTTATAAATATTAATTAACTATAAATTAGTATTCCTACTTCTAAATTTATTAATACAAATCTAGATATACATGTAAATTATACCTTGATAGATTTAATATAAAGTTGCAAAAACTATGTAACACAAAAAGTATACATATACTAATACTAACAAGATTTAGACTTTTTGAGCTACAAAAATGAATTAAATGGTTTATTATGTTAGAAATTAGTAGTAGTTATATATTATTTATGTTATTTATATATATATTAAATGATAATGGTTAATATGTGAATCTGAAGGTGTTTTCAATGGTTATGTATTATGGGGTTTAGTGGTTTAATGGTTTAATAAATAATTGTTGGTAAAGATTTATGGGTAAAAATAGGCAACATGTGAATCTGAACTTGTTTTCAATGGTTATATATCAAGCACAATATTTCACTTATTTAACATTCTTTTATCTAAATAATTATATATTTTATACTTGTACGTTATTTTTTCTTTCAATTTTAGAAACTAAATTAAAAAAATTGGTCATTTTTCCATATCAATAATAAACTAAGAGATCTTTATTTTGGTACAGTTATTTTAATAACATTCTCTTGCTCATTATATTTATTCAGAATCACCCTAACATTATGTAAAACTAGGGTAACATAAACAGAAAAAGTATCATTTTCTTTTTTTCTTTTCTTGCTTAATAAATTCATTGTCCGAGTGAACATATAACCATTTGTTCTCATCCTATCGATATCACCTTATCTCCATATACATCTTTATATTGAATATATGCATATATGTCATACATTTCCCAAAGACTTTATTATTTCTCATAAAAACCGATATCTCAACAAATAAGGAGTTTTTCTTTTTGTTTTTCAATATAATCAATGATTAAAGTATCAAAAGATAAATATTATATGATTTTAGGAAAATCATAATAAGGATAGTTAATTTTACCAATATTAAGATTATATTAATAAATATTATTTAAAATTAATTATGTAAGAATTGTCTCTACTGTACTCATATTATCATAACATTTTTATAATAATAGTATATTAAACTTTCATAAGATTAGTTTTTCATCATACATATATACGTGATATTGGTCATTATGCTAATGTTTCGATTATAAAATTATATCAAGATACTATAGTATGTGTTTGAGGACCCAACCACAAGGAAAATAACTTATATATGGATAGCTAAATTCTAAAGGAACTAATTTTTTCCTAATTCTACTAAGACATTTATATCAACATAATTTATTATTAAATACTAAAATAATTATATCGTTAAATTACATAATTTTATTTAACTTGCAAAATATTATGGATCTTATAAAATGTACACACATGCCTGCATAATTAACATAAGAGAGTATTTTAAATTAAAAATTATATTTGAATAGATAAAAACCACAATTTATACGTATGTATATGGCCCAATGAAAACTGTCTAATTTTTTTAATATATTTAAACTAATAGGCCCGGCCCATAAAACAACAAAAAATTATAATATTTAGGGAAAATTCTGTGACCTAGTTTTTCATTTCATCACACTTTCATTTATCTCAAGCCGTAATATTATCATACACCTCGTCTATTCATTTCTTACAATCTTCAAAAATTGAATATTTTTTTTCGTTCAACGATTTTATGATTAAACCTACAGAAAGTTTGAAAAGATATTTAGATCACTAGAGGTGAAATTAAAAAAGAAATTAATTTTTTCATCTCATTTGTAGATCTAGATTTATAGTTTCTTTTAGAAAATTATATTATTTATGTTTTTTCCTAAGCCCAAAACTATGATTTAAAGCCTATAATATCAAATTCAGGTAACTGATTTGTATTAATTGTATTTGTTTTGTATTACCGAAATATTTTTGTGTATAATCTGCACACCTTTTATTAACTAGAATGCAATCTTAATTATTTTTTACATATTAATTTTCAGAAAAAACATTATTTGAAACAATTTAGATCTTAAAACATAATATTTGATGAAATTGTGATCTTTATTTATTAGTATTTTGTATAGGAAACTGATTTCAGAAACGGTAGTTGGTCATGACATTTCTTCTACAAGGTAAGTTTTCGACTAACAAGATGTTTTTATACCTTTATTGATTTATTAAATTTATAATTTGACATAAATATAAATTATATTTAGAGTTTAAAATATATAAGAATAATGTTAAAAATATGATTTATTAATTTCCGACTCAAGGTTTAGTTTATGATATGAATTTATTATATTTGTAACCATTATCTACTAGAGCTAAACCACATAATCAGGTGATTTTGCATCATGTGCAAAATCGAGTTCTCACATCATGTGCAAAATCGAGTTCTCACTATACGTGAAAGTGCTACAAGGTTCTTGTCCCAGTGAAAGAGAGGTATATTCAAGTGGGGAATAATGTGGTTGTTCTTGGGGTATAGTTTGGCACTAGCGTTGAAGGGAATTGCGGGGAATGAGCCTGTTTCATGTTTGCCTGATAATTTTTTTAAACCTGATTGAGATTGTTAATGCTTAGAGTTCTAAGTTGGAGGGGGATTTATAATTATTATTATTAATTATTAGAGATTTGTTAGTAGGAGGGAAGTGGAGTATTTGGTTGGATCATTGAAATTGTTATATTAGCATTTTTGGTATAATCTTCAGCAAATTGTACCAAACACTCTAATATAACAATTTCAATAATCTAACCAAATACTCCACCTCCCTCCTACTAACAAGTCTCCAATAATTAATAATATTAATTATAAATCCCCCTCCAACTTAGAACTCTCAGCATTAACAATCTCAATCGGTTTCAAAAAATTATCAGGCAAAGATAAAACAGGCTCATTCCCCGCAATTCCCTTAAACGCTAGTGCCAAACTATACCCCAAAGCACGTGCTACTGGAACAGCCACAACATTCCCCACTTGAATATACCTCTCTTTCACCGGGCCAAGAAGCTTGAGTAGTCCGGGAAGCCTTGCAGTCTTGCATTTTCACGTAGTGAGAACTTGATTTTGCACAGTATGCAAAATCACCTGTTTATGTGGTTCAGCTCTAGTAACAACTGTGGGAACAGTTTCATTCCACCAAATCCTACCAAATGGCTTTGACGATAAACCTCCTACGAAGCTCATAGCATAGTCCGGGACCAACGGCTTTCCCGATTCACATGCGCTCTCGGGATGGCCGGATCAAACTCGACCTTATTAGTGTTCTGGTTAACACGGACACCTGTCAAATCACGAAATTTCGCACTTTCCTATGTGGAATATGTGTTACTCGCTCATAATCGTCTGGCTTCAGGAATAAAGGCAGTGATCATGTAAATTCTCCTGTAGTTCATCAGAACCACCCAGCATAGCTTCTCTTTTTAATCGAATGAACTTTTGGAAATCAGTCTTCGGCTTCATACAATACGGTATTTCATCTCTTTGTTCATTCTTCTCCACTTGGGGAGATCAGATAAAGCGTCATATAGGAAAAGCTCCTTTTCGAGGTCAGCATCGTTACCATCTTCATACGCCACTACATTTGACTCAAAGGAAACAAGAACAACTCCATGTACAACCACCTTATGAGTAGGTAAAGGATATTGTGGTAATTTGTCGGTAGGTAAAGCACCCCTACGGAATTGAGGAAGTCCATATGCACCTGCAGCCATCATACCTATTCGGGCTTGATAACCAAGGACCACTAATCGGGCCAAGGCGTAGCGTCCCAACAAGCCCTGTGCAAATTTGATTATATCTACTACATTCTCCATTAATACAAATCTTGGCTTTAAAAATGTTACTATATGCATAAACACTTGCAATTGTTTATTTTTTTCATCCTCTAATGGGTTTTTTGAGTTTCTGAATCTATTAAAACTGCTTATACCTTGACATGGTGGCCCACCGCATATAACATTGATTTTTCCAGGTAAAGGTAAAAGATTTGATTTGAACCCATTAGTTAAAAACTCCTTAAGTTTTTCACCACAATTTCCTAAGCCTTTACGAGGCTCCCATGTGTCCTCATCAGGGCCATAGCCTTTCCATCAAACCTTAAAGTGTAGACCAGATTTTTTAACTTTATTCGTATCTCCATAACAAATTTCAAGAATCTCTTCAACTTCAAATACTTCACTATCTCCAACCTCTTCTTCTTCTTCTTCCTCCTCCTCAGTCATAGTGACATCGCCTTCCGTCACTGTGACATCATAATTAAGTTTATCTGATGTCACGTTTCACCAATTAAATTAAACGACTCACAAAGCTTCCCTCATTCTTATAGGAACGCAAGTAAATCTTCAGCTAATTCATTTCTCACCTGTGTTTCTGGATGGTTGAGTTTCAAACTCTTGCATGTGTGTAGGTTTAAATCTATAGCCTTTTTTGTGATTAATTTAACTCCACCACGGTTAGCTTCAAGTACTAGACCAGTACTCATACCTCCACATCTTGAGTAAATATCCATTAACGTCATTTTTTTATATGTTTTATCATATTTTAAATTAAAAAGTATTCTCTTTTACCAAAACTTGTACATCTAATTGAGTTGTATTCTCTATTTCTTTTCAAAAAAAAATTAAATTCTACTAATTGACCTCCCACGTTTAGTAGACCCCGACACGTAATGAAATTCCAACAATACTAGATGGCTCCTACAGTTGTACATGAAATACAAATACACAATTAGCCAAAAAAACATGGACGAGCACAACTCCCCGATTGATGAAAATAAATACAATATTAGATCCAACAATACATTCAATTTGGATCCTCCTTCTCCAATTTTATTTATACTTAACAACAATAAAAATTGAAACCTAACATTATATATTGAAACATAAGGCTGGTTTTGAATTATCTACCATTACATTTATGGGGTATATGAAATCGATTGAATGAGTGAGAATTTTTGAAAACGAACAAAAAGGTTTATTTGTGCGTAGTAGTTGAAGATCTATTGTATCCAACCAAAATAACTAACTTTAACATGTCAGTTTTTATAAATGAGTAGATTTGAAGTCTTGAGGTCTCCATTCACTATAACAGAGTTGCATGTGTGTAGGTACTTCATACCCTTTGCCATATCTAGAGCGGTTTTTGTTCTTCTTTTTTATATGGTTATTTTCACCAGGCTTGCTCATCGAGCGTACGTATATCATCAATACTATTTTTTTGTCAAAATATATCATCAATACTATAAAATCAAACAAAACATAAAACCAAAAAATACGAATAAGTTAAACAGAAAAGGATCAAGGCATAGTAATTTAAGCAGTGTAGGTATACTTAAGTATCATCCCACATTTATAATTTGTATCAATCAAATAAATAAAAGATATAGTAAAATCTAGATTGGTCAATAATAAAAAAATAATTAATTAAATAAGTTAAATTACTAGACCATTATACATTTAATTCCTATTAGTGACCGCACACTTTTCTGTATAATTTTTTTTTTCCTCTTTCTACTACACCAAGTCGAAAAGACATGGCTACATATATATGTTTTTGTGAAGCCATAAATAATAGAACAGAAATTACTGAAGGTAAAAATGAAGATACAGAAATGAGGTTAATGGATATTTACTCAGGATGTGGAGGGATGAGTACTAGTCTCATACTTGGAGCTAACCGTGGTGGAGTTAAATTAATCACGAAATGGGCTATAGATTTAAACCCGCACGCATGCAAGAGTTTAAATCTATAGCCCATTTCGTGATTAATTTAACTCCACCACGGTTAGCTCCAAGTATGAGACCAGTACTCATACCTCCACATCCTGAGTAAATATCCATTAACGTCATTTCTATATCTTCATTTTTACCTTCAGTAAATACTGTTTTATTATTTATGGCTTCACATTCAGATGAAACAGATGATTTTGTTTAGTTACTCTCGGATAAGTTATTGGGTGGAACATTCATGAATGTAGTGTAGGGTAGTAAATAAAGCTTGTCATAGTAAAAGTCACATTCGGATATTAATTGAGCTTTCTTTTCTAAATCAACTTTATTAGGTATATGAACGATGTTTAGCTTCTTGATGAGACAATCCAATGGATTGTCTCTTTTACCTCTGAGCGAAACACATATTTCTCATGTATGTGATTTTCACATTTATCAATGACTGTATCTTTTGTTCGGTAGTACCACTTAGCTAGGCAGAAAAGATAGCCATCTACTAATTCGAACATTTCCACTACATTACAAATGTAGTGATCTTCGTCTTTTCCTGCCTTCACGAAAGCATTATCATGGAAATTAAAAGTCTCTGTGTCCACTAAGCCTTGAGAGTAGTGCTTCTTTTCTTGAATGATGTCACTATTTCCCTTTTTCTTTTCGTACCGGTGAGGCCATCTCTTTCGAGCTTCTTCATCTGCAAAACACCCAAATCAAATACTTCACTATCTCTAGCCTCTTCTTCTTCTTCCTCCTCCTCAATCATAGTGACATCACATTCTGTCACTATGACATCATCATTAGGTTTATATGATGTCACCTTTTCACCAATTATATTAAACGACTCACAAAGCTTCTCCCATTCTTTCAGTAACGCAAGTAAATCTTCAGCAAATTGTACCAAAAACTCTAATATAACAATTTCAATAATCCAACCAAATACTCAGCAAATCTCCAATAATTAATAATACTAATTATAAATCCCCCTCCAACTTAGAACTCTCAGCATTAACAATTTCCATCGGTTTCAAAAAATTATCAGGCAAAGATAAAACAGGCTCATTCCCCGCAATTCCTTTAAACGCTAGTGCCAAACTATACCCCAAAGCACGTGCTACTGGAACAGCCACAACATTCCCCACTTGAATATACCTCTCTTTCACCGGGCCTAGAAACTTGTAGTAGTCCGAAAAGCCTTGCAGTCTTGCATTTTCACGTAGTGAGAACTTGATTTTGCACAGGATGCAAAATCACCTGTTTATGTGGTTCAGTTCTAGTATCAACTGTGGGAACAGTTTCATTCCACAAAAGCCTACCAAATGGCTTTGACGATGAACCTCCTACGAAGCTCATAGCATAGTCTGGGACCAACGGCTTTCCCGATTCACATGCGCTCTCGGGATGGCCAGATCAAACTCGACCTTATTAGTGTTCGGGTTAACACGGACACCTGTCAAATCACGAAAATTCGCACTTTCCTATGTGGCATATGTGTTACTCGCTCATAATCGTCTGCATTCAGGAATAAAGGCCGGTGATCATATAAAGTCTCATGTAGTTCATCAGAACCACCCATCATAGCTTCTCTTTTTAATCGAATGAACTTTTAGAAATCAGTCTTCGGCTTCATACAATACGGTATTTTATCTCTTTGTTCATTATTCTCCACTTGGGGAGATCAGATAAATCGTTATATACGAAAAGCTCCTTTTCGAGGTCAGCATCGTTACCATATTCATACGCCACTACATTTGACTCAAAGGAAACAAGAACAACTCCATGTACAACCACCTTATGAGTAGGTAAAGGATATTGTGGTAATTTGTCGGTAGGTAAAGCACCCCTACGGAATTGAGGAAGTCCATATGCACCTGCAGCCATCATACCTATTCGGGCTTGATAACCAAGGACCACTAATCGGGCCAAGGCGTAGCGTTCCAACAAGTGCAAATTTGATTATATCTACTACATTCTCCATTAATACAAATCTTGGCTTTAAAAATGTTACTATATCCATAAACACTTGCAATTGTTTATTTTTTTCATCCTCTAATGGGTTTTTTGAGTTTCTGAATCTATTAAAACTGCTTATACCTTGACAAGGTGGTCCACCGCATATAACATCGATTTTTCCAGGTAAAGGTAAAAGATTTGATTTGAACCCATTAATTAAAAACTCCTTAAGTTTTTCACCACAATTTCCTAAGCCTTTACGAGGCTCCCATGTGTCCTCATCAGGGCCATAGCCTTTCCATCAAACCTTAAAGTGTAGACCATATTTTTTAACTTTATTCGTATCTCGATAACAAATTCAATAATCTCTTCAACTTCAAATACTTCACTATCTCCAGCCTCTTCTTCTTCTTCTTCCTCCTCCTCAGTCATAGTGACATCACCTTCCGTCACTGTGACATCATAATTAGTTTTATCTGATGTCACCGTTTCACCAATTAGATTAAACGATTCACAAAGCTTCCCTCATTCTTTTAGTAACGCAAGTAAATCTTCAGCTAATTCATTTCTCACCTGTGTTTCTGGATGGTTGAGTTTCAAACTCTTGCATGTGTGTAGGTTTAAATCTATAGCCCTTTTCGTGATTAATTTAACTCCACCACGGTTAGCTTTAAGTACTAGACCAGTACTCATACCTCCACATCTTGAGTAAATATCTATTAACGTCATTTCTTTATCTGTTTTATCATATTTTAAATTAAAAAGTATTCTCTTTTACCACTACTTGTACATCTAATTGAGTTGTATTCTCTATTTCTTTTCAAAAGAAAATTAAATTCTACTAATAGTACATATATGATAGTTTTTCAATGTTAAGCTTTCTCCGTATGAAACTTTAGAATGAATGAATATAGTAGATAATGGTTACAAATTTAAAAAATTCATATGATAAACTAAACCTCATATAGAGTCGAAAATTAATAAATCATATTTTTTACATTATTTTTACATATTTTAAACTCTAAATATAATTCATATTTATCTCAAATAATAAATTTAATAAATTAATAAAGGTATAAAAACATATTTTTAGTCTAAAACTTACCTTGTAGAAGAAATGTCATGACCAACTATCACTTTTGAAACCATTTTCCTGTACAAAATACTAATAAATTAAGATCACAATTTTATCAAAATATTATGTTTTAAGGTCTAAATTGTTTCAAATAATGTATTTTCTGAATATTAATATGTAACAAATAAATAATATTGCATTCTAGTTCAAAAAAGGTGTGCAGATTATACACAAAAATATTCCGTAATACCAAACAAATACAATAAAATTACCTGAAATTGATATTATATGCTTTAAATATTAGATTTGGGCTTAGAAAAAAACATAAAGAATATAATTTTCTAAAAGAAAATATAAATCTAGATCTACAAATGAGATGAAATGATCAATTTCTTTTTTAATTTCACCTCTAGTAATCTAAATATCTCTTCAAACTTTTTGTAGGTTTAATCATAAAATCGTTGAATAAAAAAAATATTCAATTTTTGAAGATTATAAGAAATGAATAGACGAGGTGTATGATTATGTTACGGCTTGAGATAAATAAAAGTCTAATGAAATGCAAAACTAGGTCATAGGCCATATACGTATGTATAAATTGTGGTTTTTTATCTATTCAAATATAATTTTTAATTAAAAAACTCTCGTGTTTTAATTATGCAGGCATGTGTGTATATTTTATAAGATCCCTAATATTTTGCAAGTTGAATAAAAATATATAATTTAACGATATAATTATTTTAGTATTTGTTAATGAATTAATTTGATATAAATGTCTTAGTAGAACTATAAAAAGTTAGTTACTTTAGAATTTAGCTAACTATATATAAGCTATGTTCCTTGTGGTTGGGTCCTCAAACACATACTATAGTATCTTGATATAATTTTATAATCCAAACGATAAAACAATGAACAATATCACGTATATATGTATGATGAAAAACTAATCTTATGAAAGTTTATATTACTATTATTATAAAAATGTTATGATAATATGAGTACAGTGGAGACATTTCTTACATAATTAATTTTAAATAATATTTATTAATCTAATCTTAATATTGGTAAAATTAACAATCCTTATTATGATTTGCTTAAAAAAATATAATATTTATCTTTTAATACATTAATCATGCATTATATTGAAAAACAAAAATAAAAACTCCTTATTTGTAGAGATATCGGTTTTTATGAGAAATAATAATGTCTTTGGGAAATGTATGACATATTTGCATAAATTCATTAAAAAGAAGTGTACGAAAAATAAATAAAATTTAGCTTATTTAAAAATATAAAGATGTATATGAAGATAAGATGATATCGATGGGATGAGAACAAATGGTTATAATGTTCACTCGTACAATGAATTTATTAAGCAAGAAAAGAAAAAAAATGACACTTTTTCTGTTTATGTTACCCTAATTTTACATAATGTTAGGGTGATTATGAATGAATAGAATAAGCGTGAAAAGGTTATTAAAATGATTGTACCAAAATAAAGATCTCTTAATTTATTATTGATATGGAGAAATGACCAATTTTTAGAATAGTTTCCAAAATTGAAAGAAAAAATATCGTACAAGTATAAAATATATAAATATTTTGATAAAATAATGTTAAATAAGTGAAATATTGTGCTTGATATATAACCATTGAAAACAACTTCAGATTCACATATTGCCTATTTTTAAAACCCATAAATCTTTACCAACAATTATTTATTAAACCACTAAACCCTATAATAAATAACCATTAAAAACACCTTTAGATTCACATATTAACCAATATCATTTAATATATATAAAAATAACATAAATAATATATAACTACTACTAATTTCTAACATAACCAACCATTTAATTCATTTTTATAATTCAAAAAGTCTAAATCTTGTTAGTATTAGTATATGTACACTTTTTGTGTTACATAGTTTTCGCAACATTATATTAAATCTATCAAGGTATAATTTACATGTATATCTAGATTTGTATTAATAAATTTAGAAGTAGGAATACTAATTTTTTTTAATTAATATTTATAAATGGACCAAGGCCATTATGCTTTACTTCTTGTAGCTTACAAATACACACACACATATATATATATATATATATATATATATATATATATATATATATATATATATATATATATATATATATATATATATATATATATAAGGATAATTTTATTTTAACAACTCATACACATAATATATAATACATACAATAAGTAAGAATAAAATAACGTGTGATACTATATGAAAACAAATCCAACACACTTTTATATATTATTTTTATATAACTTATGTTTTTTCAACGCAAAAACTTAAAAATAAATATGTTCTCTCTTATTAAGCTCCTCCTACATTTAATATAATTTTTCTCTCTATTTATTTACAAAAGAAACTCGAACGGTACTAATAGTACATAACTTATAATATTCTAAGTTTTTTTTTCTTCACCCATATTTTGAATAAATAATATTAGTAATTAATGACTAAAAATTAGAAATAAAGCCACATGATCATCATATCGTTTGGTTAATCAACAAATCATATACTTCATAATATTCGTCCATAGTTAAAATGGATAATTACTAACACATTACATGAAGTATTTCAAAAAAATTTATAACTCCAAAATTCTAAACTATACCAATTGACCTCACACGTTTAGTACACCCCGTCACGTAATGAAAATCCAACAATACTACATGGCTCCTACAATTGTACACGCAATACAAATACACAATTAGCCAAAAAAACATGGACGGGCACAAAACCACGATTGATGAAAATAAATACAATATTGGATCCAACAATACATTCAATTTGGATCCTCCTTCTCCAATTTCATTCATGCTTAACAACAATAAAATTTGAAATATAAGATTATATATTGAAACATAAGGCTGATTTTGAATTATCTACCATTACATTTATGGGGTATATGAAATCGATTGAATGATTGAGAATTTTTGTAAAAGAACAAAAAGGATTATTTGTGCGTAGTAGTTGAAGATCTATTGTATCCAACCAAAATCCCTAACGTTAACATGTCAGCTTTTATAAATGAGTAGATTTGAAGTCTTGAGGTCTCGATGCACTATAACAGGGTTGCATGTGTGCAGGAACTTCATACCCTTTGCCACATCGAGAGCGGTTTTTGTTCTTCTTTTTATATGGTTATTTTCACCAGGCTTGCACATTGAGCGTACGTATATCATCAATACTCTTTTTTTGTCAAAATATATAATCAATACTATAAATTCAAACAAAACATAAAACCAAAAAATACGAATAAGTTAAAAAGAAAAGGATCAAGGCATAGTAATTTAAGCAATGTAGGTTTACTTAAGTATCATCCCACTTTTATAATTTGTATCAATCAAATACACAAAAGATATAGTAAAATCTATATTGGTCAATAATAAAAAAAAATCAAGTAAATAAGTTAAATTACTAGACCATTATACATTTAATTCCTATTAGTGACCAACACATTTTTCGGTATAATTTTTATTCTCCTCTTTCTACTATACCAAGTCGAAAAGACATGGATACATATGTTTGTTTTTGTGAAGCCATAAATAATAAAACAGATATTACTGAAGGTAAAAATGAAGATAAAGAAATGACATTAATGGATATTTACTCACGATGTGGAGGTATGAGTACTGGTCTAGTACTTGGAGCTAACCATGGTGGAGTTTAATTAATCACGAAATGGGGTATAGATTCAAACCCACATGCATGCAAGAGTTTAAATCTATAGCCCATTTCGTGATTAATTTAACTCCACCACGGTTAGCTCCAAGTACGAGACCAGTACTCATACCTCCACATCCTAAGTAAATATCCATTAAATTCATTTCTTTATCTTCATTGTTACCTTCAGTAATTACTGTTTTATTATTTATGGCTTCACATTCAGATGAAACAGTTGATTTTGTTTAGTTACTCTTGGATAAGTTATTGGGTGGAACATTCATGAATGTAGTGTAGGGTAGTAAATAAATCTTGTCATAGTAAAAGTCACATTCGGATATTAATTGAGCTTTCTTTTCTGAATCAACGTTATTAGGTATATGGACGATGTTTAGCTTCTTGATGAGACAATCCAATGGATTGTCATCTTTTACCTCTAAGAGAAACACACATTTCTCATGTATGTGATTTTCACATTTATCAATGACTGTATCTTTTGCTTGGTTGTACCACTGAGCCATGCAGAAAAGGTAGTCATCTACTGATTCGAACATTTCCACTACATTACAAATGTAGTGATCTTCGTCTTTTCCTACCTTCACGAAAGCATTATCATGGAGATTGAAAGTCTCTGTGTCCACTAAACCTTGAGAGTAGTGCTTCTTTTCTTGAATGACGTCACTATTTCTCTTTTTCTTTTCGTACCGGTGAGGCCATCTCTTTCGAGCTTCTTCATCAGAAAACTACCCAAATCAAATACTTCACTATATCTAGCCTCTTCTTCTTCTTCCTCTTCCTCAGTCAAAGTGACATCACCTTCCGTCACTGTGACATCATCATTAGGTTGATCTGATGTCACCCTTTCACCAATTAGATTAAACGACTCACAAAGCTTCTCCCATTCTTTCAGTTACGCAAGTAAATCTTCAGCAAAGTGTACCAAAAACTCTAATATGACAAGTTCAATAATCCAACAAAATACTCCACCTCCCTCCTACTATGAAATCTCCAATAATTAATAATAATAATAATTATAAATCCCCCTCCAACTTATAACTCTCAGCATTAACAATCTCAATCGGTTTCAAAAAATTATCAAGCAAAGATAAAACAGGCTCATTCCCCGTAATTCCCTTAAACGCTAGGGCCAAACTATACCCCAAAGCACGTTCTACTAGAAAAGCCACAACATTCCCCACTTGAATATACCTCTCTTTAACCGGGCTAATAATCTTTTAGTAGTCCGGAAAGCCTTGCAGTCTTGCATTTTCACGTAGTGAGAACTCGATTTTGCACAAGATGCAAAATCACCTGATTATGTGGTTCAGCTCTAGTAACAACTGTGGGAACAGTTTCATCCCACCAAAGCCTATTAAATGGCTTTGACGATGAACCTCCTACGAAGCTCATAGCATAGTATGGGACCAATGGCTTTCCCGATTTCACATGAGATCTTGCGATGGTCGGATCAAACTCGACCTTATTAGTGTTCAGGTTAACACAGACACCTGTCAAATCACAAAAATTCGCACCCTTCCTCTGTGGAATATGTGTTACTCGCTCATAATCGTCCGCATTCAAGAATAAAGACCGGTGATCATATAAAGTCTCTTGTAGTTCATCAGAACCACCCAGCATAACTTCTCTTTTTAATCGAATGAATTATCTAGTTTCAAGATTTAGAAACCTATTGTATCACAAATATAATTGTTATTTCCCCAACTATACACGTATACTATCTTTGTTGTTCTCCAACATAAATAACATTTAATCAAGTTGTCTTTTTATAAATTTTAATGAATTTTCCATAAGTAAATTATATTTGGCTACTAGTTATGTGTAATTAATTGATGGCCAAGAAGAGATATTAGTTTCAACATTGGTTATGGGGCTATTGTTCGATGTAAATTTTATGTAAATAACTATATATTTTATACTTGTACGATATTTTTACTTTCAATTTTAGAAACTATTCTAAAAAAATTGGTCATTTCTCAATATCAATAATAATCTAAGAGATCTTTATTTTGGTACAGTCATTTTAATAACATTCTCTCGCTCATTCTATTCATTCATAATCACCCTAACATTATGTAAAACTAGGGTAACATAAACAGAAAAAGTGTCATTTTCTTTTTTTTCTTTTCTTGCTTAATAAATTCATTGTCCGAGTGAACATTATAACCATTTGTTCTCATCCTATCGATATCACCTTATCTTCATATACATCTTTATATCTTTAAATAAGTTAAATTTATTTATTTTTTGTACACTTCTTTCCAATGAATTTATGCATATATGTCATACATTTCCCAAAGACTTTATTATTTCTCATAAAAACCGATATCTCAACAAATAAGGAGTTTTTCTTTTTGTTTTTCAATATAATCAATGATTAAAGTAACAAAAGATAAATATTAGATTTTTTTAGGCAAATCATAATAAGGATAGTTAATTTTACCAATATTACAATTAGATTATTAAATATCATTTAAAATTTATTATGTAAGAATTGTCTCCACTGTACTCATATTATCATAACATTTTTATAATAATAGTATATTAAAATTTCATAAGATTAGTTTTTCATCATACATATATACATGATATAGGTCATTGTTCTTACGTTTGGATTATAAAATTATATCATGATACTATAGTGTGTGTTTGAGGACACAACCACAAGGAAAATAACTTATATATGGATAGCTAAATTCTAAAGGAAATAATATTTTCCTAGTTCTACTAAGACATTTATATCAACTTAATTGCTTAAAAAATACTAGAATAATTATATCGTTAAATTATATATTTTTATTTAACTTGCAAAATATTAGGGATCTTATAAAATATATACACATGCCTGCATAATTAAAACACGAGAGTATTTAAATTAAAAATTACATTTGAATAGATAAAAGCCCACATTTTATACATACGTATATGGCTGAATGAAAATGGTCTAATTTTTGTATATATTTAAACTAATAGTCCCGGCCCAGAAAACGACAAAAAATTATAATATTTAGGGAAAATTCTATGACCTAGTTTTTCATTTCATCACGCTTTCATTTATCTCAAGCCTTAATATAATCATACACCTTGTCTATTCATTTCTTACAATATTCAAAAATTGAATATTTCATTCAACGATTTTATGACTAAACCAACAAAAAGTTTGAAGAGATATTTAGATTACTTGAGGTGAAATTAATAAAGAAATTGATTTATTCATCTCATTTGTAGATCTAGATTTATATTTTCTTTTAGTAAATTATATTATTTATGTTTTTTATAAGCCCAAATCTAAGATTTAAAGCCTATAATATCAATTTCAGGTAATTGATTTATATTGATTGTATTTGTTTGGTATTACCGAATATTTTTGTGTATAATCTGCACACTTTTGATTAACTAGAATGCAATCTTATTTATTTGTTACATATTAATTTTCAGAAAATACATTATTTGAAACAATTTAGATCTTAAAACATAATATTTTGATGAAATTGTGATCTTAATTTATTAGTAATTTGTACAGGAAAATGATTTCAGAAGTGGTAGTTGGTCATGACATTTCTTCTACAAGGTAAGTTTTATACTAAAAATATGTTTTTATACCTTTATTAATTTATTAAGTTTATAATTTGACATAAATATAAATTATATTTTGAGTTTAAAATATGCAATAATAATGTAAAAAATATGATTTTTAATTTTTGACTCTATAGGAGGTTTAGTTTATCATATAAAGTTTTTAAATTTGTAATCATTATCTACTATTTTCATTTATTCTAAACTTTCATACAGAGAAAGCTTAACATAAAAAAACAATCATATGTGTACTATAAGTAGAATTTAATTTTCTTTTGAAAAGAAATAGAGAATAAAACTCAATTAGATGTACAAGTAGTGGTAAAAGAGAATACTTTTAAATTTCAAATATGATAAAACAGATAAAGAAATGACGTTAATGGATATTTACTCAGGATGTGGAGGTATGAGTACTGGTCTAGTACTTCGAGCTAACCGTGGTGGAGTTAAAAATTTCAAGAATCTCTTCAACTTCAAATACTTCACTATCTCCAGCCTCTTCTTCTTCCTCCTCCTCAGTCATAGTGACATCACCTTCCGTGTGACATCATCATTAGGTTAATCTGATGTCACCTTTTCAGCAATTAGATTAAACGACTCACAGAGCTTCTCCCATTCAAGTAAGTCTTATTCATTTCTAACCACGGTTAGCTCCAAGTACTAGACTAATACTCATACCTCCACGAGTAAATATCCATTAAAGTAATTTCTTTATCTTCATTTCTACCTTCATAATTTCAGTTTTATTATTTATGGCTTCACTAAAACATACATATGTATCCATGTCTTTTCGACTTGGTGTAGTAGAAAGAGGAGAATATAAATTATAAAGAAAAGTGTGTTGGTCACTAATAGGAATTAAATGTATAATGGTCTAGTAATTGAACTTATTTACTTGATTATTTTTTTTATTATTGACCAATCCAGATTTTATTATATCTTTTGTTTATTTGATTTATACAAATTATAAAAGTGGGATGATACTTAAGTAAGCCTACACTGCTTAAATTACTATGCTTTGATCCTTTTCTTTTTAACTTATTCCTATTTTTCGGTTTTATGTTTTGTTTGATTTTATAGTATTGATGATATATTTTGACAAAAAAATAGTATTGATGATATACGTACGCTCGATGTCCAAGCCTGGTGAAATAACCATATAAAAAAAAGAACAAAAACCACTCTAATGAAGTACCTGCACACATGCAACCCTGTTATAGGGCATCGAGACCTCAAGACTTCAAATCTACTCATTTATAAAAACTGACATGTTAAGGTTAGTGATTTTGGTTGGATACAATAGATTTTCAACTACTATGCACAAATAAACCTTTTTGTTCTTTTTCAAAAATTCTCACTCATTCAATCAATTTCATATACCACAAAAATGTAATGGTAGATAATTTAAAATCAACCTTATGTTTCAATATATTATATTAGGTTTCAATTTTTATCGTTGTTAAGCATAAATGAAATTGGAGAAGGAGGATACAAATTGAATGTATTGTTGGATCCAATATTGTATTTATTTTCATCAATCGTGGTTTTGTGCTTGTCCATGTTTTTTTTGGCTAATTGTGTATTTGTATTGCATGTACAACTGTAGGAGCCATGTACATGTAGAATTGTTAGATTTTCATTACGTGACGGGGTGTACTAAACGTGTGAGGTCAATTGGTATAGTTTAGAATTTGAGAGGTTAACTTCATGTAATGTGTTAGTAATTATCCATTTTAACTATGGACGAATATTATGAAGTATATGATTTGTTGATGACCCAGACGATATGATGGGTGTTTATCATGTGGATTTTTTTCTACTTTTGTATTCATTAATTACTAATATTATTTATTCAAAATATAGGTGAAGAAAAAATAACTTAAAATATTATAAGTTGTGTACTATTAGTACAACTCGATTTTATTTTGGAAATAAATAGATAGAAAAACTATATTAACTGTAGGAGGAGCTTAATAAGAGAGAACAGATTTATTTTTAAGTTTTAGCGTTGAAAAAACAAAAGTTATGTAAAAATAATATATAAAAGTGTGTTGGATTAATTTTCATATAGTATCACACGTTATTTTATTCTTACTTATTGTATGTATTATATATTATGTGTATGAGTTGTTAAAATAAAATTATCCTTATATATATATATATATATATATATATATATATATATATATATATATATATATATATATATATATTTGTAAGCTACAAGAAGTAAAGCATAATGGCCTTGGTCTATTTATAAATATTAATTAACTATAAATTAGTATTCCTACTTCTAAATTTATTAATACAAATCTAGATATACATGTAAATTATACCTTGATAGATTTAATATAAAGTTGCGAAAACTATGTAACACAAAAAGTATACATATACTAATACTAACAAGATTTAGACTTTTTGAGCTACAAAAATGAATTAATTGGTTTATTATGTTAGAAATTAGTAGTAGTTATATATTATTTATGTTATTTATATATATATTAAATGATAATGGTTAATATGTGAATCTGAAGGTGTTTTCAATGGTTATTTATTATAGGGTTTAGTGGTTTAATAAATAATTGTTGGTAAAGATTTATGGGTTTTAAAAATAGGCAATATGTGAATCTGAAGTTGTTTTCAATGGTTATATATCAAGCACAATATTTCACTTATTTAACATTATTTTATCTAAATAATTATATATTTTATACTTGTACGTTATTTTTTCTTTCAAATTTAGAAACTAAATTAAAAAAATTGGTCATTTTTCCATATCAATAATAAACTAAGAGATCTTTATTTTGGTACAGTTATTTTAATAACATTCTCTTGCTCATTATATTCATTCAGAATCACCCTAACATTATGTAAAACTAGGGTAACATAAACAGAAAAAGTATCATTTTCTTTTTTTCTTTTCTTGCTTAATAAATTCATTGTCCGAGTGAACATATAACCATTTGTTCTCATCCTATCGATATCACCTTATCTCCATATACATCTTTATATTGAATATATGCATATATGTCATACATTTCCCAAAGACTTTATTATTTCTCATAAAAACCGATATCTCAACAAATAAGGAGTTTTTCTTTTTATTTTTCAATATAATCAATGATTAAAGTATCAAAAGATAAATATTATATGATTTTAGGAAAATCATAATAAGGATAGTTAATTTTATCAATATTAAGATTATATTAATAAATATTATTTAAAATTAATTATGTAAGAATTGTCTCTACTGTACTCATATTATCATAACATTTTTATAATAATAGTATATTAAACTTTCTTAAGATTAGTTTTTTATCATACATATATACGTGATATTGGTCAGTATTCTAATGTTTCGATTATAAAATTATATCAAGATACTATAGTATGTGTTTGAGGACCCAACCACAAGGAAAATAACTTATATATGGATAGCTAAATTCTAAAGGAACTAATTTTTTCCTAATTCTACTAAGACATTTATATCAACATAATTTATTATTAAATACTAAAATAATTATATCGTTAAATTACATAATTTTATTTAACTTGTAAAATATTATGGATCTTATAAAATGTACACACATGCCTGCATAATTAACATAAGAGAGTATTTTAAATTAAAAATTATATTTGAATAGATAAAAACCACAATTTATACATATGTATATGGCCCAATGAAAACTGTCTAATTTTTTTAATATATTTAAACTAATAGGCCCGGCCCATAAAACAACAAAAAATTATAATATTTAGGGAAAATTCTGTGACCTAGTTTTTCATTTCATCACACTTTCATTTATCTCAAGCCGTAATATTATCATACACCTCGTCTATTCATTTCTTACAATCTTCAAAAATTGAATATTTTTTTTCGTTCAACGATTTTATGATTAAACCTACAGAAAGTTTGAAAAGATATTTAGATCACTAGAGGTGAAATTAAAAAAGAAATTAATTTTTTCATCTCATTTGTAGATCTAGATTTATAGTTTCTTTTAGAAAATTATATTATTTATGTTTTTTCCTAAGCCCAAAACTATGATTTAAAGCCTATAATATCAAATTCAGGTAACTGATTTGTATTAATTGTATTTGTTTTGTATTACCGAATATTTTTGTGTATAATCTGCACACCTTTTATTAACTAGAATGCAATCTTAATTATTTTTTACATATTAATTTTCAGAAAAAACATTATTTGAAACAATTTAGATCTTAAAACATAATATTTGATGAAATTGTGATCTTTATTTATTAGTATTTTGTATAGGAAACTGATTTCAGAAACGGTAGTTGGTCATGACATTTCTTCTACAAGGTAAGTTTTCGACTAAAAATATGTTTTTATACCTTTATTGATTTATTAAATTTATAATTTGACATAAATATAAATTATATTTAGAGTTTAAAATATATAAGAATAATGTAAAAAATATGATTTATTAATTTCCGACTCAAGGTTTAGTTTATGATATGAATTTATTATATTTGTAACCATTATCTACTAGAGCTAAACCACATAATCAGGTGATTTTGCATCATGTGCAAAATCGAGTTCTCACTATACGTGAAAGTGCAAGACTGCAAGACTTCCCTTACTACTACAAGGTTCTTGTCCCAGTGAAAAAGAGGTATATTCAAGTGGGGAATAATGTGGTTGTTCTTGGGGTATAGTTTGGCACTAGCGTTGAAGGGAATTGCGGGGAACGAGCCTGTTTCATGTTTGCCTGATAATTTTTTTAAACCTGATTGAGATTTTTAATGCTTAGAGTTCTAAGTTGGAGGGGGATTTATAATTATTATTATTAATTATTAGAGATTTGTTAGTAGGAGGGAGGTGGAGTATTTGGTTGGATCATTGAAATTGTTATATTAGCATTTTTGGTATAATCTTCAGCAAATTGTACCAAACACTCTAATATAACAATTTCAATAATCTAACCAAATACTCCACCTCCCTCCTACTAACAAGTCTCCAATAATTAATAATATTAATTATAAATCCCCCTCCAACTTAGAACTCTCAGCATTAACAATCTCAATCGGTTTCAAAAAATTATCAGGCAAAGATAAAACAGGCTCATTCCCCGCAATTCCCTTAAACGCTAGTGCCAAACTATACCCCAAAGCACGTGCTACTGGAACAGCCACAACATTCCCCACTTGAATATACCTCTCTTTCACCGGGCCAAGAAGCTTGAGTAGTCCGGGAAGCCTTGCAGTCTTGCATTTTCACGTAGTGGGAACTTGATTTTGCACAGTATGCAAAATAACCTGTTTATGTGGTTCAGCTCTAGTAACAACTGTGGGAACAGTTTCATTCCACCAAAGCCTACCAAATGGCTTTGACGATAAACCTCCTACGAAGCTCATAGCATAGTCCGGGACCAACGGCTTTCCCGATTCACATGCGCTCTCGGGATGGCCGGATCAAACTCGACCTTATTAGTGTTCGGGTTAACACGGACACCTGTCAAATCACGAAATTTCGCACTTTCCTATGTGGAATATGTGTTACTCGCTCATAATCGTCTGGCTTCAGGAATAAAGGCCGGTGATCATGTAAATTCTCCTGTAGTTCATCAGAACCACCGAGCATAGCTTCTCTTTTTAATCGAATGAACTTTTGGAAATCAGTCTTCGGCTTCATACAATACGGTATTTCATCTCTTTGTTCATTCTTCTCCACATGGGGAGATCAGATAAAGCGTCATATAGGAAAAGCTCCTTTTCGAGGTCAGCATCGTTACCATCTTCATACGCCACTACATTTGACTCAAAGGAAACAAGAACAACTCCATGTACAACCACCTTATGAGTAGGTAAAGGATATTGTGGTAATTTGTCGGTAGGTAAAGCACCCCTACGGAATTGAGGAAGTCCATATGCACCTGCAGCCATCATACCTATTCGGGCTTGATAACCAAGGACCACTAATCGGGCCAAGGCGTAGCGTCCCAACAAGCCCTGTGCAAATTTGATTATATCTACTACATTCTCCATTAATACAAATCTTGGCTTTAAAAATGTTACTATATCCATAAACACTTGCAATTGTTTATTTTTTTCATCCTCTAATGGGTTTTTTGAGTTTCTGAATCTATTAAAACTGCTTATACCTTGACATGGTGGCCCACCGCATATAACATCGATTTTTCCAGGTAAAGGTAAAAGATTTGATTTGAACCCATTAGTTAAAAACTCCTTAAGTTTTTCACCACAATTTCCTAAGCCTTTACGAGGCTCCCATGTGTCCTCATCAGGGCCATAGCCTTTCCATCAAACCTTAAAGTGTAGACCAGATTTTTTAACTTTATTCGTATCTCCATAACAAATTTCAAGAATCTCTTCAACTTCAAATACTTCACTATCTCCAACCTCTTCTTCTTCTTCTTCCTCCTCCTCAGTCATAGTGACATCGCCTTCCGTCACTGTGACATCATAATTAAGTTTATCTGATGTCACGTTTCACCAATTAAATTAAACGACTCACAAAGCTTCCCTCATTCTTATAGTAACGCAAGTAAATCTTCAGCTAATTCATTTCTCACCTGTGTTTCTGGATGGTTGAGTTTCAAACTCTTGCATGTGTGTAGGTTTAAATCTATAGCCTTTTATGTGATTAATTTAACTCCACCACGGTTAGCTTCAAGTACTAGACCAGTACTCATACCTCCACATCTTGAGTAAATATCCATTAACGTCATTTTTTTATCTGTTTTATCATATTTTAAATTAAAAAGTATTCTCTTTTACCAAAACTTGTACATCTAATTGAGTTGTATTCTCTATTTCTTTTCAAAAGAAAATTAAATTCTACTAATTGACCTCCCACGTTTAGTAGACCCCGACACGTAATGAAATTCCAACAATACTAGATGGCTCCTACAGTTGTACATGAAATACAAATACACAATTAGCCAAAAAAAACATGGACGAGCACAACTCCCCGATTGATGAAAATAAATACAATATTAGATCCAACAATACATTCAATTTGGATCCTCCTTCTCCAATTTTATTTATACTTAACAACAATAAAAATTGAAACCTAACATTATATATTGAAACATAAGGCTGGTTTTGAATTATCTACCATTACATTTATGGGGTATATGAAATCGATTGAATGAGTGAGAATTTTTGAAAACGGACAAAAAGGTTTATTTGTGCATAGTAGTTGAAGATCTATTGTATCCAACCAAAATAACTAACTTTAACATGTCAGTTTTTATAAATGAGTAGATTTGAAGTCTTGAGGTCTCCATTCATTATAACAGAGTTGCATGTGTGTAGGTACTTCATACCCTTTTCCATATCTAGAGCGGTTTTTGTTCTTCTTTTTTATATGGTTATTTTCACCAGGCTTGCACATCGAGCGTACGTATATCATCAATACTATTTTTTTGTCAAAATATATCATCAATACTATAAAATCAAACAAAACATAAAACCAAAAAATACGAATAAGTTAAACAGAAAAGGATCAAGGCATAGTAATTTAAGCAGTGTAGGTATACTTAAGTATCATCCCACATTTATAATTTGTATCAATCAAATAAATAAAAGATATAGTAAAATCTAGATTGGTCAATAATAAAAAAATAATTAATTAAATAAGTTAAATTACTAGACCATTATACATTTAATTCCGATTAGTGACCGCACACTTTTCTGTATAATTTTTATTCTCCTCTTTCTACTACACCAAGTCGAAAAGACATGGCTACATATATATGTTTTTGTGAAGCCATAAATAATAGAACAGAAATTACTGAAGGTAAAAATGAAGATACAGAAATGAGGTTAATGGATATTTACTCAGGATGTGGAGGGATGAGTACTAGTCTAGTACTTGGAGCTAACCGTGGTGGAGTTAAATTAATCACGAAATGGGCTATAGATTTAAACCCGCACGCATGCAAGAGTTTAAATCTATAGCCCATTTCGTGATTAATTTAACTCCACCACGGTTAGCTCCAAGTACGAGACCAGTACTCATACCTCCACATCCTGAGTAAATATCCATTAACGTCATTTCTATATCTTCATTTTTACCTTCAGTAAATACTGTTTTATTATTTATGGCTTCACATTCAGATGAAACAGTTGATTTTGTTTAGTTACTCTCGGATAAGTTATTGGGTGGAACATTCATGAATGTAGTGTAGGGTAGTAAATAAAGCTTGTCATTGTAAAAGTCACATTCGGATATTAATTGAGCTTTCTTTTCTAAATCAACTTTATTAGGTATATGAACGATGTTTAGCTTCTTGATGAGACAATCCAATGGATTGTCATCTTTTACCTCTGAGCGAAACACATATTTCTCATGTATGTGATTTTCACATTTATCAATGACTGTATCTTTTGTTCGGTAGTACCACTTAGCTAGGCAGAAAAGATAGCCATCTACTAATTCGAACATTTCCACTACATTACAAATGTAGTGATCTTCGTCTTTTCCTGACTTCACGAAAGCATTATCATGGAAATTAAAAGTCTCTGTGTCCACTAAGCCTTGAGAGTAGTGCTTCTTTTCTTGAATGATGTCACTATTTCCCTTTTTCTTTTCGTACCGGTGAGGCCATCTCTTTCGAGCTTCTTCATCTGCAAAACACCCAAATCAAATACTTCACTATCTCTAGCCTCTTCTTCTTCTTCCTCCTCCTCAATCATAGTGACATCACATTCTGTCACTGTGACATCATCATTAGGTTTATATGATGTCACCTTTTCACCAATTATATTAAACGACTCACAAAGCTTCTCCCATTCTTTCAGTAACGCAAGTAAATCTTCAGCAAATTGTACCAAAAACTCTAATATAACAATTTCAATAATCCAACCAAATACTCAGCAAATCTCCAATAATTAATAATACTAATTATAAATCCCCCTCCAACTTAGAACTCTCAGCATTAACAATTTCAATCAGTTTCAAAAAATTATCAGGCAAAGATAAAACAGGCTCATTCCCCGCAATTCCTTTAAACGCTAGTGCCAAACTATACCCCAAAGCACGTGCTACTGGAACAGCCACAACATTCCCCACTTGAATATACCTCTCTTTCACCGGGCCTAGAAACTTGTAGTAGTCCGGAAAGCCTTGCAGTCTTGCATTTTCACGTAGTGAGAACTTGATATTGCACAGGATGCAAAATCACCTGTTTATGTGGTTCAGTTCTAGTATCAACTGTGGGAACAGTTTCATTCCACAAAAGCCTACCAAATGGCTTTGACGATGAACCTCCTACGAAGCTCATAGCATAGTCTGGGACCAACGGCTTTCCCGATTCACATGCGCTCTCGGGATGGCCAGATCAAACTCGACCTTATTAGTGTTCGGGTTAACACGGACACCTGTCAAATCACGAAAATTCGCACTTTCCTATGTGGCATATGTGTTACTCGCTCATAATCGTCTGCATTCAGGAATAAAGGCCGGTGATCATATAAAGTCTCATGTAGTTCATCAGAACCACCCATCATAGCTTCTCTTTTTAATCGAATGAACTTTTAGAAATCAGTCTTCGGCTTCATACAATACGGTATTTTATCTCTTTGTTCATTATTCTCCACTTGGGGAGATCAGATAAAGCGTCATATACGAAAAGCTCCTTTTCGAGGTCAGCATCGTTACCATATTCATACGCCACTACATTTGACTCAAAGGAAACAAGAACAACTCCATGTACAACCACCTTATGAGTAGGTAAAGGATATTGTGGTAATTTGTCGGTAGGTAAAGCACCCCTACGGAATTGAGGAAGTCCATATGCACCTGCAGCCATCATACCTATTCGGGCTTGATAACCAAGGACCACTAATCGGGCCAAGGCGTAGCGTCCCAACAAGTGCAAATTTGATTATATCTACTACATTCTCCATTAATACAAATCTTGGCTTTAAAAATGTTACTATATCCATAAACACTTGCAATTGTTTATTTTTTTCATCCTCTAATGGGTTTTTTGAGTTTCTGAATCTATTAAAACTGCTTATACCTTGACAAGGTGGTCCACCGCATATAACATCGATTTTTCCAGGTAAAGGTAAAATTTGATTTGAACCCATTAATTAAAAACTCCTTAAGTTTTTCACCATAATTTCCTAAGCCTTTACGAGGCTCCCATGTGTCCTCATCAGGGCCATAGCCTTTCCATCAAACCTTAAAGTGTAGACCAGATTTTTTAACTTTATTCGTATCTCCATAACAAATTCAATAATCTCTTCAACTTCAAATACTTCACTATCTCCAGCCTCTTCTTCTTCTTCTTCCTCCTCCTCAGTCATAGTGACATCACCTTCCGTCACTGTGACATCATAATTAGTTTTATCTGATGTCACCGTTTCACCAATTAGATTAAACGATTCACAAAGCTTCCCTCATTCTTTTAGTAACGCAAGTAAATCTTCAGCTAATTCATTTCTCACCTGTGTTTCTGGATGGTTGAGTTTCAAACTCTTGCATGTGTGTAGGTTTAAATCTATAGCCCTTTTCGTGATTAATTTAACTCCACCACGGTTAGCTTCAAGTACTAGACCAGTACTCATACCTCCACATCTTGAGTAAATATCTACTAACGTCATTTCTTTATCTGTTTTATCATATTTTAAATTAAAAAGTATTCTCTTTTACCACTACTTGTGCATCTAATTGAGTTGTATTCTCTATTTCTTTTCAAAAGAAAATTAAATTCTACTAATAGTACATATATGATAGTTTTTCAATGTTAAGCTTTCTCCGTATGAAACTTTAGAATGAATGAATATAGTAGATAATGGTTACAAATTTAAAAAATTCATATGATAAACTAAACCTCATATAGAGTCGAAAACTAATAAATCATATTTTTTACATTATTTTTACATATTTTAAACTCTAAATATAATTCATATTTATCTCAAATATTTAAATTTAATAAATTAATAAAGGTATAAAAACATATTTTTAGTCTAAAACTTACCTTGTAGAAGAAATGTCATGACCAACTACCACTTTTGAAACCATTTTCCTGTACAAAATACTAATAAATTAAGATCACAATTTTATCAAAATATTATGTTTTAAGGTCTAAATTGTTTCAAATAATGTATTTTCTGAATATTAATATGTAACAAATAAATAATATTGCATTCTAGTTCAAAAAAGGTGTGCAGAATATACACAAAAATATTCCGTAATACCAAACAAATACAATAAATACAAATCAATTACCTGAAATTGATATTATATGCTTTAAATATTAGATTTGGGCTTAGAAAAAAACATAAAGAATATAATTTTCTAAAAGAAAATATAAATCTAGATCTACAAATGAGATGAAATGATCAATTTCTTTTTTAATTTCACCTCTAGTAATCTAAATATCTCTTCAAACTTTTTGTAGGTTTAATCATAAAATCGTTGAATAAAAAAAAAATTCAATTTTTGAAGATTATAAGAAATGAATAGACGAGGTGTATGATTATGTTACGGCTTGAGATAAATGAAAGTCTGATGAAATGCAAAACTAGGTCATAGGCCATATACGTATGTATAAATTGTGGTTTTTTATCTATTCAAATATAAATTTTTTTTAAAATACTCTCGTGTTTTAATTATGCAGGCATGTGTGTATATTTTATAAGATCCCTAATATTTTGCAAGTTGAATAAAAATATATAATTTAACCATATAATTATTTTAGTATTTGTTAATGAATTAATTTGATATAAATGTCTTAGTAGAACTATAAAAAGTTAGTTACTTTAAAATTTAGCTACCTATATATAAGCTATTTTCCTTGTGGTTGGGTCCTCAAACACATACTATTGTATCTTGATATAATTTTATAATCCAAACGATAAAACAATGAACAATATCACGTATATATGTATGATGAAAAACTAATCTTATGAAAGTTTATATTACTATTATTATAAAAATGTTATGATAATATGAGTACAGTGGAGACATTTCTTACATAATTAATTTTAAATAATATTTATTAATCTAATCTTAATATTGGTAAAATTAAAAATCCTTATTATGATTTGCTTAAAAAAATATAATATTTATCTTTTAATACATTAATCATGCATTATATTGAAAAACAAAAATAAAAACTCCTTATTTGTAGAGATATCGGTTTTTATGAGAAATAATAAAGTCTTTGGGAAATGTATGACATATATGCATAAATTCATTAAAAAGAAGTGTACGAAAAATAAATAAAATTTAGCTTATTTAAAAATATAAAGATGTATATGAAGATAAGGTGATATCGATGGGATGAGAACAAATGGTTATAATGTTCACTCGTACAATGAATTTATTAAGCAAGAAAAGAAAAAAAATGACACTTTTTCTGTTTATGTTAACCTAGTTTTACATAATGTTAGGGTGATTATGAATGAATATAATAAGCGTGAAAAGGTTATCAAAATGATTGTACCAAAATAAAGATCTCTTAATTTATTATTGATATGGAGAAATGACCAATTTTTAGAATAGTTTCCAAAATTGAAAGAAAAAATATCGTACAAGTATAAAATATATAAATATTTTGATAAAATAATGTTAAATAAGTGAAATATTGTGCTTGATATATAACCATTGAAAACAACTTCAGATTCACATATTGCCTATTTTTAAAACCCATAAATCTTTACCAACAATTATTTATTAAACCACTAAACCCTATAATAAATAACCATTGAAAACACCTTTAGATTCATATATTAACCAATATCATTTAATATATATAAAAATAACATAAATAATATATAACTACTACTAATTTCTAACATAACCAACCATTTAATTCATTTTTATAATTCAAAAAGTCTAAATCTTGTTAGTATTAGTATATGTACACTTTTTGTGTTACATAGTTTTCGCAACATTATATTAAATCTATCAAGGTATAATTTACATGTATATCTAGATTTGTATTAATAAATTTAGAAGTAGGAATACTAATTTATTTTTAATTAATATTTATAAATGGACCAAGGCCATTATGCTTTACTTCTTGTAGCTTACAAATACACACACACACACATATATATATATATATATATATATATATATATATATATATATAAGGATAATTTTATTTTAACAACTCATACACATAATATATAATACATACAATAAGTAAGAATAAAATAACGTGTGATACTATATGAAAACAAATCCAACACACTTTTATATATAATTTTTATATAACTTATGTTTTTTCAACGCAAAAACTTAAAAATAAATCTGTTCTCTCTTATTAAGCTCCTCCTACATTTAATATAATTTTTCTCTCTATTTATTTACAAAAGAAACTCGAACTGTACTAATAGTACATAACTTATAATATTCTATGTTTTTTTTTCTTCACCCATATTTTGAATAAATAATATTAGTAATTAATGACTAAAAATTAGAAATAAAGCCACATGATCATCATATCGTTTGGGTAATCAACAAATCATATACTTCATAATATTCGTCCATAGTTAAAATGGATAATTACTAACACATTACATGAAGTATTTCAAAAAAATTTATAACTCCAAAATTCTAAACTATATCAATTGACCTCACACGTTTAGTACACCCCGTCACGTAATGAAAATCCAACAATACTACATGGCTCCTACAATTGTACACACAATACAAATACACAATTAGCCAAAAAAACATGGACGAGCACAAAACCACGATTGATGAAAATAAATACAATATTGGATCCAACAATACATTCAATTTGGATCCTCCTTCTCCAATTTTATTTATGCTTAACAACAATAAAATTTGAAATATAAGATTATATATTGAAACATAAGGCTGATTTTGAATTATCTACCATTACATTTATGGGGTATATGAAATCGATTGAATGATTGAGAATTTTTGAAAAAGAACAAAAAGGATTATTTGTGCGTAGTAGTTGAAGATCTATTGTATCCAACCAAAATCCCTAACGTTAACATGTCAGCTTTTATAAATGAGTAGATTTGAAGTCTTGAGGTCTCGATGCACTATAACAGGGTTGCATGTGTGCAGGAACTTCATACCCTTTGCCACATCGAGAGCGGTTTTTGTTCTTCTTTTTATATGGTTATTTTCACCAGGCTTGCACATTGAGCGTACGTATATCATCAATACTATTTTTTTGTCAAAATATATAATCAATACTATAAATTCAAACAAAACATAAAACCAAAAAATACGAATAAGTTAAAAAGAAAAGGATCAAGGCATAGTAATTTAAGCAATGTAGGTTTACTTAAGTATCATCCCACTTTTATAATTTGTATCAATCAAATACACAAAAGATATAGTAAAATCTATATTGGTCAATAATAAAAAAAATCAAGTAAATAAGTTAAATTACTAGACCATTATACATTTAATTCCTATTAGTGACCAACACATTTTTCGGTATAATTTTTATTCTCCTCTTTCTACTATACCAAGTCGAAAAGACATGGATACATATGTTTGTTTTTGTGAAGCCATAAATAATAAAACAGATATTACTGAAGGTAAAAATGAAGATAAAGAAATGACATTAATGGATATTTACTCACGATGTGGAGGTATGAGTACTGGTCTAGTACTTGGAGCTAACCATGGTGGAGTTTAATTAATCACGAAATGGGGTATAGATTCAAACCCACATGCATGCAAGAGTTTAAATCTATAGCCCATTTCGTGATTAATTTAACTCCACCACGGTTAGCTCCAAGTACGAGACCAGTACTCATACCTCCACATCCTAAGTAAATATCCATTAAATTCATTTCTTTATCTTCATTATTACCTTCAGTAATTACTGTTCTATTATTTATGGCTTCACATTCAGATGAAACAGTTGATTTTGTTTAGTTACTCTTGGATAAGTTATTGGGTGGAACATTCATGAATGTAGTGTAGGGTAGTAAATAAATCTTGTAATAGTAAAAGTCACATTCGGATATTAATTGAGCTTTCTTTTCTGAATCAACGTTATTAGGTATATGAACAATGTTTAGCTTCTTGATGAGACAATCCAATGGATTGTCATCTTTTACCTCTAAGAGAAACACACATTTCTCATGTATGTGATTTTCACATTTATCAATGACTGTATCTTTTGCTCGGTTGTACCACTGAGCTAGGCAGAAAAGATAGCCATCTACTAATTCGAACATTTCCACTACATTACAAATGTAGTGATCTTCGTCTTTTCCTGCCTTCACGAAAGCATTATCATGGAAATTAAAAGTCTCTGTGTCCAATAAGCCTTGAGAGTAGTGCTTCTTTTCTTGAATGATGTCACTATTTCCCTTTTTCTTTTCGTACCGGTGAGGCCATCTCTTTCGAGCTTCTTCATCTGCAAAACACCCAAATCAAATACTTCACTATCTCTAGCCTCTTCTTCTTCTTCCTCCTCCTCAGTCATAGTGACATCACATTCTGTCACTGTGACATCATCATTAGGTTTATATGATGTCACCTTTTCACCAATTATATTAAACGACTCACAAAGCTTCTCCCATTCTTTCAGTAACGCAAGTAAATCTTCAGCAAATTGTACCAAAAACTCTAATATAACAATTTCAATAATCCAACCAAATACTTAGCAAATCTCCAATAATTAATAATACTAATTATAAATCCCCCTCCAACTTAGAACTCTCAGCATTAACAATTTCAATCGGTTTCAAAAAATTATCAGGCAAAGATAAAACAGGCTCATTCCCCGCAATTACCTTAAACGCTAGTGCTAAACTACACCCCAAAGCACGTGCTACTGGAACAGCCACAACATTCCCCACTTGAATATACCTCTCTTTCACCGGGCCTAGAAACTTGTAGTAGTCTGGGAAGCCTTGCAGACTTGCATTTTCACGTAGTGAGAACTTGATTTTGCACAGGATGCAAAATCACCTGTTTATGTGGTTCAGTTCTAGTAACAACTGTGGGAACAGTTTCATTCCACCAAAGCCTACCAAATGGCATTGACGATGAACCTCCTACGAAGCTCGTAGCATAGTCTGGGACCAACAGCTTTCCCGATTCACATGCGCTCTCGGGATGGCCGGATCAAACTCGACCTTATTAGTGTTCGGGTTAACACGGACACCTGTCAAATCACGAAAATTCGCACTTTCCTATGTGGCATATGTGTTACTCACTTATAATCGTCTGCATTCAGGAATAAAGGCCGGTGATCATATAAAGTCTCATGTAGTTCATCAGAACCACCCATCATAGCTTCTCTTTTTAATCGAATGAACTTTTGGAAATCAGTCTTCGGCTTCATACAATACGGTATTTTATCTCTTTGTTCATTATTCTCCACTTGGGGAGATCAGATAAAGCGTCATATAGGAAAAGCTCCTTTTCGAGGTCAGCATCGTTGCCATATTCATATGCCACTACATTTGACTCAAAGGAAACAAGAACAACTCCATGTACAACCACCTTATGAGTAGGTAAAGGATATTGTGGTAATTTGTCGGTAGGTAAAGCACCCCTACGGAATTGAGGAAGTCCATATGCACCTACAACCATCATACCTATTCGGGCTTGATAACCAAGGACCACTAATCGGGCCAAGGCGTAGCGTCCCAACAAGCCATGTGCAAATTTGATTATATCTACTACATTCTCCATAAATACAAATCTTGGCTTTAAAAATGTTACTATATCCATAAACACTTGCAATTGTTTATTTTTTTCATCCTCTAATGGGGTTTTTGAGTTTCTGAATCTATTAAAACTGCTTATACCTTGACAAGGTGGCCCACCGCATATAACATCGATTTTTCCAGGTAAAGGTAAAAGATTTGATTTGAACCCATTAATTAAAAACTCCTTCAGTTTTTCACCACAATTTCCTAAGCCTTTACGAGGCTCCCATGTGTCCTCATCAGGGCCATAGCCTTTCCATCAAACCTTAAAGTGTAGACTAGATTTTTTAACTTTATTCGTATCTCCATAACAAATTCAAGAATCTCTTCAACTTCAAATACTTCACTATCTCCAGCCTCTTCTTCTTCTTCTTCCTCCTCCTCAGTCATAGTGACATCACCTTCCGTCACTGTGACATCATAATTAGGTTTATCTGATGTCACCGTTTCACCAATTAGATTAAACGACTCACAAAGCTTCCCTCATTCTTTTAGTAACGCAAGTAAATCTTCAGCTAATTCATTTCTTACATGTGTTTCTGGATGTTTGAGTTTCAAACTCATGCATGTGTGTAGGTTTAAATCTATAGCCCTTTTCGTGATTAATTTAACTCCACCACGGTTAGCTTCAAGTACTAGACCAGTACTCATACCTCCACATCTTGAGTAAATATCTATTAACGTCATTTCTTTATCTGTTTTATCATATTTTAAATTAAAAAGTATTCTCTTTTACCACTACTTGTACATCTAATTGAGTTGTATTCTCTATTTCTTTTCAAAAGAAAATTAAATTCTACTAATAGTACATATATGATAGTTTTTCAATGTTAAGCTTTCTCCGTATGAAACATTAGAATAAATGAATATAATAGATAATGGTTACATTTTTAAAAAATTCATATGATAAACTAAACCTCATATAGAGTCGAAAATTAATAAATCATATTTTTTACATTATTTTTACATATTTTAAACTCTAAATATAATTCATATTTATCTCAAATAATAAATTTAATAAATTAATAAAGGTATAAAAACATATTTTTAGTCTAAAACTTACCTTGTAGAAGAAATGTCATGACCAACGACCACTTTTGAAACCATTTTCCTGTACAAAATACTAATAAATTAAGATCACAATTTTATCAAAATATTATGTTTTAAGGTCTAAATTGTTTCAAATAATGTATTTTCTGAATATTAATATGTAACAAATAAATAATATTGCATTCTAGTTCAAAAAAGGTGTGCAGATTATACACAAAAATATTCCGTAATACCAAACAAATACATTAAATACAAATCAATTACCTGAAATTGATATTATAGGCTTTAAATATTAGATTTGGGCTTAGAAAAAAACATAAAGAATATAATTTTCTAAAAGAAAATATAAATCTAGATCTACAAATGAGATGAAATGATCAATTTCTTTTTTAATTTCACCTCTAGTAATCTAAATATCTCTTCAAACTTTTTGTAGGATTAATCATAAAATCGTTGAATAAAAAAAATATTCAATTTTTGAAGATTATAAGAAATGAATAGACGAGGTGTATGATTATGTTACGGCTTGAGATAAATGAAAGTCTGATGAAATGCAAAACTAGGTCATAGGCCATATACGTATGTATAAATTGTGGTTTTTTATCTATTCAAATATAATTTTAATTAAAATACTCTCGTGTTTTAATTATGCAGGCATGTGTGTATATTTTATAAGATCCCTAATATTTTGCAAGTTGAATAAAAATATATAATTTAACGATATAATTATTTTAGTATTTGTTAATGAATTAATTTGATATAAATGTCTTAGTAGAACTATAAAAAGTTAGTTACTTTAGAATTTAGCTACCTATATATAAGCTATTTTCCTTGTGGTTGGGTCCTCAAACACATACTATAGTATCTTGATATAATTTTATAATCCAAACGATAAAACAATGAACAATATCACGTATATATGTATGATGAAAAACTAATCTTATGAAAGTTTATATTACTATTATTATAAAAATGTTATGATAATATGAGTACAGTGGAGACATTTCTTACATAATTAATTTTAAATAATATTTATTAATCTAATCTTAATATTGGTAAAATTAACAATCCTTATTATGATTTGCTTAAAAAAATATAATATTTATCTTTTAATACATTAATCATGCATTATATTGAAAAACAAAAATAAAAACTCCTTATTTGTAGAGATATCGGTTTTTATGAGAAATAATAAAGTCTTTGGGAAATGTATGACATATATGCATAAATTCATTAAAAAGAAGTTTACGAAAAATAAATAAAATTTAGCTTATTTAAAAATATAAAGATGTATATGAAGATAAGGTGATATCGATGGGATGAGAACAAATGGTTATAATGTTCACTCGTACAATGAATTTATTAAGCAAGAAAAGAAAAAAAATGACACTTTTTCTGTTTATGTTACCCTAGTTTTACATAATGTTAGGGTGATTATGAATGAATATAATAAGCGTGAAAAGGTTATCAAAATGATTGTACCAAAATAAAGATCTCTTAATTTATTATTGATATGGAGAAATGACCAATTTTTAGAATAGTTTCCAAAATTGAAAGAAAAAATATCGTACAAGTATAAAATATATAAATATTTTGATAAAATAATGTTAAATAAGTGAAATATTGTGCTTGATATATAACCATTGAAAACAACTTCAGATTCACATATTGCCTATTTTTAAAACCCATAAATCTTTACCAACAATTATTTATTAAACCACTAAACCCTATAATAAATAACCATTGAAAACACCTTTAGATTCACATATTAACCAATATCATTTAATATATATAAAAATAACATAAATAATATATAACTACTACTAATTTCTAACATAACCAACCATTTAATTCATTTTTATAATTCAAAAAGTCTAAATCTTGTTAGTATTAGTATATGTACACTTTTTGTGTTACATAGTTTTCGCAACATTATATTAAATCTATCAAGGTATAATTTACATGTATATCTAGATTTGTATTAATAAATTTAGAAGTAGGAATACTAATTTATTTTTAATTAATATTTATAAATGGACCAAGGCCATTATGCTTTACTTCTTGTAGCTTACAAATACACACACACACACACATATATATATATATATATATATATATATATATATATATATATATATATATATATAAGGATAATTTTATTTTAACAACTCATACACATAATATATAATACATACAATAAGTAAGAATAAAATAACGTGTGATACTATATGAAAACAAATCCAACACACTTTTATATATTATTTTTATATAACTTATGTTTTTTCAACGCAAAAACTTAAAAATAAATCTGTTCTCTCTTATTAAGCTCCTCCTACATTTAATATAATTTTTCTCTCTATTTATTTACAAAAGAAACTCGAACTGTACTAATAGTACATAACTTATAATATTCTATGTTTTTTTTTCTTCACCCATATTTTGAATAAATAATATTAGTAATTAATGACTAAAAATTAGAAATAAAGCCACATGATCATCATATCGTTTGGGTAATCAACAAATCATATACTTCATAATATTCGTCCATAGTTAAAATGGATAATTACTAACACATTACATGAAGTATTTCAAAAAAATTTATAACTCCAAAATTCTAAACTATATCAATTGACCTCACACGTTTAGTACACTCCGTCACGTAATGAAAATCCAACAATACTACATGGCTCCTACAATTGTACACACAATACAAATACACAATTAGCCAAAAAAACATGGACGAGCACAATACCACGATTGATGAAAATAAATACAATATTGGATCCAACAATACATTCAATTTGGATCCTCCTTCTCCAATTTTATTTATGCTTAACAACAATAAAATTTGAAATATAAGATTATATATTGAAACATAAGGCTGATTTTGAATTATCTACCATTACATTTATGGGGTATATGAAATCGATTGAATGATTGAGAATTTTTGAAAAAGAACAAAAAGGATTATTTGTGCGTAGTAGTTGAAGATCTATTGTATCCAACCAAAATCCCTAACGTTAACATGTCAGCTTTTATAAATGAGTAGATTTGAAGTCTTGAGGTCTCAATGCACTATAACAGGGTTGCATGTGTGCAGGAACTTCATACCCTTTGCCACATCGAGAGCGGTTTTTGTTCTTCTTTTTATATGGTTATTTTCACCAGGCTTGCACATTGAGCGTACGTATATCATCAATACTATTTTTTTGTCAAAATATATAATCAATACTATAAATTCAAACAAAACATAAAACCAAAAAATACGAATAAGTTAAAAAGAAAAAAATCAAGGCATAGTAATTTAAGCAATGTAGGTTTACTTAAGTATCATCCCACTTTTATAATTTGTATCAATCAAATACACAAAAAATATAGTAAAATCTATATTGGTCAATAATAAAAAAAATCAAGTAAATAAGTTAAATTACTAGACCATTATACATTTAATTCCTATTAGTGACCAACACATTTTTCGGTATAATTTTTATTCTCCTCTTTCTACTATACCAAGTCGAAAAGACATGGATACATATGTTTGTTTTTGTGAAGCCATAAATAATAAAACAGATATTACTGAAGGTAAAAATGAAGATAAAGAAATGACATTAATGGATATTTACTCACGATGTGGAGGTATGAGTACTGGTCTAGTACTTGGAGCTAACCATGGTGGAGTTTAATTAATCACGAAATGGGGTATAGATTCAAACCCACATGCATGCAAGAGTTTAAATCTATAGCCCATTTCGTGATTAATTTAACTCCACCACGGTTAGCTCCAAGTACGAGACCAGTACTCATACCTCCACATCCTAAGTAAATATCCATTAAATTCATTTCTTTATCTTCATTATTACCTTCAGTAATTACTGTTCTATTATTTATGGCTTCACATTCAGATGAAACAGTTGATTTTGTTTAGTTACTCTTGGATAAGTTATTGGGTGGAACATTCATGAATGTAGTGTAGGGTAGTAAATAAATCTTGTAATAGTAAAAGTCACATTCGGATATTAATTGAGCTTTCTTTTCTGAATCAACGTTATTAGGTATATGAACAATGTTTAGCTTCTTGATGAGACAATCCAATGGATTGTCATCTTTTACCTCTAAGAGAAACACACATTTCTCATGTATGTGATTTTCACATTTATCAATGACTGTATCTTTTGCTCGGTTGTACCACTGAGCTAGGCAGAAAAGATAGCCATCTACTAATTCGAACATTTCCACTACATTACAAATGTAGTGATCTTCGTCTTTTCCTGCCTTCACGAAAGCATTATCATGGAAATTAAAAGTCTCTGTGTCCAATAAGCCTTGAGAGTAGTGCTTCTTTTCTTGAATGATGTCACTATTTCCCTTTTTCTTTTCGTACTGGTGAGGCCATCTCTTTCGAGCTTCTTCATCTGCAAAACACCCAAATCAAATACTTCACTATCTCTAGCCTCTTCTTCTTCTTCCTCCTCCTCAGTCATAGTGACATCACATTCTGTCACTGTGACATCATCATTAGGTTTATATGATGTCACCTTTTCACCAATTATATTAAACGACTCACAAAGCTTCTCCCATTCTTTCAGTAACGCAAGTAAATCTTCAGCAAATTGTACCAAAAACTCTAATATAACAATTTCAATAATCCAACCAAATACTTAGCAAATCTCCAATAATTAATAATACTAATTATAAATCCCCCTCCAACTTAGAACTCTCAGCATTAACAATTTCAATCGGTTTCAAAAAATTATCAGGCAAAGATAAAACAGGCTCATTCCCCGCAATTACCTTAAACGCTAGTGCTAAACTACACCCCAAAGCACGTGCTACTGGAACAGCCACAACATTCCCCACTTGAATATACCTCTCTTTCACCGGGCCTAGAAACTTGTAGTAGTCTGGGAAGCCTTGCAGACTTGCATTTTCACGTAGTGAGAACTTGATTTTGCACAGGATGCAAAATCACCTGTTTATGTGGTTCAGTTCTAGTAACAACTGTGGGAACAGTTTCATTCCACCAAAGCCTACCAAATGGCATTGACGATGAACCTCCTACGAAGCTCGTAGCATAGTCTGGGACCAACGGCTTTCCCGATTCACATGCGCTCTCGGGATGGCCGGATCAAACTCGACCTTATTAGTGTTCGGGTTAACACGGACACCTGTCAAATCACGAAAATTCGCACTTTCCTATGTGGCATATGTGTTACTCACTTATAATCGTCTGCATTCAGGAATAAAGGCCGGTGATCATATAAAGTCTCATGTAGTTCATCAGAACCACCCATCATAGCTTCTCTTTTTAATCGAATGAACTTTTGGAAATCAGTCTTCGGCTTCATACAATACGGTATTTTATCTCTTTGTTCATTATTCTCCACTTGGGGAGATCAGATAAAGCGTCATATAGGAAAAGCTCCTTTTCGAGGTCAGCATCGTTACCATATTCATATGCCACTACATTTGACTCAAAGGAAACAAGAACAACTCCATGTACAACCACCTTATGAGTAGGTAAAGGATATTGTGGTAATTTGTCGGTAGGTAAAGCACCCCTACGGAATTGAGGAAGTCCATATGCACCTGCAACCATCATACCTATTCGGGCTTGATAACCAAGGACCACTAATCGGGCCAAGGCGTAGCGTCCCAACAAGCCATGTGCAAATTTGATTATATCTACTACATTCTCCATAAATACAAATCTTGGCTTTAAAAATGTTACTATATCCATAAACACTTGCAATTGTTTATTTTTTTCATCCTCTAATGGGGTTTTTGAGTTTCTGAATCTATTAAAACTGCTTATACCTTGACAAGGTGGCCCACCGCATATAACATCGATTTTTCCAGGTAAAGGTAAAAGATTTGATTTGAACCCATTAATTAAAAACTCCTTCAGTTTTTCACCACAATTTCCTAAGCCTTTACGAGGCTCCCATGTGTCCTCATCAGGGCCATAGCCTTTCCATCAAACCTTAAAGTGTAGACTAGATTTTTTAACTTTATTCGTATCTCCATAACAAATTCAAGAATCTCTTCAACTTCAAATACTTCACTATCTCCAGCCTCTTCTTCTTCTTCTTCCTCCTCCTCAGTCATAGTGACATCACCTTCCGTCACTGTGACATCATAATTAGGTTTATCTGATGTCACCGTTTCACCAATTAGATTAAACGACTCACAAAGCTTCCCTCATTCTTTTAGTAACGCAAGTAAATCTTCAGCTAATTCATTTCTTACATGTGTTTCTGGATGTTTGAGTTTCAAACTCATGCATGTGTGTAGGTTTAAATCTATGGCCCTTTTCGTGATTAATTTAACTCCACCACGGTTAGCTTCAAGTACTAGACCAGTACTCATACCTCCACATCTTGAGTAAATATCTATTAACGTCATTTCTTTATCTGTTTTATCATATTTTAAATTAAAAAGTATTCTCTTTTACCACTACTTGTACATCTAATTGAGTTGTATTCTCTATTTCTTTTCAAAAGAAAATTAAATTCTACTAATAGTACATATATGATAGTTTTTCAATGTTAAGCTTTCTCCGTATGAAACTTTAGAATAAATGAATATAATAGATAATGGTTACATTTTTAAAAAATTCATATGATAAACTAAACCTCATATAGAGTCGAAAATTAATAAATCATATTTTTTACATTATTTTTACATATTTTAAACTCTAAATATAATTCATATTTATCTCAAATAATAAATTTAATAAATTAATAAAGGTATAAAAACATATTTTTAGTCTAAAACTTACCTTGTAGAAGAAATGTCATGACCAACGACCACTTTTGAAACCATTTTCCTGTACAAAATACTAATAAATTAAGATCACAATTTTATCAAAATATTATGTTTTAAGGTCTAAATTGTTTCAAATAATGTATTTTCTGAATATTAATATGTAACAAATAAATAATATTGCATTCTAGTTCAAAAAAGGTGTGCAGATTATACACAAAAATATTCCGTAATACCAACCAAATACATTAAATACAAATCAATTACCTGAAATTGATATTATAGGCTTTAAATATTAGATTTGGGCTTAGAAAAAAACATAAAGAATATAATTTTCTAAAAGAAAATATAAATCTAGATCTACAAATGAGATGAAATGATCAATTTCTTTTTTAATTTCACCTCTAGTAATCTAAATATCTCTTCAAACTTTTTGTAGGATTAATCATAAAATCGTTGAATAAAAAAAATATTCAATTTTTGAAGATTATAAGAAATGAATAGACGAGGTGTATGATTATGTTACGGCTTGAGATAAATGAAAGTCTGATGAAATGCAAAACTAGGTCATAGGCCATATACGTATGTATAAATTGTGGTTTTTTATCTATTCAAATATAATTTTTAATTAAAATACTCTCGTGTTTTAATTATGCAGGCATGTGTGTATATTTTATAAGATCCCTAATATTTTGCAAGTTGAATAAAAATATATAATTTAACGATATAATTATTTTAGTATTTGTTAATGAATTAATTTGATATAAATGTCTTAGTAGAACTATAAAAAGTTAGTTACTTTAGAATTTAGCTACCTATATATAAGCTATTTTCCTTGTGGTTGGGTCCTCAAACACATACTATAGTATCTTGATATAATTTTATAATCCAAACGATAAAACAATGAACAATATCACGTATATATGTATGATGAAAAACTAATCTTATGAAAGTTTATATTACTATTATTATAAAAATGTTATGATAATATGAGTACAGTGGAGACATTTCTTACATAATTAATTTTAAATAATATTTATTAATCTAATCTTAATATTGGTAAAATTAACAATCCTTATTATGATTTGCTTAAAAAAATATAATATTTATCTTTTAATACATTAATCATGCATTATATTGAAAAACAAAAATAAAAACTCCTTATTTGTAGAGATATCGGTTTTTATGAGAAATAATAAAGTCTTTGGGAAATGTATGACATATATGCATAAATTCATTAAAAAGAAGTGTACGAAAAATAAATAAAATTTAGCTTATTTAAAAATATAAAGATGTATATGAAGATAAGGTGATATCGATGGGATGAGAACAAATGGTTATAATGTTCACTCGTACAATGAATTTATTAAGCAAGAAAAGAAAAAAAATGACACTTTTTCTGTTTATGTTACCCTAGTTTTACATAATGTTAGGGTGATTATGAATGAATATAATAAGCGTGAAAAGGTTATCAAAATGATTGTACCAAAATAAAGATCTCTTAATTTATTATTGATATGGAGAAATGACCAATTTTTAGAATAGTTTCCAAAATTGAAAGAAAAAATATCGTACAAGTATAAAATATATAAATATTTTGATAAAATAATGTTAAATAAGTGAAATATTGTGCTTGATATATAACCATTGAAAACAACTTCAGATTCACATATTGCCTATTTTTAAAACCCATAAATCTTTACCAACAATTATTTATTAAACCACTAAACCCTATAATAAATAACCATTGAAAACACCTTTAGATTCACATATTAACCAATATCATTTAATATATATAAAAATAACATAAATAATATATAACTACTACTAATTTCTAACATAACCAACCATTTAATTCATTTTTATAATTCAAAAAGTCTAAATCTTGTTAGTATTAGTATATGTACACTTTTTGTGTTACATAGTTTTCGCAACATTATATTAAATCTATCAAGGTATAATTTACATGTATATCTAGATTTGTATTAATAAATTTAGAAGTAGGAATACTAATTTATTTTTAATTAATATTTATAAATGGACCAAGGCCATTATGCTTTACTTCTTGTAGCTTACAAATACACACACACACACACACACACATATATATATATATATATATATATATATATATATATATATATATATATATATATATATATATATATATATAAGGATAATTTTATTTTAACAACTCATACACATAATATATAATACATACAATAAGTAAGAATAAAATAACGTGTGATACTATATGAAAACAAATCCAACACACTTTTATATATTATTTTTATATAACTTATGTTTTTTCAACGCAAAAACTTAAAAATAAATCTGTTCTCTCTTATTAAGCTCCTCCTACATTTAATATAATTTTTCTCTCTATTTATTTACAAAAGAAACTCGAACTGTACTAATAGTACATAACTTATAATATTCTATGTTTTTTTTTCTTCACCCATATTTTGAATAAATAATATTAGTAATTAATGACTAAAAATTAGAAATAAAGCCACATGATCATCATATCGTTTGGGTAATCAACAAATCATATACTTCATAATATTCGTCCATAGTTAAAATGGATAATTACTAACACATTACATGAAGTATTTCAAAAAAATTTATAACTCCAAAATTCTAAACTATATCAATTGACCTCACACGTTTAGTACACCCCGTCACGTAATGAAAATCCAACAATACTACATGGCTCCTACAATTGTACACGCAATACAAATACACAATTAGCCAAAAAAACATGGACGAGCACAAAACCACGATTGATGAAAATAAATACAATATTGGATCCAACAATACATTCAATTTGGATCCTCCTTCTCCAATTTTATTTATGCTTAACAACAATAAAATTTGAAATATAAGATTATATATTGAAACATAAGGCTGATTTTGAATTATCTACCATTACATTAATGGGGTATATGAAATCGATTGAATGATTGAGAATTTTTGAAAAAGAACAAAAAGGATTATTTGTGCGTAGTAGTTGAAGATCTATTGTATCCAACCAAAATCCCTAACGTTAACATGTCAGCTTTTATAAATGAGTAGATTTGAAGTCTTGAGGTCTCGATGCACTATAACAGGGTTGCATGTGTGCAGGAACTTCATACCCTTTGCCACATCGAGAGCGGTTTTTGTTCTTCTTTTTATATGGTTATTTTCACCAGGCTTGCACATTGAGCGTACGTATATCATCAATACTATTTTTTTGTCAAAATATATAATCAATACTATAAATTCAAACAAAACATAAAACCAAAAAATACGAATAAGTTAAAAAGAAAAGGATCAAGGCATAGTAATTTAAGCAATGTAGGTTTACTTAAGTATCATCCCACTTTTATAATTTGTATCAATCAAATACACAAAAGATATAGTAAAATCTATATTGGTCAATAATAAAAAAAATCAAGTAAGTAAGTTAAATTACTAGACCATTATACATTTAATTCCTATTAGTGACCAACACATTTTTCGGTATAATTTTTATTCTCCTCTTTCTACTATACCAAGTCGAAAAGACATGGATACATATGTTTGTTTTTGTGAAGCCATAAATAATAAAACAGATATTACTGAAGGTAAAAATGAAGATAAAGAAATGACATTAATGGATATTTACTCACGATGTGGAGGTATGAGTACTGGTCTAGTACTTGGAGCTAACCATGGTGGAGTTTAATTAATCACGAAATGGGGTATAGATTCAAACCCACATGCATGCAAGAGTTTAAATCTATAGCCCATTTCGTGATTAATTTAACTCCACCACGGTTAGCTCCAAGTACGAGACCAGTACTCATACCTCCACATCCTAAGTAAATATCCATTAAATTCATTACTTTATCTTCATTGTTACCTTTAGTAATTACTGTTCTATTATTTATGGCTTCACATTCAGATGAAACAGTTGATTTTGTTTAGTTACTCTTGGATAAGTTATTGGGTGGAACATTCATGAATGTAGTGTAGGGTAGTAAATAAATCTTGTAATAGTAAAAGTCACATTCGGATATTAATTGAGCTTTCTTTTCTGAATCAACGTTATTAGGTATATGAACAATGTTTAGCTTCTTGATGAGACAATCCAATGGATTGTCATCTTTTACCTCTAAGAGAAACACACATTTCTCATGTATGTGATTTTCACATTTATCAATGACTGTATCTTTTGCTCGGTTGTACCACTGAGCCATGCAGAAAAGGTAGTCATCTACTGATTCGAACATTTCCACTACATTACAAATGTAGTGATCTTCTTCTTTTCCTACCTTCACGAAAGCATTATCATGGAGATTGAAAGTCTCTGTGTCCACTAAACCTTGAGAGTAGTGCTTCTTTTCTTGAATGACGTCACTATTTCTCTTTTTCTTTTCGTACCGGTGAGGCCATCTCTTTCGAGCTTCTTCATCAGAAAACCACCCAAATCAAATACTTCACTATATCTAGCCTCTTCTTCTTCTTCCTCTTCCTCAGTCAAAGTGACATCACCTTCCGTCACTGTGACATCATCATTAGGTTTATCTGATGTCACCTTTTCACCAATTAGATTAAACGACTCACAAAGCTTCTCCCATTCTTTCAGTTACGCAAGTAAATCTTCAGCAAAGTGTACCAAAAACTCTAATATGACAAGTTCAATAATCCAACAAAATACTCCACCTCCCTCCTACTAAGAAATCTCCAATAATTAATAATAATAATAATTATAAATCCCCCTCCAACTTATAACTCTCAGCATTAACAATCTCAATCGGTTTCAAAAAATTATCAAGCAAAGATAAAACAGGCTCATTCCCCGTAATTCCCTTAAACGCTAGGGCCAAACTATACCCCAAAGCACGTTCTACTAGAAAAGCCACAACATTCCCCACTTGAATATACCTCTCTTTAACCGGGCTAATAAGCTTGTAGTAGTCCGGAAAGCCTTGCAGTCTTACATTTTCACGTAGTGAGAACTCGATTTTGCACAAGATGCAAAATCACCTGATTATGTGGTTCAGCTCTAGTAACAACTGTGGGAACAGTTTCATCCCACCAAAGCCTACCAAATGGCTTTGACGATGAACCTCCTAAGAAGCTCATAGCATAGTATGGGACCAATGGCTTTCCCGATTTCACATGAGATCTCGCGATGGTCGGATCAAACTCGACCTTATTAGTGTTCGGGTTAACACGGACACCTGTCAAATCACGAAAATTCGCACCCTTCCTCTGTGGAATATGTGTTACTCGCTCATAATCGCCCGCATTCAAGAATAAAGACCGGTGATCATATAAAGTCTCTTGTAGTTCATCAGAACCACCCAGCATAACTTCTCTTTTTAATCGAATGAATTATCTAGTTTCAAGATTTAGAAACCTATTGTATCACAAATATAATTGTTATTTCCCCAACTATACACGTATACTATCTTTGTTGTTCTCCAACATAAATAACATTTAATCAAGTTGTCTTTTTATAAATTTTAATGAATTTGCCATAAGTAAATTATATTTGGCTACTAGTTATGTGTAATTAATTGATGGCCAAGAAGAGATATTAGTTTCAACATTGGTTATGGGGCTATTGTTCGATGTAAATTTTATGTAAATAACTATATATTTTATACTTGTACGGTATTTTTACTTTCAATTTTGGAAACTATTCTAAAAAAATTGGTCATTTCTCCATATCAATAATAAACTAAGAGATCTTTATTTTGGTACATTCATTTTAATAACATTCTCTCGCTCATTCTATTCATTCATAATCACCCTAACATTATGTAAAACTAGGGCAACATAAACAGAAAAAGTGTCATTTTCTTTTTTTTCTTTTCTTGCTTAATAAATTCATTGTCCGAGTGAACATTATAACCATTTTTTCTCATCCTATCGATATCACCTTATCTTTAAATAAGTTAAATTTATTTATTTTTTGTACACTTCTTTCCAATGAATTTATGCATATATGTCATACATTTCCCAAAGACTTTATTATTTCTCATAAAAACCGATATCTCAACAAATAAGGAGTTTTTCTTTTTGTTTTTCAATATAATCAATGAATAAAGTAACAAAAGATAAATATTATATTTTTTTAGGCAAATCATAATAAGGATAGTTAATTTTACCAATATTACGATTAGATTATTAAATATTATTTATAATTTATTATGTAAGAATTGTCTCCACTGTACTCATATTATCATAACATTTTTATAATAATGGTATATTAAAATTTCATAAGATTAGTTTTTCATCATACATATATACATGATATAGGTCATTGTTCTTACGTTTGGATTATAAAATTATATCATGATACTATAGCATGTGTTTGAGGACACAACCACAAGGAAAATAACTTATATATGGATAGCTAAATTCTAAAGGAAATAATATTTTCCTAGTTCTACTAAGACATTTATATCAACTTAATTGCTTAAAAAATACTAGAATAATTATATCGTTAAATTATATATTTTTATTTAACTTGCAAAATATTAGGGATCTTATAAAATATATACACATGCCTGCATAATTAAAACAGGAGAGTATTTAAATTAAAAATTATATTTGAATAGATAAAAGCCCACAATTTATACATACGTATATGGCTGAATGAAAATGGTCTAATTTTTGTATATATTTAAACTAATAGTCCCGGCCCAGAAAACGACAAAAAATTATAATATTTAGGGAAAATTCTATGACCTAGTTTTTCATTTCATCACGCTTTCATTTATCTCAAGCCTTAATATAATCATACACCTTGTCTATTCATTTCTTACAATATTCAAAAATTGAATATTTTTTTTCATTCAACGATTTTATGACTAACCCAACAAAAAGTTTGAAGAGATATTTAGATTACTTGAGGTGAAATTAATAAAGAAATTGATTTATTCATCTCATTTGTAGATCTAGATTTATATTTTCTTTTAGAAAATTATATTATTTATGTTTTTTTCTAAGCTCAAATCTAAGATTTAAAGCCTATAATATCAATTTCAGGTAATTGATTTATATTTATTGTATTTGTTTGGTATTACCGAATATTTTTGTGTATAATCTGCACACCTTTTATTAACTAGAATGCAATCTTATTTATTTGTTGCATATTAATTTTCATAAAATACATTATTTGAAACAATTTAGATCTTAAAACATAATATTCTGATGAAATTGTGATCTTAATTTATTAGTAATTTGTACAGGAAAATGATTTCAGAAGTGGTAGTTGGTCATGACATTTCTTCTACAAGGTAAGTTTTATACTAAAAATATGTTTTTATACCTTTATTAATTTATTAAGTTTATAATTTGACATAAATATAAATTATATTTAGAGTTTAAAATATGCAAGAATAATGTAAAAAATATGATTTTTAATTTTTGACTCTATAGGAGGTTTAGTTTATCATATAAAGTTTTTAAATTTGTAATCATTATCTACTATTTTCATTTATTCTAAACTTTCATACAGAGAAAGCTTAACATAAAAAAACAATCATATGTGTACTATAAGTAGAATTTAATTTTCTTTTGAAAAGAAATAGAGAATACAACTCAATTAGATGTACAAGTAGTGGTAAAAAAGAATACTTTTAAATTTCAAATATGATAAAACAGATAAAGAAATGACGTTAATGGATGTGGAGGTATGTTGTGGTCTAGTACTTCGAGTTAACCGTGGTGGAGTTAAAAATTTCAAGAATCTCTTCAACTTCAAATACTTCACTATCTCCAGCCTCTTCTTCTTCCTCCTCCTCAGTCATAGTGACATCACCTTCCGTGTGACATCATCATTAGGTTAATCTGATGTCACCTTTTCAGCAATTAGATTAAACGACTCACAGAGCTTCTCCCATTCAAGTAAATCTTATTCATTTCTAACCACGGTTAGCTCCAAGTACTAGACTAATACTCATACCTCCACGAGTAAATATCCATTAAAGTAATCTCTTTATCTTCATTTTTACCTTCATAATTTCAGTTTTATTATTTATGGCTTCACTAAAACATACATATGTATCCATGTCTTTTCGACTTGGTGTAGTAGAAAGAGGAGAATAAAAATTATAAAGAAAAGTGTGTTGGTCACTAATAGGAATTAAATGTATAATGGTCTAGTAATTGAACTTATTTACTTGATTATTTTTTTATTATTGACCAATCCAGATTTTATTATATCTTTTGTTTATTTGATTGATACAAATTATAAAAGTGGGATGATACTTAAGTAAGCCTACACTGCTTAAATTACTATGCTTTGATCCTTTTCTTTTTAACTTATTCCTATTTTTCGGTTTTATGTTTTGTTTGATTTTATAGCATTGATGATATATTTTGACAAAAAAATAGTATTGATGATATACGTACGCTCGATGTGCAAGCCTGGTGAAATAACCATATAAAAAAAGAACAAAAACCACTCTCGATGTGGCAAAGGGAATGAAGTACCTGCACACATGCAACCCTGTTATAGGGCATCGAGACCTCAAGACTTCAAATCTACTCATTTATTAAAACTGACATGTTAAGGTTAGTGATTTTGGTTGGATACAATAGATTTTCAACTACTATGCACAAATAAACCTTTTTGTTCTTTTTCAAAAATTCTCACTCATTAAATCAATTTCATATACCACAAAAATGTAATGGTAGATAATTTAAAATCAGCCTTATGTTTCAATATATTATATTAGGTTTCAATTTTTATCGTTGTTAAGCATAAATGAAATTGGAGAAGGAGGATACAAATTGAATGTATTGTTGGATCCAATATTGTATTTATTTTCATCAATCGTGGTTTTGTGCTTGTCCATGTTTTTTTGGCTAATTGTGTATTTGTATTGCATGTACAACTGTAGGAGCCATGTATATGTAGAATTGTTAGATTTTCATTACGTGACGGGGTGTACTAAACGTGTGAGGTCAATTGGTATAGTTTAGAATTTGAGAGGTTAACTTCATGTAATGTGTTAGTAATTATCCATTTTAACTATGGACGAATATTATGAAATATATGATTTGTTGATGACCCAGACGATATGATGGGTGTTTATCATGTGGATTTTTTTCTACTTTTGTATTCATTAATTACTAATATTATTTATTCAAAATATGGGTGAAGAAAAAATAACTTAAAATATTATAAGTTGTGTATTATTAGTACAACTCGATTTTATTTTGGAAATAAATAGATAGAAAAACTATATTAACTGTAGGAGGAGCTTAATAAGAGAGAACGGATTTATTTTTAAGTTTTAGCGTTGAAAAAACAAAAGTTATGTAAAAATAATATATAAACGTGTGTTGGATTAATTTTCATACAGTATCACACGTTATTTTATTCTTACTTATTGTATGTATTATATATTATGTGTATGAGTTGTTAAAATAAAATTATCCTTATATATATATATATATATTTGTAAGCTACAAGAAGTAAAGCATAATGGCCTTGGTCTATTTATAAATATTAATTAACTATAAATTAGTATTCCTACTTCTAAATTTATTAATACAAATCTAGATATACATGTAAATTATACCTTGATAGATTTAATATAAAGTTGCAAAAACTATGTAACACAAAAAGTATACATATACTAATACTAACAAGATTTAGACTTTTTGAGCTATAAAAACGAATTAAATGGTTTATTATGTTAGAAATTAGTAGTAGTTATATATTATTTCTGTTATTTATATATATATATATATATATATTAAATGATAATGGTTAATATGTGAATCTGAAGGTGTTTTCAATGGTTATGTATTATAGGGTTTAGTGGTTTAATGGTTTAATAAATAATTGTTGGTAAAGATTTATGGGTAAAAATAGGCAACATGTGAATCTGGACTTGTTTTCAATGGTTATATATCAAGCACAATATTTCACTTATTTAACATTCTTTTATCTAAATAATTATATATTTTATACTTGTACGTTATTTTTTCTTTCAATTTTAGAAACTAAATTAAAAAAATTGGTCATTTTTCCATATCAATAATAAACTAAGAGAACTTTATTTTGGTACAGTTATTTTAATAACATTCTCTTGCTCATTATATTCATTCAGAATCACCCTAACATTATGTAAAACTAGGGTAACATACACAGAAAAAGTATCATTTTCTTTTTTTCTTTTCTTGCTTAATAAATTCATTGTCCGAGTGAACATATAACCATTTGTTCTCATCCTATCGATATCACCTTATCTCCATATACATCTTTATATTGAATATATGCATATATGTCATACATTTCCCAAAGACTTTATTATTTCTCATAAAAACCGATATCTCAACAAATAAGGAGTTTTTCTTTTTGTTTTTCAATATAATCAATGATTAAAGTATCAGAAGATAAATATTATATGATTTTAGGAAAATCATAATAAGGATAGTTAATTTTACCAATATTAAGATTATATTAATAAATATTATTTAAAATTAATTATGTAAGAATTGTCTCTACTGTACTCATATTATCATAACATTTTTATAATAATAGTATATTAAACTTTCATAAGATTAGTTTTTCATCATACATACATACGTGATATTGGTCATTATTCTAATGTTTCGATTATAAAATTATATCAAGATACTATAGTATGTGTTTGAGGACCCAACCACAAGGAAAATAACTTATATATGGATAGCTAAATTCTAAAGGAACTATTTTTTTCCTAATTCTACTAAGACATTTATATCAACATAATTTATTATTAAATACTAAAATAATTATATCGTTAAATTACATAATTTAATTTAACTTGCAAAATATTATGGATCTTATAAAATATACACACATGCCTGCATAATTAACACAAAAGAGTATTTTAAATTAAAAATTATATTTGAATAGATAAAAACCACAATTTATACATATGTATATGGCCCAATGAAAACTGTCTAATTTTTTTAATATATTTAAACTAATAGGCCCGGCCCATAAAACAACAAAAAATTATAATATTTAGGGAAAATTCTGTGACCTAGTTTTTCATTTCATCACACTTTCATTTATCTCAAGCCGTAATATTATCATATACCTTGTCTATTCATTTCTTACAATCTTCAAAAATTGAATATTTTTTTTCGTTCAACGATTTTATGATTAAACCTACAGAAAGTTTGAAAAGATATTTAGATCACTAGAGGTGAAATTAAAAAAGAAATTAATTTTTTCATCTCATTTGTAGATCTAGATTTATAGTTTCTTTTAGAAAATTATATTATTTATGTTTATTCCTAAGCCCAAAACTATGATTTAAAGCCTATAATATCAAATTCAGGTAACTGATTTGTATTAATTGTATTTGTTTGGTATTACCGAATATTTTTGTGTATAATCTGCACACCTTTTATTAACTAGAATGCAATCTTAATTATTTTTTACATATTAATTTTCAGAAAAAACATTATTTGAAACAATTTAGATCTTAAAACATAATATTTGATGAAATTGTGATCTTTATTTATTAGTATTTTGTACAGGAAACTGATTTCAGAAGCAGTAGTTGGTCATGACATTTCTTCTACAAGGTAAGTTTTCGACTAAAAATATGTTTTTATACCTTTATTGATTTATTAAATTTATAATTTGACATAAATATAAATTATATTTAGAGTTTAAAATATATAAGAATAATGTAAAAAATATGATTTATTAATTTCTGACTCGATGTTTAGTTTATGATATGAATTTATTATATTTGTAACCATTATCTACTAGAGCTAAACCACATAATCAGGTGATTTTGCATCATGTGCAAAATCGAGTTCTCACTATACGTGAAAGTGCAAGACTGCAAGACTTCCCTTACTACTACAAGGTTCTTGTCCCAGTGAAAGAGAGGTATATTCAAGTGGGGAATAATGTGTTTGTTCTTGGGGTATAGTTTGGCACTAGCGTTGAAGGGAATTGCGGGGAATGAGCCTGTTTTATGTTTGCCTGATAATTTTTTTAAACCTGATTGAGATTGTTAATGCTTAGAGTTCTAAGTTGGAGGGGGATTTATAATTATTATTATTAATTATTAGAGATTTGTTAGTAGGAGGGAGGTGGAGTATTTGGTTGGATCATTGAAATTGTTATATTAGCATTTTTGGTATAATCTTCAGCAAATTGTACCAAACACTCTAATATAACAATTTCAATAATCCAACCAAATACTCCACCTCCCTCCTACTAACAAGTCTCCAATAATTAATAATATTAATTATAAATCCCCCTCCAACTTAGAACTCTCAGCATTAACAATCTCAATCGGTTTCAAAAAATTATCAGGCAAAGATAAAACAGGCTCATTCCCCGCAATTCCCTTAAACGCTAGTGCCAAACTATAGCCCAAAGCACGTGCTACTGGCCACAACATTCCCCACTTGAATATACCTCTCTTTCACCGGGCCAAGAAGCTTGAGTAGTCCGGGAAGCCTTGCAGTCTTGCATTTTCACGTAGTGAGAACTTGATTTTGCAGAGTATGCAAAATCACCTGTTTATGTGGTTCAACTCTAGTAACAACTGTGGGAACAGTTTCATTCCACCAAAGCCTACCAAATGGCTTTGACGATAAACCTCCTACGAAGCTCATAGCATAGTCTGGGACCAACGGCTTTCCCGATTCACATGCGCTCTCGGGATGGCCGGATGAAACTCGACCTTATTAGTGTTCGGGTTAACACGGACACCTGTCAAATCACGAAAATTCGCACTTTCCTATGTGGAATATGTGTTACTCGCTCATAATCGGCTGGCTTCAGGAATAAAGGCCGGTGATCATGTAAATTCTCCTGTAGTTCATCAGAACCACCCAGCATAGCTTCTCTTTTTAATCGAATGAACTTTTGGAAATCAGTCTTCGGCTTCATACAATATGGTATTTCATCTCTTTGTTCATTCTTCTCCACTTGGGGAGATCAGATAAAGCGTCATATAGGAAAAGCTCCTTTTCGAGGTCAGCATCGTTACCATCTTCATACGCCACTACATTTGACTCAAAGGAAACAAGAACAACTCCATGTACAACCACCTTATGAGTAGGTAAAGGATATTGTGGTAATTTGTCGGTAGGTAAAGCACCCCTACGAAATTGAGGAAGTCCTATGCACCTGCAGCCATCATACCTATTCGGGCTTGATAACCAAGGACCACTAATCGGGCCAAGGCGTAGCGTCCCAACAAGCCCTGTGCAAATTTGATTATATCTACTACATTCTCCATTAATACAAATCTTGGCTTTAAAAATGTTACTATATCCATAAACACTTGCAATTGTTTATTTTTTTCATCCTATAATGGGTTTTTTTGAGTTTCTGAATCTATTAAAACTGCTTATACCTTGACAAGGTGGCCAACCGCATATAACATCGATTTTTCCAGGTAAAGGTAAAAGATTTGATTTGAACCCATTAGTTAAAAACTCCTTAAGTTTTTCACCACAATTTCCTAAGCCTTTACGAGGCTTCCATGTGTCCTCATCAGGGCCATAGCCTTTCCATCAAACCTTAAAGTGTAGACCAGATTTTTTAACTTTATTCATATCTCCATAACAAATTTCAAGAATCTCTTCAACTTCAAATACTTCACTATCTCCAACCTCTTCTTCTTCTTCCTCCTCCTCAGTCATAGTGACATCGCCTTCCGTCACTGTGACATCATAATTAGGTTTATCTGATGTCACGTTTCACCAATTAAATTAAACGACTCACAAAGCTTCCCTCATTCTTATAGTAACGCAAGTAAATCTTCAGCTAATTCATTTCTCACCTGTGTTTCTGGATGGTTGAGTTTCAAACTCTTTCATGTGTGTAGGTTTAAATCTATAGCCTTTTTTGTGATTAATTTAACTCCACCACGGTTAGCTTCAAGTACTAGACCAGTACTCATACCTCCACATCTTGAGTAAATATCCATTAACGTCATTTTTTTATCTGTTTTATCATATTTTAAGTTAAAAAGTATTCTCTTTTACCAAAACTTGTACATCTAATTGAGTTGTATTCTCTATTTCTTTTCAAAAGAAAAATAAATTCTACTAATTGACCTCCCACGTTTAGTAGACCCCGTCACGTAATGAAATTCCAACAATACTGCATGGCTCCTACAGTTGTACATGAAATACAAATACACAATTAGCCAAAAAAACATGGACGAGCACAACTCCCCGATTGATGAAAATAAATACAATATTAGATCCAACAATACATTCAATTTGGATCCTCCTTCTCCAATTTTATTTATACTTAACAACAATAAAAATTGAAACCTAACATTATATATTGAAACATAAGGCTGGTTTTGAATTATCTACCATTACATTTATGGGGTATATGAAATCGATTGAATGAGTGAGAATTTTTGAAAACGAACAAAAAGGTTTATTTGTGCGTAGTAGTTGAAGATCTATTGTATCCAATTAAAATAACTAACCTTAACATGTCAGTTTTTATAAATGAGTAGATTTGAAGTCTTGAGGTCTCGATTCACTATAACAGAGTTGCATGTGTGTAGGTACTTCATACCCTTTGCCATATCTAAAGCGTTTTTTGTTCTTCTTTTTTATATGGTTATTTTCACCAGGCTTGCACATCGAGCGTACGTATATCATCAATACTATTTTTTTGTCAAAATATATCATCAATACTATAAAATCAAACAAAACATAAAACCAAAAAATACGAATAAGTTAAACAGAAAAGGATCAAGGCATAGTAATTTAAGCAGTGTAGGTATACTTAAGTATCATCCCACATTTATAATTTGTATCAATCAAATAAATAAAAGATATAGTAAAATCTAGATTGGTCAATAATAAAAAAATAATTAATTAAATAAGTTAAATTACTAGACCATTATACATTTAATTCCTATTAGTGACCGCACACTTTTCTGTATAATTTTTATTCTCCTCTTTCTACTACACCAAGTCGAAAAGACATGGCTACATATGTATGTTTTTGTGAAGCCATAAATAATAGAACCGAAATTACTGAAGGTAAAAATAAAGATAAAGAAATGAGGTTAATGGATATTTACTCAGGATGTGGAGGGATGAGTACTAGTCTAGTACTTGGAGCTAACCGTGGTGGAGTTAAATTAATCACGAAATGGGCTATAGATTTAAACCCGCACGCATGCAAGAGTTTAAATCTATAGCCCATTTCGTGATTAATTTAACTCCACCACGGTTAGCTCTAAGTATGAGATCAGTACTCAAACCTCCACATCCTGAGTAAATATCCATTAACGTCATTTCTATATCTTCATTTTTACCTTCAGTAAATACTGTTTTATTATTTATGGCTTCACATTCAGATGAAACAGTTTATTTTGTTTAGTTACTCTCGGATAAGTTATTGGGTGGAACATTCATGAATGTAGTGTAGGGTAGTAAATAAAGCTTGTCATAGTAAAAGTCACATTCGGATATTAATTGAGCTTTCTTTTCTAAATCAACTTTATTAGGTATATGAACGATGTTTAGCTTCTTGATGAGACAATCCAATGGATTGTCATCTTTTACCTCTGAGCGAAACACATATTTCTCATGTATGTGATTTTCACATTTATCAATGACTGTATCTTTTGTTCGGTAGTACCACTGAGCTAGGCAGAAAAGATAGCCATCTACTAATTCGAACATTTCCACTACATTACAAATGTAGTGATCTTCGTCTTTTCCTGCCTTCACGAAAGCATTATCATGGAAATTAAAAGTCTCTGTGTCCACTAAGCCTTGAGAGTAGTGCTTCTTTTCTTGAATGATGTCACTATTTTCCTTTTTCTTTTCGTACCGGTGAGGCCATCTCTTTCGAGCTTCTTCATCTGCAAAACACCCAAATCAAATACTTCACTATCTCTAGCCTCTTCTTCTTCTTCCTCCTCCTCAGTCATAGTGACATCACATTCTGTCACTGTGACATCATCATTAGGTTTATATGATGTCACCTTTTCACCAATTATATTAAACGACTCACAAAGCTTCTCCCATTCTTTCAGTAACGCAAGTAAATCTTCAGCAAATTGTACCAAAAACTCTAATATAACAATTCAAATAATCCAACCAAATACTCAGCAAATCTCCAATAATTAATAATACTAATTATAAATCCCCCTCCAACTTAGAACTCTCAGCATTAACAATTTCAATCGGTTTCAAAAAATTATCAGGCAAAGATAAAACAGGCTCATTCCCCGCAATTACCTTAAACGCTAGTGCTAAACTACACCCCAAAGCACGTGCTACTGGAACAGCCACAACATTCCCCACTTGAATATACCTCTCTTTCACCGGGCCTAGAAACTTGTAGTAGTCCGGGAAGCCTTGCAGACTTGCATTTTCACGTAGTGAGAACTTGATTTTGCACAGGATGCAAAATCACCTGTTTATGTGGTTCAGTTCTAGTAACAACTGTGGGAACAGTTTCATTCCACCAAAGCCTACCAAATGGCATTGACGATGAACCTCCTACGAAGCTCGTAGCATAGTCTGGGACCAACGGCTTTCCCGATTCACATGCGCTCTCGGGATGGCCGGATCAAACTCGACCTTATTAGTGTTCGGGTTAACACGGACACCTGTCAAATCACGAAAATTCGCACTTTCCTATGTGGCATATGTGTTACTCACTCATAATCGTCTGCATTCAGGAATAAAGGCCGGTGATCATATAAAGTCTCATGTAGTTCATCAGAACCACCCATCATAGCTTCTCTTTTTAATCGAATGAACTTTTGGAAATCAGTCTTCGGCTTCATACAATACGGTATTTTATCTCTTTGTTCATTATTCTCCACTTGGGGAGATCAGATAAAGCGTCATATAGGAAAAGCTCCTTTTCGAGGTCAGCATCGTTACCATATTCATATGCCACTACATTTGACTCAAAGGAAACAAGAACAACTCCATGTACAACCACCTTATGAGTAGGTAAAGGATATTGTGGTAATTTGTCGGTAGGTAAAGCACCCCTACGGAATTGAGGAAGTCCATATGCACCTGCAACCATCATACCTATTCGGGCTTGATAACCAAGGACCACTAATCGGGCCAAGGCGTAGCGTCCCAACAAGCCATGTGCAAATTTGATTATATCTACTACATTCTCCATAAATACAAATCTTGGCTTTAAAAATGTTACTATATCCATAAACACTTGCAATTGTTTATTTTTTTCATCCTCTAATGGGGTTTTTGAGTTTCTGAATCTATTAAAACTGCTTATACCTTGACAAGGTGGCCCACCGCACATAACATCGATTTTTCCAGGTAAAGATAAAAGATTTGATTTGAACCCATTAATTAAAAACTCCTTCAGTTTTTCACCACAATTTCCTAAGCCTTTACGAGGCTCCCATGTGTCCTCATCAGGGCCATAGCCTTTCCATCAAACCTTAAAGTGTAGACTAGATTTTTTAACTTTATTCGTATCTCCATAACAAATTCAAGAATCTCTTCAACTTCAAATACTTCACTATCTCCAGCCTCTTCTTCTTCTTCTTCCTCCTCCTCAGTCATAGTGACATCACCTTCCGTCACTGTGACATCATAATTAGGTTTATCTGATGTCACCGTTTCACCAATTAGATTAAACGACTCACAAAGCTTCCCTCATTCTTTTAGTAACGCAAGTAAATCTTCAGCTAATTCATTTCTTACATGTGTTTCTGGATGTTTGAGTTTCAAACTCATGCATGTGTGTAGGTTTAAATCTATAGCCCTTTTCGTGATTAATTTAACTCCACCACGGTTAGCTTCAAGTACTAGACCAGTACTCATACCTCCACATCTTGAGTAAATATCTATTAACGTCATTTCTTTATCTGTTTTATCATATTTTAAATTAAAAAGTATTCTCTTTTACCACTACTTGTACATCTAATTGAGTTGTATTCTCTATTTCTTTTCAAAAGAAAATTAAATTCTACTAATAGTACATATATGATAGTTTTTCAATGTTAAGCTTTCTCCGTATGAAACTTTAGAATAAATGAATATAATAGATAATGGTTACATTTTTAAAAAATTCATATGATAAACTAAACCTCATATAGAGTCGAAAATTAATAAATCATATTTTTTACATTATTTTTACATATTTTAAACTCTAAATATAATTCATATTTATCTCAAATAATAAATTTAATAAATTAATAAAGGTATAAAAACATATTTTTAGTCTAAAACTTACCTTGTAGAAGAAATGTCATGACCAACGACCACTTTTGAAACCATTTTCCTGTACAAAATACTAATAAATTAAGATCACAATTTTATCAAAATATTATGTTTTAAGGTCTAAATTGTTTCAAATAATGTATTTTCTGAATATTAATATGTAACAAATAAATAATATTGCATTCTAGTTCAAAAAAGGTGTGCAGATTATACACAAAAATATTCCGTAATACCAAACAAATACATTAAATACAAATCAATTACCTGAAATTGATATTATAGGCTTTAAATATTAGATTTGGGCTTAGAAAAAAACATAAAGAATATAATTTTCTAAAAGAAAATATAAATCTAGATCTACAAATGAGATGAAATGATCAATTTCTTTTTTAATTTCACCTCTAGTAATCTAAATATCTCTTCAAACTTTTTGTAGGATTAATCATAAAATCGTTGAATAAAAAAAATATTCAATTTTTGAAGATTATAAGAAATGAATAGACGAGGTGTATGATTATGTTACGGCTTGAGATAAATGAAAGTCTGATGAAATGCAAAACTAGGTCATAGGCCATATACGTATGTATAAATTGTGGTTTTTTATCTATTCAAATATAATTTTTAATTAAAATACTCTCGTGTTTTAATTATGCAGGCATGTGTGTATATTTTATAAGATCCCTAATATTTTGCAAGTTGAATAAAAATATATAATTTAACGATATAATTATTTTAGTATTTGTTAATGAATTAATTTGATATAAATGTCTTAGTAGAACTATAAAAAGTTAGTTACTTTAGAATTTAGCTACCTATATATAAGCTATTTTCCTTGTGGTTGGGTCCTCAAACACATACTATAGTATCTTGATATAATTTTATAATCCAAACGATAAAACAATGAACAATATCACGTATATATGTATGATGAAAAACTAATCTTATGAAAGTTTATATTACTATTATTATAAAAATGTTATGATAATATGAGTACAGTGGAGACATTTCTTACATAATTAATTTTAAATAATATTTATTAATCTAATCTTAATATTGGTAAAATTAACAATCCTTATTATGATTTGCTTAAAAAAATATAATATTTATCTTTTAATACATTAATCATGCATTATATTGAAAAACAAAAATAAAAACTCCTTATTTGTAGAGATATCGGTTTTTATGAGAAATAATAAAGTCTTTGGGAAATGTATGACATATATGCATAAATTCATTAAAAAGAAGTGTACGAAAAATAAATAAAATTTAGCTTATTTAAAAATATAAAGATGTATATGAAGATAAGGTGATATCGATGGGATGAGAACAAATGGTTATAATGTTCACTCGTACAATGAATTTATTAAGCAAGAAAAGAAAAAAAATGACACTTTTTCTGTTTATGTTACCCTAGTTTTACATAATGTTAGGGTGATTATGAATGAATATAATAAGCGTGAAAAGGTTATCAAAATGATTGTACCAAAATAAAGATCTCTTAATTTATTATTGATATGGAGAAATGACCAATTTTTAGAATAGTTTCCAAAATTGAAAGAAAAAATATCGTACAAGTATAAAATATATAAATATTTTGATAAAATAATGTTAAATAAGTGAAATATTGTGCTTGATATATAACCATTGAAAACAACTTCAAATTCACATATTGCCTATTTTTAAAACCCATAAATCTTTACCAACAATTATTTATTAAACCACTAAACCCTATAATAAATAACCATTGAAAACACCTTTAGATTCACATATTAACCAATATCATTTAATATATATAAAAATAACATAAATAATATATAACTACTACTAATTTCTAACATAACCAACCATTTAATTCATTTTTATAATTCAAAAAGTCTAAATCTTGTTAGTATTAGTATATGTACACTTTTTGTGTTACATAGTTTTCGCAACATTATATTAAATCTATCAAGGTATAATTTACATGTATATCTAGATTTGTATTAATAAATTTAGAAGTAGGAATACTAATTTATTTTTAATTAATATTTATAAATGGACCAAGGCCATTATGCTTTACTTCTTGTAGCTTACAAATACACACACACATATATATATATATATATATATATATATATATATATATATATATAAGGATAATTTTATTTTAACAACTCATACACATAATATATAATACATACAATAAGTAAGAATAAAATAACGTGTGAGACTATATGAAAACAAATCCAACACACTTTTATATATTATTTTTATATAACTTATGTTTTTCCAACGCAAAAACTTAAAAATAAATCTGTTCTCTCTTATTAAGCTCCTCCTAGAGTTAATATAGTTTTTCTATCTTTTTATTTCCAAAAGAAAATCGAGTTGTACTAATAGTACACAACTTATAATATTTTAAGTTATTTTTTCTTCACCCATATTTTGAAAAAATAATATTAGTAATTAATGACTACAAAAGTAGAAAAAAATCCACATGATAAACTCCCATCATATCGTCTGGGTCATCAAAAAATCATATACTTCATAATATTCGTCCATACTTAAAATGGATAATTACTAACACATTACATGAAGTATTTCAATAAAAATTTATACCTTCCAAATTCTAAACTATACCAATTGACCTCCCACGTTTAGTAGACCCCGTCACGTAATGAAAATCCAACAATACTACATGACTCCTACAGTTGTACATGCAATACAAATACACAATTAGCCAAAAAAAACATGGACGAGCACAACTCCCCGATTGATGAAAATAAATACAATATTAGATCCAACAGTACATTCAATTTGGATCCTCCTTCTCCAATTTTATTTATACTTAACAACAATAAAAATTGAAACCTAACATTATATATTGAAACATAAGGCTGGTTTTGAATTATCTACCATTACATTTATGGGGTATATGAAATCGATTGAATGAGTGAGAATTTTTGAAAACGAACAAAAAGGTTTATTTGTGCGTAGTAGTTGAAGATCTATTGTATCCAACCAAAATCCCTAACGTTAACATGTCAGCTTTTATAAATGAGTAGATTTGAAGTCTTGAGGTCTCGATGCACTATAACAGGGTTGCATGTGTGTAGGAACTTCATACCCTTTGCCATATCGAGAGCGGTTTTTGTTCTTCTTTTTATATGGTTATTTTCACCAGGCTTGCACATTGAGCGTACGTATATCATCAATACTATTTTTTTGTCAAAATATATAATCAATACTATAAATTCAAACAAAACATAAAACCAAAAAATACGAATAAGTTAAAAAGAAAAGGATCAAGGCATAGTAATTTAAGCAATGTAGGTTTACTTAAGTATCATCCCAATTTTATAATTTGTATCAATCAAATACACAAAAGATATAGTAAAATCTATATTGGTCAATAATAAAAAAAATCAAGTAAATAAGTTAAATTACTAGACCATTATACATTTAATTCCTATTAGTGACCAACACATTTTTCGGTATAATTTTTATTCTCCTCTTTCTACTATACCAAGTCGAAAAGACATGGATACATATGTTTGTTTTTGTGAAGCCATAAATAATAAAACAGATATTACTGAAGGTAAAAATGAAGATAAAGAAATGACATTAATGGATATTTACTCACGATGTGGAGGTATGAGTACTGGTCTAGTACTTGGAGCTAACCATGGTGGAGTTTAATTAATCACGAAATGGGGTATAGATTCAAACCCACATGCATGCAAGAGTTTAAATCTATAGCCCATTTCGTGATTAATTTAACTCCACCACGGTTAGCTCCAAGTACGAGACCAGTACTCATACCTCCACATCCTAAGTAAATATCCATTAAATTCATTTCTTTATCTTCATTGTTACCTTCAGTAATTACTGTTTTATTATTTATGGCTTCACATTCAGATGAAACAGTTGATTTTGTTTAGTTACTCTTGGATAAGTTATTGGGTGGAACATTCATGAATGTAGTGTAGGGTAGTAAATAAATCTTGTCATAGTAAAAGTCACATTCGGATATTAATTGAGCTTTCTTTTCTGAATCAACGTTATTAGGTATATGAACGATGTTTAGCTTCTTGATGAGACAATCCAATGGATTGTCATCTTTTACCTCTAAGAGAAACACACATTTCTCATGTATGTGATTTTCACATTTATCAATGACTGTATCTTTTGCTCGGTAGTACCACTGAGCCATGCAGAAAAGGTAGTCATCTACTGATTCGAACATTTCCACTACATTACAAATGTAGTGATCTTCGTCTTTTCCTGCCTTCACGAAAGCATTATCATGGAAATTAAAAGTCTCTGTGTCCACTAAGCCTTGAGAGTAGTGCTTCTTTTCTTTAATGATGTCACTATTTCCCTTTTTCTTTTCGTACCGGTGAGGCCATCTCTTTCGAGCTTCTTCATCAGAAAACCACCCAAATAAAATACTTCACTATCTCAAGCCTCTTCTTCTTCTTACTCCTCCTCAGTCAAAGTGACATCACCTTCCGTCACTGTGACATCATCATTAGGTTTATATGATGTCACCTTTTCACCAATTAGATTAAACGACTCACAAAGCTTCTCCCATTCTTTCAGTAACGCAAGTAAATCTTCAGCAAATTGTACCAAAAACTCTAATATAACAATTTCAATAATCCAACTAAATACTCAGCAAATCTCCAATAATTAATAATACTAATTATAAATCCCCCTCCAACTTAGAACTCTCAGCATTAACAATTTTAATCGGTTTCAAAAAATTATCAGGCAAAGATAAAACAGGCTCATTCCCCACAATTCCCTTAAACGCTACTGCCAAACTATACCCCAAAGCACGTGCTACTGGAACAGCCACAACATTCCCCACTTGAATATACCTCTCTTTCACCGGGCCTAGAAACTTGTAGTAGTCCGGGAAGCCTTGCAGTCTTGCATTTTCACGTAGTGAGAACTTGATTTTGCACAGGATGCAAAATCACCTGTTTATGTGGTTCAGTTCTAGTAACAACTGTGGGAACAGTTTCATTCCACCAAAGCCTACCAAATGGCTTTGACGATGAACCTCCTACGAAGCTCATAGCATAGTCTGGGACCAACGGCTTTCCCGATTCACATGCGCTCTCGGGATGGCCGGATCAAACTCGACCTTATTAGTGTTTGGGTTAACACGAACACCTGTCAAATCACGAAAATTCGCACTTTCCTATGTGGCATATGTGTTACTCGCTCATAATCGTCTGCATTCAGGAATAAAGGCCGGTGATCATATAAAGTCTCATGTAATTCATCAGATCCACCCAGCATAGCTTCTCTTTTTAATCGAATGAACTTTTGGAAATCAGTCTTCGGCTTCATACAATACGGTATTATATCTCTTTGTTCATTATTCTCCACTTGGGGAGATCAGATAAAGTGTCATATAGGAAAAGCTCCTTTTCGAGGTCAGCATCGTTACCATATTCATACGCCACTACATTTGACTCAAAGGAAACAAGAACAACTCCATGTACAACCACCTTATGAGTAGGTAAAGGATATTGTGGTAATTTGTCGGTAGGTAAAGCACCCCTACGGAATTGAGGAAGTCCATATGTACCTGCAGCCATCATACCTATTCGGGCTTGATAACCAAGGACCACTAATCGGGCCAAGGCGTAGCGTCCCAACAAGCCCTGTGCAAATTTGATTATATCTACTACATTCTCCATTAATACAAATCTTGGCTTTAAAAATGTTACTATATCCATAAACACTTGCAATTGTTTATTTTTTTCATCCTCTAATGGGTTTTTTGAGTTTCTGAATCTATTAAAACTGCTTATACCTTGACAAGGTGGCCCACCGCATATAACATCGATTTTTCCAGGTAAAGGTAAAAGATTTGATTTGAACCCATTAATTAAAAACTCCTTAAGTTTTTCACCACAATTTCCTAAGCCTTTACGAGGCTCCCATGTGTCCTCATCAGGGCCATAGCCTTTCCATCAAACCTTAAAGTGTAGACCAGATTTTTAACTTTATTCGTATCTCCATAACAAATTCAATAATCTCTTCAACTTCAAATACTTCACTATCTCCAGCCTCTTCTTCTTCTTCTTCCTCCTCCTCAGTCATAGTGACATCACCTTCTGTCATTGTCATCATAATTAGGTTTATCTGATGTCACCGTTTCACCAATTAGATTAAACGACTCACAAAGCTTCCCTCATTCTTTTAGTAACGCAAGTAAATCTTCAGCTAATTCATTTCTCACCTGTGTTTCTGGATGGTTGAGTTTCAAACTCTTGCATGTGTGTAGGTTTAAATCTATAGCCCTTTTCGTGATTAATTTAACTCCACCACGGTTAGCTTCAAGTACTAGACCAGTACTCATACCTCCACATCTTGAGTAAATATCTATTAACGTCATTTCTTTATCTGTTTTATCATATTTTAAATTAAAAAGTATTCTCTTTTACCACTACTTGTACATCTAATTGAGTTGTATTCTCTATTTCTTTTCAAAAGAAAATTAAATTCTACTAATAGTACATATATGATAGTTTTTCAATGTTAAGCTTTCTCCGTATGAAACTTTAGAATAAATGGATATAGTAGATAATGGTTACAAATTTAAAAAATTCATATGATAAACTAAACCTCATATAGAGTCGAAAATTAATAAATCATATTTTTTACATTATTTTTACATATTTTAAACTCTAAATATAATTCATATTTATCTCAAATAATAAATTTAATAAATTAATAAAGGTATAAAAACATATTTTTAGTCTAAAACTTACCTTGTAGAAGAAATGTCATGACCAACGACCACTTTTGAAACCATTTTCCTGTACAAAATACTAATAAATTAAGATCACAATTTTATCAAAATATTATGTTTTAAGGTCTAAATTGTTTCAAATAATGTATTTTCTGAATATTAATATGTAACAAATAAATAATATTGCATTCTAGTTCAAAAAAGGTTTGAAGATTATACACAAAAATATTCCGTAATACCAAACAAATACAATAAATACAAATCAATTACCTGAAATTGATATTATATGCTTTAAATATTACATTTGGGCTTAGAAAAAAACATAAAGAATATAATTTTCTAAAAGAAAATATAAATCTAGATCTACAAATGAGATGAAATGATCAATTTCTTTTTTAATTTCACCTCTAGTAATCTAAATATCTCTTCAAACTTTTTGTAGGTTTAATTATAAAATCGTTGAATAAAAAAAATATTCAATTTTTGAAGATTATAAGAAATGAATAGACGAGGTGTATGATTATGTTACGGCTTGAGATAAATGAAAGTCTGATGAAATGCAAAACTAGGTCATAGGCCATATACGTATGTATAAATTGTGGTTTTTTATCTATTCAAATATAATTTTTAATTAAAATACTCTCGTGTTTTAATTATACAGGCATGTGTGTATATTTTATAAGATCCCTAATATTTTGCAAGTTGAATAAAAATATATAATTTAACGATATAATTATTTTAGTATTTGTTAATGAATTAATTTGATATAAATGTCTTAGTAGAACTATAAAAAGTTAGTTACTTTAGAATTTAGCTACCTATATATAAGCTATTTTCCTTGTGGTTGGGTCCTCAAACACATACTATAGTATCTTGATATAATTTTATAATCCAAACGATAAAATAATGAACAATATCACGTATATATGTATGATGAAAACCTAATCTTATGAAAGTTTATATTACTATTATTATAAAAATGTTATGATAATATGAGTACAGTGGAGACATTTCTTACATAATTAATTTTAAATAATATTTATTAATCTAATCTTAATATTGGTAAAATTAACAATCCTTATTATGATTTGCTTAAAAAAATATAATATTTATCTTTTAATACATTAATCATGCATTATATTGAAAAACAAAAATAAAAACTCCTTATTTGTAGAGATATCGGTTTTTATGAGAAATAATAAAGTCTTTGGGAAATGTATGACATATATGCATAAATTCATTAGAAAGAAGTGTACGAAAAATAAATAAAATTTAACTTATTTAAAAATATAAAGATGTATATGAAGATAAGGTGATATCGATGGGATGAGAACAAATGGTTATAATGTTCACTCGGACAATGAATTTATTACGCAAGAAAAGAAAAAAAATGACACTTTTTCTGTTTATGTTACCCTAGTTTTACATAATGTTAGGGTGATTATGAATGAATAGAATGAGCGTGAAAAGGTTATTAAAATGATTGTACCAAAATAAAGATCTCTTAATTTATTATTGATTTGGAGAAATGACCAATTTTTTGAATAGTTTCTAAAATTGAAAGAAAAAATATCGTACAAGTATAAAATATATAAATATTTTGATAAAATAATGTTAAATAAGTGAAATATTGTGCTTGATATATAACCATTGAAAACAACTTCAGATTCACATATTGCCTATTTTTAAAACCCATAAATCTTTACCAACAATTATTTATTAAACCATTAAACCACTAAACCCTATAATAAATAACCATTGAAAACACCTTTAGATTCACATATTAACCAATATCATTTAATATATATAAAAATAACATAAATAATATATAACTACTACTAATTTCTAACATAACCAACAATTTAATTCATTTTTATAATTCAAAAACTCTAAATCTTGTTAGTATTAGTATATGTACACTTTTTGTGTTACATAGTTTTCGCAACATTATATTAAATCTATCAAGGTATAATTTACATGTATATCTAGATTTGTATTAATAAATTTAGAAGTAGGAATACTAATTTATTTTTAATTAATATTTATAAATGGACCAAGGCCAGTATGCTTTACTTCTAGTAGCTTACAAATACACACACACATATATATATATATATATATATATATATATATATATATATATATATATATATATGGATAATTTTATTTTAATAACTCATACACATAATATATAATACATACAATAAGTAAGAATAAAATAACTTGTGATACTATATGAAAACAAATCCAACACACTTTTATACATTATTTTTATATAACTTATGTTTTTTCAACGCAAAAACTTAAAAATAAATCTGTTCTCTCTTATTAAGCTCCTCCTACATTTAATATAATTTTTCTCTCTATTTATTTACAAAAGAAACTCGAACTGTACTAATAGTACATAACTTATAATATTCTAAGTTTTTTTTTCTTCACCCATATTTTGAATAAATAATATTAGTAATTAATGACTACAAATTAGAAATAAAGCCACATGATCATCATATCGTTTGGGTAATCAACAAATCATATACTTCATAATATTCGTCCATAGTTAAAATGGATAATTACTAACAAATTACATGAAGTATTTCAAAAAAAATTTATAACTCCAAAATTCTAAACTATACCAATTGACCTCACACATTTAGTACACCCCGTCACGTAATGAAAATCCAACAATACTACATGGCTCCTACAATTGTACACGCAATACAAATACACAATTAGCCAAAAAAACATGGACGAGCACAAAACCACGATTGATGAAAATAAATACAATATTGGATCCAACAATACATTCAATTTGGATCCTCCTTCTCCAATTTCATTTATGCTTAACAACAATAAAATTTGAAATATAAGATTATATATTGAAACATAAGGCTGATTTTGAATTATCTACCATTACATTTATGGGGTATATGAAATCGATTGAATGAGTGAGAATTTTTGAAAAAGAACAAAAAGGATTATTTGTGCGTAGTAGTTGAATATCTATTGTATCCAACCAAAATCCCTAACGTTAACATGTCAGCTTTTATAAATGAGTAGATTTGAAGTCTTGAGGTCTCGATGCACTATAACAGGGTTGCATGTGTGTAGGTACTTCATACCCTTTGCCACATCGAGAGCGGTTTTTGTTCTTCTTTTTTATATGGTTATTTTCACCAGGCTTGCACATTGAGCGTACGTATATCATCAATACTATTTTTTTGTCAAAATATATAATCAATACTATAAATTCAAACAAAACATAAAACCAAAAAATACGAATAAGTTAAAAAGAAAAGGATCAAGGCATAGTAATTTAAGCAATGTAGGTTTACTTAAGTATCATCCCACTTTTATAATTTGTATCAATCAAATACACAAAAGATATAGTAAAATCTATATTGGTCAATAATAAAAAAAATCAAGTAAATAAGTTAAATTACTAGACCATTATACATTTAATTCCTATTAGTGACCAACACATTTTTCGGTATAATTTTTATTCTCCTCTTTCTACTATACCAAGTCGAAAAGACATGGATACATATGTTTGTTTTTGTGAAGCCATAAATAATAAAACAGATATTACTGAAGGTAAAAATGAAGATAAAGAAATGACATTAATGGATATTTACTCACGATGTGGAGGTATGAGTACTGGTCTAGTACTTGGAGCTAACCATGGTGGAGTTTAATTAATCACGAAATGGGGTATAGATTCAAACCCACATGCATGCAAGAGTTTAAATCTATAGCCCATTTCGTGATTAATTTAACTCCACCACGGTTAGCTCCAAGTACGAGACCAGTACTCATACCTCCACATCCTAAGTAAATATCCATTAAATTCATTTCTTTATCTTCATTGTTACCTTCAGTAATTACTGTTTTATTATTTATGGCTTCACATTCAGATTAAACAGTTGATTTTGTTTAGTTACTCTTGGATAAGTTATTGGGTGGAACATTCATGAATGTAGTGTAGGGTAGTAAATAAATCTTGTCATAGTAAAAGTCACATTCGGATATTAATTGAGCTTTCTTTTCTGAATCAACGTTATTAGGTATATGAACGATGTTTAGCTTCTTGATGAGACAATCCAATGGATTGTCATCTTTTACCTCTAAGAGAAACACACATTTCTCATGTATGTGATTTTCACATTTATCAATGACTGTATCTTTTGCTCGGTTGTACCACTGAGCCATGCAGAAAAGGTAGTCATCTACTGATTCGAACATTTCCACTACATTACAAATGTAGTGATCTTCGTCTTTTCCTACCTTCACGAAAGCATTATCATGGAGATTGAAAGTCTCTGTGTCCACTAAACCTTGAGAGTAGTGCTTCTTTTCTTGAATGACGTCACTATTTCTCTTTTTCTTTTCGTACCGGTGAGGCCATCTCTTTCGAGCTTCTTCATCAGAAAACCACCCAAATCAAATACTTCACTATATCTAGCCTCTTCTTCTTCTTCCTCTTCCTCAGTCAAAGTGACATCACCTTCCGTCACTGTGACATCATCATTAGGTTTATCTGATGTCACCTTTTCACCAATTAGATTAAACGACTCACAAAGCTTCTCCCATTCTTTCAGTTACGCAAGTAAATCTTCAGCAAAGTGTACCAAAAACTCTAATATGACAAGTTCAATAATCCAACAAAATACTCCACCTCCCTCCTACTAAGAAATCTCCAATAATTAATAATAATAATTATAAATCCCCCTCCAACTTATAACTCTCAGCATTAACAATCTCAATCGGTTTCAAAAAATTATCAAGCAAAGATAAAACAGGCTCATTCCCCGTAATTCCCTTAAACGCTAGTGCCAAACTATACCCCAAAGCACGTTCTACTAGAAAAGCCACAACATTCCCCACTTGAATATACCTCTCTTTAACCGGGCTAATAAGCTTGTAGTAGTCCGGAAAGCCTTGCAGTCTTGCATTTTCACGTAGTGAGAACTCGATTTTTCACAAGATGCAAAATCACCTGATTATGTGGTTCAGCTCTAGTAACAACTGTGGGAACAGTTTCATCCCACCAAAGCCTACCAAATGGCTTTGACGATGAACCTCCTACGAAGATCATAGCATAGTATGGGACCAATGGCTTTCCCGATTTCACATGAGATCTCGCGATGGTCGGATCAAACTCGACCTTATTAGTGTTCGGGTTAACACGGACACCTGTCAAATCACGAAAATTCGCACCCTTCCTCTGTGGAATATGTGTTACTCGCTCATAATCGTCCGCATTCAAGAATAAAAACCGGTGATCATATAAAGTCTCTTGTAGTTCATCAGAACCACCCAGCATAACTTCTCCTTTTAATCGAATGAATTATCTAGTTTCAAGATTTAGAAACCTATTGTATCACAAATATAATTGTTATTTCCCCAACTATACACGTATACTATCTTTGTTGTTCTCCAACATAAATAACATTTAATCAAGTTGTCTTTTTATAAATTTTAATGAATTTGCCGTAAGTAAATTATATTTGGCTACTAGTTATGTGTAATTAATTGATGGCCAAGAAGAGATATTAGTTTAAACATTGGTTATGGGGCTATTGTTCGATGTAAATTTTATCTAAATAACTATATATTTTATACTTGTACGATATTTTTACTTTCAATTTTGGAAACTATTCTAAAAAAATTGGTCATTTCTCCATATCAATAATAAACTAAGAGATCTTTATTTTGGTACAGTCATTTTAATAACATTCTCTCGCTCATTCTATTCATTCATAATCACCCTAACATTATGTAAAACTAGGGTAACATAAACAGAAAAAGTGTCATTTTCTTTTTTTTCTTTTCTTGCTTAATAAATTCATTGTCCGAGTGAACATTATAACCATTTGTTCTCATCCTATCGATATCACCTTATCTTCATATACATCTTTATATCCTTAAATAAGTTAAATTTATTTATTTTTTGTACACTTCTTTCCAATGAATTTATGCATATATGTCATACATTTCCCAAAGACTTTATTATTTCTCATAAAAACCGATATCTCAACAAATAAGGAGTTTTTCTTTTTGTTTTTCAATATAATCAATGATTAAAGTAACAAAAGATAAATATTATATTTTTTTAGGCAAATCATAATAAGGATAGTTAATTTAACCAATATTACGATTAGATTATTAAATATTATTTAAAATTTATTATGTAAGAATTGTCTCCACTGTACTCATATTATCATAACATTTTTATAATAATAGTATATTAAAATTTCATAAGATTAGTTTTTCATCATACATATTTACATGATATAGGTCATTGTTCTTACGTTTGGATTATAAAATTATATCATGATACTATAGCGTGTGTTTGAGGACACAACCACAAGGAAAATAACTTATATATGGATAGCTAAATTCTAAAGGAAATAATATTTTCCTAGTTCTACTAAGACATTTATATCAACTTAATTGCTTAAAAAATACTAGAATAATTATATCGTTAAATTATATATTTTTATTTAACTTGCAAAATAATAGGGATCTTATAAAATATATACACATGCCTGCATAATTAAAACACGAGAGTATTTAAATTAAAAATTACATTTGAATAGATAAAAGCCCACAATTTATACATACGTATATGGCTGAATGATAAGGAAAATTCTTCCATCCAATATTGGATGATCCTACACCAATTATATTAATACACATACCCCATGTTTTAAACTTTCAAAAATAACTAACATATTAATCTAGTGACATGTGTGTTAAAAGAATAAATGGCTTCGATATGAATGTTGGACCATCCAATATTGGATGAAAGTCTTACCCGAATGAAAATGGTCTAATTTTTGTATATATTTAAACTAATAGTCCCGGCCCAGAAAACGACAAAAAATTATAATATTTAGGGAAAATTCTATGACCTAGTTTTTCATTTCATCACGCTTTCATTTATCTCAAGCCTTAATATAATCATACACCTTGTCTATTCATGTCTTACAATATTCAAAAATTGAATATTTCATTCAACTATTTTATGACTAAACCAACAAAAAGTTTGAAGAGATATTTAGATTACTTGAGGTGAAATTAATAATGAAATTGATTTATTCATCTCATTTGTAGATCTAGATTTATATTTTCTTTTAGAAAATTATATTATTTATGTTTTTTTATAAGCCCAAATCTAAGATTTAAAGCCTATAATATCAATTTCCGGTAATTGATTTATATTGATTGTATTTGTTTGGTATTACCGAATATTTTTGTGTATAATCTGCACACTTTTTATTAACTAGAATGCAATCTTATTTATTTGTTGCATATTAATTTTCAGAAAATACATTATTTGAAACAATTTAGATCTTAAAACATAATATTTTGATGAAATTGTGATCTTAATTTATTAGTAATTTGTACAGGAAAATGATTTCAGAAGTGGTAGTTGGTCATGACATTTCTTCTACAAGGTAAGTTTTATACTAAAAATATGTTTTTATACCTTTATTAATTTATTAAGTTTATAATTTGACATAAATATAAATTATATTTAGAGTTTAAAATATGCAAGAATAATGTAAAAAATATAATTTTTAATTTTTGACTCTATAGGAGGTTTTGTTTATCATATAAAGTTTTTAAATTTGTAATCATTATCTACTATTTTCATTTATTCTAAACTTTCATACAGAGAAAGCTTAACATAAAAAAACAATCATATGTGTACTATAAGTAGAATTTAATTTTCTTTTGAAAAGAAATAGAGAATAAAACTCAATTAGATGTACAAGTAGTGGTAAAAGAGAATACTTTTAAATTTCAAATATGATAAAACAGATAAAGAAATGACGTTAATGGATATTTACTCAGGATGTGGAGGTATGAGTACTGGTCTAGTACTTCGAGCTAACTGTGGTGGAGTTAAAAATTTCAAGAATCTCTTCAACTTCAAATACTTCACTATCTCCAGCCTCTTCTTCTTCCTCCTCCTCAGTCATAGTGACATCACCTTTCGTGTGACATCATCATTAGGTTAATCTGATGTCACCTTTTCAGCAATTAGATTAAACGACTCACAGAGCTTCTCCCATTCAAGTAAATCTTATTCATTTCTAACCACGGTTAGCTCCAAGTACTAGACTAATACTCATACCTCCACGAGTAAATATCCATTAAAGTAATTTCTTTATCTTCATTTTTACCTTCATAATTTCAGTTTTATTATTTATGGCTTCACTAAAACATACATATGTATCCATGTCTTTTCGACTTGGTGTAGTAGAAAGAGGAGAATAAAATTATAAAGAAAAGTGTGTTGGTCACTAATAGGAATTATATGTATAATGGTCTAGTAATTGAACTTATTTACTTGATTATTTTTTTTATTATTGACCAATCCAGATTTTATTATATCTTTTGTTTATTTGATTTATACAAATTATAAAAGTGGGATGATACTTAAGTAAGCCTACACTGCTTAAATTACTATGCTTTGATCCTTTTCTTTTTAACTTATTCCTATTTTTCGGTTTTATGTTTTGTTTGATTTTATAGTATTGATGATACATTTTGACAAAAAAATAGTATTGATGATATACGTACGCTCGATGTCCAAGCCTGGTGAAATAACCATATAAAAAAAAGAACAAAAACCACTCTCAATGTGGCAAAGGGAATGAAGTACCTGCACACATGCAACCCTGTTATAGGGCATCGAGACCTCAAGACTTCAAATCTACTCATTTATAAAAACTGACATGTTAAGGTTAGTGATTTTGGTTGGATACAATAGATTTTCAACTACTATGCACAAATAAACCTTTTTGTTCTTTTTCAAAAATTCTCACTCATTCAATCAATTTCATATACCACAAAAATGTAATGGTAGATAATTTAAAATCAACCTTATGTTTCAATATATTATATTAGGTTTCAATTTTTATCGTTGTTAAGCATAAATGAAATTGGAGAAGGAGGATACAAATTGAATGTATTGTTGGATCCAATATTGTATTTATTTTCATCAATCGTGGTTTTGTGCTTGTACATGTTTTTTTGGCTAATTGTGTATTTGTATTGCATGTACAACTGTAGGAGCCATGTACATGTAGAATTGTTAGATTTTCATTACGTGACGGGGTGTACTAAACGTGTGAGGTCAATTGGTATAGTTTAGAATTTGAGAGGTTAACTTCACGTAATGTGTTAGTAATTATCCATTTTAACTATGGACGAATATTATGAAGTATATGATTTGTTGATGACCCAGACAATATGATGGGTGTTTATCATGTGGATTTTTTTCTACTTTTGTATTCATTAATTACTAATATTATTTATTCAAAATATGGGTGAAGAAAAAATAACTTAAAATATTATAAGTTGTATACTATTAGTACAACTCGATTTTATTTTGGAAATAAATAGATAGAAAAACTATATTAACTGTAGGAGGAGCTTAATAAGAGAGAACGGATTTATTTTTAAGTTTTAGCGTTGAAAAAACAAAAGTTATGTAAAAATAATATATAAAAGTGTGTTGGATTAATTTTCATATAGTATCACACGTTATTTTATTCTTACTTATTGTATGTATTATATATTATGTGTATGAGTTGTTAAAATAAAATTATCCTTATATATATATATATATATATATATATATTTGTAAGCTACAAGAAGTAAAGCATAATGGCCTTGGTCTATTTATAAATATTAATTAACTATAAATTAGTATTCCTACTTCTAAATTTATTAATACAAATCTAGATATACATGTAAATTATACCTTGATAGATTTAATATAAAGTTGCAAAAACTATGTAACACAAAAAGTATACATATACTAATACTAACAAGATTTAGACTTTTTGAGCTACAAAAATGAATTAAATGGTTTATTATGTTAGAAATTAGTAGTAGTTATATATTATTTATGTTATTTATATATATATATATTAAATGATAATGGTTAATATGTGAATCTGAAGGTGTTTTCAATGGTTATGTATTATGGGGTTTAGTGGTTTAATGGTTTAATAAATAATTGTTGGTAAAGATTTATGGGTAAAAATAGGCAACATGTGAATCTGAACTTGTTTTCAATGGTTATATATCAAGCACAATATTTCACTTATTTAACATTCTTTTATCTAAATAATTATATATTTTATACTTGTACGTTATTTTTTCTTTCAATTTTAGAAACTAAATTAAAAAAATTGGTCATTTTTCCATATCAATAATAAACTAAGAGATCTTTATTTTGGTACAGTTATTTTAATAACATTCTCTTGCTCATTATATTCATTCAGAATCACCCTAACATTATGTAAAACTAGGGTAACATAAACAGAAAAAGTATCATTTTCTTTTTTTCTTTTCTTGCTTAATAAATTCATTGTCCGAGTGAACATATAATCATTTGTTCTCATCCTATCGATATCACCTTATCTCCATATACATCTTTATATTGAATATATGCATATATGTCATACATTTCCCAAAGACTTTATTATTTCTCATAAAAACCGATATCTCAACAAATAAGGAGTTTTTCTTTTTGTTTTTCAATATAATCAATGATTAAAGTATCAAAAGATAAATATTATATGATTTTAGGAAAATCATAATAAGGATAGTTAATTTTACCAATATTAAGATTATATTAATAAATATTATTTAAAATTAATTATGTAAGAATTGTCTCTACTGTACTCATATTATCATAACATTTTTATAATAATAGTATATTAAACTTTCATAAGATTAGTTTTTCATCATACATATATACGTGATATTGGTCATTATGCTAATGTTTCGATTATAAAATTATATCAAGATACTATAGTATGTGTTTGAGGACCCAACCACAAGGAAAATAACTTATATATGGATAGCTAAATTCTAAAGGAACTAATTTTTTCCTAATTCTACTAAGACATTTATATCAACATAATTTATTATTAAATACTAAAATAATTATATCGTTAAATTACATAATTTTATTTAACTTGCAAAATATTATGGATCTTATAAAATGTACACACATGCCTGCATAATTAACATAAGAGAGTATTTTAAATTAAAAATTATATTTGAATAGATAAAAACCACAATTTATACGTATGTATATGGCCCAATGAAAACTGTCTAATTTTTTTAATATATTTAAACTAATAGGCCCGGCCCATAAAACAACAAAAAATTATAATATTTAGGGAAAATTCTGTGACCTAGTTTTTCATTTCATTACACTTTCATTTATCTCAAGCCGTAATATTATCATACACCTCGTCTATTCATTTCTTACAATCTTCAAAAATTGAATATTTTTTTCGTTCAACGATTTTATGATTAAACCTACAGAAAGTTTGAAAAGATATTTAGATCACTAGAGGTGAAATTAAAAAAGAAATTAATTTTTTCATCTCATTTGTAGATCTAGATTTATAGTTTCTTTTAGAAAATTATATTATTTATGTTTTTTCCTAAGCCCAAAACTATGATTTAAAGCCTATAATATCAAATTCAGGTAACTGATTTGTATTAATTGTATTTGTTTTGTATTACCGAATATTTTTGTGTATAATCTGCACACCTTTTATTAACTAGAATGCAATCTTAATTATTTTTTACATATTAATTTTCAGAAAAAACATTATTTGAAACAATTTAGATCTTAAAACATAATATTTGATGAAATTGTGATCTTTATTTATTAGTATTTTGTATAGGAAACTGATTTCAGAAACGGTAGTTGGTCATGACATTTCTTCTACAAGGTAAGTTTTCGACTAAAAATATGTTTTTATACCTTTATTGATTTATTAAATTTATAATTTGACATAAATATAAATTATATTTAGAGTTTAAAATATATAAGAATAATGTAAAAAATATGATTTATTAATTTCCGACTCAAGGTTTAGTTTATGATATGAATTTATTATATTTGTAACCATTATCTACTAGAGCTAAACCACATAATCAGGTGATTTTGCATCATGTGCAAAATGGAGTTCTCACATCATGTGCAAAATCGAGTTCTCACTATACGTGAAAGTGCAAGACTGCAAGACTTCCCTTACTACTACAAGGTTCTTGTCCCAGTGAAAGAGAGGTATATTCAAGTGGGGAATAATGTGGTTGTTCTTGGGGTATAGTTTGGCACTAGCGTTGAAGGGAATTGCGGGGAATGAGCCTGTTTCATGTTTGCCTGATAATTTTTTTAAACCTGATTGAGATTGTTAATGCTTAGAGTTCTAAGTTGGAGGGGGATTTATAATTATTATTATTAATTATTAGAGATTTGTTAGTAGGAGGGAAGTGGAGTATTTGGTTGGATCATTGAAATTGTTATATTAGAATTTTTGGTATAATCTTCAGCAAATTGTACCAAACACTCTAATATAACAATTTCAATAATCTAACCAAATACTCCACCTCCCTCCTACTAACAAGTCTCCAATAATTAATAATATTAATTATAAATCCCCCTCCAACTTAGAACTCTCAGCATTAACAATCTCAATCGGTTTCAAAAAATTATCAGGCAAAGATAAAACAGGCTCATTCCCCGCAATTCCCTTAAACGCTAGTGCCAAACTATACCCCAAAGCACGTGCTACCGGAACAGCCACAACATTCTCCACTTGAATATACCTCTCTTTCACCGGGCCAAGAAGCTTGAGTAGTCCGGGAAGCCTTGCAGTCTTGCATTTTCACGTAGTGAGAACTTGATTTTGCACAGTATGCAAAATCACCTGTTTATGTGGTTCAGCTCTAGTAACAACTGTGGGAACAGTTTCATTCCACCAAAGCCTACCAAATGGCTTTGACGATAAACCTCCTACGAAGCTCATAGCATAGTCCGGGACCAACGGCTTTCCCGATTCACATGCGCTCTCGGGATGGCCGGATCAAACTCGACCTTATTAGTGTTCGGGTTAACACGGACACCTGTCAAATCACGAAATTTCGCACTTTCCTATGTGGAATATGTGTTACTCGCTCATAATCGTCTGGCTTCAGGAATAAAGGCCAGTGATCATGTAAATTCTCCTGTAGTTCATCAGAACCACCCAGCATAGCTTCTCTTTTTAATCGAATGAACTTTTGGAAATCAGTCTTCGGCTTCATACAATACGGTATTTCATCTCTTTGTTCATTCTTCTCCACTTGGGGAGATCAGATAAAGCGTCATATAGGAAAAGCTCCTTTTCGAGGTCAGCATCGTTACCATCTTCATACGCCACTACATTTGACTCAAAGGAAATAAGAACAACTCCATGTACAACCACCTTATGAGTAGGTAAAGGATATTGTGGTAATTTGTCGGTAGGTAAAGCACCCCTACGGAATTGAGGAAGTCCATATGAACCTGCAGCCATCATACCTATTCGGGCTTGATAACCAAGGACCACTAATCGGGCCAAGGCGTAGCGTCCCAACAAGCCCTGTGCAAATTTGATTATATCTACTACATTCTCCATTAATACAAATCTTGGCTTTAAAAATGTTACTATATGCATAAACACTTGCAATTGTTTATTTTTTTCATCCTCTAATGGGTTTTTTGAGTTTCTGAATCTATTAAAACTGCTTATACCTTGACATGGTGGCCCACCGCATATAACATCGATTTTTCCAGGTAAAGGTAAAAGATTTGATTTGAACCCATTAGTTAAAAGCTCCTTAAGTTTTTCACCACAATTTCCTAAGCCTTTACGAGGCTCCCATGTGTCCTCATCAGGGCCATAGCCTTTCCATCAAACCTTAAAGTGTAGACCATATTTTTTAACTTTATTCGTATCTCCATAACAAATTTCAAGAATCTCTTCAACTTCAAATACTTCACTATCTCCAGCCTCTTCTTCTTCTTCTTCCTCCTCCTCAGTCATAGTGACATCGCCTTCCGTCACTGTGACATCATAATTAAGTTTATCTGATGTCACGTTTCACCAATTAAATTAAACGACTCACAAAGCTTCCCTCATTCTTATAGTAACGCAAGTAAATCTTCAGCTAATTCATTTCTCACCTGTGTTTCTGGATGGTTGAGTTTCAAACTCTTGCATGTGTGTAGGTTTAAATCTATAGCCCTTTTTGTGATTAATTTAACTCCACCACGGTTAGCTTCAAGTACTAGACCAGTACTCATACCTCCACATCTTGAGTAAATATCCATTAACGTCATTTTTTTATCTGTTTTATCATATTTTAAATTAAAAAGTATTCTCATTTACCAAAACTTGTACATCTAATTGAGTTGTATTCTCTATTTCTTTTCAAAAGAAAATTAAATTCTACTAATAGTACATATATGATAGTTTTTCAATGTTAAGCTTTCTCCGTATGAAACTTTAGAATGAATGAATATAGTAGATAATGGTTACAAATTTAAAAAATTCATATGATAAACTAAACCTCATATAGAGTCGAAAATTAATAAATCATATTTTTTACATTATTTTTACATATTTTAAACTCTAAATATAATTCATATTTATCTCAAATAATAAATTTAATAAATTAATAAAGGTATAAAAACATATTTTTAGTCTAAAACTTACCTTGTAGAAGAAATGTCATGACCAACTACCACTTTTGAAACCATTTTCCTGTACAAAATACTAATAAATTAAGATCACAATTTTATCAAAATATTATGTTTTAAGGTCTAAATTGTTTCAAATAATGTATTTTCTGAATATTAATATGTAACAAATAAATAATATTGCATTCTAGTTCAAAAAAGGTGTGCAGATTATACACAAAAATATTCCGTAATACCAAACAAATACAATAAATACAAATCAATTACCTGAAATTGATATTATATGCTTTAAATATTAGATTTGGGCTTAGAAAAAAACATAAAGAATATAATTTTCTAAAAGAAAATATAAATCTAGATCTACAAATGAGATGAAATGATCAATTTCTTTTTTAATTTCACCTCTAGTAATCTAAATATCTCTTCAAACTTTTTGTAGGTTTAATCATAAAATCGTTGAATAAAAAAAATATTCAATTTTTGAAGATTATAAGAAATGAATAGACGAGGTGTATGATTATGTTACGGCTTGAGATAAATGAAAGTCTGATGAAATGCAAAACTAGGTCATAGGCCATATACGTATGTATAAATTGTGGTTTTTTATCTATTCAAATATAATTTTTAATTAAAATACTCTCGTGTTTTAATTATGCAGGCATGTGTGTATATTTTATAAGATCCCTAATATTTTGCAAGTTGAATAAAAATATATAATTTAACGATATAATTATTTTAGTATTTGTTAATGAATTAATTTGATATAAATGTCTTAGTAGAACTATAAAAAGTTAGTTACTTTAGAATTTAGCTAACTATATATAAGCTATGTTCCTTGTGGTTGGGTCCTCAAACACATACTATAGTATCTTGATATAATTTTATAATCCAAACGATAAAACAATGAACAATATCACGTATATATGTATGATGAAAAACTAATCTTATGAAAGTTTATATTACTATTATTATAAAAATGTTATGATAATATGAGTACAGTGGAGACATTTCTTACATAATTAATTTTAAATAATATTTATTAATCTAATCTTAATATTGGTAAAATTAACAATCCTTATTATGATTTGCTTAAAAAAATATAATATTTATCTTTTAATACATTAATCATGCATTATATTGAAAAACAAAAATAAAAACTCCTTATTTGTAGAGATATCGGTTTTTATGAGAAATAATAATGTCTTTGGGAAATGTATGACATATATGCATAAATTCATTAAAAAGAAGTGTACGAAAAATAAATAAAATTTAGCTTATTTAAAAATATAAAGATGTATATGAAGATAAGATGATATCGATGGGATGAGAACAAATGGTTATAATGTTCACTCGTACAATGAATTTATTAAGCAAGAAAAGAAAAAAAATGACACTTTTTCTGTTTATGTTACCCTAGTTTTACATAATGTTAGGGTGATTATGAATGAATAGAATAAGCGTGAAAAGGTTATTAAAATGATTGTACCAAAATAAAGATCTCTTAATTTATTATTGATATGGAGAAATGACCAATTTTTAGAATAGTTTCCAAAATTGAAAGAAAAAATATCGTACAAGTATAAAATATATAAATATTTTGATAAAATAATGTTAAATAAGTGAAATATTGTGCTTGATATATAACCATTGAAAACAACTTCAGATTCACATATTGCCTATTTTTAAAACCCATAAATATTTACCAACAATTATTTATTAAACCACTAAACCCTATAATAAATAACCATTAAAAACACCTTTAGATTCACATATTAACCAATATCATTTAATATATATAAAAATAACATAAATAATATATAACTACTACTAATTTCTAACATAACCAACCATTTAATTCATTTTTATAATTCAAAAAGTCTAAATCTTGTTAGTATTAGTATATGTACACTTTTTGTGTTACATAGTTTTCGCAACATTATATTAAATCTATCAAGGTATAATTTACATGTATATCTAGATTTGTATTAATAAATTTAGAAGTAGGAATACTAATTTTTTTTAATTAATATTTATAAATGGACCAAGGCCATTATGCTTTACTTCTTGTAGCTTACAAATACACACACACACACACATATATATATATATATAAGGATAATTTTATTTTAACAACTCATACACATAATATATAATACATACAATAAGTAAGAATAAAATAACGTGTGATACTATATGAAAACAAATCCAACACACTTTTATATATTATTTTTATATAACTTATGTTTTTTCAACGCAAAAACTTAAAAATAAATCTGTTCTCTCTTATTAAGCTCCTCCTACATTTAATATAATTTTTCTCTCTATTTATTTATAAAAGAAACTCGAACTGTACTAATAGTACATAACTTATAATATTCTAAGTTTTTTTTTCTTCACCCATATTTTGAATAAATAATATTAGTAATTAATGACTAAAAATTAGAAATAAAGCCACATGATCATCATATCGTTTGGTTAATCAACAAATCATATACTTCATAATATTCGTCCATAGTTAAAATGGATAATTACTAACACATTACATGAAGTATTTCAAAAAAATTTATAACTCCAAAATTCTAAACTATACCAATTGACCTCACACGTTTAGTACACCCCGTCACGTAATGAAAATCCAACAATACTACATGGCTCCTACAATTGTACACGCAATACAAATACACAATTAGCCAAAAAAACATGGACGGGCACAAAACCACGATTGATGAAAATAAATACAATATTGGATCCAACAATACATTCAATTTGGATCCTCCTTCTCCAATTTCATTTATGCTTAACAACAATAAAATTTGAAATATAAGATTATATATTGAAACATAAGGCTGATTTTGAATTATCGACCATTACATTTATGGGGTATATGAAATCGATTGAATGATTGAGAATTTTTGAAAAAGAACAAAAGGGATTATTTGTGCGTAGTAGTTGAAGATCTATTGTATCCAACCAAAATCCCTAACGTTAACATGTCAGCTTTTATAAATGAGTAGATTTGAAGTCTTGAGGTCTCGATGCACTATAACAGGGTTGCATGTGTGCAGGAACTTCATACCTTTTGCCACATCGAGAGCGGTTTTTGTTCTTCTTTTTATATGGTTATTTTCACCAGGCTTGCACATTGAGCGTACGTATATCATCAATACTATTTTTTTGTCAAAATATATAATCAATACTATAAATTCAAACAAAACATAAAACCAAAAAATACGAATAAGTTAAAAAGAAAAGGATCAAGGCATAGTAATTTAAGCAATGTAGGTTTACTTAAGTATCATCCCACTTTTATAATTTGTATCAATCAAATACACAAAAGATATAGTAAAATCTATATTGGTCAATAATAAAAAAAATCAAGTAAATAAGTTAAATTACTAGACCATTATACATTTAATTCCTATTAGTGACCAACACATTTTTCGGTATAATTTTTATTCTCCTCTTTCTACTATACCAAGTCGAAAATACATGGATACACATGTTTGTTTTTGTGAAGCCATAAATAATAAAACAGATATTACTGAAGGTAAAAATGAAGATAAAGAAATGACATTAATGGATATTTACTCACGATGTGGAGGTATGAGTACTGGTCTAGTACTTGGAGCTAACCATGGTGGAGTTTAATTAATCACGAAATGGGGTATAGATTCAAACCCACATGCATGCAAGAGTTTAAATCTATAGCCCATTTCGTGATTAATTTAACTCCACCACGGTTAGCTCCAAGTACGAGACCAGTACTCATACCTCCACATCCTAAGTAAATATCCATTAAATTCATTTCTTTATCTTCATTGTTACCTTCAGTAATTACTGTTTTATTATTTATGGCTTCACATTCAGATGAAACAGTTGATTTTGTTTAGTTACTCTTGGATAAGTTATTGGGTGGAACATTCATGAATGTAGTGTAGGGTAGTAAATAAATCTTGTCATAGTAAAAGTCACATTCGGATATTAATTGAGCTTTCTTTTCTGAATCAACGTTATTAGGTATATGAACGATGTTTAGCTTCTTGATGAGACAATCCAATGGATTGTCATCTTTTACCTCTAAGAGAAACACACATTTCTCATGTATGTGATTTTCACATTTATCAATGACTGTATCTTTTGCTCGGTTGTACCACTGAGCCATGCAGAAAAGGTAGTCATCTACTGATTCGAACATTTCCACTACATTACAAATGTAGTGATCTTCGTCTTTTCCTACCTTCACGAAAGCATTATCATGGAGATTGAAAGTCTCTGTGTCCACTAAACCTTGAGAGTAGTGCTTCTTTTCTTGAATGACGTCACTATTTCTCTTTTTCTTTTCGTACCGGTGAGGCCATCTCTTTCGAGCTTCTTCATCAGAAAACCACCCAAATCAAATACTTCACTATATCTAGCCTCTTCTTCTTCTTCCTCTTCCTCAGTCAAAGTGACATCACCTTCCGTCACTGTGACATCATCATTAGGTTGATCTGATGTCACCTTTTCACCAATTAGATTAAACGACTCACAAAGCTTCTCCCATTCTTTCAGTTACGCAAGTAAATCTTCAGCAAAGTGTACCAAAAACTCTAATATGACAAGTTCAATAATCCAACAAAATACTCCACCTCCCTCCTACTAAGAAATCTCCAATAATTAATAATAATAATAATTATAAATCCCCCTCCAACTTATAACTCTCAGCATTAACAATCTCAATCGGTTTCAAAAAATTATCAAGCAAAGATAAAACAGGCTCATTCCCCGTAATTCCCTTAAACGCTAGGGCCAAACTATACCCCAAAGCACGTTCTACTAGAAAAGCCACAACATTCCCCACTTGAATATACCTCTCTTTAACCGGGCTAATAAGCTTTTAGTAGTCCGGAAAGCCTTGCAGTCTTGCATTTTCACGTAGTGAGAACTCGATTTTGCACAAGATGCAAAATCACCTGATTATGTGGTTCAGCTCTAGTAACAACTGTGGGAACAGTTTCATCCCACCAAAGCCTACCAAATGGCTTTGACGATGAACCTCCTACGAAGCTCATAGCATAGTATGGGACCAATGGCTTTCCCGATTTCACATGAGATCTCGCGATGGTCGGATCAAACTCGACCTTATTAGTGTTCGGGTTAACACGGACACCTGTCAAATCACAAAAATTCGCACCCTTCCTCTTTGGAATATGTGTTACTCGCTCATAATCGTCCGCATTCAAGAATAAAGACCGGTGATCATATAAAGTCTCTTGTAGTTCATCAGAACCACCCAGCATAACTTCTCTTTTTAATCGAATGAATTATCTAGTTTCAAGATTTAGAAACCTATTGTATCACAAATATAATTGTTATTTCCCCAACTATACACGTATAATATCTTTGTTGTTCTCCAACATAAATAACATTTAATCAAGTTGTCTTTTTATAAATTTTAATGAATTTTCCATAAGTAAATTATATTTGGCTACTAGTTATGTGTAATTAATTGATGGCCAAGAAGAGATATTAGTTTCAACATTGGTTATGGGGCTATTGTTCGATGTAAATTTTATCTAAATAACTATATATTTTATACTTGTACGATATTTTTACTTTCAATTTTAGAAACTATTCTAAAAAAATTGGTCATTTCTCAATATCAATAATAAACTAAGAGATCTTTATTTTGGTACAGTCATTTTAATAACATTCTCTCGCTCATTCTATTCATTCATAATCACCCTAACATTATGTAAAACTAGGGTAACATAAACAGAAAAAGTGTCATTTTCTTTTTTTGCTTTTCTTGCTTAATAAATTCATTGTCCGAGTGAACATTATAACCATTTGTTCTCATCCTATCGATATCACCTTATCTTCATATACATCTTTATATCTTTAAATAAGTTAAATTTATTTATTTTTTGTACACTTCTTTCCAATGAATTTATGCATATATGTCATACATTTCCCAAAGACTTTATTATTTCTCATAAAAACCGATATCTCAACAAATAAGGAGTTTTTCTTTTTGTTTTTCAATATAATCAATGATTAAAGTAACAAAAGATAAATATTATATTTTTTTAGGCAAATCATAATAAGGATAGTTAATTTTACCAATATTACGATTAGATTATTAAATATCATTTAAAATTTATTATGTAAGAATTGTCTCCACTGTACTCATATTATCATAACATTTTTATAATAATAGTATATTAAAATTTCATAAGATTAGTTTTTCATCATACATATATACATGATATAGGTCATTGTTCTTACGTTTGGATTATAAAATTATATCATGATACTATAGTGTGTGTTTGAGGACACAACCACAAGGAAAATAACTTATATATGGATAGCTAAATTCTAAAGGAAATAATATTTTCCTAGTTCTACTAAGACATTTATATCAACTTAATTGCTTAAAAAATACTAGAATAATTATATTGTTAAATTATATATTTTTATTTAACTTGCAAAATATTAGGGATCTTATAAAATATATACACATGCCTGCAGAATTAAAACACGAGAGTATTTAAATTAAAAATTACATTTGAATAGATAAAAGCCCACAATTTATACATACGTATATGGCTGAATGAAAATGGTCTAATTTTTGTATATATTTAAACTAATAGTCCCGGCCAGAAAACGACAAAAAATTATAATATTTAGGGAAAATTCTATGACCTAGTTTTTCGTTTCATCACGCTTTCATTTATCTGAAGCCTTAATATAATCATACACCTTGTCTATTCATTTCTTACAATATTCAAAAATTGAATATTTCATTCAACGATTTTATGACTAAACCAACAAAAAGTTTGAAGAGATATTTAGATTACTTGAGGTTAAATTAATAAAGAAATTGATTTATTCATCTCATTTGTAGATCTAGATTTATATTTTCTTTTAGTAAATTATATTATTTATGTTTTTTATAAGCCCAAATCTAAGATTTAAAGCCTATAATATCAATTTCAGGTAATTGATTTATATTGATTGTATTTGTTTGGTATTACCGAATATTTTTGTGTATAATCTGCACACTTTTTATTAACTAGAATGCAATCTTATTTATTTGTTGCATATTAATTTTCAGAAAATACATTATTTGAAACAATTTAGATCTTAAAACATAATATTTTGATGAAATTGTGATCTTAATTTATTAGTAATTTGTACAGGAAAATGATTTCAGAAGTGGTAGTTGGTCATGACATTTCTTCTACAAGGTAAGTTTTATACTAAAAATATGTTTTTATACCTTTATTAATTTATTAAGTTTATAATTTGACATAAATATAAATTATATTTTGAGTTTAAAATATGCAAGAATAATGTAAAAAATATGATTTTTAATTTTTGACTCTATAGGAGGTTTAGTTTATCATATAAAGTTTTTAAATTTGTAATCATTATCTACTATTTTCATTTATTCTAAACTTTCATACAAAGAAAGCTTAACATAAAAAAACAATCATATGTGTACTATAAGTAGAATTTAATTTTCTTTTGAAAAGAAATAGAGAATAAAACTCAATTAGATGTACAAGTAGTGGTAAAAGAGAATACTTTTAAATTTCAAATATGATAAAACAGATAAAGAAATGACGTTAATGGATATTTACTCAGGATGTGGAGGTATGAGTACTGGTCTAGTACTTCGAGCTAACCGTGGTGGAGTTAAAAATTTCAAGAATCTCTTCAACTTCAAATACTTCACTATCTCCAGCCTCTTCTTCTTCCTCCTCCTCAGTCATAGTGACATCACCTTCCGTGTGACATCATCATTAGGTTAATCTGATGTCACCTTTTCAGCAATTAGATTAAACGACTCACAGAGCTTCTCCCATTCAAGTAAGTCTTATTCATTTCTAACCACGGTTAGCTCCAAGTACTAGACTAATACTCATACCTCCACGAGTAAATATCCATTAAAGTAATTTCTTTATCTTCATTTTTACCTTCATAATTTCAGTTTTATTATTTATGGCTTCACTAAAACATACATATGTATCCATGTCTTTTCGACTTGGTGTAGTAGAAAGAGGAGAATATAAATTATAAAGAAAAGTGTGTTGGTCACTAATAGGAATTAAATGTATAATGGTCTAGTAATTGAACTTATTTAATTGATTATTTTTTTTATTATTGACCAATCCAGATTTTATTATATCTTTTGTTTATTTGATTTATACAAATTATAAAAGTGGGATGATACTTAAGTAAGCCTACACTGCTTAAATTACTATGCTTTGATCCTTTTCTTTTTAACTTATTCCTATTTTTCGGTTTTATGTTTTGTTTGATTTTATAGTATTGATGATATATTTTGACAAAAAAATAGTATTGATGATATAGGTACGCTCGATGTCCAAGCCTGGTGAAATAACCATATAAAAAAAAGAACAAAAACCACTCTAATGAAGTACCTGCACACATGCAACCCTGTTATAGGGCATCGAGACCTCAAGACTTCAAATCTACTCATTTATAAAAACTGACATGTTAAGGTTAGTGATTTTGGTTGGATACAATAGATTTTCAACTACTATGCACAAATAAACCTTTTTGTTCTTTTTCAAAAATTCTCACTCATTCAATCAATTTCATATACCACAAAAATGTAATGGTAGATAATTTAAAATCAACCTTATGTTTCAATATATTATATTAGGTTTCAATTTTTATCGTTGTTAAGCATAAATGAAATTGGAGAAGGAGGATACAAATTGAATGTATTGTTGGATCCAATATTGTATTTATTTTCATCAATAGTGGTTTTGTGCTTGTCCATGTTTTTTTGGCTAATTGTGTATTTGTATTGCATGTACAACTGTAGGAGCCATGTACATGTAGAATTGTTAGATTTTCATTACGTGACGGGGTGTACTAAACGTGTGAGGTCAATTGGTATAGTTTAGAATTTGAGAGGTTAACTTCATGTAATGTGTTAGTAATTATCCATTTTAACTATGGACGAATATTATGAAGTATATGATTTGTTGATGACCCAGACGATATGATGGGTGTTTATCATGTGGATTTTTTTCTACTTTTGTATTCATTAATTACTAATATTATTTATTCAAAATATAGGTGAAGAAAAAATAACTTAAAATATTATAAGTTGTGTACTATTAGTACAACTCGATTTTATTTTGGAAATAAATAGATAGAAAAACTATATTAACTGTAGGAGGAGCTTAATAAGAGAGAACAGATTTATTTTTAAGTTTTAGCGTTGAAAAAACAAAAGTTATGTAAAAATAATATATAAAAGTGTGTTGGATTAATTTTCATATAGTATCACACGTTATTTTATTCTTACTTATTGTATGTATTATATATTATGTGTATGAGTTGTTAAAATAAAATTATCCTTATATATATATATATATATATATATATATATATATATATATATATATATATATATATATATATATATATATATATTTGTAAGCTACAAGAAGTAAAGCATAATGGCCTTGGTCTATTTATAAATATTAATTAACTATAAATTAGTATTCCTACTTCTAAATTTATTAATACAAATCTAGATATACATGTAAATTATACCTTGATAGATTTAATATAAAGTTGCGAAAACTATGTAACACAAAAAGTATACATATACTAATACTAACAAGATTTAGACTTTTTGAGCTACAAAAATGAATTAATTGGTTTATTATGTTAGAAATTAGTAGTAGTTATATATTATTTATGTTATTTATATATATATTAAATGATAATGGTTAATATGTGAATCTGAAGGTGTTTTCAATGGTTATTTATTATAGGGTTTAGTGGTTTAATAAATAATTGTTGGTAAAGATTTATGGGTTTTAAAAATAGGCAATATGTGAATCTGAAGTTGTTTTCAATGGTTATATATCAAGCACAATATTTCACTTATTTAACATTATTTTATCTAAATAATTATATATTTTATACTTGTACGTTATTTTTTCTTTCAATTTTAGAAACTAAATTAAAAAAATTGGTCATTTTTCCATATCAATAATAAACTAAGAGATCTTTATTTTGGTACATTTATTTTAATAACATTCTCTTGCTCATTATATTCATTCAGAATCACCCTAACATTATGTAAAACTAGGGTAACATAAACAGAAAAAGTATCATTTTCTTTTTTTCTTTTCTTGCTTAATAAATTCATTGTCCGAGTGAACATATAACCATTTGTTCTCATACTATCGATATCACCTTATCTCCATATACATCTTTATATTGAATATATGCATATATGTCATACATTTCCCAAAGACTTTATTATTTCTCATAAAAACCGATATCTCAACAAATAAGGAGTTTTTCTTTTTATTTTTCAATATAATCAATGATTAAAGTATCAAAAGATAAATATTATATGATTTTAGGAAAATCATAATAAGGATAGTTAATTTTACCAATATTAAGATTATATTAATAAATATTATTTAAAATTAATTATGTAAGAATTGTCTCTACTGTACTCATATTATCATAACATTTTTATAATAATAGTATATTAAACTTTCTTAAGATTAGTTTTTTATCATACATATATACGTGATATTGGTCATTATTCTAATGTTTCGATTATAAAATTATATCAAGATACTATAGTATGTGTTTGAGGACCCAACCACAAGGAAAATAACTTATATATGGATAGCTAAATTCTAAAGGAACTAATTTTTTCCTAATTCTACTAAGACATTTATATCAACATAATTTATTATTAAATACTAAAATAATTATATCGTTAAATTACATAATTTTATTTAACTTGTAAAATATTATGGATCTTATAAAATGTACACACATGCCTGCATAATTAACATAAGAGAGTATTTTAAATTAAAAATTATATTTGAATAGATAAAAACCACAATTTATACATATGTATATGGCCCAATGAAAACTGTCTAATTTTTTTAATATATTTAAACTAATAGGCCCGGCCCATTAAACAACAAAAAATTATAATATTTAGGGAAAATTCTGTGACCTAGTTTTTCATTTCATCACACTTTCATTTATCTCAAGCCGTAATATTATCATACACCTCGTCTATTCATTTCTTACGATCTTCAAAAATTGAATATTTTTTTTCGTTCAACGATTTTATGATTAAACCTACAGAAAGTTTGAAAAGATATTTAGATCACTAGAGGTGAAATTAAAAAAGAAATTAATTTTTTCATCTCATTTGTAGATCTAGATTTATAGTTTCTTTTAGAAAATTATATTATTTATGTTTTTTCCTAAGCCCAAAACTATGATTTAAAGCCTATAATATCAAATTCAGGTAACTGATTTGTATTAATTGTATTTGTTTTGTATTACCGAATATTTTTGTGTATAATCTGCACACCTTTTATTAACTAGAATGCAATCTTAATTATTTTTTACATATTAATTTTCAGAAAAAACATTATTTGAAACAATTTAGATCTTAAAACATAATATTTGATGAAATTGTGATCTTTATTTATTAGTATTTTGTATAGGAAACTGATTTCAGAAACGGTAGTTGGTCATGACATTTCTTCTACAAGGTAAGTTTTCGACAAAAAATATGTTTTTATACCTTTATTGATTTATTAAATTTATAATTTGACATAAATATAAATTATATTTAGAGTTTAAAATATATAAGAATAATGTAAAAAATATGATTTATTAATTTCCGACTCAAGGTTTAGTTTATGATATGAATTTATTATATTTGTAACCATTATCTACTAGAGCTAAACCACATAATCAGGTGATTTTGCATCATGTGCAAAATCGAGTTCTCACTATACGTGAAAGTGCAAGACTGCAAGACTTCCCTTACTACTACAAGGTTCTTGTCCCAGTGAAAAAGAGGTATATTCAAGTGGGGAATAATGTGGTTGTTCTTGGGGTATAGTTTGGCACTAGCGTTGAAGGGAATTGCGGGGAACGAGCCTGTTTCATGTTTGCCTGATAATTTTTTTAAACCTGATTGAGATTTTTAATGCTTAGAGTTCTAAGTTGGAGGGGGATTTATAATTATTATTATTAATTATTAGAGATTTGTTAGTAGGAGGGAGGTGGAGTATTTGGTTGGATCATTGAAATTGTTATATTAGCATTTTTGGTATAATCTTCAGCAAATTGTACCAAACACTCTAATATAACAATTTCAATAATCTAACCAAATACTCCACCTCCCTCCTACTAACAAGTCTCCAATAATTAATAATATTAATTATAAATCCCCCTCCAACTTAGAACTCTCAGCATTAACAATCTCAATCGGTTTCAAAAAATTATCAGGCAAAGATAAAACAGGCTCATTCCCCGCAATTCCCTTAAACGCTAGTGCCAAACTATACCCCAAAGCACGTGCTACTGGAACAGCCACAACATTCCCCACTTGAATATACCTCTCTTTCACCGGGCCAAGAAGCTTGAGTAGTCCGGGAAGCCTTGCAGTCTTGCATTTTCACGTAGTGAGAACTTGATTTTGCACAGTATGCAAAATCACCTGTTTATGTGGTTCAGCTCTAGTAACAACTGTGGGAACAGTTTCATTCCACCAAAGCCTACCAAATGGCTTTGACGATAAACCTCCTAAGAAGCTCATAGCATAGTCCGGGACCAACGGCTTTCCCGATTCACATGCGCTCTCGGGATGGCCGGATCAAACTCGACCTTATTAGTGTTCGGGTTAACACGGACACCTGTCAAATCACGAAATTTCGCACTTTCCTATGTGGAATATGTGTTACTCGCTCATAATCGTCTGGCTTCAGGAATAAAGGCCGGTGATCATGTAAATTCTCCTGTAGTTCATCAGAACCACCCAGCATAGCTTCTCTTTTTAATCGAATGAACTTTTGGAAATCAGTCTTCGGCTTCATACAATACGGTATTTCATCTCTTTGTTCATTCTTCTCCACATGGGGAGATCAGATAAAGCGTCATATAGGAAAAGCTCCTTTTCGAGGTCAGCATCGTTACCATCTTCATACGCCACTACATTTGACTCAAAGGAAACAAGAACAACTCCATGTACAACCACCTTATGAGTAGGTAAAGGATATTGTGGTAATTTGTCGGTAGGTAAAGCACCCCTACGGAATTGAGGAAGTCCATATGCACCTGCAGCCATCATACCTATTCGGGCTTGATAACCAAGGACCACTAATCGGGCCAAGGCGTAGCGTCCCAACAAGCCCTGTGCAAATTTGATTATATCTACTACATTCTCCATTAATACAAATCTTGGCTTTAAAAATGTTACTATATCCATAAACACTTGCAATTGTTTATTTTTTTCATCCTCTAATGGGTTTTTTGAGTTTCTGAATCTATTAAAACTGCTTATACCTTGACATGGTGGCCCACCGCATATAACATCGATTTTTCCAGGTAAAGGTAAAAGATTTGATTTGAACCCATTAGTTAAAAACTCCTTAAGTTTTTCACCACAATTTCCTAAGCCTTTACGAGGCTCCCATGTGTCCTCATCAGGGCCATAGCCTTTCCATCAAACCTTAAAGTGTAGACCAGATTTTTTAACTTTATTCGTATCTCCATAACAAATTTCAAGAATCTCTTCAACTTCAAATACTTCACTATCTCAAACCTCTTCTTCTTCTTCCTCCTCCTCAGTCATAGTGACATCGCCTTCCGTCACTGTGACATCATAATTAAGTTTATCTGATGTCAGGTTTCACCAATTAAATTAAACGACTCACAAAGCTTCCCTCATTCTTATAGTAACGCAAGTAAATCTTCAGCTAATTCATTTCTCACCTGTGTTTCTGGATGGTTGAGTTTCAAACTCTTGCATGTGTGTAGGTTTAAATCTATAGCCTTTTATGTGATTAATTTAACTCCACCACGGTTAGCTTCAAGTACTAGACCAGTACTCATACCTCCACATCTTGAGTAAATATCCATTAACGTCATTTTTTTATCTGTTTTATCATATTTTAAATTAAAAAGTATTCTCTTTTACCAAAACTTGTACATCTAATTGAGTTGTATTCTCTATTTCTTTTCAAAAGATTAAATTCTACTAATAGTACATATATGATAGTTTTTCAATGTTAAGCTTTCTCCGTATGAAACTTTAGAATGAATGAATATAGTAGATAATGGTTACAAATTTAAAAAATTCATATGATAAACTAAACCTCATATAGAGTCGAAAACTAATAAATCATATTTTTTACATTATTTTTACATATTTTAAACTCTAAATATAATTCATATTTATCTCAAATAATAAATTTAATAAATTAATAAAGGTATAAAACCATATTTTTAGTCTAAAACTTACCTTGTAGAAGAAATGTCATGACCAACTACCACTTTTGAAACCATTTTCCTGTACAAAATACTAATAAATTAAGATCACAATTTTATCAAAATATTATGTTTTAAGGTCTAAATTGTTTCAAATAATGTATTTTCTGAATATTAATATGTAACAAATAAATAATATTGCATTCTAGTTCAAAAAAGGTGTGCAGATTATACACAAAAATATTCCGTAATACCAAACAAATACAATAAATACAAATCAATTACCTGAAATTGATATTATATGCTTTAAATATTAGATTTGGGCTTAGAAAAAAACATAAAGAATATAATTTTCTAAAAGAAAATATAAATCTAGATCTACAAATGAGATGAAATGATCAATTTCTTTTTTAATTTCACCTCTAGTAATCTAAATATCTCTTCAAACTTTTTGTAGGTTTAATCATAAAATCGTTGAATAAAAAAAATATTCAATTTTTGAAGATTATAAGAAATGAATAGACGAGGTGTATGATTATGTTACGGCTTGAGATAAATGAAAGTCTGATGAAATGCAAAACTAGGTCATAGGCCATATACGTATGTATAAATTGTGGTTTTTTATCTATTCAAATATAATTTTTAATTAAAATACTCTCGTGTTTTAATTATGCAGGCATGTGTGTATATTTTATAAGATCCCTAATATTTTGCAAGTTGAATAAAAATATATAATATAAAGATATAATTATTTTAGTATTTGTTAATGAATTAAGTTGATATTATTGTCTTAGTAGAACTATAAAAAAGTTAGTTACTTTGAATTTAGCTACCCATATTTAAGCTATTTTTCTTGTGGTTGGATCCTCAAACACATACTATAGTATCTTGATATAATTTTATAATCCAAACGATAAAACAATGAACAATATCACGTATATATGTATGATGAAAACCTAATCTTATGAAAGTTTATATTACTATTATTATAAAAATGTTATGATAATATGAGTACAGTGGAGACATTTCTTACATAATTAATTTTAAATAATATTTATTAATCTAATCTTAATATTGGTAAAATTAACAATCCTTATTATGATTTGCTTAAAAAAATATAATATTTATCTTTTAATACATTAATCATGCATTATATTGAAAAACAAAAATAAAAACTCCTTATTTGTAGAGATATCGGTTTTTATGAGAAATAATAAAGTCTTTGGGAAATGTATGACATATATGCATAAATTCATTAAAAAGAAGTGTACGAAAAATAAATAAAATTTAGCTTATTTAAAAATATAAAGATGTATATGAAGATAAGGTGATATCGATGGGATGAGAACAAATGGTTATAATGTTCACTCGTACAATGAATTTATTAAGCAAGAAAAGAAAAAAAATGACACTTTTTCTGTTTATGTTACCCTAGTTTTACATAATGTTAGGGTGATTATGAATGAATATAATAAGCGTGAAAAGGTTATCAAAATGATTGTACCAAAATAAAGATCTCTTAATTTATTATTGATATGGAGAAATGACCAATTTTTAGAATAGTTTTCAAAATTGAAAGAAAAAATATCGTACAAGTATAAAATATATAAATATTTTGATAAAATAATGTTAAATAAGTGAAATATTGTGCTTGATATATAACCATTGAAAACAACTTCAGATTCACATATTGCCTATTTTTAAAACCCATAAATCTTTACCAACAATTATTTATTAAACCACTAAACCCTATAATAAATAACCATTGAAAACACCTTTAGATTCACATATTAACCAATATCATTTAATATATATAAAAATAACATAAATAATATATAACTACTTGATGTCTCCTCAATTGTGATAGTTAAAAATACTCATGAGACATCATTTTAGGCTTATTTATTAGTTTATAGGTTGATTTTAGCTTATTTTCGTGCACTTTCCGATTTTGGGTCTTGATTTGTAGAATTATTATTTTTAGAGCATATTGGGTTTAATTTTTTATTTAGTGTGAAGCTTTAAAGATAATTATGGAGATTAATTAGAGTCCAAGTCAAAGACAACAACTTATGGAAGGAGATATGCATGGAAATTGGAGATAAGGAAATAATTGCTAAAAAGATGGAAAAGGAAAAGCTGCCTAAATCTGGGATTCTGCAAAGATAGGCGTTTTTACCTAATAAAGAGGCCGAATTTGGTAAATTACTCCTAATGGGTCTAGATAATTCTGTTGCGATTCTTTTGGTATATTGTGGAGCAAAATCGGACCAATAATAAAGAAGTTATGACCAAAACAACGCAGCAGTGTTAATCTTTATTTCCATACGAATTTGAGTTGGGCTAGGAGTCCATTACTTAACTTATCTCTAAAGAAACGAATTAGGTCAACCTCTAACCTATAAATACAGCCTCTTAACACTCTTAAATCATCCTTGGTGAACCCTTAAACCAAGAGGAAGCTTAGAACACAAGAGAGAAGTCTGGAAGGAGCTGTCATCAACAATGTCTTCTTCTACCTTTAGATTTGTAATTTCTTTCTTTTCTTTCATGAACTAATTTTCTTTAGCTTAAGTTTTAGCATATATGTATGAACCCTAGTTTTGATTGACATCTATCTAATTTGGGAATTTAATGTTTTAAATAGAATTATAGTTTTTATTCTCTGTTTATGTGTTTGAATTTATATTCTGTGTTCTTATGGACGGCCGCCATTAGAATTACCTTCTAGTAATTAGGATACCATTGACAACGGTGTTTAATTACATGTTTAGCACATAACGTTTAGTTTTAGGTTTGATCTGACAACCCAACCTAGCTAGATAATCACTATGGTTGAGTCTTGTGACTCTTTACCAATTACAGGAAAAGTTTGCTTAGGAAGCCTTATTGACACAGGTAAATCCTATTTTAAACTACCGATAGCATATTGGGACCGATTAGGGAAATACTACATGATTCACCCTTACATGTTTAGAACGGCAAAACTAGTGGGGATTACATGCTAATAACTTAAGCTATATTCTCATATCACTTCTCTTTCATATTTATTTTTCTGTCTTTTAAATTCTTAGTTTAACTTAGTTTATTAGAAAACCAAACAAAAATCTATTTATCTTTACTTTTCATTGCGTTTAGTTGTTCTAGCTTTAATTATTTACACCTGGTATTTGCATAAGATTCCTCTAACCTCTGTAGTCTCTGCGGAACGAATCTTTATCTAAAACTTGCATACGATCTGTATACTTGCAGAACCGTGTAGTTTAGGGTGTTATTTGCACGTTAATTACATCTTATTTTATCACACCCTAGGCCCCACCAAGTTTTTGGCGCCGCTGCCGGGGACTACATCGTTAGTCCTTGTGCATATATCTTGTGCTTTTATTTTCAGTTAGTTCTATTTTACGCTTTTTGTTTTTAGTTTTTGTTTTTCAGATTTAGTTACAGATGGAGAACCCAAGGAGACTTGAGCTACCCATCGAATTTAGAGTAGAGCCACGAGGAATTCGCGCTCCAGAAATCCAAGCCGCTAAATTTAAACCTGATCCTGGGATGCTAACTCAATTTGCATCTCATGGATTATTCAGCGGAGATACACATCAAGATCCTATCCGATATATTCAGAAATTCATGCAGATCTGTGATGCCTATATCGTAAGAGGAGTTACTAGGGAGCAAGTATATTACTTGATGTTCCAGTTCTTCTTGACCGGATGTGCAAGCGATTGGTATGATGCCCAATACCCTCATATTATTCCAGATTGGGACAAGCTTCAAACAAGATTCCTAGACCGTTTTTATCCGGTTAGTAGACGTTTAAAAGACATGTTGGAGCTTGAACAATTTATACAAGAAGAGGAAGAGAGTTTGGGTGAAGCATGGTTACGATTTACAGAGAAGAAAGCGAGGTGTCCATATCATAGATCCTCGTCAGAATATTATTTAACCTTGTTTTATGGAGGCCTTAATGACAAATCAAGAGAGAAAGCCGATTCAGTAGGAAACGCAGGTTTTGTGTTGCTAGATCCTGTAGAAGCTGAGTTGGGGATGGAAAGAATTCTTGAAAACGAGAGAAGTTGGCCAAAGAAATCAGTAAAGGAGAACAATTCAGAATCTCTAAAGCTTAAGGAATTGGCTAAACAACTCGAAGAGCTGACAGAACAAGCCCGAACAATTGCTCAGGTAAATATGGTATGCACAATTCCTTCGTGTCTTGGTTGTGGATCAAGAAATCATGTGTGGGCAAGATGTATGAATAATCCAGCAGTAGCTTCCGTTCAATATCCTCAAGATAACTATTACTCGAATAGTTACAATCAAGAAAGCTGCACTAATTATCAACAACCTCCACAACAAAAGAGTTGGGACAGAAAACAAGAAACTAGTCAGCAACCCCAACTTCAATCTTATAATCCTCCACAACCTATTCAGAAAAAGGCACCCATTGTTAAGAAAACTTGTCAAGAACCGAAGAAAGATCCACCTAAACAATCAATGCAATTGGCAAAACAAGAACAACTCCAGAGTTTGACTTCAAGTATGACTAAATTGATGCAAAACGTTGAGAAGAAAATAAATTATAGCCAACAGAGAGTTCGAACTCAGGAAAAGGTTATAAAGCAACTAGAGCATACTATATCACAGATGGCGAGTACATTACAAACTAGGCCGAAAGGGCAACTCCCAAGTGATACTATTGCTCCTAGAGACGATTCTTGCCATGCAGTTGAGTTGCGAAGTGGAAAACAACTACCTCCACCGAGACCAGAACAAGAGCCTATCCCTGTTCCAAAACAAAGGAGGGAAGAAATAATCGAAGATACAGTCAAGGAGGTAGTTCAACCAAAAAGTGTCCAAGCCGAGACACCTGATAAGACAAGACAACCAGTGGAACTCAGTACACGCCCTCCACCACCATACCCTTCACGTGCCAGGAAGAAGGACAATGACCTGGAATTCAAGAAGTTCATTGACATGTTGAAGAAATTAGAAATCAATATACCCCTTGTTGAAGCTCTAAAGAGGATGCCAAGCTACATGAAATTTATGAAAGACATTCTCTCCAACAAGCGAAGTATAGAGACTGGGGAACCAATTGGATTACCTAGGGAGTGCAGTGCTATATGTCAAAATGAGTTGCCACCAAAACTAGAAGATCCCGGAAGTTTTACAATTCCCATCGGCATTGGAGAAAATTGGACCGGGAAAGCATTATGTGATTTAGGTGCAAGCATCAATCTCATGCCTAAATCCCTGTTCGAGAAGCTTAATATCGGAGAAGTAGTACCTACATCTGTGGTACTACAAATGGCGGATCGCTCCCTCTCACGACCAATAGGTAAAATTGAAGATGTTTTAGTTAACGCGGGCTCTTTTATTTTTCCTTGTGATTTTATTATCCTTGACTACGACGCGGATAAGAATGTCCCCATCATTTTGGGTAGACCATTCTTAGCCACGGGGCGTACACTAATTGATGTTGAGAATGGTGAGTTGATCATGAGAGTACAAGGCGAACAGATACGATTTAATGTGTTTCAGGCTATGAAATATCCTAAAGCGAAAGACGAGTGCTTCAAGGTAGATGTCATCGAAAAGATTACGCAAGAAGTCTTTAATGAAGAGAACTTAAATGATGATCTTGACAAAGCCTTAGCACCTGAAACACCAGAACTCGAGATTCCCCCTGAAGATGTTGCTGCATTAGGATTAAACGTACGAGAATTACTTCGAGAGCCAGGTGACATTGAACCAATGAAACAACCATCTATAATATGTCCACCTGTTCTCGAAGAAAAACCACTTCCAGATCACTTACGCTATGCATATCTAGGTACGAACAAAACTTTGCCTGTTATTATTTCTGCTAACCTTTCAGGTCCTCAAGAGGAAAAGCTACTTCAAGTACTTCGTGCAAACAAAGAAGCAATTGGATGGACTATTGCCGACATCAAGGGAATTAGTCCTTCCGTTTGCAAACACAAAATCATTCTTGAGAACGAAGGTGGGCGATCTATAGAGGGCCAGAGAAGACTCATGCCAGCTATGAAAGAAGTGGTGAGGAAGGAAGTTATCAAGTTGTTAGACGCAGGAATTATCTATCCGATTGCTAGCAGTGATTGGGTTAGTCCAGTGCAGTGTGTTCCTAAGAAAGGAGGTTTTACCACCACCCTTAATGATCAAGGCGAAGCCATACCATCAAGACCAGTTGTGGGGTGGCGCGTGTGCATGGACTACCGGAGGCTGAACAAAGCAACAAAGAAAGATCACTTCCCGTTACCTTTCATTGATCAGATGCTAGACAAGCTTGCAGGGAGAGAATACTACTGTTTCCTAGACGGATATTCAGGTTATAATCAGATTTGTGTGGATCCCCTCGATCAACACAAAACAACTTTTACATGTCCGTTTGGTACTTTTGCTTACAGAAGAATGCCGTTTGGTTTATGCAATGCACCTGCCACGTTCCAGAGGTGCATGATGGCTATATTTTGGGACATGATTGATAAATATTTGGAGGTTTTTATGGATGATTTTTCAGTGTTTGGAGACAGTTTTGATGATTGTTTGAGTAATCTAGAGAAAGTCTTTGTGAGATGTAGAGAAAAAGATCTCGTGCTTAATTGGGAAAAATGCCACTTCATGGTTCAAGAGGGAATTGTGTTGGGACATAAAGTTTCGAAGGCAGGGATGGAGGTTGATCGTGCTAAAATTGAAGTTATCAAAACACTACCACCTCCGGTTTCTGTTAAAGGAGTGAGAAGTTTCTTGGGTCACGCAGGATTTTATCGACGATTTATTAAAGATTTCTCCAAGATCGCCAAACCGCTCTGCTCTTTACTTGAAAAGGATACTCCTTTTAATTTTACTGAAGAATGTCTTCAAGCGTTTTTGACGATTAAGGAAAAACTGATCTCTAAACCTGTTGTTATACCTCCTGATTGGAACGCTCCGTTTGAACTTATGTGCGATGCTAGTGATCACGCTATGGGTGTTGTGTTGGGACAGAGGAAAGACAAGATTTTCCACACGATTTATTATGCAAGTAAGACTTTCAACGCTGCCCAGATGAATTATACAGTGACGGAGAAAGAGATGTTGGCCGTGGTTTATGCTTTCGATAAATTTCGTCCCTATCTGGTTGGGAAGAAAACTATTGTATACACGGACCATTCAGCTATTAGGTACCTCATGGAGAAAAAGGACGCTAAGCCGCGTCTCATTAGATGGGTACTATTGCTTCAAGAATTCGACATAGATATTCGAGACCGAAAAGGATGCGACAATCAAGTTGCTGATCACTTATCAAGGCTCGAAGGATCTAATGCGAACAAGGAACCATTGTTGGTTAAAGAGGTATTCCCTGATGAACAACTTTTCGCTATTAAACGTGCTTTTGTGCCATGGTATGCAGATCTAGTCAACCTCATTGTGAGTGGTGTCTTTCCCAAAGATTTCCACCCACAACAAAGACAAAGATTGAACCACCAGGCCAAACAGTATTATTGGGATGAACCGTACCTCTGGAAGATATGTAGTGACCAAGTGGTTAGAAGATGTGTACATGAAGGTGAGATGGAGAAAATTATTGAAAGTTGTCATAGTTCACCTTATGGAGGTCACTTTAAGGGCGATAGAACCGCAGCTAAAATTCTTCAATCCGGGTTCTATTGGCCAACCATACACAAAGATTGTCACAGTTTCGTCCAGTCATGCCACAGATGCCAAAAAACTGGTAATATATCAAAAAGAGACGCGATGCCGCTTAATAACATTCTTGGAGTTGAGATCTTTGATGTATGGGGAATAGATTTCATGGGACCTTTCATCACTTCCTATTGAAATCTTTATATTTTGCTTGCAGTAGACTATGTATCGAAATGGGTAGAAGCAGTGGCAACACCAAAGAACGATGCTCAAACAGTGATTAAATTCTTAAAATCAAACATCTTTTCAAGACATGGTACGCCACGTGTTCTCATCAGTGATAAAGGTACCCATTTTCTTAATGCTCCCGTAAGACATTTTCTTAAAAAGTTTGGAGTGAAACACCGTACTTCAACCGGTTATCACCCACAAACTAACGGTCAAGCTGAAGTTTCCAATCGGGAAATTAAATCTATTATGGAGAAGACCGTGAACAAATCGAGGAAAGATTGGTCTTTGAAGCTAGATGATGCTCTCTGGGCATACATAACAGCTTTTAAAACACCAGTTGGGGCATCTCCATATCGCATGGTCTACGGCAAAGCGTGTCATCTACCGATTGAACTAGAAGCTCGAGCCTACTGGGCTATTAAAACTCTGAATCTAGACCCAGACTTGGCCGGGAAGCAAAGGATGATGCAATTGAACGAATTGGAGGAGCTTCGTTATCATGCCTATGAAAATTCACGTCTCTATAAGGAGAAAACAAAGCGATGGCATGATAAACGGATCCGTCCAAAACATTTCGAGATTGGACAGAAGGTTTTATTATACAACTCTCGATTTTCGAACTACCCAGGAAAGCTTAAATCCCGTTGGGAAGGACCTTACATTATTACCAAAGTCACACCGCATGGAGCGATTGAGATTGAAAATCCAGCCGAGCAACGGACATTCATGGTGAATGGCCAGCGTTTGAAGAGATACTATGACAGTGAGGACTTTGAGCAAGGAGAGAAAATCTACCTTGTCGAATGCGATTAGCCTGAGGTACACGTCTAACTCAAAGACGTTAAACAAAAGTGCTCTTGGGAGACACCCCTTGTTTTAATTGCTTTTTAGATTAGTTGTTTTTGCTTTGTAGTGTTTAATTTTAAGTTAGTGTATATTTTTAATTGTGTTTTCAAGCTAATGGGAGAGAAAGGTAGTGTGTTATTGTGCAGGAAACGAGTTTGGGGTCAAAAGAAATATCTGAAGGAACTTCAAGTCTGGCGCGGACTACCCCGCGGACTACCCCATGGTCCGCAGGGATGCACCGCGCCCCAAAAACCCGTACCACGGGTTGGCTAGCTCGGGTTTTATCCAGAAGGTCGAAAAAAAAATCACGGGGCATGGCGCGGTACACCGGACCCTAGTCCGCACGGTAAAAACCCGTACCACGGGTTGGGTACCTCGGGTTTTTTGACGGACATGGCGCGGACTACCCCCTACACCGCACCCCTGGTCCGCGACCCAAAAACCCGTACCACGGGGTGCTAGCTCGGGTATTATCCAGTGGGTAAAAATTTTGGAGCAACAGAAGCTGCGGTACACCGCGGGATATGTCTGGTGCACCGCAAGAGGCGGTTTAAAGAAGGAATTCTTTTCCTAATCAAACTCTTACCTTATGAGATTAACCCTAGCCTTCCACCCACGAATTTTTCAGACCCAAACCCTATATAAACATCTTAAAGCTTGTGCAAACCTTCACAATTAACACAACAACTCATCAAATCCTCTCCATCATCTTCCATAAACACAATCCTTCATCAAATTCATCACACTACACCATCAAAACACCATCATATTCAACAAGCTTTAAAGAGTTCTTCCAAGATCAATCCTATAACCTTTCTCCTTAACCAATTCCAAGCAACAACATCAAGCTACACCAATTTTGCTTAAACTTTTAATCCATCCTTGGTATAACTTGAGTTGTGGGTGAAACAAGCATGACTAACAGATCTGACGCTATGGAATACAAGAGAAAGTGTTCAATCCTTGGGAAGAATAAGAAATTGCCTGGAGCCACCATTGAAAAACCCATCAACCTTGATGAGGTTTCTGAAGAATCAAAAGAACAGGCACCTGAACAACCACTACCAAAGAAGAGATTAACTGCTAGAATGTCCACACCATCAAGGAGGCCTTTAGACAAGATAAAAATCCAAGACCAAGGTTCTTCTACCTCTTCTTCTAAAATTGCTTATGATCTTCCTCCTTGGGCTATTCAGTTACAGAACGAAGTTGAAAGATTACGTGAGGATAACAAAGACCTTTGGGTAGAAATCATGCAATTGGAAACAAAGGTAGATAATTCGACCTTGTACAAGGATATAGATGATTACACCGATCCCTCAGCTTCAGAAGATGAGGATGATATGATGGATCTCTATGGCCAGCCAGGTAAGTCATTCTAATTTTTCTCAATAGCTTGGATGCATTAGGTAGTTTAGTTAGTTTTATTTTAAATTTTATTTCATGCTTGAGTCTTTTTCGAGTCGTGGGGACACGGCTCACTTTTGAGTTGGGGGTGGGGATTCGTTGTCCTCATCTTCTTTTCGTTTTTGCATTTTCGTTTTTGCATAAAATTTAAAATTTTTTAGGTTGAATTAAGGCATAGAATATCTTGAATGTACCTATTTGAGTATGATTTTATTAGGTCAATGATAGTAAGTAGTATGTTTTTGAAAGATGCAACAAAATTGTTTAGCATGCATGTATGAAAACAGGAAATAAAGGATAGAAAAGTTAATGAGCAATGCTAAGAAGGACGTTGAAACTTAGGAATAGTTATTTGGTGTGTAGAACGTGAGGTTTAAAATTAGTTGAAAACCCACTTGTCTATGAACTATTAGTGAAAAAGTAACGAAATCCGGTAGTTAGAAAAATGAATAAGGCAGTTCTTTCATGATTAAAACACTTGAAGCCTTTAGACTTTCTCACCCTTTTGTTTGATATTATTGTTATTTATCCGTCTTAGCCCCTCTGAGCCTTTCTAAAGCCTTTTTATTGAAACACATTATAATCCTTACCCTAGTTTTTAGGACTTATCTATATGAACCGCACTCAAATCGCAAAACCTGAGACACTCGTTTTAGAGCTTGAGTTTGGGGTGGTGGGTTTCATCATTAGGGAACTTTGGGAATTTGGGAATTATCTTTGTGATTTTATTGATGATGAATTGTTATTATTGTAACCCTTTGCCGGGGTAATAGTGAATGGAAAAGAAGCTACGAGCTAATTTTGCCAACAAGGGCATAAAAAGAAAAAATATATATATGAAAAATAAATAGTATGATATCTCAACCTCAAAAGAGAATCATAACTATACAAAAGAAAAATTGATGTGAAAAGAGAATATATATATTCGGACCGGCAAAGTGGATTTTATATCATCGAAGGTTTTAATTGGGATTATGGGGGATGCACATTAAAAAGCATCGATAAATTGGGTTGAGTGAGAACATCTTCGAGTGAAAACTCAAGCTCTAGGGCGATTCGTTGATGGCTAGTGAGGAGAGAGCCAAAAGCTCACTTTTCATTATCCAAATATACCACACCCGTCCTTAAGCCAAGTTATAACCAAGACCTTAGGATTTTTAACTACTAGATGGAGAACCAATTGAGCTATTAGGTAATAGGTAAGTGGACCATTGGATGCTGTATTTGGGACCTATGAACAACCTATAGCCATTAACCTGAACTAAGTTATCATCCTCTCCTTCTGGCATTGCGAAATTAATCTTAACTTGAACTTATGGATTGTTGATTGCATGTGTATTAGGCATATTTGAGCATTATTTCTTGAGCATTACTACATGAGAATTTTTGGATTTTATGCTCTAGGATCATTCATTATAGAGTAAATAACACTTTTGCCCCCTGTGTTTATACCCGATTGACAGGTTGCCCCCTAACTCTTAAATGCGCCTAGATGCCCCCCAAGATTTGTTTTTGTGACCCGTTACCCCCTACTGCGTGTTCCGTCCATTTATCACCGTTAAAAGTGACGTGGCAATTCCACGTCACATTTTTTTTTTTTTTTTTAAATCCAGGTGTTAATTGCGTTTTTAATTAACTTAACCCTTATTTTAACAAGGGCAAGATGGGGAATTCACCAATGGCTATCCTATATATACCCCAAAAACACTTTAACATCTTAACTTAACCAAAAAACGAAAATCAAAAGGAGAAAAACGGTTCGGTTTGGGGAAGAACTCGAAGAACACCAAAACCCTAGCTTTCTACAGTAATTCGCGTCGGATCCTCCCAATACCTTCAACGTTGATGCCGATGTCGCCCCTTAAAGCCGATAGCGCTGGTTCTTCTTCGCACTACACTTCTCAAGTCCCCTATTGCAGATGCAAGAAACTAGCAAGGCTTCACACCTCTTGGACAGATACGAATCCTTGCAGGAGGTTTTACAGGTGCATGTATTGGGGGTGTTCAATGGATTGCAAGTTCTTCATGTGGTTGGATGAGCCATTGCCGGAGGCTACTAGTTCGATAATTCGAGGGCTTCTATTTAAAGATTCGAATCACTGTCTTGAGAAAGATGCAATGGAGACGAAGATGAACTTGTTGGTCTCTGATTACGGAGATATGATGCTGTTAGAGAAAAAAGCTTTTGCAGATTGGAAGCTTGAACATGAGAAAGTGAATGAACTGAACACACAGTTGGTTGAATTGCAAGAAAAAGAACAAGTTGTCTCAAAAGATTTGAAATTTGAGCGTGTGAAAGTAACTGTCTTGGAGAATGAGGTGCAACGTCTTAACATATCGATGGACACTATATCTCGGGAAAACAAGTTTCTGAAATGGACCTGCTTCATGATTATATTCCTCTTCCTCTCCATTTTGTCTTGTATTAGTGTGTCAAAGAATTAGAATGTTGTTGGAGGTGTATTTTGGTTTAGCCAGAGTGATGCAGCAGGTGGTTGCAACTGATGGTGTTTTGTGTTTGATTGATCATTTTGTTGAAGTTTGCAGCTGTTGGTGTTTTGTGTTTGTTTTATCAGTTTGTTGAAGTTCTAAATCTGGTGTAATGTGTTAGTTTTCAGCTTTGTTTGTAATAGACTGTTTAACTAAAGTTTTTGGTTTTTGTTGAATTGGATTATGAAGTTATTGCGGTTTGTTTAAGTTGTGTTTTGCTGTGCAATGAATATAGTATGTTAAAGAAACACTTAATGGACAATAGAATCTAATGAAATCTAAAAAAAGTAGATAAAGATAACAATAAAGTGCTGGCATTACATAGACCATAGCAAAAAAAATATTCAAAGCATCCACTTGTGCACTAGCATACAAAACACCACAGACCTGCAATAAAGGCCTTACCAACAAAAAAACAGTATTTAAATACCACCTACACCTCATACTAGAAACCCTTAAAAACCACATCCTTGCTGCGTGAAGATCTACTTTTACACAAAATAAAAGTCACAAAACACAGAAATATAAAACACTCAAATCTGCAGAATTCTTCAATCTTTAGCTTCTTTCCTAGTTTTTACTGAAGAACTGGTGGCTGCCTTCCTCAAGCGAAGTGCTTCAGCAACAGTTACATACTTTGGATCACCCTCTCGCATTACCACCCCCTGTTTATGCTGGATTACGCGCCGCTTTTTCTCTGGTAGTCTTGTGTCTCCTTCCTGGTAGAATGATAAAGAAGAAGTTAAGCATTCTGTAGTATGTAATGGTGTAAAAAAAATCAACACATGGCTAACCTCAGGTAAACTCCTTTTTGATCCTGATTCTGCTGGTGGTTTATCATGTTTGAACCTCACCTACATGGTAAACAAATAAAAGCATTCAATAAAGGTATCTGCAGAAGGTCTTTTTTGCACAATTTTGTAGATCCAGGGGGCATTTAGTCACTTAAATAAAAGTCTAAGGGGTAGTTAGTCAAATCATTATATACTTACCCCTGGGATGTTCCTTAATGAAATCTTCTTTTTTTGCTTAGGGGGGGCTTTCTCCTTTGTTTTGTCTATGCTAATCTGCTCACTTGTTTTCTCATTCTCATTTGTTTGTGCATCCCCAGCATTTTTATGCTTTGCTTTTTCCAATAGTTCTGTTAACTTCTCCATCTTTACCTTCTGCATAAACAAAGTAAGTTATAGGGGGTAAGTAGTCAAGACATAAACAATTATAGGGGGTAAGTTGACAAAACATAATTAGGTATAGGGGGTAAGTAGTCATAAACCATAACTTTAAAGGGGGTATTAGTACAAACCTTTAAAATTGATTTAGGAGGATTATTTGTAGTCTTCTGTTTTTGTTTCCCAGATTCATCAACCTGTAATCATTATTCACATAATACAATGTCTTATAAACAATACCTAATGCAAAAAATAGTTTCTATTTCAATAATAATGACCTCTAATGGTGATGTAGGAGCAACAGAAGTATTTCCCTTTTGTGTCCCTGGTTCATCTTCCTCTAAAGATATAGGCATTGTGCTTGAACCTCCTGAAACTGTCTTCAATCCTTGATCCTTAATTCTACTGCTTTGGCGTATTGGTTTTTCCACTCCTTTGTCTGGTATGCGCATCTTTGGTCTGGACTTAGGTGGACTATCAACTACTGGCTCAACTGATCTGTGTACTGGAAAGCGCATCTTTGGTCTGGATCTGTGTGTTGAATTATCACCTGCCTCCTGTGATGTTTGTCCTGGTAAGCGCATCCTTGGTCTGGATCTAGGGGGTGAGTTAACTCCTGAATCCTTTTCCTGAGGTAAGTGCATCTTTGGTTTTGATCCTCTGGTTGCCTTAGCAATTGTTTTTTTCTCTTTGTCTTTCTCACCAATTGTATCTTTTTTTGTCACATTTAAATTTTCAGGCTCAGATGGAGTAGACTGTGGGTTAGAAGGAGCAGAGGGTTGGACTTCTAACTCATCAAACATTTTGTTAATCGTCTCATCTGGGGTCTCATCCACATCTGCATTAACACCAACACCCCTACCATCAGCTACACCATCTTCCATAACTTCATTGTCACCAACACCCCTACCATCAGCTGCACCATCTCCCATAACTTCATTATCACCTTGAATATCCTCCAGTCCTACTGTTTCCTGTTCTGTAGTACTTAAATTTGCCTTACATGACCTTTTGTTATGGCCTTCTCCCTTGCAAATTGCACATTTATGTGAAGTACCTTTCAGTAACATCTTTTGAACACCTTCAGATGTTCTTTCTTTCCTCCACTTTTTAACCTGGTCCTCATCTGCCTCCTTAGTTCTTGCCCTTTTGGGTCTGCCAACCAACTTAAAAGCTACTGGAGGTTCTACACTTACAGGCCTTGTACTAGGCCACATCTTTGGTCCATTTATAGGGTATATCATTGGTGTATAAGCCTTCATATACGTCACCTTTGAGTAGCATTCGTGGACATAGTTTTCTGGGTCTTTACCTATGTATTGAATACTCGCTATCGCATGAAAGCAAGGTATCCCAGATAGCTCCCACCTCCTGCAGGGACAGCTATTTGTATCTAAATCTACAGCATACGAATCTGTTCCAAGGTTCCTTACTTCAAATTTCATTTCACCGCAAAACACTGCATGCCACTTTCCACTGTTTGTTTTACCTTTATTCACCAACTTCCTAACCTTAGGACATAGATCACCTTCGTATTTTGTCATCCATGCTCTTTTAGACTGAAGCCTTTTCAAACTATACATCCTGAGACCCTCTAGTATGAGGATGATAGACTTGTCCCTGAGCAAAAAAAACCTTTACTGTCAGTTGTGTAGGGGGTAGGAAGTAGTAATTATCTAAAACTAAGTAGGGGGGAAGTGGTCATTAAATAAAACTTTATAGGGGGTAAGTAGTCATTATGTAAAACTAAGTAGGGGGTAAGTAGTCATTAAATAAAACTTTATAGGGGTAAGTAGTCATTAAATAAAACTTTATAGGGGGTAAGTAGTCACTAAATAAAACTTTATAGGGGGTACGTAGTCATAAATTAGCACTTTATAGGGGGTAAGTAGTCATAATACCTGACTTTTTTTATGGCATTGTTATAGCTTTCACAGATGTTGTTAAGTAGAAGATCACATTTTGTAACAGTACTAAAGTGAGACCTTGTCCATGTCTTGGGATCTAAACTAGATAGCCAATTGAATGCCTCCTCATTCATGTTTTTAATCTCAGCCATGACCTTATTAAATATGTATTCTGTGGGGGCCCTAGCAGCTTCCCAAACTTTGTCTTTTAAGGCCATTCCAGGATGTTTGATTTTGAAATTATTGTAGAGATGCCTTACACAATGTCTATGTTCAATATCTGGAAGCATGTCACTCATCACTTGAAGCAAACCCTATACACACATACATTTAGAAATAAATTCAGTGTTCTAAAGAAAACAATTTAATTAAGCCAGTGAAGGATAACCAACCTTTTGTCTATCTGATATGAAAGTCCATTCTTCTTGATTAGTAATACCAAGATCTTGTATCAACAGATTAAAAAACCATCTCCAAGAATTGCTATCTTCTTTCTCAGCTACACAATACAAAATTGGGAATATACAATTGTTCCCATCAATACCAACTGCTGTCAAAATTACACCAGGATGTGGACCTTTCAAGTGACATCCATCAACCCCAACAACCTTTCTACAACCCTCTAAAAATCCCCTTCTGCAACCCTCTAAACAAACATAAATTCTTTGAAATCTTTCTACTCCAGTTACCTCATCAGTAGTTGTTTCAATTGCTACAGTACTTCCAGGGTTACTTCTTCTTATTTCTGCTGCATAATCAAAAAGCTTTTTGTATTGATCCTTGTATTCAGCCTCAATCATGCTTTTTGCAGACTTATATGCCCTGTAGCATGTTCTGGTACTAACATTAACTGAATAATCCCGATGCACTAACTGTTGAAAGTCACTCACATTACTGTAGAGGTTCAATCTTATCATATCTTTAAAAGTATTTGCCAAGAACTTTGCAGTAACATGCTTATGGTTAAGGTTTTTACCACAACTATGTTTATTACATAAACTCATTATCACCAGCCCACCAACCTTTTCTTTATGCGATGCATATAAAAACCACCCACATCCTGCTCCTTTGCAAACAACTCTAATCCGATTCCAATCGTTCTTCACAAACTTAATGTTGACCACCTTTCTTATGGCATGTGTTCTTACTGCTTGTCTAAGATCAGAGGCATTCGCAAACGTCAATCCTAAAACAAATCTAGGCTTCTGCATATCTATACTCGCCTTAAATAGGGGGTATTTCATTTTTTTCTTGCGCAACTTTTTATTTTTTCCATCTTCATCTGTACCAGAAGAAGAACTAGCTGTACTCAGATCTTCGGAATCATGTATATATTCATCCGAATCTGTCCCACCACCAACATCATCACTATCGCCTTCAGAAGCATCTGCATCATCATTTTCCACATTCATTCTATCCACTTCCACATCCGAGTCAATGAATGTATTATAATCCTGGTCGTCATCACCCTCACTCAAATCGATGTCGCTATCTATTATATAATCGTCATCAGTTGTGGATTCTTCATCCACATCTTCATCAGGTTCAGACAACTTCTTTTTCTTTTGAGAACTATCTTTCCTACAACCTTTATTGTAACTCTCTCGTTTGGTACCACTAGGGCCCACTCCTTCTACTCTTGTTCTTTTTATACTAGCCCTCGTACGTTTCTTGTTACCTACTGTTTCTGTTTTCTTTACTTGTGAACTGGTTTGTTTCTTCTGTTGTTGTATAACCAACTTCTTCTTCTTTATGACATTAGCAAGTAACTCATTATCACTGAACTCCTCATCCACATCTTCTTCACCATCAGGGTTGTTAATGACATTATCCGAGTCATCTGTTAGGTCTTCATCTATAAGCCGGAAAGGCCTCAATGGAGATTTATGTTTGGAACTCCTCGTAGTCACATTATCTTCAGTGTTCAAAGCTTTCAACACTTTATCCAACATATCATTAACAGACTTCTCCTTCTCTCCTATATCAGAGAGTTGTTCTTCCAAACTGTCATCCCCTTCCTTCTCATTAATTTGTGTGCTTTGTTCTTCAAAAACAACCTGAAACAAAGAATGAAATATTTAGGGGGTAATTTGTCAAGCATACGAAATAGTAAGGGGTAAACTGTCACACAACCTTTGTCCCTTCTTTGCAATTCTGGTGTTCTTCTTCAACATTACTATCATCCACTTTATTATGGACTTCATCAGCAGTCTGAGATACTTCTTCACCAGTAACTCCTTCCTCCTTTTCACCTTCATTGTTATCACAGGTCTGAGCTCCTTCTTCAGAAACAACCTGAAACAAAGAATGAAATATTTAGGGGGTAATTTGTCAAGCATACGAAATAGTAAGGGGTAAACTGTCACACAACCTTTGTCCCGTCTTTGCAATTCTGGTGTTCTTCTCCAACATTACTATCATTATCATCCACTTTATTATGGACTTCATCAGCAGTCTGAGATACTTCTTCACCATTAACTCCTTCCTCCTTTTCACCTTCATTGTTATCACAGGTCTGAGCTCCTTCTTCAGAAACAACCTGAAACAAAGAATGAAATATTTAGGGGGTAATTTGTCAAGCATACGAAATAGTAAGGGGTAAACTGTCATACAACCTTTGTCCCGTCTTTGCAATTCTGGTGTTCTTCTTCAACATTACTGTCATCCACTTTATTATGGACTTCATCAGCAGTCTGAGATACTTCTTCACCAGTAACTCCTTCCTCCTTTTCACCTTCATTGTTATCACAGGTATGAGCTCCTTCTTCAGAAACAACCTGAAACAAAGAATGAAATATAAGTTAAAGAACTGAAAGGGGTAAACTGTCAAATGACTTTCTACCTTTAAACCTTCTTCTACAAGCTTGTTTTCCTCTAAGCTTTTCACTTCATTACAGTTTTGAACTAATTCTTGTTCATCTACTTCTACTTCATTAACATTGACTTCTTCTCGCTGGTTAACTGTTTCTTCATCCTTTTTCCACTTTAGTAACAAAGGCATGAAGATGGGAGATTGAAGAACTTGGTCATCAGGGCCTATGGGATTATTCACAACGTAAAGGTCCACAGTTACGTTGTTGTCTGCGATTCTACACATCTCCATGCCTTTGTCCTCGCTATCTAAACACACTAACCCATCAGGTAGATTTGAACCCACTTTCAAATAATAAACATCAGAGTAACAAATTACACCCAATTTCGAAAGAATTTTCCTAAGAACTGGTATACTAAACTTGTCATAATGACAACCGTCAACGTACTCTATGCTCACTTCATGATAGCAACTCTTATCTTCATTAAAGAACCCACCGAAGTGAATCCTTAGTGCGAATTTATCTGTTAAACAAGCAAATTTTAATTGAATAGATTAGTTACCAAATACATTAAGAATCACAAAATGGAAAAACAATAATCAAACTACGGGTATGGTAACCGAATCCCGTAAAATCTGCTATTATTACTAAGAAAATCCCTCAATCCACGCGTGATATCTATGTATGTAATAAATTTAGTACAAAACCCTATATTTTCGGGTTAAAGGATCTTAGCCAATGAGCAAGGATTTAGGGTTAATTAATAAACCCACTTACTCCATTGATTTGCCTGCGCCATTGATCTTCTTCAAAGCACACGAACTTTGCTTTCCTGGGTTTGGATTTGGTGTTCGTCGAGTTCTTCACAAAACCCGCGCTCCTTGGTTTTCTCCTTTTGATTTTCGGTTTTGTTAAGTTAATTTGCTTTGTTGTTTTTGGGGTATATATAGGATAGCCATTGGTGAATTCCCCATCTTGCCCTTGTTAAAATAAGGGTTAAGTTAATTAAAAACGCAATTAACACCTGGATTTAAAAAAAAAAAAAAATTGTGACGTGGAATTGCCACGTCACTTTTAACGGTGATAAATGGACGGAACACGCAGTAGGGGGTAACGGGTCACAAAAACAAATCTTGGGGGGCATCTAGGCGCATTTTAAGAGTTAGGGGGCAACCTGTCAATCGGGTATAAACACAGGGGGCAAAAGTGTCATTTACTCTTCATTATATTTTTGTTCTTGTTCTCCTCCGACGTCTTCTTGTTTATATGACTACCCTACTGTTCTTTACTTTTATTGTATCGGGACGATACAACTTTGAGTTGGGGGTCTTGATGTCTCCTCAATTGTTATAGTTAAAAATACTCATGAGACATCATTTTAGGCTTATTTATTAGTTTATAGGTTGATTTTAGCTTATTTTCGTGCACTTTCCGATTTTGGGTCTTGATTTGTAGAATTATTATTTTTAGAGCATATTGGGTTTAATTGTTTATTTAGTGTGAAGCTTTAAAGATAATTATGGAGATTAATTAGAGTCCAAGTCAAAGACAACAACTTATGGAAGGAGATATGCATGGAAATTGGAGATAAGGAAATAATTGCTAAAAAGATGGAAAAGGAAAAGCTGCCTAAATCTGGGATTCTGCAAAGATAGGCGTTTTTACCTAATAAAGAGGCCGAATTCGGTAAATTACTCCTAATGGGTCTAGATAATTCTGTTGCGATTCTTTTGGTATATTGTGGAGCAAAATCGGACCAATAATAAAGAAGTTATGACCAAAACAACGCAGCAGTGTTTATCTTTATTTCCATACGAATTTGAGTTGGGCTAGGAGTCCATTACTTAACTTATCTCTAAAGAAACGAATTAGGTCAACCTCTAACCTATAAATACAGCCTCTTAACACTCTTAAATCATCCTTGGTGAACCCTTAAACCAAGAGGAAGCTTAGAACACAAGAGAGAAGTCTGGAAGGAGCTGTCATCAACAATGTCTTCTTCTACCTTTAGATTTGTAATTTCTTTCTTTTCTTTCATGAACTAATTTTCTTTAGCTTAAGTTTTAGCATATATGTATGAACCCTAGTTTTGATTGACATCTATCTAATTTGGGAATTTAATGTTTTAAATAGAATTATAGTTTTTATTCTCTGTTTATGTGTTTGAATTTATATTCTGTGTTCTTATGGACGGCCGCCATTAGAATTACCTTCTAGTAATTAGGATACCATTGACAACGGTGTTTAATTACATGTTTAGCACATAACGTTTAGTTTTAGGTTTGATCTGACAACCCAACCTAGCTAGATAATCACTATGATTGAGTCTTGTGACTCTTTACCAATTACAGGAAAAGTTTGCTTCGGAAGCCTTATTGACACAGGTAAATCCTATTTTAAACTACCGATAGCATATTGGGACCGATTAGGGAAATACTACATGATTCACCCATACATGTTTAGAACGGCAAAACTAGTGGGGATTACATGCTAATAACTTAAGCTATATTCTCATATCACTTCTCTTTCATATTTATTTTTCTGTCTTTTAAATTCTTAGTTTAACTTAGTTTATTAGAAAACCAAACAAAAATCTATTTATCTTTACTTTTCATTGCGTTTAGTTGTTCTAGCTTTAATTATTTACACCTGGTATTTGCATAAGATTCCTCTAACCTCTGTAGTCTCTGCGGAACGAATCTTTATCTAAAACTTGCATACGATCTGTATACTTGCAGAACCGTGTAGTTTAGGGTGTTATTTGCACGTTAATTACATCTTATTTTATCACACCCTAGGCCCCACCACTACTACTAATTTCTAACATAACCAACCATTTAATTCATTTTTATAATTCAAAAAGTCTAAATCTTGTTAGTATTAGTATATGTACACTTTTTGTGTTACATAGTTTTCGCAACATTATATTAAATCTATCAAGGTATAATTTACATGTATATCTAGATTTGTATTAATAAATTTAGAAGTAGGAATACTAATTTATTTTTAATTAATATTTATAAATGGACCAAGGCCATTATGCTTTACTTCTTGTAGCTTACAAATACACACACACACACGTATATATATATATATATATATATATATATAAGGATAATTTTATTTTAACAACTCATACACATAATATATAATACATACAATAAGTAAGAATAAAATAACGTGTGATACTATATGAAAACAAATCCAACACACTTTTATATATTATTTTTATATAACTTATGTTTTTTCAACGCAAAAACTTAAAAATAAATCTGTTCTCTCTTATTAAGCTCCTCCTACATTTAATATAATTTTTCTCTCTATTTATTTACAAAAGAAACTCGAACTGTACTAATAGTACATAACTTATAATATTCTATGTTTTTTTTTCTTCACCCATATTTTGAATAAATAATATTAGTAATTAATGACTAAAAATTAAAAATAAAGCCACATGATCATCATATCGTTTGGGTAATCAACAAATCATATACTTCATAATATTCGTCCATAGTTAAAATGGATAATTACTAACACATTACATGAAGTATTTCAAAAAAATTTATAACTCCAAAATTCTAAACTATATCAATTGACCTCACACGTTTAGTACACCCCGTCACGTAATGAAAATCCAACAATACTACATGGCTCCTACAATTGTACACGCAATACAAATACACAATTAGCCAAAAAAACATGGACGAGCACAAAACCACGATTGATGAAAATAAATACAATATTGGATCCAACAATACATTCAATTTGGATCCTCCTTCTCCAATTTTATTTATGCTTAACAACAATAAAATTTGAAATATAAGATTATATATTGAAACATAAGGCTGATTTTGAATTATCTACCATTACATTTATGGGGTATATGAAATCGATTGAATGATTGAGAATTTTTGAAAAAGAACAAAAAGGATTATTTGTGCGTAGTAGTTGAAGATCTATTGTATCCAACCAAAATCCCTAACGTTAACATGTCAGCTTTTATAAATGAGTGGATTTGAAGTCTTGAGGTCTCGATGCACTATAACAGGGTTGCATGTGTGCAGGAACTTCATACCCTTTGCCACATCGAGAGCGGTTTTTGTTCTTCTTTTTATATGGTTATTTTCACCAGGCTTGCACATTGAGCGTACGTATATCATCAATACTATTTTTTTGTCAAAATATATAATCAATACTATAAATTCAAACAAAACATAAAACCAAAAAATACGAATAAGTTAAAAAGAAAAGGATCAAGGCATAGTAATTTAAGCAATGTAGGTTTACTTAAGTATCATCCCACTTTTATAATTTGTATCAATCAAATACACAATAGATATAGTAAAATCTATATTGGTCAATAATAAAAAAAAATCAAGTAAATAAGTTAAATTACTAGACCATTATACATTTAATTCCTATTAGTGACCAACACATTTTTCGGTATAATTTTTATTCTCCTCTTTCTACTATACCAAGTCGAAAAGACATGGATACATATGTTTGTTTTTGTGAAGCCATAAATAATAAAACAGATATTACTGAAGGTAAAAATGAAGATAAAGAAATGACATTAATGGATATTTACTCACGATGTGGAGGTATGAGTACTGGTCTAGTACTTGGAGCTAACCATGGTGGAGTTTAATTAATCACAAAATGGGGTATAGATTCAAACCCACATGCATGCAAGAGTTTAAATCTATAGCCCATTTCGTGATTAATTTAACTCCACCACGGTTAGCTCCAAGTACGAGACCAGTACTCATACCTCCACATCCTAAGTAAATATCCATTAAATTCATTTCTTTATCTTCATTGTTACCTTCAGTAATTACTGTTCTATTATTTATGGCTTCACATTCAGATGAAACAGTTGATTTTGTTTAGTTACTCTTGGATAAGTTATTGGGTGGAACATTCATGAATGTAGTGTAGGGTAGTAAATAAATCTTGTAATAGTAAAAGTCACATTCGGATATTAATTGAGCTTTCTTTTCTGAATCAACGTTATTAGGTATATGAACAATGTTTAGCTTCTTGATGAGACAATCCAATGGATTGTCATCTTTTACCTCTAAGAGAAACACACATTTCTCATGTATGTGATTTTCACATTTATCAATGACTGTATCTTTTGCTCGGTTGTACCACTGAGCCATGCAGAAAAGGTAGTCATCTACTGATTCGAACATTTCCACTACATTACAAATGTAGTGATCTTCTTCTTTTCCTACCTTCACGAAAGCATTATCATGGAGATTGAAAGTCTCTGTGTCCACTAAACCTTGAGAGTAGTGCTTCTTTTCTTGAATGACGTCACTATTTCTCTTTTTCTTTTCGTACCGGTGAGGCCATCTCTTTCGAGCTTCTTCATCAGAAAACCACCCAAATCAAATACTTCACTATATCTAGCCTCTTCTTCTTCTTCCTCTTCCTCAGTCAAAGTGACATCACCTTCCGTCACTGTGACATCATCATTAGGTTTATCTGATGTCACCTTTTCACCAATTAGATTAAACGACTCACAAAGCTTCTCCCATTCTTTCAGTTACGCAAGTAAATCTTCAGCAAAGTGTACCAAAAACTCTAATATGACAAGTTCAATAATCCAACAAAATACTCCACCTCCCTCCTACTAAGAAATCTCCAATAATTAATAATAATAATAATTATAAATCCCCCTCCAACTTATAACTCTCAGCATTAACAATCTCAATCGGTTTCAAAAAATTATCAAGCAAAGATAAAACAGGCTCATTCCCCGTAATTCCCTTAAACGCTAGGGCCAAACTATACCCCAAAGCACGTTCTACTAGAAAAGCCACAACATTCCCCACTTGAATATACCTCTCTTTAACCGGGCTAATAAGCTTGTAGTAGTCCGGAAAGCCTTGCAGTCTTACATTTTCACGTAGTGAGAACTCGATTTTGCACAAGATGCAAAATCACCTGATTATGTGGTTCAGCTCTAGTAACAACTGTGGGAACAGTTTCATCCCACCAAAGCCTACCAAATGGCTTTGACGATGAACCTCCTATGAAGCTCATAGCATAGTATGGGACCAATGGCTTTCCCGATTTCACATGAGATCTCGCGATGGTCGGATCAAACTCGACCTTATTAGTGTTCGGGTTAACACGGACACCTGTCAAATCACGAAAATTCGCACCCTTCCTCTGTGGAATATGTGTTACTCGCTCATAATCGCCCGCATTCAAGAATAAAGACCGATGATCATATAAAGTCTCTTGTAGTTCATCAAAACCACCCAGCATAACTTCTCTTTTTAATCGAATGAATTATCTAGTTTCAAGATTTAGAAACCTATTGTATCACAAATATAATTGTTATTTCCCCAACTATACACGTATACTATCTTTGTTGTTCTCCAACATAAATAACATTTAATCAAGTTGTCTTTTTATAAATTTTAATGAATTTGCCATAAGTAAATTATATTTGGCTACTAGTTATGTGTAATTAATTGATGGCCAAGAAGAGATATTAGTTTCAACATTGGTTATGGGGCTATTGTTCGATGTAAATTTTATTTAAATAACTATATATTTTATACTTGTACGATATTTTTACTTTCAATTTTGGAAACTATTCTAAAAAAATTGGTCATTTCTCCATATCAATAATAAACTAAGAGATCTTTATTTTGGTACAGTCATTTTAATAACATTCTCTCGCTCATTCTATTCATTCATAATCACCCTAACATTATGTAAAACTAGGGCAACATAAACAGAAAAAGTGTCATTTTCTTTTTTTTCTTTTCTTGCTTAATAAATTCATTGTCCGAGTGAACATTATAACCATTTGTTCTCATCCTATCGATATCACCTTATCTTCATATACATCTTTATATCCTTAAATAAGTTAAATTTATTTATTTTTTGTACACTTCTTTCCAATGAATTTATGCATATATGTCATACATTTCCCAAAGACTTTATTATTTCTCATAAAAACCGATATCTCAACAAATAAGGAGTTTTTCTTTTTGTTTTTCAATATAATCAATGATTAAAGTAACAAAAGATAAATATTATATTTTTTTAGGCAAATCATAATAAGGATAGTTAATTTAACCAATATTACGATTAGATTATTAAATATTATTTAAAATTTATTATGTAAGAATTGTCTCCACTGTACTCATATTATCATAACATTTTTATAATAATAGTATATTAAAATTTCATAAGATTAGTTTTTCATCATACATATTTACATGATATAGGTCATTGTTCTTACGTTTGGATTATAAAATTATATCATGATACTATAGCGTGTGTTTGAGGACACAACCACAAGGAAAATAACTTATATATGGATAGCTAAATTCTAAAGGAAATAATATTTTCCTAGTTCTACTAAGACATTTATATCAACTTAATTGCTTAAAAAATACTAGAATAATTATATCGTTAAATTATATATTTTTATTTAACTTGCAAAATATTAGGGATCTTATAAAATATATACACATGCCTGCATAATTAAAACACGAGAGTATTTAAATTAAAAATTATATTTGAATAGATAAAAGCCCACAATTTATACATACGTATATGGCTGAATGAAAATGGTCTAATTTTTGTATATATTTAAACTAATAGTCCCGGCCCAGAAAACGACAAAAAATTATAATATTTAGGGAAAATTCTATGACCTAGTTTTTCATTTCATCACGCTTTCATTTATCTCAAGCCTTAATATAATCATACACCTTGTCTATTCATTTCTTACAATATTCAAAAATTGAATATTTTTTTTCATTCAACGATTTTATGACTAACCCAACAAAAAGTTTGAAGAGATATTTAGATTACTTGAGGTGAAATTAATAAAGAAATTGATTTATTCATCTCATTTGTAGATCTAGATTTATATTTTCTTTTAGAAAATTATATTATTTATGTTTTTTTCTAAGCTCAAATCTAAGATTTAAAGCCTATAATATCAATTTCAGGTAATTGATTTATATTGATTGTATTTGTTTGGTATTACCGAATATTTTTGTGTATAATCTGCACACCTTTTATTAACTAGAATGCAATCTTATTTATTTGTTGCATATTAATTTTCATAAAATACATTATTTGAAACAATTTAGATCTTAAAACATAATATTTTGATGAAATTGTGATCTTAATTTATTAGTAATTTGTACAGGAAAATGATTTCAGAAGTGGTAGTTGGTCATGACATTTCTTCTACAAGGTAAGTTTTATACTAAAAATATGTTTTTATACCTTTATTAATTTATAAAGTTTATAATTTGACATAAATATAAATTATATTTTGAGTTTAAAATATGCAAGAATAATGTAAAAAATATGATTTTTAATTTTTGACTCTATAGGAGGTTTAGTTTATCATATAAAGTTTTTAAATTTGTAATCATTATCTACTATTTTCATTTATTCTAAACTTTCATACAGAGAAAGCTTAACATAAAAAAACAATCATATGTGTACTATAAGTAGAATTTAATTTTCTTTTGAAAAGAAATAGAGAATACAACTCAATTAGATGTACAAGTAGTGGTAAAAAAGAATACTTTTAAATTTCAAATATGATAAAACAGATAAAGAAATGACGTTAATGGATGTGGAGGTATGTTGTGGTCTAATACTTCGAGCTAACCGTGGTGGAGTTAAAAATTTCAAGAATCTCTTCAACTTCAAATACTTCACTATCTCCAGCCTCTTCTTCTTCCTCCTCCTCAGTCATAGTGACATCACCTTCCGTGTGACATCATCATTAGGTTAATCTGATGTCACCTTTTCAGCAATTAGATTAAACGACTCACAGAGCTTCTCCCATTCAAGTAAATCTTATTCATTTCTAACCACGGTTAGCTCCAAGTACTAGACTAATACTCATACCTCCACGAGTAAATATCCATTAAAGTAATCTCTTTATCTTCATTTTTACCTTCATAATTTCAGTTTTATTATTTATGGCTTCACTAAAACATACATATGTATCCATGTCTTTTCGACTTGGTGTAGTAGAAAGAGGAGAATAAAAATTATAAAGAAAAGTGTGTTGGTCACTAATAGGAATTAAATGTATAATGGTCTAGTAATTGAACTTATTTACTTGATTATTTTTTTATTATTGACCAATCCAGATTTTATTATATCTTTTGTTTATTTGATTGATACAAATTATAAAAGTGGGATGATACTTAAGTAAGCCTACACTGCTTAAATTACTATGCTTTGATCCTTTTCTTTTTAACTTATTCCTATTTTTCGGTTTTATGTTTTGTTTGATTTTATAGTATTGATGATATATTTTGACAAAAAAATAGTATTGATGATATACGTACGCTCGATGTGCAAGCCTGGTGAAATAACCATATAAAAAAAGAACAAAAACCACTCTCGATGTGGCAAAGGGAATGAAGTACCTGCACACATGCAACCCTGTTATAGGGCATCGAGACCTCAAGACTTCAAATCTACTCATTTATAAAAACTGACATGTTACGGTTAGTGATTTTGGTTGGATACAATAGATTTTCAACTACTATGCACAAATAAACCTTTTTGTTCTTTTTCAAAAATTCTCACTCATTCAATCAATTTCATATACCACAAAAATGTAATGGTAGATAATTTAAAATCAGCCTTATGTTTCAATATATTATATTAGGTTTCAATTTTTATCGTTGTTAAGCATAAATGAAATTGGAGAAGGAGGATACAAATTGAATGTATTGTTGGATCCAATATTGTATTTATTTTCATCAATCGTGGTTTTGTGCTTGTCCATGTTTTTTTGGCTAATTGTGTATTTGTATTGCATGTACAACTGTAGGAGCCATGTATATGTAGAATTGTTAGATTTTCATTACGTGACGGGGTGTACTAAACGTGTGAGGTCAATTGGTATAGTTTAGAATTTGAGAGGTTAACTTCATGTAATGTGTTAGTAATTATCCATTTTAACTATGGACGAATATTATGAAGTATATGATTTGTTGATGACCCAGACGATATGATGGGTGTTTATCATGTGGATTTTTTTCTACTTTTGTATTCATTAATTACTAATATTATTTATTCAAAATATGGGTGAAGAAAAAATAACTTAAAATATTATAAGTTGTGTATTATTAGTACAACTCGATTTTATTTTGGAAATAAATAGATAGAAAACTATATTAACTGTAGGAGGAGCTTAATAAGAGAGAACGGATTTATTTTTAAGTTTTAGCGTTGAAAAAACAAAAGTTATGTAAAAATAATATATAAACGTGTGTTGGATTAATTTTCATACAGTATCACACGTTATTTTATTCTTACTTATTGTATGTATTATATATTATGTGTATGAGTTGTTAAAATAAAATTATCCTTATATATATATATATATATTTGTAAGCTACAAGAAGTAAAGCATAATGGCCTTGGTCTATTTATAAATATTAATTAACTATAAATTAGTATTCCTACTTCTAAATTTATTAATACAAATCTAGATATACATGTAAATTATACCTTGATAGATTTAATATAAAGTTGCAAAAACTATGTAACACAAAAAGTATACATATACTAATACTAACAAGATTTAGACTTTTTGAGCTATAAAAACGAATTAAATGGTTTATTATGTTAGAAATTAGTAGTAGTTATATATTATTTCTGTTATTTATATATATATATATTAAATGATAATGGTTAATATGTGAATCTGAAGGTGTTTTCAATGGTTATGTATTATAGGGTTTAGTGGTTTAATGGTTTAATAAATAATTGTTGGTAAAGATTTATGGGTAAAAATAGGCAACATGTGAATCTGAACTTGTTTTCAATGGTTATATATCAAGCACAATATTTCACTTATTTAACATTCTTTTATCTAAATAATTATATTTTTTATACTTGTACGTTATTTTCTCTTTCAATTTTAGAAACTAAATTAAAAAAATTGGTCATTTTTCCATATCAATAATAAACTAAGAGATCTTTATTTTGGTACAGTTATTTTAATAACATTCTCTTGCTCATTATATTCATTCAGAATCACCCTAACATTATGTAAAACTAGGGTAACATAAACAGAAAAAGTATCATTTTCTTTTTTTCTTTTCTTGCTTAATAAATTCATTGTCCGAGTGAACATATAACCATTTGTTCTCATCCTATCGATATCACCTTATCTCCATATACATCTTTATATTGAATATATGCATATATGTCATACATTTCCCAAAGACTTTATTATTTCTCATAAAAACCGATATCTCAACAAATAAGGAGTTTTTCTTTTTGTTTTTCAATATAATCAATGATTAAAGTATCAGAAGATAAATATTATATGATTTTAGGAAAATCATAATAAGGATAGTTAATTTTACCAATATTAAGATTATATTAATAAATATTATTTAAAATTAATTATGTAAGAATTGTCTCTACTGTACTCATATTATCATAACATTTTTATAATAATAGTATATTAAACTTTCATAAGATTAGTTTTTCATCATACATATATACGTGATATTGGTCATTATTCTAATGTTTCGATTATAAAATTATATCAAGATACTATAGTATGTGTTTGAGGACCCAACCACAATGAAAATAACTTATATATGGATAGCTAAATTCTAAAGGAACTAATTTTTTCCTAATTCTACTAAGACATTTATATCAACATAATTTATTATTAAATACTAAAATAATTATATCGTTAAATTACATAATTTAATTTAACTTGCAAAATATTATGGATCTTATAAAATATACACACATGCCTGCATAATTAACACAAAAGAGTATTTTAAATTAAAAATTATATTTGAATAGATAAAAACCACAATTTATACATATGTATATGGCCCAATGAAAACTGTCTAATTTTTTTTAATATATTTAAACTAATAGGCCCGGCCCATAAAACAACAAAAAATTATAATATTTAGGGAAAATTCTGTGACCTAGTTTTTCATTTCATCACACTTTCATTTATCTCAAGCCGTAATATTATCATATACCTTGTCTATTCATTTCTTACAATCTTCAAAAATTGAATATTTTTTTTCGTTCAACGATTTTATGATTAAACCTACAGAAAGTTTGAAAAGATATTTAGATCACTAGAGGTGAAATTAAAAAAGAAATTAATTTTTTCATCTCATTTGTAGATCTAGATTTATAGTTTCTTTTAGAAAATTATATTATTTATGTTTATTCCTAAGCCCAAAACTATGATTTAAAGCCTATAATATCAAATTCAGGTAACTGATTTGTATTAATTGTATTTGTTTGGTATTACCGAATATTTTTTTTTATAATCTGCACACCTTTTATTAACTAGAATGCAATCTTAATTATTTTTTACATATTAATTTTCAGAAAAAACATTATTTGAAACAATTTAGATCTTAAAACATAATATTTGATGAAATTGTGATCTTTATTTATTAATATTTTGTACAGGAAACTGATTTCAGAAGCAGTAGTTGGTCATGACATTTCTTCTACAAGGTAAGTTTTCGACTAAAAATATGTTTTTATACCTTTATTGATTTATTAAATTTATAATTTGACATAAATATAAATTATATTTAGAGTTTAAAATATATAAGAATAATGTAAAAAATATGATTTATTAATTTCCGACTCGAGGTTTAGTTTATGATATGAATTTATTATATTTGTAACCATTATCTACTAGAGCTAAACCACATAATCAGGTGATTTTGCATCATGTGCAAAATCGAGTTCTCACTATACGTGAAAGTGCAAGACTGCAAGACTTCCCTTACTACTACAAGGTTCTTGTCCCAGTGAAAGAGAGGTATATTCAAGTGGGGAATAATGTGTTTGTTCTTGGGGTATAGTTTGGCACTAGCATTGAAGGGAATTGCGGGGAATGAGCCTGTTTTATGTTTGCCTGATAATTTTTTTAAACCTGATTGAGATTGTTAATGCTTAGAGTTCTAAGTTGGAGGGGGATTTATAATTATTATTATTAATTATTAGAGATTTGTTAGTAGGAGGGAGGTGGAGTATTTGGTTGGATCATTGAAATTGTTATATTAGCATTTTTGGTATAATCTTTAGCAAATTGTACCAAACACTCTAATATAACAATTTCAATAATCCAACCAAATACTCCACCTCCCTCCTACTAACAAGTCTCCAATAATTAATAATATTAATTATAAATCCCCCTCCAACTTAGAACTCTCAGCATTAACAATCTCAATCGGTTTCAAAAAATTATCAGGCAAAGATAAAACAGGCTCATTCCCCGCAATTCCCTTAAACGCTAGTGCCAAACTATAGCCCAAAGCACGTGCTACTGGAACAGCCACAACATTCCCCACTTGAATATACCTCTCTTTCACCGGGCCAAGAAGCTTGAGTAGTCTGGGAAGCCTTGCAGTCTTGCATTTTCACGTAGTGAGAACTTGATTTTGCAGAGTATGCAAAATCACCTGTTTATGTGGTTCAACTCTAGTAACAACTGTGGGAACAGTTTCATTCCACCAAAGCCTACCAAATGGCTTTGACGATAAACCTCCTACGAAGCTCATAGCATAGTCTGGGACCAACGGCTTTCCCGATTCACATGCGCTCTCGGGATGGCCGGATCAAACTCGACCTTATTAGTGTTCGGGTTAACACGGACACCTGTCAAATCACGAAAATTCGCACTTTCCTATGTGGAATATGTGTTACTCGCTCATAATCGTCTGGCTTCAGGAATAAAGGCCGGTGATCATGTAAATTCTCCTGTAGTTTATCAGAACCACCCAGCATAGCTTCTCTTTTTAATCGAATGAACTTTTGGAAATCAGTCTTCGGCTTCATACAATATGGTATTTCATCTCTTTGTTCATTCTTCTCCACTTGGGGAGATCAGATAAAGCGTCATATAGGAAAAGCTCCTTTTCGAGGTCAACATCGTTACCATCTTCATACGCCACTACATTTGACTCAAAGGAAACAAGAACAACTCCATGTACAACCACCTTATGAGTAGGTAAAGGATATTGTGGTAATTTGTCGGTAGGTAAAGCACCCCTACGAAATTGAGGAAGTCCTATGCACCTGCAGCCATCATACCTATTCGGGCTTGATAACCAAGGACCACTAATCGGGCCAAGGCGTAGCGTCCCAACAAGCCCTGTGCAAATTTGATTATATCTACTACATTCTCCATTAATACAAATCTTGGCTTTAAAAATGTTACTATATCCATAAACACTTGCAATTGTTTATTTTTTTCATCCTATAATGGGTTTTTTTGAGTTTCTGAATCTATTAAAACTGCTTATACCTTGACAAGGTGGCCCACCGCATATAACATCGATTTTTCCAAGTAAAGGTAAAAGATTTGATTTGAACCCATTAGTTAAAAACTCCTTAAGTTTTTCACCACAATTTCCTAAGCCTTTACGAGGCTCCCATGTGTCCTCATCAGGGCCATAGCCTTTCCATCAAACCTTAAAGTGTAGACCAGATTTTTTAACTTTATTCATATCTCCATAACAAATTTCAAGAATCTCTTCAACTTCAAATACTTCACTATCTCCAACCTCTTCTTCTTCTTCCTCCTCCTCAGTCATAGTGACATCGCCTTCCGTCACTGTGACATCATAATTAGGTTTATCTGATGTCACGTTTCACCAATTAAATTAAACGACTCACAAAGCTTCCCTCATTCTTATAGTAACGCAAGTAAATCTTCGGCTAATTCATTTCTCACCTGTGTTTCTGGATGGTTGAGTTTCAAACTCTTGCATGTGTGTAGGTTTAAATCTATAGCCTTTTTTGTGATTAATTTAACTCCACCACGGTTAGCTTCAAGTACTAGACCAGTACTCATACCTCCACATCTTGAGTAAATATCCATTAACGTCATTTTTTTATCTGTTTTATCATATTTTAAGTTAAAAAGTATTCTCTTTTACCAAAACTTGTACATCTAATTGAGTTGTATTCTCTATTTCTTTTCAAAAGAAAAATAAATTCTACTAATTGACCTCCCACGTTTAGTAGACCCCGTCACGTAATGAAATTCCAACAATACTGTATGGCTCCTACAGTTGTACATGAAATACAAATACACAATTAGCCAAAAAAACATGGACGAGCACAACTCCCCGATTGATGAAAATAAATACAATATTAGATCCAACAATACATTCAATTTGGATCCTCCTTCTCCAATTTTATTTATACTTAACAACAATAAAAATTGAAACCTAACATTATATATTGAAACATAAGGCTGGTTTTGAATTATCTACCATTACATTTATGGGGTATATGAAATCGATTGAATGAGTGAGAATTTTTGAAAACGAACAAAAAGGTTTATTTGTGCGTAGTAGTTGAAGATCTATTGTATCCAACCAAAATAACTAACCTTAACATGTCAGTTTTTATAAATGAGTAGATTTGAAGTCTTGAGGTCTCGATTCACTATAACAGAGTTGCATGTGTGTAGGTACTTCATACCCTTTGCCATATCTAAAGCGTTCTTTGTTCTTCTTTTTTATATGGTTATTTTCACCAGGCTTGCACATCGAGCGTACGTATATCATCAATACTATTTTTTTGTCAAAATATATCATCAATACTATAAAATCAAACAAAACATAAAACCAAAAAATACGAATAAGTTAAACAGAAAAGGATCAAGGCATAGTAATTTAAGCAGTGTAGGTATACTTAAGTATCATCCCACATTTATAATTTGTATCAATCAAATAAATAAAAGATATAGTAAAATCTAGATTGGTCAATAATAAAAAAATAATTAATTAAATAAGTTAAATTACTAGACCATTATACATTTAATTCCTATTAGTGACCGCACACTTTTCTGTATAATTTTTATTCTCCTCTTTCTACTACACCAAGTCGAAAAGACATGGCTACATATGTATGTTTTTGTGAAGCCATAAATAATAGAACCAAAATTACTGAAGGTAAAAATAAAGATAAAGAAATGAGGTTAATGGATATTTACTCAGGATGTGGAGGGATGAGTACTAGTCTAGTACTTGGAGCTAACCGTGGTGGAGTTAAATTAATCACGAAATGGGCTATAGATTTAAACCCGCACGCATGCAAGAGTTTAAATCTATAGCCCATTTCGTGATTAATTTAACTCCACCACGGTTAGCTCTAAGTATGAGATCAGTACTCAAACCTCCACATCCTGAGTAAATATCCATTAACGTCATTTCTATATCTTCATTTTTACCTTCAGTAAATACTGTTTTATTATTTATGGCTTCACATTTAGATGAAACAGTTTATTTTGTTTAGTTACTCTCGGATAAGTTATTGGGTGGAACATTCATGAATGTAGTGTAGGGTAGTAAATAAAGCTTGTCATAGTAAAAGTCACATTCGGATATTAATTGAGCTTTCTTTTCTAAATCAACTTTATTAGGTATATGAACGATGTTTAGCTTCTTGATGAGACAATCCAATGGATTGTCATCTTTTACCTCTGAGCGAAACACATATTTCTCATGTATGTGATTTTCACATTTATCAATGACTGTATCTTTTGTTCGGTAGTACCACTGAGCTAGGCAGAAAAGATAGCCATCTACTAATTCGAACATTTCCACTACATTACAAATGTAGTGATCTTCGTCTTTTCCTGCCTTCACGAAAGCATTATCATGGAAATTAAAAGTCTCTGTGTCCACTAAGCCTTGAGAGTAGTGCTTCTTTTCTTGAATGATGTCACTATTTCCCTTTTTCTTTTCGTACCGGTGAGGCCATCTCTTTCGAGCTTCTTCATCTGCAAAACACCCAAATCAAATACTTCACTATCTCTAGCCTCTTCTTCTTCTTCCTCCTCCTCAGTCATAGTGACATCACATTCTGTCACTGTGACATCATCATTAGGTTTATATGATGTCACCTTTTCACCAATTATATTAAACGACTCACAAAGCTTCTCCCATTCTTTCAGTAACGCAAGTAAATCTTCAACAAATTGTACCAAAAACTCTAATATAACAATTTCAATAATCCAACCAAATACTCAGCAAATCTCCAATAATTAATAATACTAATTATAAATCCCCCTCCAACTTAGAACTCTCAGCATTAACAATTTCAATCGGTTTCAAACAATTATCAGGCAAAGATAAAACAGGCTCATTCCCCGCAATTACCTTAAACGCTAGTGCTAAACTACACCCCAAAGCACGTGCTACTGGAACAGCCACAACATTCCCCACTTGAATATACCTCTCTTTCACCGGGCCTAGAAACTTGTAGTAGTCCGGGAAGCCTTGCAGACTTGCATTTTCACGTAGTGAGAACTTGATTTTGCACAGGATGCAAAATCACCTGTTTATGTGGTTCAGTTCTAGTAACAACTGTGGGAACAGTTTCATTCCACCAAAGCCTACCAAATGGCATTGACGATGAACCTCCTACGAAGCTCGTAGCATAGTCTGGGACCAACGGCTTTCCCGATTCACATGCGCTCTCGGGATGGCCGGATCAAACTCGACCTTATTAGTGTTCGGGTTAACACGGACACCTGTCAAATCACGAAAATTCGCACTTTCCTATGTGGCATATGTGTTACTCACTCATAATCGTCTGCATTCAGGAATAAAGGCCGGTGATCATATAAAGTCTCATGTAGTTCATCAGAACCACCCATCATAGCTTCTCTTTTTAATCGAATGAACTTTTGGAAATCAGTCTTCGGCTTCATACAATACGGTATTTTATCTCTTTGTTCATTATTCTCCACTTGGGGAGATCAGATAAAGCGTCATATAGGAAAAGCTCCTTTTCGAGGTCAGCATCGTTACCATATTCATATGCCACTACATTTGACTCAAAGGAAACAAGAACAACTCCATGTACAACCACCTTATGAGTAGGTAAAGGATATTGTGGTAATTTGTCGGTAGGTAAAGCACCCCTACGGAATTGAGGAAGTCCATATGCACCTGCAACCATCATACCTATTCGGGCTTGATAACCAAGGACCACTAATCGGGCCAAGGCGTAGCGTCCCAACAAGCCATGTGCAAATTTGATTATATCTACTACATTCTCCATAAATACAAATCTTGGCTTTAAAAATGTTACTATATCCATAAACACTTGCAATTGTTTATTTTTTTCATCCTCTAATGGGGTTTTTGAGTTTCTGAATCTATTAAAACTGCTTATACCTTGACAAGGTGGCCCACCGCATATAACATCGATTTTTCCAGGTAAAGGTAAAAGATTTGATTTGAACCCATTAATTAAAAACTCCTTCAGTTTTTCACCACAATTTCCTAAGCCTTTACGAGACTCCCATGTGTCCTCATCAGGGCCATAGCCTTTCCATCAAACCTTAAAGTGTAGACTAGATTTTTTAACTTTATTCGTATCTCCATAACAAATTCAAGAATCTCTTCAACTTCAAATACTTCACTATCTCCAGCCTCTTCTTCTTCTTCTTCCTCCTCCGCAGTCATAGTGACATCACCTTCCGTCACTGTGACATCATAATTAGGTTTATCTGATGTCACCGTTTCACCAATTAGATTAAACGACTCACAAAGCTTCCCTCATTCTTTTAGTAACGCAAGTAAATCTTCAGCTAATTCATTTCTTACATGTGTTTCTGGATGTTTGAGTTTCAAACTCATGCATGTGTGTAGGTTTAAATCTATAGCCCTTTTCGTGATTAATTTAACTCCACCACGGTTAGCTTCAAGTACTAGACCAGTACTCATACCTCCACATCTTGAGTAAATATCTATTAACGTCATTTCTTTATCTGTTTTATCATATTTTAAATTAAAAAGTATTCTCTTTTACCACTACTTGTACATCTAATTGAGTTGTATTCTCTATTTCTTTTCAAAAGAAAATTAAATTCTACTAATAGTACATATATGATAGTTTTTCAATGTTAAGCTTTCTCCGTATGAAACTTTAAAATAAATGAATATAATAGATAATGGTTACATTTTTAAAAAATTCATATGATAAACTAAACCTCATATAGAGTCGAAAATTAATAAATCATATTTTTTATATTATTTTTACATATTTTAAACTCTAAATATAATTCATATTTATCTCAAATAATAAATTTAATAAATTAATAAAGGTATAAAAACATATTTTTAGTCTAAAACTTACCTTGTAGAAGAAATGTCATGACCAACGACCACTTTTGAAACCATTTTCCAGTACAAAATACTAATAAATTAAGATCACAATTTTATCAAAATATTATGTTTTAAGGTCTAAATTGTTTCAAATAATGTATTTTCTGAATATTAATATGTAACAAATAAATAATATTGCATTCTAGTTCAAAAAAGGTGTGCAGATTATACACAAAAATATTCCGTAATACCAAACAAATACATTAAATACAAATCAATTACCTGAAATTGATATTATAGGCTTTAAATATTAGATTTGGGCTTAGAAAAAAACATAAAGAATATAATTTTCTAAAAGAAAATATAAATCTAGATCTACAAATGAGATGAAATGATCAATTTCTTTTTTAATTTCACCTCTAGTAATCTAAATATCTCTTCAAACTTTTTGTAGGATTAATCATAAAATCGTTGAATAAAAAAAATATTCAATTTTGAAGATTATAAGAAATGAATAGACGAGGTGTATGATTATGTTACGGCTTGAGATAAATGAAAGTCTGATGAAATGCAAAACTAGGTCATAGGCAAATGCAAAATCGAGTTCTCACTACGTGAAAATGCACAAAGAGATCTCGCGACCTAGTTTTTCATTTCATCACACTTTCATTTATCTCAAGCCGTAATATTATCATACACCTCGTCTATTCATTTCTTACAATCTTCAAAAATTGAATATTTTTTTTCGTTCAACGATTTTATGATTAAACCTACAGAAAGTTTGAAAAGATATTTAGATCACTAGAGGTGAAATTAAAAAAGAAATTAATTTTTTCATCTCATTTGTAGATCTAGATTTATAGTTTCTTTTAGAAAATTATATTATTTATGTTTATTCCTAAGCCCAAAACTATGATTTAAAGCCTATAATATCAAATTCAGGTAACTGATTTGTATTAATTGTATTTGTTTGGTATTACCGAATATTTTTGTGTATAATCTGCACACCTTTTATTAACTAGAATGCAATCTTAATTATTTTTTACATATTAATTTTCAGAAAAAACATTATTTGAAACAATTTAGATCTTAAAACATAATATTTGATGAAATTGTGATCTTTATTTATTAGTATTTTGTACAGGAAACTGATTTCAGAAGCAGTAGTTGGTCATGACATTTCTTCTACAAGGTAAGTTTTCGACTAAAAATATGTTTTTATACCTTTATTGATTTATTAAATTTATAATTTGACATAAATATAAATTATATTTAGAGTTTAAAATATATAAGAATAATGTAAAAAATATGATTTATTAATTTCCGACTCGAGGTTTAGTTTATGATATGAATTTATTATATTTGTAACCATTATCTACTAGAGCTAAACCACATAATCAGGTGATTTTGCATCATGTGCAAAATCGAGTTCTCACTATACGTGAAAGTGCAAGACTGCAAGACTTCCCTTACTACTACAAGGTTCTTGTCCCAGTGAAAGAGAGGTATATTCAAGTGGGGAATAATGTGGTTGTTCTTGGGGTATAGTTTGGCACTAGCGTTGAAGGGAATTGCGGGGAATGAGCCTGTTTTATGTTTGCCTGATAATTTTTTTAAACCTGATTGAGATTGTTAATGCTTAGAGTTCTAAGTTGGAGGGGGATTTATAATTATTATTATTAATTATTAATTATTAGAGATTTGTTAGTAGGAGGGAGGTGGAGTATTTGGTTGGATCATTGAAATTGTTATATTAGCATTTTTGGTATAATCTTCAGCAAATTGTACCAAACACTCTAATATAACAATTTCAATAATCCAACCAAATACTCCACCTCCCTCCTACTAACAAGTCTCCAATAATTAATAATATTAATTATAAATCCCCCTCCAACTTAGAACTCTCAGCATTAACAATCTCAATCGGTTTCAAAAAATTATCAGGCAAAGATAAAACAGGCTCATTCCCCGCAATTCCCTTAAACGCTAGTGCCAAACTATAGCCCAAAGCACGTGCTACTGGAACAGCCACAACATTCCCCACTTGAATATACCTCTCTTTCACCGGGCCAAGAAGCTTGAGTAGTCCGGGAAGCCTTGCAGTCTTGCATTTTCACGTAGTGAGAACTTGATTTTGCAGAGTATGCAAAATCACCTGTTTATGTGGTTCAACTCTAGTAACAACTGTGGGAACAGTTTCATTCCACCAAAGCCTACCAAATGGCTTTGACGATAAACCTCCTACGAAGCTCATAGCATAGTCTGGGACCAACGGCTTTCCCGATTCACATGCGCTCTCGGGATGGCCGGATCAAACTCGACCTTATTAGTGTTCGGGTTAACACGGACACCTGTCAAATCACGAAAATTCGCACTTTCCTATGTGGAATATGTGTTACTCGCTCATAATCGTCTGGCTTCAGGAATAAAGGCCGGTGATAATGTAAATTCTCCTGTAGTTCATCAGAACCACCCAGCATAGCTTCTCTTTTTAATCGAATGAACTTTTGGAAATCAGTCTTCGGCTTCATACAATACGGTATTTCATCTCTTTGTTCATTCTTCTCCACTTGGGGAGATCAGATAAAGCGTCATATAGGAAAAGCTCCTTTTCGAGGTCAGCATCGTTACCATCTTCATACGCCACTACATTTGACTCAAAGGAAACAAGAACAACTCCATGTACAACAACCTTATGAGTAGGTAAAGGATATTGTGGTAATTTGTCGGTAGGTAAAGCACCCCTACGAAATTGAGGAAGTCCATATGCACCTGCAGCCTATCATACCTATTCGGGCTTGATAACCAAGGACCACTAATCGGGCCAAGGCGTAGCGTCCCAACAAGCCCTGTGCAAATTTGGTTATATCTACTGCATTCTCCATTAATATAAATCTTGGCTTTAAAAATGTTACTATATCCATAAACACTTGCAATTGTTTATTTTTTTCATCCTCTAATGGGTTTTTTGAGTTTATGAATCTATTAAAACTGCTTATACCTTGACAAGGTGGCCCACCGCATATAACATCGATTTTTCCAGGTAAAGGTAAAAGATTTGATTTGAACCCATTAGTTAAAAACTCCTTAAGTTTTTCACCACAATTTCCTAAGCCTTTACGAGGCTCCCATGTGTCCTCATCAGGGCCATAGCCTTTCCATCAAGCCTTAAAGTGTAGACCAGATTTTTTAACTTTATTCGTATCTCAATACCAAATTTCAAGAATCTCTTCAACTTCAAATACTTCACTATCTCCAACCTCTTCTTCTTCTTCCTCCTCCTCAGTCATAGTGACATCGCCTTCCGTCACTGTGACATCATAATTAGGTTTATCTGATGTCACGTTTCACCAATTAAATTAAACGACTCACAAAGCTTCCCTCATTCTTATAGTAACGCAAGTAAATCTTCAGCTAATTCATTTCTCACCTGTGTTTCTGGATGGTTGAGTTTCAAACTCTTGCATGTGTGTAGGTTTAAATCTATAGCCTTTTTTGTGATTAATTTAACTCCACCACGGTTAGCTTCAAGTACTAGACCAGTACTCATACCTCCACATCTTGAGTAAATATCCATTAATTATCTGTTTTATCATATTTTAAATTAAAAAGTATTCTCTTTACCAAAACTTGTACATCTAATTGAGTTGTATTCTCTATTTCTTTTCAAAAGAAAATTAAATTCTACTAATAGTACACATATGATAGTTTTTCAATGTTAAGCTTTCTCCGTATGAAACTTTAGAATAAATAAATATAGTAGATAATGGTTACAAATTTAAAAAATTCATATGATAAAACTAAACCTCATATAGAGTCGAAAATTAATAAATCATATTTTTTACATTATTCTTACATATTTTAAACTCTAAATATAATTCATATTTATCTCAAATAATAAATTTAATAAATTAATAAAGGTATAAAAACATATTTTTAGTCTAAAACTTACCTTGTAGAAGAAATGTCATGACCAACAACCACTTCTGAAACCATTTTCCTGTACAAAATACTAATAAATTAAGATCACAATTTTATCAAAATATTATGTTTTAAGGTCTAAATTGTTTCAAATAATGTATTTTCTGAATATTAATATGTAACAAATAAATAATATTGCATTATAGTTCAGAAAAGGTGTGCATATTATACACAAAAATATTCCGTAATACCAAACAAATACAATAATTACAAATCAATTACCTGAAATTGATATTATAAGCTTTAAATCTTAGATTTGGGCTTAGAAAAAACATAAAGAATATAATTTTCTGAAAGAAAATATAAATCTAGATCTACAAATGAGATGAAATGATCAATTTCTTTTTTAATTTCACCTCTAGTCATCTAAATATCTCTTCAAACTTTTTGTAGGTTTAATCATAAAATCGTTGAATAAAAAAATATTCAATTTTTGAAGATTATAAGAAATGAATAGACGAGGTGTATGATTATGTTACGGCTTGAGATAAATGAAAGTCTGATGAAATGAAAAACTAGGTCATAGGCCATATACGTATGTATAAATTGTGGTTTTTTTTCTATTCAAATATAATTTTTAATTAAAATACTCTCGTGTTTTAATTATGCAGGCATGTGTGTATATTTTATAAGATCCCTAATATTTTGCAAGTTGAATAAAAATATATAATATAAAGATATAATTATTTTAGTATTTGTTAATGAATTAAGTTGATATTATTGTCTTAGTAGAACTATAAAAAAGTTAGTTACTTTGAATTTAGCTACCCTTATTTAAGCTATTTTTCTTGTGGTTGGATCCTCAAACACATACTATAGTATCTTGATATAATTTTATAATCCAAACGATAAAACAATGACCAATATCACGAATATATGTATGATGAAAAACTAATCTTATGAAAGTTTATATTACTATTATTATAAAAATGTTATGATAATATGAGTACAGTGGAGACATTTCTTACATAATTAATTTTAAATAATATTTATTAATCTAATCTTAATATTGGTAAAATTAACAATCCTTATTATGATTTGCCTAAAAAAAATATAATATTTATCTTTTAATACATTAATCATGCATTATATTGAAAAACAAAAAGAAAAACTCCTTATTTGTAGAGATATCGGTTTTTATGAGAAATAATAAAGTCTTTGGGAAATGTATGACATATATGCATAAATTCATTAGAAAGAAGTGTACGAAAAATAAATAAAATTTAACTTATTTAAAAATATAAAGATGTATATGAAGATAAGGTGATATCGATGGGATGAGAACAAATGGTTATAATGTTCACTCGGACAATGAATTTATTAAGCAAGAAAAGAAAAGAAAATGACACTTTTTCTGTTTATGTTACCCTACTTTTACATAATGTTAGGGTGATTATGAATGAATAGAATGAGCGTGAAAAGGTTATTAAAATGATTGTACCAAAATAAAGATCTCTTAATTTATTATTGATATGGAGAAATTATTTATTTTTAGAATAGTTTCCAAAATTGAAAGAAAAAATATCGTACAAGTATAAAATATATAAATATTTATATAAAATAATGTTAAATAAGTGAAATGTTGTGCTTGATATATAACCATTGAAAACAACTTCAGATTCACATATTGCCTATTTTTAAAACTCATAAATCTTTACCAACAATTATTTATTAAACCATTAAACCACTAAACCCTATAATAAATAACCATTGAAAACACATTTAGATTCACATATTAACCATTATCATTTAATATATATAAAAATAACATAAATAATATAACTACTACTAATTTCTAACATAACCAACCATTTAATTCATTTTTATAGCTCAAACAGTCTAAATCTTGTTAGTATTAGTATATGTACACTTTTTGTGTTACATAGTTTTCGCAACATTATATTAAATCTATCAAGGTATAATTTACATGTATATCTAGATTTGAATTAATAAATTTAGAAGTAGAAATACTAATTTATTTTTAATTAATATTTATAAATGGACCAAGGCCATTATGCTTTACTTCTTGTAGCTTACAAATACACACACACACACATATATATATATATATATGTATATATATAATGATAATTTTATTTTAACAACTCATACACATAATATATAATACATACAATAAGTAAGAATAAAATAACGTGTGATACTATATGAAAACAAATCCAACACACTTTTATATATTATTTTTATATAATTTATGTTTTTTCAACGCAAAAACTTAAAAATAAATCTGTTCTCTCTTATTAAGCTCCTCCTACATTTAATATAGTTTTTCTCTCTATTTATTTCCAAAAGAAACTCGAACTATACTAATAGTACATAACTTATAATATTCTAAGTTTTTTTTTCTTCACCCATATTTTGAATAAATAATATTAGTAATTAATGACTACAAACTAGAAAAAAAGCCACATGATCATCATATCGTTTGGGTAATCAACAAATCATATACTTCATAATATTCGTCCATAGTTAAAATGGATAATTACTAACACATTACATGAAGTATTTCAAAAAAAAATTATACCTCCAAAATTCTAAACTATACCAATTGACCTCCCACGTTTAGTACACCCTGTCACGTAATGAAAATCCAACAATACTACATGGCTCCTACAATTGTACATGCAATACAAATACACAATTAGCCAAAAAAACATGGACGAGCACAAAACCACGATTGATGAAAATAAATACAATATTGGATCCAACAATACATTCAATTTGGATCCTCCTTCTCCAATTTCATTTATGCTTAACAACAATAAAAATTGAAATATAAGATTATATATTGAAACATAAGGCTGATTTTGAATTATCTACCATTACATTTATGGGGTATATAAAATCGATTGAATGAGTGAGAATTTTTGAAAAAGAACAAAAAGGTTTATTTGTGCGTAGTAGTTGAAGATCTATTGTATCCAACCAAAATCACTAACATTAACATGTCAGTTTTTATAAATGAGTAGATTTAAAGTCTTGAGGTCTCGATGCACTATAACAGAGTTGCATGTGTGCAGGTACTTCATACCCTTTGCCACATCGAGAGCGGTTTTTGTTCTTCTTTTTTATATGGTTATTTTCACCAGGCTTGCACATTGAGCGTACGTATATCATCAATACTATTTTTTTGTCAAAATATATAATCAATACTATAAATTCAAACAAAACATAAAACCAAAAAATACGAATAAGTTAAAAATAAAAGGATCAAGGCATAGTAATTTAAGCAGTGTAGGTTTAATTATGTATCATCCCACTTTTATAATTTGTATCAATCAAATAGACAAAAGATATAGTAAAATCTAGATTGGTCAATAATAAAAAAAATCAAGTAAATAAGTTAAATTACTAGACCATTATACATTTAATTCCTATTAGTGACCAACACATTTTTCTGTATAATTTTTATTCTCCTCTTTCTACTACACCAAGTTGAAAAGACATGGATACATATGTATGTTTTTATGAAGCCATAAATAATAAAACAGATATTACTGAAGGTAAAAATGAAGATAAAGAAATGACATTAATGTATATTTACTCACGATGTGGAGGTATGAGAACTGGTCTAGTACTTGGAGCTAACCGTGGTGGAGTTAAATTAATCACGAAATGGGCTATAGATTCAAACCCACACGGATGCAAGAGTTTAAATCTATAGCCCATTTCGTGATTAATTTAACTCCACCACGGTTAGCTCCAAGTATGAGACCAGTACTCATACCTCCACATCCTGAGTAAATATCCATTAAATTCATTTCTTTATCTTCATTGTTACCTTCAGTAATTACTGTTTTATTATTTATGGCTTCACATTCAGATGAAACGGTTTATTTTGTTTAGTTACTCTTGGATAAGTTATTGGGTGGAACATTTATGAATGTAGTGTAGGGTAGTAAATAAATCTTGTCATAGTAAGAGTCACATTCGGATATTAATTGAGCTTTCTTTTTTGAATCAACGTTATTAGGTATATGAACGATGTTTAGCTTCTTGATGAGACAATCCAATGGATTGTCATCTTTTACCTCTAAGAGAAACACACATTTCTCATGTATGTGATTTTCACATTTATCAATGACTGTATCTTTTGCTCGGTTGTACCACTGAGCCATGCAGAAAAGGCAGTCATCTACTGATTCGAACATTTCCACTACATTACAAATGTAGTGATCTTCGTCTTTTCCTGCCTTCACGAAAGCATTATCATGGAGATTGAAAGTCTCTGTGTCCACTAAACCTTGAGAGTAGTGCTTCTTTTCTTGAATGACGTCACTATTTCTCTTTTTCTTTTCGTACCGGTGAGGCCATCTCTTTCGAGCTTCTTCATCAGAAAACCACCCAAATCAAATACGTCACTATATCTAGCCTCTTCGTCTTCTTCCTCCTCCTCAGTCAAAGTGACATCACCTTCCGTCACTGTGACATCATCATTAGGTTTATCTGATGTCACCTTTTCACCAATTAGATTAAACAACTCACAAAGCTTCTCCCATTCTTTCAGTACGCAAGTAAATCTTCAGCAAAGTGTACCAAAAACTCTACTATAACAAGTTCAATAATCCAACAAAATACTCCACCTCCCTCCTACCAGCAAATCTCCAATAATTAATAATAATAATAATTATAAATCCCCCTCCAACTTATAACTCTCAGCATTAACAATCTCAATCGGTTTCAAAAAATTATCAAGCAAAGATAAATCAGGCTCAATCCCCGCAATTCCCTTAAACGCTAGTGCCAAACTATACCCCAAAGCACGTTCTACTGGAACAGCCACAACATTCCCCACTTGAATATACCTATCTTTAACCGGGCCAATAAGGTTGTAGTAGTCCGGAAAGCCTTGCAGTCTTGCATTTTCACGTAGTGAGAACTCGATTTTGCACAAGATGCAAAATCACCTGATTATGTGGTTCAGCTCTAGTAACAACTGTGGGAACAGTTTCATCCCACCAAAGCCTACCAAATGGCTTTGACGATGAACCTCCTACGAAGCTCATAGCATAGTATGGGACCAACGGCTTTCCCGATTTCACATGAGATCTCGCGATGGTCGGATCAAACTCGACCTTATTAGTGTTCGGGTTAACACGGACACCTGTCAAATCACGAAAATTCGCACCTTTCCTTTGTGGAATATGTGTTACTCGCTCATAATCGTCTGTATTCAAGAATAAAGACCGATGATCATATAAAGTCTCTTGTAGTTCATCAGAACCACCCAGCATAACTTCTCTTTTTAATCGAATGAATTATCTAGTTTCAAGATTTAGAAACCTATTGTATCACAAATATTATTGTTATTTCCCCAACTATACACGTATACTATCTTTGTTGTTCTCCAACATAAATAACATTTAATCAAGTTGTCTTTTTATAAATTTTAATGAATTTGCCATAAGTAAATTATATTTGGCTACTAGTTATGTATAATTAATTGATGGCCAAGAAGAGATATTAGTTTCAACATTGGTTATGGGGCTATTGTTCGATGTAAATTTTATCTAAATAACTATATATTTTATACTTGTACGATATTTTTACTTTCAATTTTGGAAACTATTCTAAAAAAATTGGTCATTTCTCCATATCAATAATAAACTAAGAGATCTTTATTTTGGTACAGTCATTTTAATAACATTCTCTCGCTCATTCTATTCATTCATAATCACCCTAACATTATGTAAAACTAGGGTAACATAAACAGAAAAAGTGTCATTTTCTTTTTTTTCTTTTCTTGCTTAATAAATTCATTGTCCGAGTGAACATTATAACCATTTGTTCTCATCCTATCGATATCACCTTATCTTCATATACATCTTTATATCTTTACATAACTTAAATTTAGTTTATTTTTGTACACTTCTTTCCAATGAATTTATGCATATATGTCATACATTTCCCAAAGACTTTATTATTTCTCATAAAAACCGATATCTCAACAAATAAGGAGATTTTCTTTTTGTTTTTCAATATAATCAATGATTAAAGTAACAAAAGATAAATATTATATTTTTTAGGCAAATCATAATAAGGATAGTTAATTTTACCAATATTACCATTAAATTATTAAATATTATTTAAAATTTATTATGTAAGAATTGTCTCCACTGTACTCATATTATCATAACATTTTTATAATAATAGTATATTAAAATTTCATAAGATTAGTTTTTCATCATACATATATACATGATATCGGTCATTGTTCTTACGTTTGGATTACAAAATTATATCATGATACTATAGTGTGTGTTTGAGGACCCAACCACAAGGAAAATAACTTATATATGGATAGCTAAATTCTAAAGGAAATAATTTTTTCCTAGTTCTACTAAGACATTTATATCAACTTAATTGCTTAACAAGTACTAGAATAAATATATCGTTAAATTATATATTTTTATTTAACTTGCAAAATATTAGGGATCTTATAAAATATATACACATGCCTGCATAATTAAAACACGAGAGTATTTAAATTAAAAATTATATTTGAATAGATAAAAACCCACAATTTATACATACGTATATGGCTGAATGAAAATGGTCTAATTTTTTTATATATTTAAACTAATAGTCCCGGCCCAGAAAACAACAAAAGATTATAATATTTAGGGAAAATTCTATGACCTAGTTTTTCATTTCATCACGCTTTCATTTATCTCAAGCCGTAATATAATCATACACCTTGTCTATTCATTTCTTACAATATTCAAAACTTGAATATTTTTTTTCATTCAAAGATTTTATGACTAAACCAACAAAAAGTTTGAAGAGATATTTAGATTACTTGAGGTGAAATTAAAAAAGAAATTGATTTATTCATCTCATTTGTAGATCTAGATTTATATTTTCTTTTAGAAAATTATATTATTATGTTTTTTTCTAAGCCCAAATCTAAGATTTAAAGCCTATAATATCAATTTCAGGTAATTGATTTATATTGATTGTATTTGTTTGTATTACCGAATATTTTTGTGTATAATCTGCACACCTTTTATTAACTAGAATGCAATCTTATTTATTTGTTGCATATTAATTTTCAGAAAATACATTATTTGAAACAGTTTTAGACTAAAAATATGTTTTTATACCTTTATTAATTTATTAAGTTTATAATTTGACATAAATATAAATTATATTTAGAGTTTAAAATATGCAAGAATAATGTAAAAAATATGATTTTTAATTTTTGACTCTATAGGAGGTTTAGTTTATCATATAAAGTTTTTAAATTTGTAATCATTATCTACTATTTTCATTTATTCTAAACTTTCATACCGAGAAAGCTTAACATAAAAAACAATCATATGTGTACTATAAGTAGAATTTAATTTTCTTTTGAAAAGAAATAGAGAATACAACTCAATTAGATGTACAAGTAGTGGTAAAAGAGAATACTTTTAATTTCAAATATGATAAAACAGATAAAGAAATGACGTTAATGGATATTTACTCAGGATGTGGAGGTATGAGTACTGGTCTAGTACTTGGAGCTAACCGTGGTGGAGTTAAAAATTTCAAGAATCTCTTCAACTTCAAATACTTCACTATCTCCAGCCTCTTCTTCTTCTTCCTCCTCAGTCATAGTGACATCACCTTCCGTGTGACATCATCATTAGGTTTATCTGATGTCACCTTTTCATCAATTAGATTAAACGACTCATAGAGCTTCTCACATTCAAGTAAATCTTATTCATTTCTAACCACGGTTAGCTCCAAGTACTAGACTAATACTCATACCTCCACGAGTAAATATCCATTAAAGTAATTTCTTTATCTTCATTTTTACCTTCAGTAATTTCAGTTTTATTATTTATGGCTTCACTAAAACATACATATGTATCCATGTCTTTTCGACTTGGTGTAGTAGAAAGAGGAGAATAAAATTATAAAGAAAAGTGTGTTGGTCACTAATAGGAATTAAATGTATAATGGTCTAGTAATTGAACTTATTTACTTGATTATTTTTTTATTATTGACCAATCCAGATTTTACTATATCTTGTGTTTATTTGATTGATACAAATTATAAAAGTGGGATGATACTTAAGTAAGCCTACACTGCTTGAATTACTATGTTTTGATCCTTTTCTTTTTAACTTATTCCTATTTTTCGGTTTTATTTTTTGTTTGATATTATAGTATTGGTGATATATTTTGACAAAAAAATAGTATTGATGATATACGTACGCTCGATGTGCAAGCCTGGTGAAATAAGAATATAAAAAAACGAACAAAAACCACTCTCGATGTGGCAAAGTGAATGAAGTACCTGCACACATGCAACCCTGTTATAGGGCATCGAGACCTCAAGACTTCAAATCTACTCATTTATAAAAACTGACATGTTAAGGTTAGTGATTTTGGTTGGTTACAATAGATCTTCAACTACTACGCACAAATAAACCTTTTTGTTCTTTTTAAAAAATTCTCACTCATTCAATCAATTTCATATACCACAAAAATGTAATGGTAGATAATTTAAAATCAGCCTTATGTTTCAATATATTATATTAGGTTTCAATTTTTATCGTTGTTAAGCATAAATGAAATTGGAGAAGGAGGATACAAATTGCATGTATTGTTGGATCCAATATTGTATTTATTTTCATCAATCGTGGTTTTGTGCTTGTCCATGTTTTTTTGGCTAATTGTGTATTTGTATTGTGTGTACAACTGTAGGAGCCATGTACATGTAGAATTGTTAGATTTTCATTACGTGACGAGGTGTACTAAACGTGGGAGGTCAATTGGTATAGTTTAGAATTTGGGAGGTTAACTTCATGTAATGTGTTAGTAATTATCCATTTTAACTATGGACGAATATTATGAAGTATATCATTTGTTGATGACCCAGACGATATGATGGGTGTTTATCATGTGGATTTTTTTCTACTTTTGTAGTCATTAATTACTAATATTATTTATTCAAAATATGGGTGAAGAAAAAATAACTTAAAATATTATAAGTTGTGTACAATTAGTACAACTCGATTTTATTTTGGAAATAAATAGATAGAAAAACTATATTAACTGTAGAAGAAGCTTAATAAGAGAGAACAGATTTATTTTTAAGTTTTAGCGTTGAAAAAACATAAGTTATGTAAAAATAATATATAAAAATGTGTTGGATTAATTTTCATATAGTATCACACGTTATTTTATTCTTACTTATTATATGTATTATATATTATGTGTATGAGTTGTTAAAATAAAATTATCCTTATATATATATATATTTGTAAGCTACAAGAAGTAAAGCATAATGGCCTTGGTCTATTTATAAATATTAATTAACTATAAATTAGTATTCCTACTTATAAATCTATTAATACAAATCTAGATATACATGTAAATTATACCTTGATAGATTTAATATAAAGTTGCAAAAACTATGTAACACAAAAAGTATACATATACTAATACTAACAAGATTTAGACTTTTTGAGCTATAAAAATGAATTAAATGGTTTATTATGTTAGAAATTAGTAGTAGTTATATATTATTTATGTTATTTATATATATATTCATTAAATGATAATGGTTAATATTTGAAACTAAAGGTGTTTTCAATGGTTATGTATTATAGGGTTTAGTGGTTTAATGGTTTAATAAATAATTGTTGGTAAAGATTTATAGGTAAAAATAGGCAACATGTGAATCTGAAGTTGTTTTCAATGGTTATATATCAAGCACAATATTTCACTTATTTAACATTCTTTTATCTAAATAATTATATATTTTATACTTGTACGTTATTTTTTCTTTCAATTTTAGAAACTAAATTAAAAAAATTGGTCATTTTTCCATATCAATAATAAACTAAGAGATCTTTATTTTCGTACAGTTATTTTAATAACATTCTCTTGCTCATTATATTCATTCATAATCACCCTAACATTATGTAAAACTAGGGTAACATAAACAGAAAAAGTATCATTTTCTTTTTTTCTTTTCTTGCTTAATAAATTCATTGTCCGAGTGAACATATAACCATTTGTTCTCATCCTATCGATGTCACCTTACCTCCATATACATCTTTATATTGAATATATGCATATATGTCATACATTTCCCAAATACTTTATTATTTCTCATAAAATCCGATATCTCAACAAATAAGGAGTTTTTCTTTTTGTTTTTCAATATAATCAATGATTAAAGTATCAAAAGATAAATATTATATGTTTTTAGGAAAATCATAATAAGGATAGTTAATTTTACCAATATTAAGATTATATTAATAATTATTATTTAAAATTAATTATGTAAGAATTGTCTCTACTGTACTCATATTATCATAACATTTTTGTAATAATAGTATATTAAACTTTCATAAGATTAGTTTCTCCATCATACATATATACGTGATATTGGTCATTGTTCTAATGTTTCAATTATAAAATTATATCAAGATAATATAGTATGTGTTTGAGGACCCAACCACAAGGAAAATAACTTATATATGGATAGCTAAATTCTAAAAGAACTAATTTTTTCCTAATTCTACTAAGACATTTATATCGACACAATTTATTAACAAATACTAAAAAAATTATATCGTTAAATTACATATTTTTATTTAACTTGCAAAATATTATGGATCTTATAAAATATACACACATGTCTGCATAATTAAGACAAGAGAGTATTTTAAATTAAAAATTATATTTGAATAGATAAAAACCACAATTTATACATATGTATATGGCCCAATGAAAATTGTCTAATTTGTTTTATATATTTAAACTAATAGGCCCGGCCCATAAAACAACAAAAAATTATATTATTTAGGGAAAATTATGTGACCTAGTTTTTCATTTCATCACACTTTCATTTATCTCAAGCCGTAATATTATCATACACCTCGTCTATTCATTTCTTACAATCTTCAAAAATTGAATTTTTTTTTTCTTTCAACGATTTTATGATTAAACCTACAAAAAGTTTTAAAAGATATTTAGATCACTAGAGGTGAAATTAAAAAAGAAATTAATTTTTTCATCTCATTTGTAGATCTAGATTTATATTTTCTTTTAGAAAATTATATTATTTATGTTTTTTTCTAAGCCCAAATCTATGATTTAAAGCCTATAATATCAATTTCAGGTAATTGATTTGTATTAATTGTATTTGTTTGGTATTACCGAATATTTTTGTGTATAATCTGCACACCTTTTATTAACTAGAATGCAATCTTAATTATTTTTTATAAATTAATTTTCAGAAAAAACATTATTTGAAACAATTTAGATCTTAAAACATAATATTTGATGAAATTGTGATATTTATTTATTAATATTTTGTACAGGAAACTGATTTCAGAAGCGGTAGTTGGTCATGACATTTCTTCTACAAGGTAAGTTTTCGACTAAATATATGTTTTTATACCCTTATTAATTTATTAAATCTATAATTTGATATAAATATAAATTATATTTAGAGTTTAAAATATATAAGAATAATGTAAAAAATATGATTTATTAATTTTCGACTCGAGGTTTAGTTTATGATATGAATTTATTATATTTGTAACCATTATCTACCAGAGCTAAACCACATAATCAGGTGATTTTGCATCATATGTGCAAAATCGAGTTCTCACTATACGTGAAAATGCAAGATTGCAAGACTTCCCTTACTACTACAAGGTTCTTGGCCCAGTGAAAGAGAGGTATATTCAAGTGGGGAATAATGTGGCTGTTCTTGGGGTATAGTTTGGCACTAGCGTTGAAGGGAATTGCGGGGAATGAGCCTGTTTTATCTTTGACTGATAATTTTTTTAAACCCGATTGAGATTGTTAATGCTGAGAGTTCTAAGTTGGAGGGGGATTTATAATTATTATTATTAATTATTAGAGATTTGTTAGTAGGAGGGAGGTGGAGTATTTGGTTGGGTCATTGAAATTGTTATATTAGAGTTTTTGGTATAATCTTCAGCAAGATTATACCAAAAACTCTAATATAACAATTTCAATGATCCAACCAAATACTCCACCTCCCTCCTACTAACAAATCTCTAATAATTAATAAAAATAATTATAAATCCCCCTCCAACTTAGAACTCTCAGCATTAACAATCTCAATCGGGTGTAAAAAAATTATCAGGCAAAGATAAAACAGGCTCATTCCCCGCAATTCCCTTTAACGCTAGTGCCAAACTATACCCTAAGAATAGCCACAGTATTCCCCACTTGAATATACCTCTCTTTCACTGGGCCAAGAACCTTGTAGTAGTCCGGGAAGCCTTGCAGTCTTGAATTTTCACGTATAATGAGAACTCGATTTTGCACAGGATGCAAAATCACCTGATTATTACCTTGTAGAAGAAATGTCATGATTACCTTGTAGAAGAAATGTCATGACCAACTACTGCTTCTGAAATCATTTTCCTGTACAAAATACTCATAAATAAATATCACAATTTTATCAAAATATTATGTTTTAAGATCTAAATTGTTTCAAATAATGTATTTTCTGAAAAATTAATATGTAACAAATAAATAAAATTGCATTCTAGTTAATAAAAGGTGTGCATATTATACACAAAAATATTAGGTAATACCAAACAAATACAATAATACAAATCAATTACCTGAAATTGATATTATAGGCTTTAAATCTTAGATTTGGGCTTAGAAAAAAACATAAATAATATAATTTTCTAATAGAAAATATAAATCTAGATCTACAAATGAGATGAAAAAATCAATTTCTTTTTTAATTTCACCTCTAGTAATCTAAATATCTCTTCAAAAATTTTATAGGTTTAATCATAAAATTGTTGAATGAAAAAAAAATTATTTAATTTTTGAAGATTGTAAGAAATGAATAGACGAGGTGTATGATTATATTACGTCTTGAGATAAATGAAAGAGTGATGAAATGAAAAACTAGGTCATAGAATTTTCCCTAAATATTATAATTTTTTGTTGTTTTATGGACCGGCCTATTAGTTTAAATATATATAAACAATTAGACCATTTTCATTAGGCCATATACGTACGTATAAATTGTGGTATTTTATCTATTCAAATATAATTTTTAATTTAAAATACTCTCGCGTTCTAATTATTTATGTGTATTCAAGGTGCAGGCATGTGTGTATATTTTATAAGATCTCTAATATTTTGCAAGTTGAATAAAAATATATAATTTAACGATATAATTATTGTAGTATTTGTTAACGAATTAAGTTGATATAAATGTCTTAGTAGAACTATGAAAAAATTAGTTCCTTTAGAATTTAGCTATCCATATGTAAGTTATTTTCCTTGTGGTTGGGTCCTCAAACACATATTATAGTATCTTGATATAATTTTATAATCCAAATGATAGAACAATGACCAATATCACGTATATATGTATGATGAAAAACTAATCTTGTGAAAGTTTAATATACTATTATTATAAAAATGTTATGATAATATGAGTACAGTGAAGACAATTCTTACATAATTAATTGTAAATAATATTTATTAATCTAATCTTAATATTGGTAAAATTAACTATCCTTATTATGATTTGCCAAAAAAAATATAATATTTATCTTTTGATACTTTAATCATTGATTATATTGAACAACAAAAAGAAAAACTCCTTATTTGTTGAGATATCGGTTTTTATGAGAAATAATAAAGTCTTTGGGAAATGTATGACATATATGCATAAATACATTGGAAAGAAGTGTATGAAAAATAAATAAATTTAAATTATTTAAAAATATAAAGATGTATATGAAGATAAGGTGATATCGATGGGATGAGAACAAATGGTTATAATGTTCACTCGGACAGTGAATTTATTAAGCAAGAAAATAAAAAAAATGACACTTTTTCTGTTTATGTTACCCTAGTTTTACATAATGTTAGGGTGATTATGAATGAATAGAATGAGCGTAAGAAGGTTATTAAAATGATTGTACCAAAATAAAGATCTGTTAATTTATTATTGATATGGAGAAATGACCAAATTATTGATATGGAGAAATGACCAATTTTTAGAATAGTTTCCAAAATTGAAAGAAAAAATATCAGACAAGTATAAAATATATAAATATTTAGATAAAATAATGTTAAATAAGTGAAATATTGTGCTTGATATATAACCATTGAAAACAACTTCAGATTCACATATTGCCTCTTTTCAAAACCCATAAATCTTAACCAACAATTCGTTATTAAACCACTAAAACCTATAATAAATAACCATTGAAAACACCTTTAGATGCACATATTAACCATTATAATTTAATATATATAAAAATAACATAAATAATATATAACTATTACTAATTTCGAACATAATCAACCATTTAATTCATTTATATAGCTCAAAAAGTCTAAATCTTGTTAGTATTAGTATATGTACACTTTTTGTGTTACATAGTTTTCGCAACATTATATTAAATCTATCAAGGTATAATTTACATGTATATCTAGATTTGTATTAATAAATTTAGAAGTAGGAATACTAATTTATTGTTAACTAATATTTATAAATGGACCAAGGCCATTATGCTTTACTTCTTGTAGCTTACAAATATATATATATATATATATATAAGGATAATTTTATTTTAACAACTCATACACATAATATATAATACAGATAATAAGTAAGAATAAGATAACGTGTGAGACTATGAAAACCAATCCAACACACTTTTATATATTATTTTTATATAACTTATGTTTTTTCAACGCAAAAACTTAAAAAATAAATATGTTCTCTCTTATTAAGCTCCTCCTACATTTAATATAGTTTTTTGTCTCTATTTATTTCCAAAATAAAATCGAATTGTACTAATAGTACATAACTTATAATATTTTAAGTTATTTTTTCTTCACCCATATTTTGAATAAATAATATTATTAATTAATGACTACAAAAGTAGAAAAAAAGCCACATGATCATCATATCGTTTGGGTAATCAACAAATCATATACTTCATAATATTCGTCCATAGTTAAAATGGATAATTACTAACACATTACATGAAGTATTTCAAAAAAAATTTATACCTTCCAAATTCTAAACTATACCAATTGACCTCCCACGTTTAGTACACCCCGTCACGTAATGAAAATCCAACAATACTACATGGCTCCTACAGTTGTACACGCAATACAAATACACAATTAGCCAAAAAAAACATGGACGGGCACAAAACATGATGAAAATAAATACAATATTGGATCCAACAATGCATTCAATTTGGATCCTCCTTCTCCAATTTCATTTATGCTTAACAAAAATAAAAATTGAAATATAAGATTATATATTGAAACATAAGGCTGATTTTGAATTATCTACCATTACATTTATGGGGTATATGAAATCGATTGAATGAGTGAGAATTTTTGAAAAAGAACAAAAAGGTTTATTTGTGCGTAGTAGTTGAAGATCTATTGTATCCAACCAAAATCACTAACGTTAACATGTCAGTTTTTATAAATGAGTAGATTTGAAGTCTTGAGGTCTCGATGCACTATAACAGGGTTGCATGTGTGCAGGTACTTCATACCCTTTGCCACATCGAGAGCGGTTTTTGTTCTTCTTTTTTATATGGTTATTTTCACCAGGCTTGCACATTGAGCGTACGTATATCATCAATACTATTTTTTTGTCAAAATATATAATCAATACTATAAATTCAAACAAAACATAAAACCAAAAAATACGAATAAGTTAAAAATAAAAGGATCAAGGCATAGTAATTTAAGAAGTGTAGGTTTACTTATGTATCATCCCACTTTTATAATTTGTATCAATCAAATACACAAAAGATATAGTAAAATCTAGATTGGTCAATAATAAAAAAAAATCAAGTAAATAAGTTAAATTACTAGACCATTATACATTTAATTCCTATTAGTGACCAACACATTTTTCGGTATAATTTTTATTCTCCTCTTTCTACTACACCAAGTCGAAAAGACATGGATACATATGTATTTTTTTGTGAAGCCATAAATAATAAAACAGATATTACTGAAGGTAAAAATGAAGATAAAGAAATGACATTAATGGATATTTACTCACGATGTGGAGGTATGAGAACTGGTCTAGTACTTGGAGCTAACCGTGGTGGAGTTAAATTAATCACGAAATGGGCTATAGATTCAAACCCACACGCATGCAAGAGTTTAAATCTATAGCCCATTTCGTGATTAATTTAACTCCACCACGGTTAGCTCCAAGTACGAGACCAGTAGTCATACCTCCACATCCTGAGTAAATATCCATTAAATTCATTTATTTATCTTCATTGTTACCTTCAGTAATTACTGTTTTATTATTTATGGCTTCACATTCAGATGAAACAGTTGATTTTGTTTAGTTAATCTTGGATAAGTTATTGGGTGGAACATTCATGAATGTAGTGTAGGGTAGTAAATAAATCTTGTCATAGTAAAAGTCACATTCGGATATTAATTGAGCTTTCTTTCTGAATCAACGTTATTAGGTATATGAACGATGTTTAGCTTCTTGATGAGACAATCCAATGGATTGTCATCTTTTACCTCTAAGAGAAGCACACATTTCTCATGTATGTGATTTTCACATTTAACAATGACTGTAGCTTTTGCTCGGTTGTACCACTGAGCCATGCAGAAAAGGTAGTCATCTACTGATTCGAACATTTCCACTACATTACAAATGTAGTGATCTTCGTCTTAAACTGCCTTCATGAAAGCATTATCATGGAGATTGAAAGTCTCTGTGTCCACTAAGCCTTGAGAGTAGTGCTTCTTTTCTTGAATGACGTCACTATTTCTCTTTTTCTTTTCGTACCGGTGAGGCCATCTCTTTCGAGCTTCTTCATCAGAAAACCACCCAAATCAAATACTTCACTATATCTAGCCTCTTCTTCTTCTTCCTCCTCCTCAGTCAAAGTGACATCACCTTCCGTCACTGTGACATCATCATTAGGTTTATCTGATGTCACCTTTTCACCAATTAGATTAAACGACTCACAAAGCTTCTCCCATTCTTTCAGTAACGCAAGTAAATCTTCAGCAAAGTGTACCAAAAACTCTAATATAACAAGTTCAATAATCCAACAAAATACTCCACCTCCCTCCTACTAACAAATCTCCAATAATTAATAATAATAACTATAAATCCCCCTCCAACTTATAACTCTCAGCATTCACAATCTCAATCGGTTTCAAAAAATTATTAGGCAAAGATAAAACAGGCTCATTCCCCGCAATTCCCTTAAACGCTAGTGCCAAACTATACCCCAAAGCACGTTCTACTGGAACAGACACAACATTCCCCACTTGAATATACCTCTCTTTAACCGGGCCAATAAGTTTGTAGTAGTCCGGAAAGCCTTGCAGTCTTGCATTTTCACGTAGTGAGAACTCGATTTTGCACAAGATGCAAAATCACCTGATTATGTGGTTCAGCTCTAGTAACAACTGTGGAAAAGTTTCATCCCACCAAAGCCTACCAAATGGATTTGACGATGAACCTCCTACGAAGCTCATAGCATAGTATGGGACCAACGGATTTCCCGATTTCACATGAGATCTCGCGATGGTCGGGTCAAACTCGACCTTATTAGTGTTCGGGTTAACACGGTGATGTCTCCTCATTTGTGATAGATTAATGTTAGGATGAGACATCATTTTAAGTGATTTAGAAGTCAATAATGTCGATTTTCTTGAGTTTTAGTGCACTTTCCTATTTTGTGTCTTGATTTGTAGAATTATTGTTTTTAGAGCATATTGGGTTTAATTGTTTATTTAGTGTGTAGCTTTAAAGATAATTATGGAGCTTAATTAGAGTCCAAGTCAAAGACAACAACTTATGGAAAGAGATTTTTACATGGTAATTGGAGATAAGGAAAGAAAAGCTAAAAAGATGGAAAAGGAAAAGCTGTCTAAATCTGGGATTCTACATACACGTCCAAAGATAGGCGTTTTTACCTAAGAAATAGGACGAATCTGATGATTTCCTTCTAAAGGGTCTAGATAATTCTGTTGCGATTCTTTTGGTATCTTGTGGAGCAAAATCCGACCAATAACGAAGAAGATATGCTCAAAACAACGCAGCAGTGTTTATCTTTATTTCCATACGAATTTGAGTTGGGCTAGAAGTCCATTACCTTAACTCTTCCTCAAGAAAACGAATTAGGTCTTCTAAACACCTATAAATACACCCTTATATCACTTGTAAATCATCCTTGCCTCATAGTAATTAGTTCTTAAGGTTTTATTCTTCCAGTTTATTGTAGAGAGCAAGATGATGTCTTTTATTATTTCTTTTAGTTTATTTCCTTCAGGTATGAACTAAACTCCCCATAGCTTGGGTTTTGCATATGTATAATCTATGAATTCTAATTCTTCTATCTAAGTTTCTTTGGGAATTATCATATAAAGTTTTTAAATTTGTAATCATTATCTACTATTTTCATTTATTCTAAACTTTCATACAGAGAAAGCTTAACATAAAAAACAATCATATGTGTACTATAAGTAGAATTTAATTTTCTTTTGAAAAGAAATAGAGAATACAACTCAATTAGATGTACAAGTAGTGGTAAAAGAGAATACTTTTAATTTCAAATATGATAAAACAGATAAAGAAATGATGTTAATGGATATTTACTCAGGATGTGGAGGTATGAGTACTGGTCTAGTACTTGGAGCTAACCGTGGTGGAGTTAAAAATTTCAAGAATCTCTTCAACTTCAAATACTTCACTATCTCCAGCCTCTTCTTCTTCTTCCTCCTCATTCATAGTGACATCACCTTCCGTGTGACATCATCATTAGGTTTATCTAATGTCACCTTTTCATCAATTAGATTAAACGACTCATAGAGCTTCTCACATTCAAGTAAATCTTATTCATTTCTAACCACGGTTAGCTCCAAGTACTAGACTAATACTCATACCTCCACGAGTAAATATCCATTAAAGTAATTTCTTTATCTTCATTTTTACCTTCAGTAATTTCAGTTTTATTATTTATGGCTTCACTAAAACATACATATGTATCCATGTCTTTTCGACTTGGTGTAGTAGAAAGAGGAGAATAAAAATTATAAAGAAAAGTGTGTTGGTCACTAATAGGAATTAAATGTATAATGGTCTAGTAATTGAACTTATTTACTTGATTATTTTTTTATTATTGACCAATCCAGATTTTACTATATCTTGTGTTTATTTGATTGATACAAATTATAAAAGTGGGATGATACTTAAGTAAGCCTACACTGCTTGAATTACTATGTTTTGATCCTTTTCTTTTTAACTTATTCCTATTTTTCGGTTTTATGTTTTGTTTGATTTTATAGTATTGGTGATATATTTTGACAAAAAAATAGTATTGATGATATACGTACGCTCGATGTGCAAGCCTGGTGATATAAGAATATAAAAAAACGAACAAAAACCACTCTCGATGTGGCAAAGTGAATGAAGTACCTGCACACATGCAACCCTGTTATAGGGCATCGAGACCTCAAGACTTCAAATCTACTCATTTATAAAAACTGACATGTTAAGGTTAGTGATTTTGGTTGGATACAATAGATCTTCAACTACTACGCACAAATAAACCTTTTTGTTCTTTTTATAAAATTCTCACTCATTCAATCAATTTCATATACCACAAAAATGTAATGGTAGATAATTTAAAATCAGCCTTATGTTTCAATATATTATATTAGGTTTCAATTTTTATCGTTGTTAAGCATAAATGAAATTGGAGAAGGAGGATACAAATTGCATGTATTGTTGGATCCAATATTGTATTTATTTTCATCAATCGTGGTTTTGTGCTTGTCCATGTTTTTTTGGCTAATTGTGTATTTGTATTGTGTGTACAACTGTAGGAGCCATGTACATGTAGAATTGTTAGATTTTCATTACGTGACGAGGTGTACTAAACGTGGGAGGTCAATTGGTATAGTTTAGAATTTGGGAGGTTAACTTCATGTAATGTGTTAGTAATTATCCATTTTAACTATGGACGAATATTATGAAGTATATCATTTGTTGATGACCCAGACGATATGATGGGTGTTTATCATGTGGATTTTTTTCTACTTTTGTAGTCATTAATTACTAATATTATTTATTCAAAATATGGGTGAAGAAAAAATAACTTAAAATATTATAAGTTGTGTACAATTAGTACAACTCGATTTTATTTTGGAAATAAATAGATAGAAAAACTATATTAACTGTAGGAGAAGCTTAATAAGAGAGAACAGATTTATTTTTAAGTTTTAGCGTTGAAAAAACATAAGTTATGTAAAAATAATATATAAAAATGTGTTGGATTAATTTTCATATAGTATCACACGTTATTTTATTCTTACTTATTATATGTATTATATATTATGTGTATGAGTTGTTAAAATAAAATTATCCTTATATATATATATATATATTTGTAAGCTACAAGAAGTAAAGCATAATGGCCTTGGTCTATTTATAAATATTAATTAACTATAAATTAGTATTCCTACTTATAAATCTATTAATACAAATCTAGATATACATGTAAATTATACCTTGATAGATTTAATATAAAGTTGCAAAAACTATGTAACACAAAAAGTATACATATACTAATACTAACAAGATTTAGACTTTTTGAGCTATAAAAATGAATTAAATGGTTTATTATGTTAGAAATTAGTAGTAGTTATATATTATTTATGTTATTTATATATATATTCATTAAATGATAATTGTTAATATTTGAATCTAAAGGTGTTTTCAATGGTTATGTATTATAGGGTTTAGTGGTTTAATGGTTTAATAAATAATTGTTGGTAAAGATTTATAGGTAAAAATAGGCAACATGTGAATCTGAAGTTGTTTTCAATGGTTATATATCAAGCACAATATTTCACTTATTTAACATTCTTTTATCTAAATAATTATATATTTTATACTTGTACGTTATTTTTTCTTTCAATTTTAGAAACTAAATTAAAAAAATTGGTCATTTTTCCATATCAATAATAAACTAAGAGATCTTTATTTTCGTACAGTTATTTTAATAACATTCTCTTGCTCATTATATTCATTCATAATCACCCTAACATTATATAAAACTAGGGTAACATAAACAAAAAAAGTATCATTTTCTTTTTTTCTTTTCTTGCTTAATAAATTCATTGTCCGAGTGAACATATAACCATTTGTTCTCATCCTATCGATGTCACCTTATCTCCATATACATCTTTATATTGAATATATGCATATATGTCATACATTTCCCAAATACTTTATTATTTCTCATAAAAACCGATATCTCAACAAATAAGGAGTTTTTCTTTTTGTTTTTCAATATAATCAATGATTAAAGTATCAAAAGATAAATATTATATGTTTTTAGGAAAATCATAATAAGGATAGTTAATTTTACCAATATTAAGATTATATTAATAATTATTATTTAAAATTAATTATGTAATAATTGTCTCTACTGTACTCATATTATCATAACATTTTTGTAATAATAGTATATTAAACTTTCATAAGATTAGTTTCTCCATCATACATATATACGTGATATTGGTCATTGTTCTAATGTTTCAATTATAAAATTATATCAAGATAATATAGTATGTGTTTGAGGACCCAACCACAAGGAAAATAACTTATATATGGATAGCTAAATTCTAAAAGAACTAATTTTTTCCTAATTCTACTAAGACATTTATATCGACACAATTTATTAACAAATACTAAAAAAATTATATCGTTAAATTACATATTTTTATTTAACTTGCAAAATATTATGGATCTTATAAAATATACACACATGTCTGCATAATTAAGACAAGAGAGTATTTTAAATTAAAAATTATACTTGAATAGATAAAAACCACAATTTATACATATGTATATGGCCCAATGAAAATTGTCTAATTTGTTTTATATACTTAAACTAATAGGCCCGGCCCATAAAACAACAAAAATTATATTATTTAGGGAAAATTCTGTGACCTAGTTTTTCATTTCATCACACTTTCATTTATCTCAAGCCGTAATATTATCATACACCTCGTCTATTCATTTCTTACAATCTTCAAAAATTGAATTTTTTTTTTCTTTCAACGATTTTATGATTAAACCTACAAAAAGTTTGAAAAGATATTTAGATCACTAGAGATGAAATTAAAAAAGAAATTAATTTTTTCATCTCATTTGTAGATCTAGATTTATATTTTCTTTTAGAAAATTATATTATTTATGTTTTTTTCTAAGCCCAAATCTATGATTTAAAGCCTATAATATCAATTTCAGGTAATTGATTTGTATTAATTGTATTTGTTTGGTATTACCGAATATTTTTTTGTATAATCTGCACACCTTTTATTAACTAGAATGCAATCTTAATTATTTTTTATAAATTAATTTTCAGAAAAAACATTATTTGAAACAATTTAGATCTTAAAACATAATATTTGATGAAATTGTGATATTTATTTATTAATATTTTGTACAGGAAACTGATTTCAGAAGCGGTAGTTGGTCATGACATTTCTTCTACAAGGTAAGTTTTCGACTAAATATATGTTTTTATACCCTTATTAATTTATTAAATCTATAATTTGATATAAATATAAATTATATTTAGAGTTTAAAATATATAAGAATAATGTAAAAAATATGATTTATTAATTTTCGACTCGAGGTTTAGTTTATGATATGAATTTATTATATTTGTAACCATTATCTACCAGAGCTAAACCACATAATCAGGTGATTTTGCATCATATGTGCAAAATCGAGTTCTCACTATACGTGAAAATGCAAGATTGCAAGACTTCCCTTACTACTACAAGGTTCTTGGCCCAGTGAAAGAGAGGTATATTCAAGTGGGGAATAATGTGGCTGTTCTTGGGGTATAGTTTGGCACTAGCGTTGAAGGGAATTGCGGGGAATGAGCCTGTTTTATCTTTGACTGATAATTTTTTTAAACCCGATTGAGATTGTTAATGCTGAGAGTTCTAAGTTGGAGGGGGATTTATAATTATTATTATTAATTATTAGAGATTTGTTAGTAGGAGGGAGGTGGAGTATTTGGTTGGGTCATTGAAATTGTTATATTAGAGTTTTTGGTATAATCTTCAGCAAGATTATACCAAAAACTCTAATATAACAATTTCAATGATCCAACCAAATACTCCACCTCCCTCCTACTAACAAATCTCTAATAATTAATAAAAATAATTATAAATCCCCCTCCAACTTAGAACTCTCAGCATTAACAATCTCAATCGGGTGTAAAAAAATTATCAGGCAAAGATAAAACAGGCTCATTCCCCGCAATTCCCTTTAACGCTAGTGCCAAACTATACCCTAAGAATAGCCACAGCATTCCCCACTTGAATATACCTCTCTTTCACTGGGCCAAGAACCTTGTAGTAGTCCGGGAAGCCTTGCAGTCTTGAATTTTCACGTATAATGAGAACTCGATTTTGCACAGGATGCAAAATCACCTGATTATTACCTTGTAGAAGAAATGTCATGATTACCTTGTAGAAGAAATGTCATGACCAACTACTGCTTCTGAAATCATTTTCCTGTACAAAATACTAATAAATAAATATCACAATTTTATCAAAATATTATGTTTTAAGATCTAAATTGTTTCAAATAATGTATTTTCTGAAAAATTAATATGTAACAAATAAATAAAATTGCATTCTAGTTAATAAAAGGTGTGCATATTATACACAAAAATATTAGGTAATACCAAACAAATACAATAATACAAATCAATTACCTGAAATTGATATTATAGGCTTTAAATCTTAGATTTGGGCTTAGAAAAAAACATAAATAATATAATTTTCTAATAGAAAATATAAATCTAGATCTACAAATGAGATGAAAAAATCAATTTCTTTTTTAATTTCACCTCTAGTAATCTAAATATCTCTTCAAAAATTTTATAGGTTTAATCATAAAATTGTTGAATGAAAAAAAAATTATTTAATTTTTGAAGATTGTAAGAAATGAATAGACGAGGTGTATGATTATATTACGTCTTGAGATAAATGAAAGAGTGATGAAATGAAAAACTAGGTCATAGAATTTTCCCTAAATATTATAATTTTTTGTTGTTTTATGGACCGGCCTATTAGTTTAAATATATATAAACAATTAGACCATTTTCATTAGGCCATATACGTACGTATAAATTGTGGTATTTTATCTATTCAAATATAATTTTTAATTTAAAATACTCTCGCGTTCTAATTATTTATGTGTATTCAAGGTGCAGGCATGTGTGTATATTTTATAAGATCTCTAATATTTTGCAAGTTGAATAAAAATATATAATTTAACGATATAATTATTGTAGTATTTGTTAACGAATTAAGTTGATATAAATGTCTTAGTAGAACTATGAAAAAATTAGTTCCTTTAGAATTTAGCTATCCATATGTAAGTTATTTTCCTTGTGGTTGGGTCCTCAAACACATATTATAGTATCTTGATATAATTTTATAATCAAAATGATAGAACAATGACCAATATCACGTATATATGTATGATGAAAAACTAATCTTGTGAAAGTTTAATATACTATTATTATAAAAATGTTATGATAATATGAGTACAGTGAAGACAATTCTTACATAATTAATTGTAAATAATATTTATTAATCTAATCTTAATATTGGTAAAATTAACTATCCTTATTATGATTTGCCAAAAAAAAATATAATATTTATCTTTTGATACTTTAATCATTGATTATATTGAACAACAAAAAGAAAAACTCCTTATTTGTTGAGATATCGGTTTTTATGAGAAATAATAAAGTCTTTGGGAAATGTATGACATATATGCATAAATACATTGGAAAGAAGTGTATGAAAAATAAATAAATTTAAATTATTTAAAAATATAAAGATGTATATGAAGATAAGGTGATATCGATGGGATGAGAACAAATGGTTATAATGTTCACTCGGACAGTGAATTTATTAAGCAAGAAAATAAAAAAAATGACACTTTTTCTGTTTATGTTACCCTAGTTTTACATAATGTTAGGGTGATTATGAATGAATAGAATGAGCGTAAGAAGGTTATTAAAATGATTGTACCAAAATAAAGATCTGTTAATTTATTATTGATATGGAGAAATGACCAAATTATTGATATGGAGAAATGACCAATTTTTAGAATAGTTTCCAAAATTGAAAGAAAAAATATCAGACAAGTATAAAATATATAAATATTTAGATAAAATAATGTTAAATAAGTGAAATATTGTGCTTGATATATAACCATTGAAAACAACTTCAGATTCACATATTGCCTATTTTCAAAACCCATAAATCTTTACCAACAATTCGTTATTAAACCATTAAACCACTAAACCCTATAATAAATAACCATTGAAAACACCTTTAGATGCACATATTAACCATTATAATTTAATATATATAAAAATAACATAAATAATATATAACTATTACTAATTTCGAACATAATCAACCATTTAATTCATTTATATAGCTCAAAAAGTCTAAATCTTGTTAGTATTAGTATATGTACACTTTTTGTGTTACATAGTTTTCGCAACATTATATTAAATCTATCAAGGTATAATTTACATGTATATCTAGATTTGTATTAATAAATTTAGAAGTAGGAATACTAATTTATTGTTAACTAATATTTATAAATGGACCAAGGCCATTATGCTTTACTTCTTGTAGCTTACAAATATATATATATATATATATATATATATATATATATATATATATATATATATATATATATATATATGTATATATATATAAGGATAATTTTATTTTAACAACTCATACACATAATATATAATACAGATAATAAGTAAGAATAAGATAACGTGTGAGACTATGAAAACCAATCCAACACACTTTTATATATTATTTTTATATAACTTATGTTTTTTTAACGCAAAAACTTAAAAAATAAATATGTTCTCTCTTATTAAGCTCCTCCTACATTTAATATAGTTTTTTGTCTCTATTTATTTCCAAAATAAAATCGAATTGTACTAATAGTACATAACTTATAATATTTTAAGTTATTTTTTCTTCACCCATATTTTGAATAAATAATATTAGTAATTAATGACTACAAAAGTAAAAAAAAAGCCACATGATCATCATATCGTTTGGGTAATCAACAAATCATATACTTCATAATATTCGTCCATAGTTAAAATGGATAATTACTAACACATTACATGAAGTATTTCAAAAAAAAATTTATACCTTCCAAATTCTAAACTATACCAATTGACCTCCCACGTTTAGTACACCCCGTCACGTAATGAAAATCCAACAATACTACATGGCTCCTACAGTTGTACACGCAATACAAATACACAATTAGCCAAAAAAAAACATGGACGGGCACAAAACATGATGAAAATAAATACAATATTGGATCCAACAATGCATTCAATTTGGATCCTCCTTCTCCAATTTCATTTATGCTTAACAAAAATAAAAATTGAAATATAAGATTATATATTGAAACATAAGGCTGATTTTGAATTATCTACCATTACATTTATGGGGTATATGAAATCGATTGAATGAGTGAGAATTTTTGAAAAAGAACAAAAAGGTTTATTTGTGCGTAGTAGTTGAAGATCTATTGTATCCAACCAAAATCACTAACGTTAACATGTCAGTTTTTATAAATGAGTAGATTTGAAGTCTTGAGGTCTCGATGCACTATAACAGGGTTGCATGTGTGCAGGTACTTCATACCCTTTGCCACATCGAGAGCGGTTTTTGTTCTTCTTTTTTATATGGTTATTTTCACCAGGCTTGCACATTGAGCGTACGTATATCATCAATACTATTTTTTTGTCAAAATATATAATCAATACTATAAATTCAAACAAAACATAAAACCAAAAAATACGAATAAGTTAAAAATAAAAGGATCAAGGCATAGTAATTTAAGAAGTGTAGGTTTACTTATGTATCATCCCACTTTTATAATTTGTATCAATCAAATACACAAAAGATATAGTAAAATCTAGATTGGTCAATAATAAAAAAAAATCAAGTAAATAAGTTAAATTACTAGACCATTATACATTTAATTCCTATTAGTGACCAACACATTTTTCGGTATAATTTTTATTCTCCTCTTTCTACTACACCAAGTCGAAAAGACATGGATACATATGTATTTTTTTGTGAAGCCATAAATAATAAAACAGATATTACTGAAGGTAAAAATGAAGATAAAGAAATGACATTAATGGATATTTACTCACGATGTGGAGGTATGAGAACTGGTCTAGTACTTGGAGCTAACCGTGGTGGAGTTAAATTAATCACGAAATGGGCTATAGATTCAAACCCACACGCATGCAAGAGTTTAAATCTATAGCCCATTTCGTGATTAATTTAACTCCACCACGGTTAGCTCCAAGTACGAGACCAGTAGTCATACCTCCACATCCTGAGTAAATATCCATTAAATTCATTTATTTATCTTCATTGTTACCTTCAGTAATTACTGTTTTATTATTTATGGCTTCACATTCAGATGAAACAGTTGATTTTGTTTAGTTAATCTTGGATAAGTTATTGGGTGGAACATTCATGAATGTAGTGTAGGGTAGTAAATAAATCTTGTCATAGTAAAAGTCACATTCGGATATTAATTGAGCTTTCTTTCTGAATCAACGTTATTAGGTATATGAACGATGTTTAGCTTCTTGATGAGACAATCCAATGGATTGTCATCTTTTACCTCTAAGAGAAGCACACATTTCTCATGTATGTGATTTTCACATTTAACAATGACTGTAGCTTTTGCTCGGTTGTACCACTGAGCCATGCAGAAAAGGTAGTCATCTACTGATTCGAACATTTCCACTACATTACAAATGTAGTGATCTTCGTCTTAAACTGCCTTCATGAAAGCATTATCATGGAGATTGAAAGTCTCTGTGTCCACTAAGCCTTGAGAGTAGTGCTTCTTTTCTTGAATGACGTCACTATTTCTCTTTTTCTTTTCGTACCGGTGAGGCCATCTCTTTCGAGCTTCTTCATTAGAAAACCACCCAAATCAAATACTTCACTATATCTAGCCTCTTCTTCTTCTTCCTCCTCCTCAGTCAAAGTGACATCACCTTCCGTCACTGTGACATCATCATTAGGTTTATCTGATGTCACCTTTTCACCAATTAGATTAAACGACTCACAAAGCTTCTCCCATTCTTTCAGTAACGCAAGTAAATCTTCAGCAAAGTGTACCAAAAACTCTAATATAACAAGTTCAATAATCCAACAAAATACTCCACCTCCCTCCTACTAACAAATCTCCAATAATTAATAATAATAACTATAAATCCCCCTCCAACTTATAACTCTCAGCATTCACAATCTCAATCGGTTTCAAAAAATTATTAGGCAAAGATAAAACAGGCTCATTCCCCGCAATTCCCTTAAACGCTAGTGCCAAACTATACCCCAAAGCACGTTCTACTGGAACAGACACAACATTCCCCACTTGAATATACCTCTCTTTAACCGGGCCAATAAGGTTGTAGTAGTCCGGAAAGCCTTGCAGTCTTGCATTTTCACGTAGTGAGAACTCGATTTTGCACAAGATGCAAAATCACCTGATTATGTGGTTCAGCTCTAGTAACAACTGTGGAAAAGTTTCATCCCACCAAAGCCTACCAAATGGATTTGACGATGAACCTCCTACGAAGCTCATAGCATAGTATGGGACCAACGGCTTTCCCGATTTCACATGAGATCTCGCGATGGTCGGATCAAACTCGACCTTATTAGTGTTCGGGTTAACACAGTGATGTCTCCTCATTTGTGATAGATTAATGTTAGGATGAGACATCATTTTAAGTGATTTAGAAGTCAATAATGTCGATTTTCTTGAGTTTTAGTGCACTTTCCTATTTTGTGTCTTGATTTGTAGAATTATTGTTTTTAGAGCATATTGGGTTTAATTGTTTATTTAGTGTGTAGCTTTAAAGATAATTATGGAGCTTAATTAGAGTCCAAGTCAAAGACAACAACTTATGGAAAGAGATTTTTACATGGTAATTGGAGATAAGGAAAGAAAAGCTAAAAAGATGGAAAAGGAAAAGCTGCCTAAATCTGGTATTCTACATACACGTCCAAAGATAGGCGTTTTTACCTAAGAAATAGGCCGAATCTTATGATTTCCTTCTTTAGGGTCTAGATAATTCTGTTGCGATTCTTTTGGTATCTTGTGGAGCAAAATCCGACCAATAACGAAGAAGATACGCTCAAAACAACGCAGCAGTGTTTATCTTTATTTCCATACGAATTTGAGTTGGGCTAGAAGTCCATTACCTTAACTCTTCCTCAAGAAAACGAATTAGGTCTTCTAAACACCTATAAATACACCCTTATATCACTTGTAAATCATCCTTGCCTCATAGTAATTAGTTCTTAAGGTTTTATTCTTCCAGTTTATTGTAGAGAGCAAGATGATGTCTTTTATTATTTCTTTTAGTTTATTTCCTTCAGGTATGAACTAAACTCCCCATAGCTTGGGTTTTGCATATGTATAATCTATGAATTCTAATTCTTCTATCTAAGTTTCTTTGGGAATTATATGTTTTAATCTGATATTAGCTTCTTACTTTATATTTGTTTATGTGTTTTGATTTAATGTCTTTCCTAGAACTGATCACTTTAGGATTGTTTTAATAGTAGTTAGATGGTCTCCTTGACAGGGTGTTTAACTATTGAACCACCACATAATGCCTAGTGTCGATAGAAGTTCTGACAAAACATACTTCTAACTAGATAGTCATTAAGGTTTGTTTTAACCACTGTATCACCAAGATTGCAGTATTTGCTTAGGGCCTTAGTGGCGTTTGATAACCCTATTTTAAATCACTTCTTGGTTGTGACGTAGCCCCCTTAGTCGCTCTCAAGGTCTAAGCTTGGGGAATTTAGAATCATGACTAAGTATTACCAAGAGCTAATATTCTCCCTTATGAACTAGATTTATCGATAGAATTAGAAGGATTAGTGCATACTAGCAAAGCCTAAGCTATACTTCCCATCTCATATTCTTAAATCTTTTATTTTATTGTCTTTATTTTCTTACTTTAATTGCTATTTTCGAATTCCTACTTGCTTTAATTTACCGTTTTCTAATTATTTACTTTTACTCGTGATTTCTACTAACGCGATTAACACACTTAAGTCCCTGAGAACGAACTCTATTTATCATTAAAACTTGCATACGCCCTGTAATACTTGCAGTACTGTGCCTGTCTAGGGTGAGAGTGCGTAGTTTTCCATACTTCAATTGATCTTATTTTTATCACACCCTAGGCGACACCAAGTTTTTGGCGCCGCTGCCGGGGACTTGTGTCTCGTTAGCGTGTGGGTTATCTATTTCGAGTTTTAGTTTTTAATTAGTTTTTACTTTTCAGTTTTTAGTTTAGTTTTTATTTTTCCAGATTTACGCTTGTGGTTTGCTTTAGTCTTTTTCAGGTTTCACAGTGTTTAATTCTTGGCAACCCTTATCGGAGCCTGAGAGGAGCTTCAGACCTTACAACAAACGAGTTCGTGAGGAAAGAATCTTGAGAAGAGCTATGGAATCCCAACAAGAGCCACCACTTGGTGGGGTTCATCAAGATCCACCAGTAGGAGGACAGCAATTACCAGTAGGAGGAGACCCACCACTTGGTGCACCTCTCGGTCAACAAGATCCACCACTCGGTGGTCAAGAAGGACAACAACTACCAGCAGGAGGAGGTAATGGGAACAATCTTAATAATCAACAAAACCGAGTTGAACAAGACCTTCCAGGTCTTAATGTACCATTCCATGTTCAACCAATTGGTTACCGCCCTCCTGAGATTCCGAATATCAAATTTAGACCCGATCCGGGCATGCTCAGTCAATTTCAAAGTTTCGGACTCTATACTGGTACAGCTATTCAAGATCCGGTAAAAGCGATTCAGAAGTTCATGCAGATTTGTGATGCCTACATTACTCCTGGTATTACACGCGAGCAACTGTATTGTCATATGTTTTCGTTTTTCTTGACCGGAAGAGCTAGCGATTGGCTAGAAAGACAACCACATGGAACCATTCATTCTTGGAGAGAACTTCAAGCCGCATTCTTTAACCGATTTTATCCGAAGAGCATGAGACTTAAAGATCAAACCGAGCTTGCAAGATTTTCTCAAGAAGATGGAGAAACAGTGGGAGAAGCATGGACAAGGTTTCAACAAAAGTTAACTAGGTGTCCGCTCCATGGTTATACACCTGCTCTACAACTTGCGATGTTCTATGAAGGCCTTAATGATAAAGGTAGAGAAAAGGTGGATAACATTGGAAAGGGTAATTTTGTGTCCATGAATCATAATGAAGCTTCTGAGGTGTTAGAGAATATTATGGAACAAGAAAGAAGTTGGCTTTCAACGCGAGCTTCTGCAGCAAAGACCCGAGGAACGCTTCGTTTAGATGCAGAAATTGCGAACTCAGCTCAAATATCCTCATTAGAAAATCAAATCAAGGAGCTGAGAATCGCGATGGAGAAGAATTTAGCCGCTACAAAGGTAGTACAAGAAGCACAAGGTTGTCAACAATGTGGAGTTAACGATCATGTATGGGAAGAGTGCGAATCAAATCCGCAATCTGTTTACTTTATATCCAACCGATGGGGCAATCGCAACCATCCGGGTATGCAGTATTCAAATCCACAAGGGGCCGCTAATCCTAGTCAATATCAACCACGACCCCAGAACAACTCTTACCAACAGAGAGGTCAGTACCAAAACCAATATCAGAATAGACCTGCTCCTCCACAACAACCTGTTCAAGACGCCTATACCGATTCATTAGAGCAGAAAGCTTTACCTCAGTATCCGCAAGAAGGATCTATGGACAATACACAGATAGTACAAGCTCTAGACCGTTTGAACACAACTATAAACGCTCAAGAAGAGAAGGTTAGAGGACACAATGCAATACTTCAAATGCTAACTACTCAAGTGACACAGTTAAACAAAGTGTTAACAAGTGTTGTAGAACAAAAGGAAGTGAAGGCAATCGAAGGAGGTGAAGACAAGGATGAGTTCGAAGCTTGCAAGGCTATATGCCTTGAGATCGAAAAAGCAAAAGAGGAAGCACCACATGCTGCCATTAGTGCCGTGGAAGTTCCCAATACTGAAGAAGAACCAACCGAGTCTAGCCCCGAGGAATCTGACTGTTTAGAAGTTTATGTGGGGACGATCAAGAGAAGGACGAGTTCATAGAGTTACTGAGGAAGGTGCAAGAGGAGATTCGATCGGTAGTGGAATATGCAGCTGAGTTGGCTAAAGAGAAAGAGGAAGAAGCCTCAAAGGAGGAATCGAAAGATGAAGTGGCACCTGGTGTGCTAGAAGAGAAAGAAGAAGAGAAGGTGGAATCACCACATGTTGTTCAACCAGTGTCATCAACTATTCCTGATACAAATCCTAAAGATGACACTGTTCTCAAGACATTTGTAGAGGCGTACCAACCTGAAAATATCAATGCCCAAATGCTTGAAATTGCGAAGAGAGGACTTACACCGCAACAAGTTTTTACGCAAATTATTCCTGAGAAAGAAGCGAGTGTAGAGATCCCGAGAGGGACTCTGAGGGTTTCGAGAAGAAGTGAGAAAGAGCTACCAACAAAGCTTAAAGATCTGGGAAGTTTCAACCTTCCTATTCAATTACATGGTATGCTCAAGGTGAAAGCTATGTACGATGTGGGTTCTGGTGTGAATCTTATACCTAAGTCCGTGTTCGAAAGACTTGGACTTCAGAAATTAGAGAAGACTCCAGTGAAGTTGCAGTTTGCTGACAACTCAGTGAAAAGGACATGGGGAACAGTGGAGGACGTCTTAGTCCGTGCAGGTAATATCGCCATCCCTACTGACTTTGTTCTTCTTGAGTTTGATGCAGATAAGCAGGTTCCGATCATACTTGGACGGCCTTTCATGGCCACAAGTCAAAGTGTGATCAACTTCCAAGATGGGACCATCACCCTTCATGCAAAGAATGTATCTGAGACCTTCTGTGTCTTGGGTAAGAAACCGAGGAAGTTGGATTCCACCATGCCTATCATCCACAGCCTTTCACATCACAAAGTCCCTCCTGAGGAGAACCACTTAAAACCTGTAGATACTGAGCCAAACATTGAGTTTGGGGTTGGCCATGAAGTCCTATGGAAAGCCCACAAACGCGAGAACAGGCCACGAAGTTTCAAAGACTCGTGGATGGGACCATTCATTGTCACTAAGGTTGTTTCAGCCAAGGTGATAGATATTCGCCCCAAAACTGGGGTCAAGCGCAGATTAGTTGACGTTCATAGACTTACTCGTTGTTGGGGAGGCTATATTCGCAAATCTTGACAGAGGTAACACGTCTAACTTTGAAAGACGTAAAACAAAAGTGCTGTACGGGAGACAACTCGTAGTTTTTATGTTTTCATGTCCTTTACGTTTTTAGTTTAAGTTTATTTTAGTTGTTTTTAGTTGATAATGCATGTTTGAGGAAGGTATTAGTGTTTTTTGGTGTGTAGGAATTGGAGAAATCGAGTTAGGGAACGCGAGGAAAATTTTTGGAGCAAAGGAATGCACCCCGCGGACTACCCCCACGGACTACCCCATGGTCCGTGCCCTGGTCCGCGAGGTCAAAAACACGTGCCACGGGTTGCACCGCGGGTTTGATCCAGAAACAAGAAAAAGTTGACCGCGGACTACCCCCCTTCACCGCATAATGGTCCGCGCCCCAAAAACGCGTGCCACGGGGTAGGTGCCACGGGTATTTTGACGGAGTCAACTACAGAAGGCGCGGTGTACCCTTCGGTACACCGAACCATAGTCCGCAGCCCAGAAACCCGTGCCACGGGGTCCTACCACGGGTCCAATCCGGTGAGCAAAAATTTTCGAGCATCAGATGTCACGTACTACCCTGCGGTGCACCCCATGGTCCGCAGGGGTAGTCCGCGCGAGCCGCCAGTGAGAGAAAATAAAGGGTTTCAAGGCTATGTGATGATCTAAAGCTTATTATTCCGAATTTATTAAACCTTAAACCTCTTTCTTCTCTCCAAAACTCTCCTAACTCCATTGAAGCTCATCAAAACCTTCACCAATCACCAAAACACTACCCAATCATCAAGAAAAACACATCAAACCTTCTCTCCACATCATTACAAGAGAGAATCAAATACCCAATCCTCACCAAATTCATCAAATTGAAGAATCAAATGAGCCAAATTTTCAAAATTCATCCTACAATTTCTTAAATCCAAGCCAACCCATTACAAATCCACCTCACCCACATAGAGATTAATCATCAATTCATATTTCCTAAGCCAAATCAAGCTTGTTCAACCATTAATTCAAGAGTTAAATATCAAGGGTTGCTAAAGCTTTGAGTTGGGGGTTAATTGAGGATGACTAATAGAACAACAATCTTAGCTAACAAGAGGGAGGTGAAGAGCAACAAGGGATTGGATTTAAACAAGAAGAAATGAATTGACAAAGGTGCTAGTTCTAAATCCAAGGGTAAAGATAAAGTGAAGAGTGGGAAACCTTCGTATGATCGTAATGGTAAAAAGCTTTATTATTATGCAAAGGAGAGAACACAACCTCAACAAGATCTTATACCTATAGAGAAAGTGGATACTTCAAGAGCTCTAAAGACTTCTGCAGAGAAACAATTAAAAGAACTACCTTTTGCTTATGAGAAAGTATTCAAGGAAGAAATTAGAGATGGAGAATACAAGAGATTCTTAGAGCTTGGTGAGAAATTGGGTTGGTCTACGTTCATGGTAAGACGATCTGAATTATGTCATGAATTAGTTTTGGAGTTCTATTTAGGCCTCTTTAGCCGAGATAGTAATGGTGTTCTGATTAGAGGAAAGATAGTTCCCTTCACAGTTGAGGAGATTAGGAACCACTTCAAGTTTAAGAAACTGAAAGGTTTTTGCAAATTTGAAGAAGCAGTTGCTAAGCGAAAAATCTTTGATGAGGAATTACTTTTTGAGCATGTATTAGACAAAGAGAAAGTGCAATCACATAAGGGAGAATTGAAGGCACCTTGGCCTTACAAATATCTTCAAGCAGATGCGCGAATTTGGCACAATTTCCTTATCCTTAATATTTTCGGAAACACACGAACTTTGGATGTGACTATGAAGAACGCGCTACTTTTGGACTGTATTTTGAGAGGAGAAGAAGTTGATGTGGCACAGTTGATCTATGAGGAGGTGATACGATTTTCGGTCTCTCCTAAATCAGTTTATATTGTTAAATTTCCAACTATGATTACGTGTCTTGTGCGAAAAGCGAATGTAGTATTGGGTGAAGAAGAGAAACTCGAATTTAAAATGAGTTATATTGATAATGCTTGGATCAAAGAAAGTCTTCGAAGAGCGGGTTATACGCAAGTCTCGAAGGAAGAAAAGGAGGACAATTGGCAAGAGAAGATGGAGGAGCGTTTAACGAAATTTGAAGCAGCTCAAACTTCCTTAGTCAATGATGTGGCACAAATCAACGCTAATCAAGTGCACATCATGAAACTCCTTGAGCAATTAACGAAAGATCCAGCAATTCCAACCTTGGATGTCAATGATGCGAGGCAATAGCCTCGAGAGTATGTTCTCTTTCTTCCTTACCATTTCTGTAAATATGTCTATCTGCTAATTTTAATTTCTGTTTTTCGAGTCTTTTTCGAGTCTTTTTCGAGTCGTGGGGACACGGCTCATTTTTGAGTTGGGGGTGTGGGGATTCGTTGTCTCTCATCTCCATTTTTCTGTTTTGTGGGTGAAATTAAAATTTTTGATACATGGGAATTAGATGTAGAGTGTGTTTACTAGCCTGAAAGCATAAGCTCAGTAGATTGATGATAGTAAGTGATATGTTTATGAGCTATGTATTTGTATGCTTTGAGTATTTGCAGGAAAACACACGTTGATAGTAAAGAAAAGATTAGTGAGCAATGCGATAGAAAGTATGTTCGATCTCAGGGAACCTTGAGAAGTGTGTAGGCCGTGAGATCCAAGCTAGTTGAAAAACCATTTGATGAAAGTGCTAAATGTAAGAAATTTTCGAATTTACATAGTGTAGAAAGTGATTAAGGCGGTTCTTTCATATTTTTGAAGCCCTTGAAGCCTTTTTATACCTTCTCACCTTGTGATTTTGATTTTATATATCCTTCTCAGCCCCTTCTAGCCTTTCTAAAGCCTTTTTACTGAAACACGTTATAAGCCATATCCTTTAAATTTTAGGACTTTTCCATATGACCCGCACTCAAATCGCGATGCATAGACAGTTGTTTTAGAGCTTGAGTTTGGGGTGGTGGGTCCACCATTATGGGAATTGTTATTTTGTTGGGATTTTTGAGCTTATTAATTGTGCTTTGTGCTTTATATTTATGATGATTCACAAATTTGTATTGTAACCCTTTGTCGGGGTAATAGTGAATGAAAAAGAAGCTTCGAGCTAATCTTGCCAACAAGGGCATTAAAAGAAAAAATATATATATGAGAAATTAGCGTGATATCTCAACATTAAAAGAGATTCATAGCTATTAAAAAAAATTGATTTGAAAAGAAAAGAAAATATATATATTAGAGATTAGTTAAGTGGATCCTTGGATACTAGTGAGGTTCGATGAACAATCTATATCTCTCTTGGGGAACTGAGTAAAGTCCCAATCCTTCTTACATTGCGAAACTAATCTGATCTTGAATTCAAGCCGTGTTGACTGTGGATATGAGAAGTGTACAGGTATGTAGTTTATGAATATTATTTCATGAAATTTTCTGAGTTATGTGCTTTAGGTTTATTCTATATATTATGCTATGCCTTTTTCCCTTGTGTTGAGAATTTTATAAGTGTGTATTTCTAGACTTCCCTATGTTTTTATCTTTATTGTATCGGGACGATACAACTTTGAGTTGGGGGTCTTGATGTCTCCTCATTTGTGATAGATTAATGTTAGGATGAGACATCATTTTAAGTGATTTAGAAGTCAATAATGTCGATTTTCTTGAGTTTTAGTGCACTTTCCTATTTTGTGTCTTGATTTGTAGAATTATTGTTTTTAGAGCATATTGGGTTTAATTGTTTATTTAGTGTGTAGCTTTAAAGATAATTATGGAGCTTAATTAGAGTCCAAGTCAAAGACAACAACTTATGGAAAGAGATTTGCATGGTAATTGGAGATAAGGAAAGAAAAGCTAAAAAGATGGAAAAGGAAAAGCTGCCTAAATCTGGGATTCTGCATACACGTCCAAAGATAGGCGTTTTTACCTAAGAAATAGGCCGAATCTGATGATTTCCTTCTAATGGGTCTAGATAATTCTGTTGCGATTCTTTTGGTATCTTGTGGAGCAAAATCCGACCAATAACGAAGAAGATACGCTCAAAACAACGCAGCAGTGTTTATCTTTATTTCCATACGAATTTGAGTTGGGCTAGAAGTCCATTACCTTAACTCTTCCTCAAGAAAACGAATTAGGTCTTCTAAACACCTATAAATACACCCTTATATCACTTGTAAATCATCCTTGCCTCATAGTAATTAGTTCTTAAGGTTTTATTCTTCCAGTTTATTGTAGAGAGCAAGATGATGTCTTTTATTATTTCTTTTAGTTTATTTCCTTCAGGTATGAACTAAACTCCCCATAGCTTGGATTTTGCATATGTATAATCTATGAATTCTAATTCTTCTATCTAAGTTTCTTTGGGAATTATATGTTTTAATCTGATATTAGCTTCTTACTTTATATTTGTTTATGTGTTTTGATTTAATGTCTTTCCTAGAACTGATCACTTTAGGATTGTTTTAAGAGTAGTTAGATGGTCTCCTTGACAGGGTGTTTAACTATTGAACCACCACATAATGCCTAGTGTCGATAGCAGTTCTGACAAAACATACTTCTAACTAGATAGTCATTAAGGTTTGTTTTAACCACCGTATCACCAAGATTGCAGTATGTGCTTAGGGCCTTAGTGGCGTTTGATAACCCTATTTTAAATCACTTCTTGGTTGTGAAGTGACCCCCTTAGTCGCTCTCAAGGTCTAAGCTTGGGGAATTTAGAATCCTGCCTAAGTATTACCAAGAGCTAATATTCTCCCTTATGAACTAGATTTATAGATAGAATTAGAAGAATTAGTGCATACTAGCAAAACCTAAGCTATACTTCTCATCTCATATTCTTAAATATTTTATTTTATTGTCTTTATTTTCTTAGTTTTAATTGCTATTTTCGAATTCCTACTTGCTTTAATTGACTGTTTTCTAATTATTTACTTTTACTCGTTATTTCTACTCACGCGATTAACACACTTAAGTCCCTGAGAACGAACTCTATTTATCATTAAAACTTGCATACGTCCTGTAATACTTGCAGTACTGTGCCTGTCTAGGGTGAGAATGCGTAGTTTTCCATACTTAAATTGATCTTATTTTTATCACACCCTAGGCGACACCACACGGACACCTGTCAAATCACGAAAATTCGCACCCTTCCTATGTGGAATATGTGTTACTCGCTCATAATCGTCCGCATTCAAGAATAAAGACTGATGATCATATAAAGTCTCTTGTAGTTCATCAGAACCACCCAGCATAACTTCTCTTTTGAATCGAATGAATTATCTAGTTTCAAGATTTAGAAACCTATTGTATCACAAATATTATTGTTATTTCCCCAACTATACACGTATACTATCTTTGTTGTTCTCCAACATAAATAACATTTAATCAAGTTGTCTTTTTATAAATTTTAATGAATTTGCCATAAGTAAATTATATTTGGCTACTAGTTATGTATAATTAATTGATGGCCAAGAAGAGATATTAGTTTCAACATTGGTTATGGGGCTATTGTTCGATGTAAATTTTATCTAAATAACTATATATTTTATACTTGTACGATATTTTTACTTTCAATTTTGGAAACTATTCTAAAAAAATTGGTCAGTTCTCCATATCAATAATAAACTAAGAGATCTTTATTTTGCTACAGTCATTTTAATAACATTCTCTCGCTCATTCTATTCATTTATAATCACCCTAACATTATGTAAAACTAGGGTAACATAAACAGAAAAAGTGTCATTTTCTTTTTTTTCTTTTCTTGCTTAATAAATTCATTGTCCGAGTGAACATTATAACCATTTGTTCTCATCCTATCGATATCACCTTATCTTCATATACATCTTTATATCTTTAAATAAGTTAAATTTATTTATTTTTTGTACACTTCTTTCCAATGAATTTATGCATATATGTCATACATTTCCCAAAGACTTTATTATTTCTCATAAAACCGATATCTCAACAAATAAGGAGTTTTTCTTTTTGTTTTTCAATATAATCAATGATTAAAGTAACAAAAGATAAATATTATATTTTTTTAGGCAAATCATAATAAGGATAGTTAATTTTACCAATATTACCATTAGATTATTAAATATTATTTAAAATTTATTATGTAAGAATTTCCTCCACTGTACTCATATTATCATAACATTTTTATAATAATAGTATATTAAACTTTCATAAGATTAGTTTTTCATCATACATATACACATGATATCGGTCATTGTTCTTACGTTTGGATTATAAAATTGTATCATGATACTATAGTGTGTGTTTGAGGACCCAACCACAAGGAAAATAACTTATATATGGATAGCTAAATTCTAAAGGAAATAATTTTTTCCTAGTTCTACTAAGACATTTATATCAACTTAATTGCTTAACAAATACTAGAATAATTATATCGTTAAATTATATATTTTTATTTAACTTGCAAAATATTAGGGATCTTATAAAATATATACACATGCCTGCATAATTAAAACACGAGAGTATTTAAATTAAAAATTATATTTGAATAGATAAAAACCCACAATTTATACATACGTATATGACTGAATGAAAATGGTCTAATTTTTTTATATATTTAAACTAATAGTCCCGGCCCAGAAAACAACAAAAGATTATAATATTTAGGGAAAATTCTATGACCTAGTTTTTCATTTCATCACGCTTTCATTTATCTCAAGCCGTAATATAACCATACACCTTGTCTATTCATTTCTTACAACATTCAAAACGTGAATATTTTTTTTCATTCAACGATTTTATGACTAAACCAACAAAAAGTTTGAAGAGATATTTAGATTACTTTAGGTGAAATTAAAAAAGAAATTGATTTATTCATCTCATTTGTAGATCTAGATTTATATTTTCTTTTAGAAAATTATATTATTTATGTTTTTTTCTAAGCCCAAATCTAAGATTTAAAGCCTATAATATCAATTTCAGGTAATTGATTTATATTGATTGTATTTGTTTGGTATTACCGAATATTTTTGTGCATAATCTGCACACCTTTTATTAACTAGAATGCAATCTTATTTATTTGTTGCATATTAATTTTCAGAAAATACATTATTTGAAACAATTTAGATCTTAAAACATAATATTTTGATGAAATTGTGATCTTAATTTATTAGTATTTTGTACAGGAAAATGATTTCAGAAGTGGTAGTTGGTCATGACATTCTACAAGGTAAGTTTTAGACTAAAAATATGTTTTTATACCTTTATTAATTTATTAAGTTTATAATTTGACATAAATATAAATTATATTTAGAGTTTAAAATATGCAAGAATAATGTAAAAAATATGATTTTTAATTTTTGACTCTATAGGAGGTTTAGTTTATCATATAAAGTTTTTAAATTTGTAATCATTATCTACTATTTTCATTTATTCTAGACTTTCATACAGAGAAAGCTTAACATAAAAAAACAATCATATGTGTACTATAAGTAGAATTTAATTTTCTTTTGAAAAGTAATAGAGAATACAACTCAATTAGATGTACAAGTAGTGGTAAAAGGGAATACTTTTAATTTCAAATATGATAAAAACAGATAAAGAAATAACGTTAATGGATATTTACTCAGGATGTGGAGGTATGAGTACTGGTCTAGTACTTGGAGCTAACCGTGGTGGAGTTATAAATTTCAAGAATCTCTTCAACTTCAAATACTTCACTATCTCCAGCCTCTTCTTCTTCTTCCTCCTCAGTCATAGTGACATCACCTTCCGTGTGACATCATCATTAGGTTTATCTGATGTCATCTTTTCATCAATTAGATTAAACGACTCATAGAGCTTCTCCCATTCAAGTAAATCTTATTCATTTCTAACCACGGTTAGCTCCAAGTACTAGACTATTACTCATACCTCCACGAGTAAATATCCATTAAAGTAATTTCTTTATCTTCATTTTTACCTTCCGTAATTTCAGTTTTATTATTTATGGCTTCACTAAAACATACATATGTATCCATGTCTTTTCGACTTGGTGTAGTAGAAAGAGGAGAATAAAAATTATAAAGAAAAGTGTGTTGGTCACTAATAGGAATTAAATGTATAATGGTCTAGTAATTGAACTTATTAACTTGATTATTTTTTTATTATTGACCAATCCAGATTTTACTATATCTTGTGTTTATTTGATTGATACAAATTATAAAAGTGGGATGATACTTAAGTAAGCCTACGATGCTTAAATTACTATGCTTTGATCCTTTTCTTTTTAACTTATTCCTATTTTTTGGTTTTATGTTTTGTTTGATTTTATAGTATTGATGATATATTTTAACAAAAAAATAGTATTGATGATATACGTACGCTCGATGTGCAAGCCTGGTGAAATAAGCATATAAAAAAAAGAACAAAAACCCTTCTCGATGTGGCAAAGGGAGTGAAGTACCTGCACACATGCAACCCTGTTATAGGGCATCGAGACCTCAAGACTTCAAATCTACTCATTTATAAAAACTGACATGTTAAGGTTAGTGATTTTGGTTGGATACAATAGATATTCAAATACTACGCACAAATAAACCTTTTTGTTCTTTTTCAAAAATTCTCACTCATTCAATCAATTTCATATACCACAAAAATGTAATGGTAGATAATTTAAAATCAGCCTTATGTTTCAATATATTATATTAGGTTTCAATTTTTATCGTTGTTAAGCATAAATGAAATTGGAGAAGGAGGATACAAATTGAATGTATTGTTGGATCCAATATTGTATTTATTTTCATCAATCGTGGTTTTGTGCTTGTCCATGTTTTTTTTGCTAATTGTGTATTTGTATTGCGTGTACAACTGTAGGAGCCATGTACATGTAGAATTGTTAGATTTTCATTACATGACGAGGTGTACTAAACGTGGGAGGTCAATTGGTATAGTTTAGAATTTGGGAGGTTAACTTCATGTAATGTGTTAGTAATTATCCATTTTAACTATGGACGAATATTATGAAGTATATCATTTGTTGATGACCCAGACGATATGATTGGTGTTTATCATGTGGATTTTTTTCTACTTTTGTAGTCATTAATTACTAATATTATTTATTCAAAATATGGGTGAAGAAAAAATAACTTAAAATATTATAAGTTGTGTACTATTAGTACAACTCGATTTTATTTTGGAAATAAATAGATAGAAAAACTATATTAATTGTAGGAGGAGCTTAATAAGAGAGAACAGATTTATTTTTAAATTTTAGCGTTGAAAAAACATAAGTTATGTAAAAATAATATATAAAAATGTGTTGGATTAATTTTCATATAGTATCACAAGTTATTTTATTCTTACTTATTGTATGTATTATATATTATGTGTATGAGTTGTTAAAATAAAATTATCCTTATATATATATATATATATATATATATATATATATATATATATATATATATATATATATATATATATATATATATATATATTTGTAAGCTACAAGAAGTAAAGCATAATGGCCTTGGTCTATTTATAAATTATAATTAACTATAAATTAGTATTCCTACTTATAAATTTATTAATACAAATCTAGATATACATGTAAATTATACCTTGATAGATGTAATATAAAGTTGCAAAAACTATGTAACACAAAAAGTATACATATACTAATACTAACAAGATTTAGACTTTTTGAGCTATAAAAATGAATTAAATGGTTTATTATGTTAGAAATTAGTAGTAGTTATATATTATTTATGTTATTTATATATATATTCATTAAATGATAATGGTTAATATTTGAATCTAAAGGTGTTTTCAATGGTTATGTATTATAGGGTTTAGTGGTTTAATGGTTTAATAAATAATTGTTGGTAAAGATTTATAGGTAAAAATAGGCAACATGTGAATCTGAAGTTGTTTTCAATGGTTATATATCAAGCACAATATTTCGCTTATTTAACATTCTTTTATCTAAATAATTATATATTTTATACTTGTACGTTATTTTTTCTTTCAATTTTAGAAACTAAATTAAAAAAATTGGTCATTTTTCCATATCAATAATAAACTAAGAGATCTTTATTTTCGTACAGTTATTTTAATAACATTCTCTTGCTCATTATATTCATTCATAATCTCCCTAATATTATGTAAAACTAGGGTAACATAACCAGAAAAAGTATCATTTTCTTTTTTTCTTTTCTAGCTTAATAAATTCATTGTCCGAGTGAACATATAACCATTTGTTCTCATCCTATCGATGTCACCTTATCTCCATATACATCTTTATATTGAATATATGCATATATGTCATACATTTCCCAAATACTTTATTATTTCTCATAAAAACCGATATCTCAACAAATAAGGAGTTTTTCTTTTTGTTTTTCAATATAATCAATGATTAAAGTATCAAAAGATAAATATTATATGTTTTTAGGAAAATCATAATAAGGATAGTTAATTTTACCAATATTAAGATTATATTAATAAATATTATTTAAAATTAATTATGTAAGAATTGTCTCTACTGTACTCATATTATCATAACATTTTTGTAATAATAGTATATTAAACTTTCATAAGATTAGTTTTTCCATCATACATATATACGTGATATTGTTCATTGTTCTAATGTTTCAATTATAAAATTATATCAAGATACTATAGTATGTGTTTGAGGACCCAACCACAAGGAAAATAACTTATATATGGATAGCTAAATTCTAAAGGAACTAATTTTTTCCTATTTCTACTAAGACATTTATATCAACACAATTTATTAACAAATACTAAAATAATTATATCGTTAAATTACATATGTTTATTTAACTTGCAAAATATTATGTATCTTATAAAATATACACACATGTCTGCATAATTAACACAAGAGAGTATTTTAAATTAAAAATTATATTTGAATAGATAAAAACATCAATTTATACATATGTATATGGCCCAATGAAAATTGTCTAATTTTTTTTATATATTTAAACTAATAGGCCCGGCCCATAAAACAACAAAAAATTATATTATTTAGGGAAAATTCTGTGACCTAGTTTTTCATTTCATCACACTTTCATTTATCTCAAGCCGTAATATTATCATACACCTCGTCTATTCATTTCTTACAATCTTCAAAAAGTGAATATTTTTTTTCAGTTCAACGATTTTATGATTAAACCTACAAAAAGTTTGAAAAGATATTAAGATCACTAGAGGTGAAATTAAAAAATAAATAAATTTTTTCAACTCATTTGTAGATCTAGATTTATATTTTCTTTTAGAAAATTATATTATTTATGTTTTTTTCTAAGCCCAAATCTATGATTTAAAGCCTATAATATCAATTTCAGGTAACTGGTTTGTATTAATTGTATTTGTTTGGTATTACCGAATTGTGTATAATCTGCACACCTTTTATTAACTAGAATGCAATCTTAATTATTTTTTATATATTAATTTTCAGAAAAAACATTATTTGAAACAATTTAGATCTTAAAACATAATATTTGATGAAATTGTGATCTTTATTTATTAGTATTTTGTACAGGAAACTGATTTCAGAAGCGGTAGTTGGTCATGACATTTCTTCTACAAGGTAAGTTTTAGACTAAAAATATGTTTTTATACCTTTATTAATTTATTAAATTTATAATTTGACATATATATAAATTATATTTAGAGTTTAAAATATATAAGAATAATGTAAAAAATATGTTTTATTAATTTTCGACTCGAGGTTTAGTTTATGATATGAATTTATTATATTTGTAACCATTATCTACTAGAGCTAAACCACATAATCAGGTGATTTTGCATCATGTGCAAAATCGAGTTCTCACTATACGTGAAAATGCAAGACTGCAAGACTTCCCTTACTACTACAAGGTTCTTGGCCCAGTGAAAGAGAGGTATATTCAAGTGGGGAATAATGTGGATGTTCTTGGGGTATAGTTTGGCACTAGCATTGAAGGGAATCGCGGGGAATGAGCCTGTTTTATCTTTGCCTGATAATTTTTTTAAACCCGATTGAGATTGTTAATGCTGAGAGTTCTAAGTTGGAGGGGGATTTATAATTATTATTATTAATTATTAGAGATTTGTTAGTAGGAGGGAGGTGGAGTATTTGGTTGGATCATTGAAATTGTTATATTAGAGTTTTTGGTATAATCTTCAGCAAATTGTACCAAACACTCTAATATAACAATTTCAATAATCCAACCAAATACTCCACCTCCCTCCTACTAACAAGTCTCCAATAATTAATAATAATAATTATAAATCCCCCTCCAACTTAGAACTCTCAGCATTAACAATCTCAATCGGGTTAAAAAATATTATCAGTCAAAGATAAAACAGGCTCATTCCCCGCAATTCCCTTTAACTCTAGTGCCAAACTATACCCTAAGAATAGCCACAGCATTCCCCACTTGAATATACCTCTCTTTCACTAGGCCAAGAACCTTGTAGTAGTCCGGGAAGCTTGTAGTCTTGAATTTTCACGTATAGTGAGAACTCGATTTTGCACAGGATGCAAAATCACCTGATTATTACCTTGTAGAAGAAATGTCATGACCAACTACTGCTTCTGAAATCATTTTCCTGTACAAAATACGAATAAATAAAGATCACAATTTTATCAAAATATTATGTTTTAAGATCTAAATTGTTTCAAATAATGTATTTTCTGAAAATTAATATGTAACAAATAAATAAGATTGCATTCTAGTTAATAAAAGGTGTGCATATTATACACAAAAATATTAGGTAATACCAAACAAATACAATTAATACAAATCAATTACCTGAAATTGATATTATAGGCTTTAAATCTTAGATTTGGGCTTAGAAAAAAACATAAATAAATCTAGATCTACAAATGAGATGAAAAAATCAATTTCTTTTTTAATTTCACCTCTAGTAATCTAAATATCTCTTCAAAAATTTTATAGGTTTAATCATAAAATTGTTGAATGAAAAAAAAATTATTTAATTTTTGAAGATTGTAAGAAATGAATAGACGAGGTGTATGATTATATTACGGCTTGAGATAAATGAAAGCGTGATGAAATGAAAAACTAGGTCATAGAATTTTCCCTAAATATTATAATTTTTTGTTGTTTTATGGCCGGGCCTATTAGTTTAAATATATATAAACAATTTGACCATTTTTATTGGGCCATATATATGTACGTATAAATTGTGGTTTTTTATCTATTCAAATATAATTTTTAATTTAAAATACTCTCGTGTTTTAATTATTTATGTGTATTCAAGATGCAGGCATGTGTGTATATTTTATAAGATCCCTAATATTTTGCAAGTTGAATAAAAATATATAATTTAACGATATAATTATTGTAGTATTTGTTAACAAATTAAGTTGATATAAATGTTTTAGTAGAACTATGAAAAAATTAGTTCCTTTAGAATTTAGTTATCCATATGTAAGTTATTTTCCTTGTGGTTGAATCCTCAAACACTTATTATAGTATCTTGATATAATTTTATAATACAAATGATAGAACAATCACCAATATCACGTATATATGTATGATGAAAAACTAATCTTGTGAAAGTTTAATATACTATTATTATAAAAATGTTATGATAATATGAGTACCGTGGAGACAATTCTTACATAATTAATTTTAAATAATATTTATTAATCTAACCTTAATATTGGTAAAATCAACTATCCTTATTATGATTTGCCTAAAAAAAATATAATATTTATCTTTTGATACTTTAATCATTGATTATATTGAACAACAAAATGAAAAACTCCTTATTTGTTGAGATATCGGTTTTTATGAGAAATAATAAAGTCTTTGGGAAATGTATGACATATATGCATAAATACATTGGAAAGAAGTGTACGAAAAATAAATAAATTTAAATTATTTTAAAATATAAAGGTGTATATGAAGATAAGGTGATATCGATGGGATGAGAACAAATGGTTATAATGTTCAGTCGGACAATGAATTTATTAAGCAAGAAAATAAAAAAAAATGACACTTTTTCTGTTTATGGTACCTTAGTTTTACATAATGTTAGGGTGATTATGAATGAATAGAATGAGCGTGAGAAGATTATTAAAATGATTGTACCAAAATAAAGATCTGTTAATTTATTATTGATATGGAGAAATGACCAATTTTTAGAATAGTTTCCAAAATTGAAAGAAAAATATCGGACAAGTATAAAATATATAAATATTTAGATAAAATAATGTTAAATAAGTGAAATATTGTGCTTGATATATAACCATTGAAAACAACTTCAGATTCACATATTGCCTATTTTCAAAACCCATAAATCTTTACCAACAATTCGTTATTAAACCATTAAACCACTAAAGCCTATAATAAATAACCATTGAAAACACCTTTAGATTAACATATTAACCATTATAATTTAATATATATAAAAATAACATAAATAATATATAACTACTACTAATTTCGAACATAATCAACCATTTAATTCATTTATATAGCTCAAAACGTCTAAATCTTGTTAGTATTAGTATATGTACACTTTTTGTGTTACATAGTTTTCGCAACATCATATTAAATCTATCAAGGTATAATTTACATGTATATCTAGATTTTTATTAATAAATTTAGAAGTAGGAATACTAATTTATTGTTAATTAATATTTATAAATGGACCAAGACCATTATGCTTTACTTCTTGTAGCTTACAAATATATATATATATATAAGGATAATTTTATTTTAACAACTCATACACATAATATATAATACAGATAATAAGTAAGAATAAAATAAAGTGTGAGACTATATGAAAACCAATCCAACACACTTTTATATATTATTTTTATATAACTTATGTTTTTTCAACGCTAAAACTTAAAAATAAATATGTTCTCTCTTATTAAGCTCCTCCTACATTTAATATAGTTTTTTGTCTCTATTTATTTCCAAAATAAAATCGAATTGTACTAATAGTACATAACTTATAATATTTTAAGTTATTTTTTCTTCACCCATATTTTGAATAAATAATATTAGTAATTAATGACTACAAAAGTAGAAAAAAAGCCACATGATCATCATATCGTTTGGGTAATCAACAAATCATATACTTCATAATATTCGTCCATAGCTAAAATGGATAATTACTAACACATTACATGAAGTATTTCAAAAAAAAATTATACCTTCCAAATTCTAAACTATACCAATTGACCTCCCACGTTTAGTACACCCCGTCACGTAATGAAAATCCAACAATACTACATGGCTCCTACAGTTGTACACGCAATACAAATACACAATTAGCCAAAAAACCTTGGACGAGCACAAAACCACGATTGATGAAAATAAATACAATATTGGATCCAACAATGCATTCAATTTGGATCCTCCTTCTCCAATTTCATTTATGCTTAACAACAATAAAAATTTAAATATAAGATTATATACTGAAACATAAGGCTGATTTTGAATTATCTACCATTACATTTATGGGGTATATGAAATCGATTGAATGAGTGAGAATTTTTGAAAAATAACAAAAAGGTTCATTTGTGCGTAGTAGTTGAAGATCTATTGTATCCAACCAAAATCACTAACGTTAACATGTCAGTTTTTATAAATGAGTAGATTTGCAGTCTTGAGGTCTCGATGCACTATAACAGGGTTGCATGTCTGCAGGTACTTCATACCCTTTGCCACATCGAGAGCGGTTTTTGTTCTTCTTTTTTATATGGTTATTTTCACCAGGCTTGCACATCAAGCCTACGTATATCATCAATACTATTTTTTGTCAAAATATATCATCAATACTATAAATTCAAACAAAACATAAAACCAAAAAATACGAATAAGTTAAAAAGAAAAGGATCAAGGCATAGTAATTTAAGCAGTGTAGGTTTACTTGAGTATCATCCCACTTTTATAATTTGTATCAATCAAATACACAAAAGATATAGTAAAATCTAGACTGGTCAATAATAAAAAAATAATCAAGTAAATAAGTTAAATTACTAGACCATTATACATTTAATTCCTATTAGTGACCAAGACATTTTTCGGTATAATTTTTATTCTCCTCTTTCTACTACACCAAGTCGAGAAAGACATGGATACATATGTATATTTTTGTGAAGCCATAAATAATAAAACAGATATTACTGAAGGTAAAAATGAAGATAAAGAAATGACATTAATGGATATTTACTCACGATGTGGAGGTATGAGTACTGGTCTTGTACTTGGAGCTAACCGTGGTGGAGTTAAATTAATCACGAAAAGGGCTATAGATTCAAACCCACACGCATGCAAGAGTTTAAATCTATAGCCCATTTCGTGATTAATTTAACTCCACCACGGTTAGCTCCAAGTACGAGACCAGTACTAATACCTCTACATCCTGAGTAAATATCCATTAAATTCATTTCTTTATCTTCATTTTTACCTTCAGTAATTACTGTTTTATTATTTATGGCTTCACATTTAGATGAAACAGTTGATTTTGTTTAGTTACTCTTGGATAATTTATTGGGTGGAACATTCATGAATGTAGTGTAGGGTAGTAAATAAATCTTGTCATAGTAAAAGTCACATTCGGATAATAATTGAGCTTTCTTTTCTGAATCAACGTTATTAGGTATATGAACGATGTTTAGCTTCTGGATGAGACAATCCAATGGATTGTCATCTTTTACCTCTAAGAGAAAGACACATTTCTCATGTATGTGATTTTCACATTTATCAATGACTGTATCTTTTGCTCGGTTGTACCACTGAGCCATGCTGAAAAGGTAGTCATCTACTGATTCGAACATTTCCACTACATTACAAATGTAGTGATCTTCGTCTTAAACTGCCTTCACGAAAGCATTATCATGGAGATTGAAAGTATCTGTGACCACTAAGCCTTGAGAGTATTGCTTCTTTGCTTGAATGACGTCACTATTTCTCTTTTTCTTTTCGTACCGGTGAGGCCATCTCTTTCTAGCTTATTCATCAGAAAAACACCCAAATCAAATACTTCACTATCTCCAGCCTCTTCTTCTCCCTCCTCCTCAGTCAAAGTGACATCACCTTCCGTCACTGTGACATCATCATTAGGTTTATCTGATGTCACCTTTTCACCAATTAGATTAAACGACTCACAAAGCTTCTCCCATTCTTTCAGTAACGTAAGTAAATCTTCAGCAAAGTGTACCAAAAACTCTAATATAACAAGTTCAATAATCCAACAAAATACTCCACCTCCCTCCTACTAACAAATCTCCAATAATTAATAATAATAATAATTATAAATCCCCCTCCAACTTATAACTCTCAGCATTCACAATCTCAATCGGTTTCAAAAAATTATCAGGCAAAGATAAAACAGGCTCATTCCCCGCAATTCCCGTAAACGCTAGTGCCAAACTATACCCCAAAGCACGTTCTACTGGAACAACCACAACATTCCCCACTTGAATATACCTCTCTTTAATCGGGCCAATAAGCTTGTAGTAGTCCGGAAAGCCTTGCAGTCTTGTATTTTCACGTAGTGAGAACTCGATTTTGCACAAGATGCAAAATAACCTGATTATGTGGCTCAGCTCTAGTAACAACTGTGGAACAGTTTCATCCCACCAAAGCCTACCAAATGGCTTTGACGATGAACCTCCTACGAAGCTCATAGCATAGTATGGGACCAACGGCTTTCCCGATTTCACATGAGCTCTCGGGATGGTCGGATCAAACTCGACCTTATTAGTGTTCGGGTTAACACGGACAGCTGTCAAATCACAAAAATTCGCACCCTTCCTTTGTGGAATATGTGTTACTCTCTCATAATCGTCCGCATTCAATAATAAAGACCGATGATCATATAAAGTCTCTTGTAGTTCATCAGAACCACCCAGCATAACTTCTCTTTTGAATCGAATGAACTTTTGGAAATCAGTCTTCGGCTTCATACAATACGGTATTTCATCTCTTTATTCATTATTCTCTACTTGGGGAGATCAGATAAAGCGTCATATAGGAAAAGCTCCTTTTCAAGGACAGCATCGTTACCATCTTCATATTTCTTAATCTTTTACTTTATTGTCTCGCATATTTTAATAACCTTCTCTCGCTCATTCTATTCATTCTTAATCACCCTAACATTATGTAAAACTAGGGTAACATAAACAGAAAAAGTGTCATTTTCTTTTTTTCCTTTTCTTGCTTAATAAATTCATCGTCTGAGTCAACATTATAACCATTTGTTCTCATCCTATCAATATCACCTTATCTTCATATACATATTTATATTTTTAAATAAGTTAAATTTATTTATTTTTCGTACACTTCTTTGCATACATGTCATACATTTCCCAAAACTTTATTATTTCTCATAAAAACCGATATCTCAACAAATAAAGAGTTTTTCTTTTTGTTTTTCAATATAATTAATGAATAAAATATCAAAAGATAAATATTATATTTTTTTAGTCAAATCATAATAAGGATAGTTAATCTTACCAATATTAAGATTAGATTAATAAATATTATTTAAATTACTTATGTAAGAATTGTCTCCATTGTACTAATATTATCATAAAAAATTTCTAATAATAGTATATTAAACTTCCATATGATTAGTTTTTCATCATACATATATATGTGATATTGGTCATTGTTCTATCGTCTGGATTATAAAATTATATCAAAATACTATAGTATGTGTTTGAGGACCCTACCACAAGGAAAATAACGTATATATAATAGCTAAATTCTAAAGGAACTAATTTTTTCCTAGTTCTACTAAGACAGTTATATCAACTTAATTCGTTAACAGATACTAAAATAATTATATCCTTAAATTATATATTTTTAATCAACTTGCAGAATATTAGAGATCTTATAAAACATACACATATTCCTGTACCTTGAATACGTATAAATAAATTAAAACACGAGAATATTTTAAATTAAGAATTATATTTGAATAGATAAAAAAACCACAATTTATACATACGTATATGGCCCAAAGAAAATGGTCTCCTATGTATTTAAACTAATAGGTCTGGCATAAAACAACTAAAGATTATGATATTTAGGGAAAATTCTATGACCTAGTTTTTCATTTTATCAAGCTTTCATTTATCTCAAGCCGTAATATAATCATAACTCTTGTCTATTTATTTCTTGCAGTATTCAGAAATTGAATAATTCTTTTTCATTCAACGGTTTTATGATTAAACCTACAAAAAGTTTGAAGAGATATGTAGATTACTAGAGGTGAAATTAAAAAATAAATTGATTTTTTCATCTCATTTGTATATCTATATTTATATTTTCTTTTAGATAATTATATTATATATGTTTTTTCTCTAAGCCCAAATCTATGATTTACAGCCTATAATATCAATTTCAAGTACCTGATTTGTTTTAATTGTATTTTTTGGTATTACCTAACATTTTTGTGTATAATCTGCACACCTTTAAATAACTAGATTGCAATATTATTTATTCCTACATTGGTGCGTGATTTTTACGAGGGACTAGCTTTTCAAAAGAAGCCATTATTGTACACAAAAAGGTAATTCCTCTCTCTACTGAGCTTATCCGTCAATCCTTGAAATTACCCAACTTTACCGGCCCTTGTTCTTACCAAGAAACCCTTACCGATCCTTCTTTCGATTGTGAATCCCTTTGGGGAAAACTACTTATTCCTGGGACCCGCCCAATTCCAGCGGGAGAGCGTTATCATGGACAGTTTTATATTAGCAATTTGTTGCCTTGTGCTAAGGTTTGGTCCCATTTCATAGTCCCTACCTTCTTTGATATTACACACACTTCGGAATTGAAAAAGGAACATATTATATTCATCAAGTGTATTGTTGAGGAGAAACATATCGATGTGGCTCGTGTGCTTTATGATAATATTATGGATTCCGAGAAAGCTCCTACTACGCAACAGAATCTTAAGTTTCCTTGTACCATCACTACCTTGTGTCTAGACACTAAGATTCCGCGTTAATGTGAAGAAGCTGAACCATCTGTAGTTGAAGAACAGATAACCTTAGTCTCGATTCAGAATGCCCATGACGAAGCAACACATGCTATAAGGACTCCTAGAGCTCCTCCAAAGAAGAAGATACATACCGATAACGAGTTGGAAGCGAAAGTCAAAGTGTTGGAAGAGAATCAAGTGAAGATGATTGCTACTTTAGGAAACGTTTCAAAAGAGCTGGACCTTATCCGAAACATGCTACTCGGGGTGAGCACGGTTCAACATGCCACTTATGGTCTACTTACGCAGGATAAAGTTCATGGACGCAACACCTATAACCAACCACGCGCTGGTTAAGCTACATTTTCTATCCCTTTCGCATTTTAGTGTAGATTAGTTTAAATGATTTTCGTCTTTTCGAGTCGTGGGGACACGACTCAATTTTGAGTTTGGGGTGGGGTTCGTTGCCTCATCCCAATTTTTATGTGTTATTTGTTTTAATTGCTTTCAATAAAACAATTAGGAGTTGCGTTTGACTGTAGAAGATTTTAAATGTCCCTTTTTGATCATACTTTTGATGAATCTATGATAGTCAATAGTGGACTTTAGGGAATAACATAAAACGCACTTTAATTGCATGCAAACATAGATAATGAATAGGAAAAATTAATAACAATGCAAAAGAAGTAAGCTTGTACTTAAGGAAAATGTTTAGTTTGTAGAACGTGAGATCTAAATTAGTAGAGAACCCACTTAGATATGAACTAGAGACGAACCATGTAATTAGGAAAATGATAGGGGCAGTTCTTTGTTAGCCATTTGAATCCTTTTAGATTGCTATCCCTTATATTAAGTTTATCCGTCTTAGCCAAATTTTGAGCATTAAGCCTTTTCTTTTGTAGCCATGATATAAGCACATTATCCTTTAGATTATTAGGCATGACCAAATAACCCGCACTTGAATCACGATCCTGAGACATGTCTCGAGCTTGAGTTAGGGGTGGAGGGTCCACATTTGGGAAAGTACATTGGGAAGGGATTATATGTGTTTATATTGAGGCACAAAAATGTAGATGATGCTAGTATTTGTAACCCTTTGCCGGGATTTGGAAAAAAAAAATTATAAGAGACATGACCTTTCACATCAAAATGATGGTCATGGGTATGTTGTACAAAAAGAAGAAGAAAAGAAATGAAAAAGAAAATAAAAAGAAAGAAAGAATAAAATAAACCGGCAAAGTGGAAAATTTTGAAAAATCATCTTAGTATATATTGGGTTGACATGGGGACGCAACATTAGCGCGTCAAATGGGTTGAGTGAGAACATTATATGAGTGTAAACTCAAGCTCGTGGACAGTTGTTGATAGTAAGTGAGGAGAGAGCCAAAAGCTCACTTCAAATTTACCAAATATACATACCACACCGTCCCTAAGCCTACTCTAAAATCGTAAAGTCCTCGTGATTCTTAGGTGCATGGTAAGTTAATAGGGATTATACTAAGTGGAGCGTTTAAAGCGAGTAAGGATCGAGGAACAACCTATAGCCATCATAATGAGATAAGTATAAGTGTAACCTTCTAGCATTGCAAAGTTAATTTATGATTGAAGTTATTTGTGTTTGATGTTGCATGATTAGTGTATGTGTATGTTAGTTCTTAATGTTTGATATATGAGATTTATTTTAAGAATTGATTTAGGGTGTATTTACTAGCTTCTAAGTTCTCTTGCATCTGCTTCATTCTCCTTGTTTTTAGTTTTACTTTGTCGGGACGACAAAGGTTTAAGTTGGGGGTCTTGATGTCTCCCTAAATGTTCTAATTTTATGCCCTTGGGAGACATCATTTTTTGTGTTTATTTGACTATTTAGATAGACTTTTGGTATTAAAATGTAATAAATCGATTTTCCTCTTTTAATTCTAGTATTTTTCATTTATTAAACTTTTGCGCGTAATATGGTTTGTTGTGAGTGAAAAGTTGTAGGTTTTGAATACTAGCTAGGAGAAGAAGCCAAGAATAAAGTCAAAGATCGTGTAATGGAGTCAAAGCAAGAAGAAATATCCCAAAAGCATTGATTAATTTGAAGCTGCAAATCTAGAAAGTTGATAAAGATTTCTAATTCCGGGCCATCTAAGAGTGTATTTAGCTTCTTACTTGTGAAGAGAAAACGTGACCCATTGAGTTACGGAACTTTAGCAACTGGAATGAGGTCAATCCGAGTTGAAACGAGCCGGTTAGAGTTGTTTTAGTGGAGGTGGTGCAACAGTTACGGGATTTGGGCATAATTAGTGGACTTGGGCTTTTCTAATATTCACTTCATCCTTATGAAAAGCCCTAATCCGATTTTCAGCTTATAAAAAGGCTTTGGACTTCTATTTTCACATACCTTTTTCATAATATTTCATACGCTTAAGAGTCAGACACCAGAGAAGAAGCTAAAGCAAGCAAGAGAAGAAGCAAGAGCTTGAGACTGTCTATATCTCCAATTCTCAGCCAATTCAAATCCGTAATTAGGTTCTTCTATTTTATTATGTAAAACATTATGAACCCAATTATTTCTTTAGTTTTTGTCTTTTTAAGTATTATGAGCTAGATTTAATAAGTGCTTGAGAACGCATAATGGGTTAATCCCAAATTGATTTTATTTCATGTGTTTGGATTTGAGATTTTAATAATTGAAATCAAATTGGGTAAATTGTATTTTTCTTTAATTTGCTTTTATTTACTTTTATTGAATTCGCGACTCAATATTAGTACTTAGTACTTAGGCTATTCCAATTAGTGGCAATTGGATCACCTTGACGGGGGGTCTGGGTACAGAACTAATTAACGAATGTAGGATAGAAATTATTTGACTCTGGCGAGCTTAATTAATCCTATGGCCAATTGGGTAGAATAGACTAAATCACTTGAGAGTGGACTATAATCACCCTGACGGGGTTTGTAGCACTTGAGAGTAGCTCCATAGTCCACCCTGACGGGGGTAAGGAGAATTCCGAATCCCGACCAATACATATTTACCGATTTGTCCCTTAAACATGACATGAAATGAATTATAATTAGGTGAAACCCTTGCGTCTCTCAAATACTGCCTTTCCTACCTTGCGTAAACACTTTATTTTCTCGCGTCTAGTTTAATCTTGCATTAATTTAGTATTTTAATTTATTGTCTTAGCATTAGAAAACCAAACAAACAATTCTCAAAATCATTTACTTGTTTTTACGTGCAATTAACCACTATGTGATAAGCATTAGAGTCAACCATTCCGTCCCTGAGAATGAATCTGTTTATCAAATATATTACTTGGGACAACTGTACACTTACAGTTGTGGTTCTCTTTTCCTTATTGCATTATTTTTAGAGCACACAAGGGACCACCAACGATCAACCTCTAGACCTGAACTCGAAACCTCCTTCTTACTACTAGTTATGGGAAAGATGATTCCCGCATCTAGTAGCTTAATTACTTCCTTCTTCACCACCTCCTTCATAGTTGGCATTAATCACCTTTGTCCTTCAACTGAGTGTGCACTATCATCTTCCAAAATAATTTTGTGTTGGCAAATGGTAGGACAAATGCCTTTGATATCAGCAATAGTCCATCCAATCGCCTCCTTGTTGGCTCTTAGTACACGCAACAATTTATCTTCTTAAGGACCTGTTAAAGTAGCTGAAACAATAGCATGTAAAGTGTTGTTAGTACCAAAATACGCATACCTCAAGTGTGATGGAAGCGGCTTCTCTTATGATATTGGGGGAGATTCAATAGATGATTTCTTTTTAGGTTCCATCTCCCCTGGTTCTCTCACAGGTTCATAGGATAGACATCTATACTTTGGATTTTCAGAATTTAGAGCTACTACTGTTTCGGCAAGTTCTTCCATCATCTCAGGTAAGTCAAGTGTTAGGGCAACCTAAAGACATCATCAAAATTCATATCATAAAATACCTCTTGTGTGCCATGCTCAATTGCATCCACTCGTAAAAAATCCTCCTGGGATCTAAAAACTTCATTGCCCTAAACACGTTGAACTTAACCTCCGTGTCTTGAATACGCATGGTTAATTCCCTGTTTTCTACATCAATAAGAGTACGCCCCGTGGCTAGGAATGGTCTTCCCAAAATAATATGGACATTCCTATCTGCGTCGTATTCAAGTATAACACCATAAACGGGAAAGATTAAAGTACATGCCTTGACGAGGACATCTTCTATTCGTCTCTTTTGATGTTCGAGGGATATGTTAGCCATTTGAAAGTCCATAGAATTCGGTCTTGCATTTCCTATCTTTAACTTCTCAAAAATTGATTTGGGTATGAGATTAATACTCGTACCCAAATCGCATAAAGCTTGCCCTTTCCACTCATTACCAATAGAAATAGGAATCGTAAAACTCCTAGGATCAAGTAATTTAGGTGTAAACTTACTCTGTCATATCGCACTACACTATCTGGAAAACCTATCATCTTATTCTCAAGATATGGCCTTTTGTTGGTGATAGCTCTTTTCAAGAATTTCACATATTTTGGTACATCTCTAATAGGATCTAAGAATGGTACATTAATATTAAGCTTTCTCACCACATTCATGAATCTCTGATAGTTTTCCATATCTCCTTTCTTCTAAAATCTTGAGGGGAATGGTGGAGGAGGACGATTCTCTACAACATATTTCTTCTTTGGATTCTCCGGAATTTTCTCTAATTCCACCTCTTCTACTTCTGGTTCACCTTCTTTCTCCACCAGATTCTTTACCGTTTTCTCCTTCACAGTTGTTTCTTTTTCTTTCATAACAGGAAAAGGAGGTGGTGGTAGATTCTTACCACTTATGAGCGCTATAGCATTACAATCTTCTCTATGTTTTGGATCCTCAGTGTCACTTGGGAGTTGCCCTTGTGGACGCTGATTTAACTATTTCGACATCTGAGCTACTTGATTTTCTAACATTTTGAATGCTACGGTTGAAGCTTGCTGATCTTTTTGTGTTTTTGCTTGCATAGCAATTAATGTCGGTAAGGTTTGTTGAACATCTAACGCACCTTCTTGAGGTTGAGCAGGTAAAGCTTGTAATTCATAGCATCGGTATAGGTGTCTTGAGGAGGTTGTCTCTGAGCTTGATTTCCGTAATTCTGCCCCCTTGGTAGTTGTCCTGTGGTCTTGGTTGATAATTATTTCACTGGGGACGCGGTTGATATGCATAAGTCGAATTTGCGGCCTCGTTTGGATTCGAATATCGGAAACCCAAATGGTTTATGTTTGGTTGATAACCTTGACCACCTGAATTATAGTTCCCTCGGTTGGAAAGAAACATCACGAATTCTAGATTGCTTTGACAATGCTCCTAATCATGACCTTGTACACCACAGTTAGAACACCCATATATTTCTTGTGTAACATTAACATCAACTCTCCTACCTGAAAAACCTTCTTTTAAGCTAAAGTAAGTTGTTTCAATTGTTTCTCAAGTGTGTTCTTCAATTTATTCTCTAATGAAGAGAATTTCTCATCAATTTCAGCACTACTCTCTATATGACATGTACCTCGGGTAGGTGCTCTCAGAATATTCCAACCCAACTCATTCTTCACTGTTCTACTCAATATAATTTTGGCATTAGATGGTGTTACTGGTGGTCCTTTGTGTGTTCTAAAAATAAATGCAAATGCTAATCGAACCACAACCGCAAGTGTACGGTTGTCCCAAGTAGTATAACTGATAAATCAGATTCGTTCCAAGGACGGAATGGTTGATCACAATGTCTAGCAAATAGTGATTGATGCACTTATGAATGTAAAAGATAATAAAATATTTGTTTGATTTTGTTTATTAAAACTAATGAATGAAAGACAAATTATAAATGCAAGTAAAAGCTAAGACGCAAGTAAAATAAGTGAAAACACAATATGAGATGTAGTACTTGAGAACGCAAGGATCCTCCTAATCTTACTTCCTAACTTATGTTGTTTAAGGGCTAAATTGGTCAATTACAATGGTCGGGATTCTAAATTCCTTATACCCCCGTCAGGGTGGACTATAAGGCGATCCTAGAGTGTCACTAGTCCCGTCAGGGTAAATATGATCCACTGTTGGATGATTAAGTTTTATTACCTCATTGGCCCTAAAATTAGCTAAGTTCGTCAGAATCAATAGCTTCTATTTTAGATTAAATAAATATTTCCGTACCTAAACCCTCCGTCAGGATGATCCAATCGCCACTAATTGGAATAGCCTAGATACTAACACCTGTTCTTAGTTAGCTACTCTAAAAACAGTAAAATAATCTCAATTTATTGAAAAGAGTAAAAGCCCTAATTTAGTTTAATTCAATAAAAACCCAAATTCAACATTCGTTAATTAATAAGATTGGGATTCACCCATTGTTTGTTCTCAAGCACTATGAAAAGCTTAGCTCATATTAAAAAGAAATACTAAATTAAAAATAAAGGAATTCATATTTGATTACAAAATTAAAGATAAGAAAAACCTAATTTCCGGAATAGGAATGACTACGAACGGAGATATAGACCCTCTCCAGCTCTTGTAGCTTCTTCTTCTCCCTTCCGTTGACTTCTCTCTGGTGTTTAATCTTGTAGAATGTGAATTGTGTGAAAAATAGAAGTCCAGACCTCCTTTTATAAGCATAAATTCGGACTAGGGCTTGGACCAGCAAATAAAAGACTAATTAAATGTCCAAGCCCAATTTCCAAGCCCAAAATCCCGTAACTGCTGATACACCTTCACTAAAACGGCTTTTCCCGATGCGTTACAACTCCGATTGACCTCATTCCAGTTGCTAAAGTTCCGTAACTCGATAAGGAATGATTTCTCTTTAAAGGTCAACAGCTAAATCATCGCTTAAGCACCTCGAAATCAGCAATCTATGGCCTGGAAAATGGATTTTCAGCTCTAAAAATAATATCTTCGGGATTTATCTTCAAGTCTTGACTCTAATTCACGATCTTTGACTTTCTCCTCGGATTCCTCTTCTAGCTAACATCTAAAACCTGAAAACTTTACACTAAAAATACCAATATTACGCGCAAAAGTTTAATAAATTAAAAATGCTAGAAATAAAAAGGAAATTCCGGATTATTGAATATTTAGTACAAAAGTCTATCAAATTAATTAAATAAACACCAAAAATGATGTCTCCCAAGGGTCGAAAATAAGAACAATTAGGGAGACATCAGTTACCTGTAATAATCCTCCACCACAAAGTAAGTCTAGATATTTTATTAAGCGTCTTTCAAGGCCTTTATAAAATAGTGACATTTGTTGTTCTTCTGAAAGACCATGATCTGGAACTCATCTCAAACATAATTAGAATCTTGTCCAACAATTACCCATAGATTCACCTTGTTCTTATTCGAATGATGTCAACTCGATTTGTGTGTTCAATCTCATGTTTCTCAGATAATCACGATCAAAGAACGCTGTCTGTAGCTCATCCCAATTATTGATCAATCTCGGTTCTTGTGAATCATGCCATACACTCGTTGCATCTATTACGAAAAATCTGAAATTTGCAAAATACGTATGTTCTCTTGTTACACCTTGTGCTATATACGCATGACATATTTGCATAAAGTTTTGTATTGCACAAATTGGGTCTTCTCCAGCTACTCCACGAAAGTTTCCAAAGTTTTGGAAATGAGACAACATACCCGGATCGGGTTTGTATCTTGCGATATTAATATTTGAAGGACCAACACCAAGAGTAGGAGCACGATATGGAATTTGTTCTGGACCTTGTACGAACCATGGATCATAAAAGACTTGAGGTTGAGCTTGTCCTCTAGGTGGAGGAGGATTATCTTCCACTTGAGGAGCATTGAGATTGTTGACATTGTTGTTGTTCACTGCGGCCATTTCTTCTCTGGCTAATCTTTCTTCTTCTTCTTCTCTTGCTTCTTTTTCTTCCTTCTTTCTTTTGTTTTGAAGTCGGACTAATATCTCGGAGTTATCGAGCATACACCAAACTTGTAAGAACCTGAGAAAGGAAGAACAAAAAAAAGCGTAAAACTGAAAAATAAAATAACAATTAAACTACTAAAGGATTAATACCGGGGTCACACTCTACCGTCCCGGCAGCGGCGCCAAAAACTTGGTGTCTCTTGGTGTGTGATAAAATCACCACCCTAAATTAGAGGGACACTACCCGCAAGTGCATGGGTATTTCCAAGTAATGTGTAAATAATACGGATTTCGTTCTCAGGGACGGATAGTTATAACACTGGTATTAATCAGAATAGTAGGAGTAATTGTTAAAAACATAAAAGTAAAATGATAAGATTTTTGTTTGGTTTTGATTTATAACTAATGATGCAATAAAATAAGGTAATGAAATGATTAACTGAAAAGAAATAATGCAAGTAAGTAAGGTTGGACGCAAGAATGAGAGAGGTACTTGAGTATCGCAAGGTATTCACCTAAATCTCTATAATCAATGCTTAAAAGGCTAAACTGGTACTATTGTATTAGTCAGGACTCTAATATCTCCCAACTTCCGTCAGGGTAGACTTAGGAATTATCTGATGTCTCCCATTTTGTTCTAAATATACCCTTAGGATACATCATTTTAGGTAGAAATTGTACTTATTAGATAGACTTTTTTATGCTTATTTTGATATATTACACTTTCTCCCCTCAGAATTATGTTATTTTCATTTTTAGAGCTTTTGTGTATTAATTTGTTTGTTTTTAGTATAAATCTTTAGGTACATGGATGCTATGGAGCACCGAGATGAGGAGGAGAAGTGAAGATTAAATTCTTAGATCAAGCAGAGAGGTCAAGGGCGAGAAAGTATCACCCGAAAAGTTGACTAAAAGAGATGGAAATCTGAAAAGTTGTTACTAATTACTGATTTCGAGCCACTTCGGCACTGATTTGGGTCTTGAGATTTAAAAGAGAAAGTTACGACTTTGAGTTAGCGGGAGTTGAGGACTTAAATCAGGTGATTTGGCTATGAGACGCAAAAGTTACGGCCATTTTACTAAAGGGTGTACAGCAGTTTCCGGAATTACCGATTAAACTTGGGATTTCAATTACTCAATTAAGCCCAAGACTAGACCTAATCCGTTTTCACCATCTATATAATTCCTCTTAGACCTCATTGTTCAGCACCTCTCAATTAATCTTCAAATTAAATCATCCTTAGGGAGCGCGTCAAGAGGCGGAAGTAAGAGCAGGAGCTGGAGAATCTATTTTTCTCCAACAATATTTCTTCTCATTCCTCCAATTAGGTTCTTCTTTATTTTGTTTTTTCATTAAGAAAATTTATAATTCTAATTTCTTTCATGTTTTTACTTTTATTATGAGTTGAACTTAAACATACTTGAGAATCGCGTAATGGGTTGAACCCTAATTTATTTAATTAATGTATTTCAATTTGAAATTAGTTTCTAGTTTAATTTAAAAGGGGTATTTTATATTGCTTATTACTTTGTATTAATTTCACTATCAATAAATAAATAATCGGAGATAGGATTGAGTAATTAGGCTATACACTTGAGTGGCGAAGTGGTCACCTTGACGGGGTTTCAATTACGTACCTATGTAATAGACGTGTGGTATTCGTCAATGATCCTGACGGGCTTGCCTAACCACGCAGCCAATGAGGTAAAAGACTTCAACATTCGAAAGTATGTATAATCGCCCTGACGGGGCTTATAATACCGTAGGATAGCTCCTAAGTCCACCCTAACGGGGGTTAGGAGATATTAGAGTACCGATAATATAAAAATATCAGTTATGCCCTCAACAAAAGCATTAATTACATAAGTTTAGGTGATTCCCTAGCAAGACTCAAGTATAGCTCATATTTGCGTCTTAATCTTTTAGTCTTTAAATTAATTTGTAGCGTCTTGTCTTTTCATAAACAAAAACAAAACAAATAGTTTATTTATTTCTTTTTGCAATCAATTCTACTTGTCATTTAAACACGTTTATTATACCTCGAAATCCCTGTGGAGACGATAATCCCAATTTACTTATCTATTACTTGGAACGACCCGTACACTTGCGGTCTGTGGATCCTTTATTTTATCGCTTAAAATATCACACCCCAGGACCCACCACTATCTTACAGTACTATAAATCCCGACAGGGCGATTATATCTACTTTCGTATGTTTAAGTCTTTTACCCAATTGGATGTGTGGTTAGTCAAGCCCGTCAGGATCATTGACGAATACCACGCGTCTATTACCTAGGTCCGTAATTAAACCCCCTGTCAAGGTGATCACTTCGCCATTAAAGTGAATAGCCTAAATACTATAACCTATCTTTGATTCATGACTTCAAAAACAGTAAATAAATTCACGATAATAGTCAATACAAAATACCTAGTTTAAATTAAATCATACAATCCCAAATTCAGAAAACATTAATTAAATAGATTAGGGCTTAACCCATAAGTGTGATTCTCAAGTACTAAAGAATCTAGTTTGTGTTCGAATTAAAAACTGAGATTAAATAAATAAAAGACATTGTTTTCAATTACTAAAAAGAAATTAGATAACCTAAGGATTGGATTGGGTGTAGTTGGAAGAAGGAAATTCCTCCAGCTCTAGCTTTCCCTTCTGCCTTCTGGCTCTGACTTGAAAATAATGAAGCTTGTAATTGAATTGTGAAAAGTGTGTGTAAAAATGAGGTCTAAAAGCCTTTTAAAAACCTCCGAATCGGATTGGGCTTTTTAAGAATAATAGGTCAAATATTAGAAAGCCCAACTCCATCTTTAAGAATCCCGTATGTTGTGCAGCCTATAGTAAAATGGTCGTAACTTTTGCGTTTCATATCCAAATCACCTGATTCCAGTCCTCAAATCTTCCTAACTCAAAGGCATGCAACTATCTCTTTTGATTCTCCAGACATGAATCAGTGCTAAAGTGGCTCAAAATCAGCAATTAGTAACAGCTTTTCAGATTTTCATCTCTTTTAGTCAACTCTTCGGGTAGTCTTTTCTTGCTTTCGACCTCTCCGCTTAATCTAAGACTTTAATTATCACTTCTCCTCCTTATCTTGGTGCTCCAAAGCATCCATGGACCTAATAACTTTATACTAAAAACAAACAAATCAACGCACAAACACTCAAAAAATGCAAATGACATGATTCCAAGGGGAGAAAGTGCAATATGACGAAATAAGCATAAAAGTCTATCAAATAAGTCTATTATTCACCTAAAATGATGTCTCCTAAGGACATATATTTAGAACAAAACAGGAGACATCAAGCAGGTGCAACTTCTTCTTTTTGCTCTTTTTAGACTTTTTCCTCTTTCTTTAACGCTATACTGGCTTGTAGTTCAATAACCGATCTAATCTCTTCTTTCATGTCCTTGAGAATATTTACGAAGTCAGATTATTTGGGACTATGATTGGTTGATTCTTCTTCAATTTTTGGAACTTCCAGGAAAATTTATACAACAGGTGGTAATTCCCCTTCCTTTTTTGTGTCAAGGCAGATTGCCTTACATGCTTCGAACCCAACATTGCCATCACCTCCTTCAATGTCTTTCAATTCCTTTTCTTCTAGAAAATTATTCACGTTTTTCGTTATTTGGTTCATCTGTGTGTAAGATCTGACTGAGGCTTCTTATTCTCTGAACTTCTTGTGGTGCATTTGAATATTGTTCGTAACTAGATCATGAAGTCCTGTGATTCCTTCTTGAGGATGTTGTGGTAAAGGTTTATGAGCTAGATTATCGGCATAAGCATCATGGGCTGGTTGTTATGGAGGAGCTGGTCTATTATAATATTGATTTCCTTGATACGGACTTTGACCTCTCTGTTGGTAAGTGTTGTTTTCAGGACGTGGTTGATAACTACCTTGATTTACGGCCCCTTGAGGATTTGAATATGCATACCCGGATGATTTCTATTACCAAATTGGTAATTCCCTCGATTTGATATGAAGTATACAGATGCTAGATTTCCTTCGCACTCTTCCCATGTATGATTTGGTACTTTACAACGTAAACAACCTTGTGCTTCATGCACTACGTTTGTTGCAACTAAATTTTGACGCTTTTGGTCCATTTCAAGCTAAATTTAAACACAAATGGATACCTTGATATCGTATTTCATGATAAAAAATTTCACCAATTATGAGTTATGGCTTATTAAATTTGAAGGAAACAATATGTTGGCAAATCTTGTTGAGCTTTAAATGGATTTTATGGCTCCTTTTGCAACTTGATTTGGGTTTCTTTGTGACTTTATGATCTTAGCTTCATCTTGGGGTCTAATATCATTCATTTATCTAAGAGTTTTGCACTTAACACACAAATTATCTCAAAATACTTCAAAATAATTATTAATCCAAGAATAAGCCACTAAATCAAAACTTATTAAATAGAAGGGATAAATATCACATTTAAGCACTAAACCCCTATCAATTATGTCTCAAGAGTACATTAATATATCACAAAAGGCTAAACATCAGTGAATTTTCATGAAGACCACTAGATGGCTACCTAATTGATCATTTGTATCTCCGCGAATAGATGTAGACTTTCTTAGGTGAGTTGGAGGAAGCGGAGGTAAATTTTACGGTGAATATGTAAGCAATGTAGAAATCGTGGGCGAACCAATTCATTTAGTAAGGGTAGAATGAACATGTAGCATTTTGGTGACTAAGAAATTGTGGACCTTTTCAACCATTATTGGCCCTATTATTAACGTTCATTTGCTGGTAAAAACTACCACTGTCCCACTATTTATAAAATAGAATAACGGGGATAACTCATTTAAAAATAACATGACATCTTGCCCTTGGTCTACGAGTTTGACAACATGATCGCCCCCAATTTGAGATAGATATTGACTAAATTATTGGACGAGAGAAGTGAAAAGGTAAATTTCGATGGTTACGAAATTTATAAGACCTTGAAACTTGAGTAAATCGAAGAAGTTTATATCTATGAAGGCATTTTCAAAAAAAAAATTACGACCTAGAGCCGGTTGGTATGGATTGATCCCCACTTTATTTCTGAGATGATTGATGGCCTCCATGGCTATATCTTCTTCTTATCATGTGTTGCTTAAAATTCTCCTCACCAGAGGGAGGTGGGGATAGAGAATGAGACACATTTATATTTTCTGTACGAGCCATGAAGTGATAGATGACTAACAAATATTTTTAGCTAGGATTTTGTGAGTGTTTTTATTTGAGAGAAGATGGAATTCTTTGTCTAAAGAGAAAACCTGTAAATAAGTCTAGGAAAGGAATCTATTCAATAGACTTTTTCATAGAATTCCATATCAGATGTCTGGTAAATAAGGGTCTATAAGTCTACTTCTGGATCTGATGCCCTAGATTTATATTGATATAATGTAGGGCTGGATATGCGATACAAGACTAAGAATGGAAAATATATGCATAAGGTCGTAGACAACTAAACATGGTACACTCAAAACTCTTATTCCTCTAGACAATACACATAATACCCTAATATACAAATGAAGGAATATAAGCACACCACTATTTATACAAAAGAAATTAGTCAAGAATTTTGATCAAGTTAAGCACACAAGGAACATAATTTTACAACACAAATATAGCTATCAAAAGAAAAATAAATATGGCAAAAAACGTAACGATGGAGAAGATACTAGTATTACTTGTTATCCATAGGCTAGAGACATCATCAAGATACCTTTTTTGTTTGGTGATCATAATAAAAACTCACAAATATTAGTAATTTAGGTCTCGATTTGGTTTAGATTTGAGATAATTTTTAGTGTTTTTCTTCTTCATAATCCATTTAGGCTTTTGTCAAGTCGGCACTTTGGTTACAAGATCCAATGCTTTCTAATATGGACAAACTGATGTGGCATGGTCATTTTGCTCATAATAAGTGCAAATAAGACTCGTTCTCATTGGAGATGATGATGATGATGCTAGATCCTACAAACTGGTTTTGGAAACCTTTTATTTAAACATACGCTCAACACTCATAATCGATACTACTCTTTTCAAAAGAAAATTTTTGCATACATAAAATCGAGTTTAACCTCTCTCGTCTTTTTGTGAATCTTAAAATAATATAATTAAGATCCTCAACCGTGCGTATAGAGGTGTTTTCTTTTTTTCTTTTTCACAAGGACTTTGTTTTCACAATAAAAATCAGCAATTATATTTTTTCTTATCATCTCCATAACCAATTGACTAGTGAAACATATTAATCTTCTTCTTCCAGAGGATAATATTCGTACCTGTAAACAAGAAAGGGTTAGTAGTATGTGTGCCTTAAAATTGGTTAAATTTCATACAGTATTGGTCTAAATGCGGTTAAGCACAAACAGATATATAAGTTAGACCGATACCACATGTTTCCCAAGATATCGTCCTAGAAAGGAGTGAATAAGGACTATGTGCAATTAAAATTTAATCTAACTCAAACGATATATATATTGAAACAATACTTTTTGTTCAATGAAATACGTAGTAAATATATAAGCTAGATAGATAATATATGTTAAGCTAATAGATGAGGCTAGTAATCGAATACTATGCAAAATCTAGAATGGGGGAGACAAATACTCACACACGTAGCATGTAAGGCAAGATAACTAGATATGTGTTAGACATATTATCAAACACTATGCATGTAAAAGTAAGGGAAGAAAAACTATACACACAATTTCAAGTGGTTCGCATCCTATAGGGTTAGTTCACTCCCTAAGGTCTATTTAACTCTTATATTTAACTCTTAGGATTTGCAAGATCCTCTACTAAATTTCGTCTCTTCAACAAAGTGAGAACCTTTATTCTAAAATACCCGCCTAGGTCCGCCTAGGCGCTAGAAAATGATCAACCTGTTATATTAATAACCACCAGTTGTACAAGAGAAAAATGGTTTCCGGAAAACAAAAATAAATGAAAAGAAAAAGGTTTTGAAATAGACTAACTATTACAATAATCCGGGAAAAACGATTACAACAATCGAATAACAATTACACGGAAAGAAATGCGATTACAAGAAAACCGAATTTAAATTACACGGAAATAACAAACTTACACGGAATTAGAAAAACAAAACAGAGTCACCGTTGTTAAAAAGATATTCCGGTGTGACCAGTATCTCTAACAGAACTACAACGTAGTAGGAAAAATTATAGAGAGAAGGTGGTGAGGCAGAGTGTTTTTCTGTTGTGTTATTTTCGTAGCTGTAGAGAATGGAATGGGAGCTCTATATATAGGGGTGAGGAGTGGAATACACAAGCCTCCAGAAACGCCCCTATTAAATCCCATGATTCTCTCCCGGATATGATTTGATTGAGTTGACGTTTTGACAGCTTTGTAACCCCCACGTTTAGAATATTCTGTAACAGCTATGTTGACCTTTTGATTGCCCACGTTTTTGACTTGACTAAGTAACAGCTGCTGATATTCTTTCCCTTTAACCTTTAACGCGTGCGAGATTAGTGGAAGTTTGTCTCTACGTTTGATTTGGAGTAGTCAACCACTACTATAAGAGCTGGTACAAAATCCAATTCATTTTTCATTTGTTGACTCCCCAAACTCCCCACGACCCACGACCCACGACCCACGCCTTACGCCGTCGCCGTCGCCGGTGCCGGTGCCGGGCCGGGTCGGGCGGGTGGGTGGTGGTGGTGGTGCGCGCGTGTGGGCTAGATCATTGCTTTGCCATGTACATGATTATTGGCTATTTGAACTTAGTTAAAATCACTAAGTATAAAAATGGCTTTGAGCACTTATAACCCACCGATGTGGGAGAATGCAAAAACCATTTTATTGACTTTCTCAAATGGACCATTGGAGAGAGTATATCTCCAACAATCCCCCACACATTTGAATGTCAACACAAGGTTTTGTGAGAAGGTTCCAGAAAGAAGAATAGGTGAATTGTACTTAAGTGTCAATATCTTGCGATTTGAATTGACACGTAGTGAAGTGAGGCAACCACCGAATTCCGTTTAAGTGAACTTACTCTTGAACTTTAACGGTTATCGATCGAGACCCTCACAGCACATACTCTACCTGATTCAAGGTTATGGTCCCCTCTGACATCACCTTTTGGTTCATCAAGTCCTTCTCTAAGGACCACCCTTTAAGGGCTATGAACTAGGTGGATTTATTCGTTTGAGAGTGGTGCAAGGACGTCTCCTCAACACTCTACCATGAATATTTGGGTTTCAATGTTACCCTTGAATTCATCAAGTCCTTCTCAAAAGAACCACCACAAAGGCTATGAATTCAATGTGAGTTCAACACTCGGTACGTCTTTTTCATCAGGTCCTTCTCAAAAGAACCACCACAAGTGGCTATGAACAAGACGATTTAGGTTTGAGCCTTAGGGATGGGTAAATTACATTGACTCATTAGTCACATGTTCCCACTTAGTGGGTTTTAGTCCCATCCCCCTCGACGTCTCCAGGACTAGTCTCCTGGTTAAGCCTTTGGTGAACGGATCAGCTAGATTCTCCTCTGATCGTACAAATTCCAAGGCTATCACACCATTCTTCAGTAATTGTCTTACTGACCCATGTCTGATGCGAATATGTCTCTTTTTCCCATTATAGGCGCTATTATGAGCGACTCCAATGGCTGCTTGTGAATCACAGTGGATACATACAGGTGTGGCACTTCCTTCCCAAAGTGGCACATCCGATAAGAGACTTCTCAACCACTCAGCTTCTTGCCCAGCTAACTCTAGTGCTATGAACTCAGACTCCATGGTGGAGCGTGCTATACAAGTTTGTTTGGAAGACTTCCATGATATAGCACCTCCCCCTAGGGAGAACACATAACCACTGGTGGAGTTTACTTCGTCATTGTCAGAGATCCAGTTTGCATCACAAAAACCCTCAAGGACTGCAGGAAATTTGTTATAGTGCAAGCCTAGATCGATGGTACCCCTCAAGTATTTCAACAGACGGCGAAGTGCAACCCAGTGGTCACTACTTGGGTTATGAGTATAGCGACTAAGTCTACTTACGGTATAGGCAATATCGGGTCGAGTATAGTTCATTAAGAACATTACACTTCCTATGATTTTAGCATATTCATTTTGGGATACAGCATCCCCAACATGTTTAGATAAGTTAATGCTAGAATCATAAGGAGTATTTACAGGCGTTACATCAAAGGAATTGAACTTCTTCAGCATCCTTTCTACGTAATGAGACTGATTCAGGGTAATACCATTACTGCTTCTAATGATTTTTACCCCAAGTATCACATCAGCTTCTCCCATATCTTTCATGTCGAATCTGGAAGACAAGAAACGTTTAGTCTCATTTATAATATGAATAGTAGTACCAAAGATGAGCATGTCATCTACATAAAGGCAGATGATAACACACTCTGAATTTGTTACCTTGGAGTAAACACATGAATCAGAAGTGTTAGCAATAAACCCGTATGAAATGAGAGTACTATCTAGTTTTTCATACCATTTTTTCGGTGCCTGTTTCAAACCATACAAGGATTTTTTCAACTTACACACTTTGTCCCCTTGACCAGGGACCACACACCCTTCAGGTTGAGCCATGTAGATCTCTTCATCTAGATCTCCGTTCAAGAACGCGGTTTTGACATCCATTTGATGTATTACAAGTTCGTGAATGACGGCTAAAGCAATAAGGGTTCTTATCGTGGCAATTTTGGTCACTGGGGAATAGGTGTCAAAGTAATCTTGACCTTTCTTTTGGGTGAAGCCCTTAATAACAAGTCTGGCTTTGAATTTTTCTATTGAGCCATCGGGTCTCAACTTTTTCTTAAAAATCCATTTGCTACTAATTGCTTTGTTACCCCTAGGTAAATCGGTTAATTCCCATGTATGGTTACTTTTAATTGACTCAAGTTCACTATTAATCGCCTCTTTCCAAAAACTAGCATCTATAGATTTCAAAGCATCATCATAAGTTTTTGGGTCATCCTCCATGAGGAAGCAATTGACTACCTGTTCGTCTAATAGATCAATGTGAGAACCTTCTGTGATAAAGGATGTTATAAAGTCAGGGCCGAAGCTAGACTCAATCCTGCGCCTCTTACTTCTCCTAGGTTCTTCCTCGGGAATACTACTAGGCTCCATGGAAGTGGAGGGATTAGAAAAAACATCACAAAGAGGTACAAGATCATTAGTAGATAAGTTATCAACAGGTAAAAAGCATTGACAGTATTTAAATCTTTCAAAGGGAAAACATGTTCAAAGAACTCAGCGTCTCTAGATTCACAAATAGAGTTATCTTCTAATGACAAGAATCTGTAAGTCGCACTATTCTGAGCGTACCCTATGAAAATTGAGTCAACGGTTTTGGGACCAACGGTGACAGTTTTAAAATCAGGTAGTTTGACTTTGGCTAGACACCCCCACACTTTTAAAAATTTCAGGTTTGGTGGAAAACCCTTCCACATTTCATACGGGGTCTTTTCTAGGGATTTATGCGGTACCCTATTAAGTACATAACAGGCTGACAAGACAGCTTCCCCCCACATGTTGTTTGGTAAACCTGAACTAATTAACATGGCATTCATAGTCTCTTTAAGGGACCTATTCTTTCTTTCTGCTATGCCATTTTGTTGGGGTGTATAAGGGGCACTTAGTTCGTGGATAATTCCATTTGTTTCACAAAACTCTTTAAGGGAATTGGAACTATACTCGCCTCCTCTATCGGACCTAAGTCGTTTGATTTTACAATCTAGTTGGTTTTCAACTTCGGCTTTATATTTTAAAAACGCATTTTCCGCCTCATCTTTAGTTTTAAGAAGATACACTTTAGTAAACCTAGAGTAGTCATCTACGAAGGTTATGTAATAAAGTTTTCCACCTCTACTAGCGGAGTTTTTAAAATCAGCTAAGTCCGAATGAACTAATTCAAGCAATTTGGTTTGTCTCGTGGTAACGGATTTAAAAGGTTTTTTCGCAAGTTTGGACTCTACACATATTTGACATTTTTCAAAGTCATCCACGTTGTTAACGGGTATTAGTCCAAGTTTTTTAAGCCTTTTAATAGACGCAACATTTAAATGGCCTAATCTACCGTGCCACGTTTGAACGGACTCAACAATATAAGCGGAATTAGATGCATTCTCATTAAGGGTTACAGTGTTTAAAACAAACAAGCCATTATTAAGGTACCCTTTCCCCACGAATTCGTCATTTTTGGTGATAAAGACTTTACCCCCCTCGAAAACAAGTTTGAGACTAACTTTATTAAGGAGAGCCCCGGAAACTAAGTTCCTACGGAGAGAGGGGACGAAGAGAACATCATTTAGTTCAAGAGTCTTACCAGATGTGAGTTTGAGGGGAACTTGACCCTTACCAAGAACAGTAGCGGTGGAAGAGTCACCCAAGTATACACACTCACCATCAGTTGCCTTTTCGAATTTCTTGAACAAGGATTTGTTTGCGCAGAAATGACGAGAAGCTCCAGTGTCAAGGATCCACTCGCTCTTATTCTCTACCAAGTTTACCTCAACCATTACCGCAGCGATGATTTCTTCGGTCTCAGTCAGATTCGCGGCAGCTTTGGGACCCTGGCCAGCTCTCTGGGGACATTCAAAAGCTTTGTGCCCTTCTTTGCCACAACAGTAACAGGCCCCTTTAGGTTTTTGAATCTTACCAGAGATCTTGAACCCTCCACCTTGTTTGTTGGTGTTGCCGCGATTCTTATTTCCCCCAGACTTAGATTTGTTGGACCCTTGTTGCTTTCCCTTCCCTTTGAACCTATCTTTGTTACCTTGGCCAGAACCTTCGACTAGATTAGCTTTGGAGGAATGAGAAGGGAAAGAGATTGACTTATCCTTTAGACGATTCGCTTCTTCGACTTGGATGTGGCTGATGAGCTCTTGGAGGGTCATTTCTTTCTTTTTGTGCTTGAGGTGGTTGCGGTATTCACTCCAAGATGGGGGAAATTTCTCAAGCAAAATGTTGGCTTGAAGAATTTCACACATCTTCATGCCTTCGGCGATTACCTCCGCGCATAGGTTCTCGTACACGTGAAGTTGTTCAGTCATGGGTTTCTGATCCGTAAGTCTAAAGTTATACCAATTCCCAGTCACGTATTTTTTCTTACCCGAATCATCAGCCCCATACTTCTTCTCGAGAGTTTCCCATATGACCTTTGCCGATTTCTCTTTGGCAAGGAGGTCAAAAATGGGATTAGTAACGTTGTTCAACATCCAGCCCCGAGCCATGGTGTTAGCTCTTTTGAACCTAGATTCGAGGGCAGCATGCCTTGCTAGCTCTTGTTCAGTATGAGCTCCAATTTCCAAAAGTGGAGGAGCCTCGACTATAACAAAGTCGAGTTCATACTGTTCAAGGCATATCATTAATTTTTGCGCCCAACGCTTATAGTTAGAACCATTAAGGGGTTCCAACTTGTTTGCGTCGAGAAGAGGCTTTGTGTTCAAAGAGGAACCAACAGCCGAAACAGGAAGAGCCATTTTCTTAAAATAACCGGTGGAAAAGAAAATGAATATCTTTTTAAATTGTTATATTAATAACCACCAGTTGTACAAGAGAAAAATGGTTTCCGGAAAACAAAAATAAATGAAAAGAAAAAGGTTTTGAAATAGACTAACTATTACAATAATCCGGGAAAAACGATTACAACAATCGAATAACAATTACACGGAAAGAAATGCGATTACAAGAAAACCGAATTTAAATTACACGGAAATAACAAACTTACACGGAATTAGAAAAACAAAACAGAGTCACCGTTGTTAAAAAGATATTCCGGTGTGACCGGTATCTCTAACAGAACTACAACGTAGTAGGAAAAATTATAGAGAGAAGGTGGTGAGGCAGAGTGTTTTTCTATTTTCGGAATGGAATAGGAGCTCTATATATAGGGGTGAGGAGTGGAATACACAAGCCTCCAGAAACGCCCCTATTAAATCCCATGATTCTCTCCCGGATATGATTTGATTGAGTTGACGTTTTGACAGCTTTGTAACCCCCACGTTTAGAATATTCTGTAACAGCTATGTTGACCTTTTGATTGCCCACGTTTTTGACTTGACTAAGTAACAGCTGCTGATATTCTTTCCCTTTAACCTTTAACGCGTGCGAGATTAGTGGAAGTTTGTCTCTACGTTTGATTTGGAGTAGTCAACCACTACTATAAGAGCTGGTACAAAATCCAATTCATTTTTCATTTTTTGACTCCCCAAACTCCCCACGACCCACGACCCACGACCCACGACCCACGCCGTCGCCGGTGCCGGGTCGGGCGGGTGGTGGTGGTGGTGCCCGCGTGTGGGCTAGATCATTGCTTTGCCATGTACATGATTATTGGCTATTTGAACTTAGTTAAAATCACTAAGTATAAAAATGGCTTTGAGCACTTATAACCCACCGATGTGGGAGAATGCAAAAACCATTTTATTGACTTTCTCAAATGGACCATTGGAGAGAGTATATCTCCAACACAACCGTCCTTGAAGCGCCTAGGTGACCTATGTCGCCTACGAGGTTATAATTTGAAAGAATTTTCTATTTTATTAAATAAATTAATTTATAATATTTTTTAACATAAATAAAATTTAATACCGTCTAAAAGAAGAACGTCTAGGCACCGCCTAGGCTCCTGTCCAGGATCCTAGACGCTCGAAGGTAGCTGACCGCCCGCCTAACGTCTAGCGCCTTTTAGAACATTGGTAAGAACACAAATTTTTACAACCATTTGAAAAACCCTTCAAAACAAAATTTTGTGTAATCACAACAAACTGAGTAAACTCCCTATACATAAATCACCACTAAACTCCCTATACATAAATCACCACTTTACCCGCCCTTGAAACATTCTTTGTGAATCACCAATACCACATTTCTCACACTTGTGAAATCTTCTCATATCTTCACCTACACGAGGTTCCAAATCACTATATTCTAATCTATTTGAACATCACACTTCTTACCTAGAACAAGAAAAACATTAGGGTTAAAAATAACACTAATCTACCTGCTTGCTATACTCTTAGTGAGTACTAAACAATTACAAAATATGAAAACTTTGGCTTAAATTATTTTGTGACTCTTCTTGAAGATATAACTTTGTTAATTTTAAAATTTGGAGTAGAAAAGAATCACATTTATTGATATCTATATAGAGCAAACACCACCAGTCTACTACTATCTAAATGCCTTTTTCTGGGTTGTATCAGCCAACCATTAGAGAGCACTTAAATCAGATATGATGCAAAAGCAAAAAAGACATAATGAACCAGATCCCTTCGTTGGAAAATACACATCTTAACCACAACTTATATCTTCATCATAGTAAAATTAAAGTGCCCGTAAACGCTAGTGCCAAACTATACCCCAAAGCACGTTCTACTGGAACAACCACAACATTCCCCACTTGAATATACCTCTCTTTAATCGGGCCAATAAGCTTGTAGTAGTCCGGGAAGCCTTGCAGACTTGCATTTTCACGTAGTGAGAACTTGATTTTGCACAGGATGCAAAATCACCTGTTTATGTGGTTCAGTTCTAGTAACAACTGTGGGAACAGTTTCATTCCACCAAAGCCTACCAAATGGCATTGACGATGAACCTCCTACGAAGCTCGTAGCATAGTCTGGGACCAACGGCTTTCCCGATTCACATGCGCTCTCGGGATGGCCGGATCAAACTCGACCTTATTAGTGTTCGGGTTAACACGGACACCTGTCAAATCACGAAAATTCGCACTTTCCTATGTGGCATATGTGTTACTCACTCATAATCGTCTGCATTCAGGAATAAAGGCCGGTGATCATATAAAGTCTCATGTAGTTCATCAGAACCACCCATCATAGCTTCTCTTTTTAATCGAATGAACTTTTGGAAATCAGTCTTCGGCTTCATACAATACGGTATTTTATCTCTTTGTTCATTATTCTCCACTTGGGGAGATCAGATAAAGCGTCATATAGGAAAAGCTCCTTTTCGAGGTCAGCATCGTTACCATATTCATATGCCACTACATTTGACTCAAAGGAAACAAGAACAACTCCATGTACAACCACCTTATGAGTAGGTAAAGGATATTGTGGTAATTTGTCGGTAGGTAAAGCACCCCTACGGAATTGAGGAAGTCCATATGCACCTGCAACCATCATACCTATTCGGGCTTGATAACCAAGGACCACTAATCGGGCCAAGGCGTAGCGTCCCAACAAGCCATGTGCAAATTTGATTATATCTACTACATTCTCCATAAATACAAATCTTGGCTTTAAAAATGTTACTATATCCATAAACACTTGCAATTGTTTATTTTTTTCATCCTCTAATGGGGTTTTTGAGTTTCTGAATCTATTAAAACTGCTTATACCTTGACAAGGTGGCCCACCGCATATAACATCGATTTTTCCAGGTAAAGGTAAAAGATTTGATTTGAACCCATTAATTAAAAACTCCTTCAGTTTTTCACCACAATTTCCTAAGCCTTTACGAGGCTCCCATGTGTCCTCATCAGGGCCATAGCCTTTCCATCAAACCTTAAAGTGTAGACTAGATTTTTTAACTTTATTCGTATCTCCATAACAAATTCAAGAATCTCTTCAACTTCAAATACTTCACTATCTCCAGTCTCTTCTTCTTCTGCTTCCTCCTCCTCAGTCATAGTGACATCACCTTCCGTCACTGTGACATCATAATTAGGTTTATCTGATGTCACCGTTTCACCAATTAGATTAAACGACTCACAAAGCTTCCCTCATTCTTTTAGTAACGCAAGTAAATCTTCAGCTAATTCATTTCTTACATGTGTTTCTGGATGTTTGAGTTTCAAACTCATGCATGTGTGTAGGTTTAAATCTATAGCCCTTTTCGTGATTAATTTAACTCCACCACGGTTAGCTTCAAGTACTAGACCAGTACTCATACCTCCACATCTTGAGTAAATATCTATTAACGTCATTTCTTTATCTGTTTTATCATATTTTAAATTAAAAAGTATTCTCTTTTACCACTACTTGTACATCTAATTGAGTTGTATTCTCTATTTCTTTTCAAAAGAAAATTAAATTCTACTAATAGTACATATATGATAGTTTTTCAATGTTAAGCTTTCTCCGTATGAAACTTTAGAATAAATGAATATAATAGATAATGGTTACATTTTTAAAAAATTCATATGATAAACTAAACCTCATATAGAGTCGAAAATTAATAAATCATATTTTTTACATTATTTTTACATATTTTAAACTCTAAATATAATTCATATTTATCTCAAATAATAAATTTAATAAATTAATAAAGGTATAAAAACATATTTTTAGTCTAAAACTTACCTTGTAGAAGAAATGTCATGACCAACGACCACTTTTGAAACCATTTTCCTGTACAAAATACTAATAAATTAAGATCACAATTTTATCAAAATATTATGTTTTAAGGTCTAAATTGTTTCAAATAATGTATTTTCTGAATATTAATATGTAACAAATAAATAATATTGCATTCTAGTTCAAAAAAGGTGTGCAGATTATACACAAAAATATTCCGTAATACCAAACAAATACATTAAATACAAATCAATTACCTGAAATTGATATTATAGGCTTTAAATATTAGATTTGGGCTTAGAAAAAAACATAAAGAATATAATTTTCTAAAAGAAAATATAAATCTAGATCTACAAATGAGATGAAATGATCAATTTCTTTTTTAATTTCACCTCTAGTAATCTAAATATCTCTTCAAACTTTTTGTAGGATTAATCATAAAATCGTTGAATAAAAAAAATATTCAATTTTGAAGATTATAAGAAATGAATAGACGAGGTGTATGATTATGTTACGGCTTGAGATAAATGAAAGTCTGATGAAATGCAAAACTAGGTCATAGGCCATATACGTATGTATAAATTGTGGTTTTTTATCTATTCAAATATAATTTTTAATTAAAATACTCTCGTGTTTTAATTATGCAGGCATGTGTGTATATTTTATAAGATCCCTAATATTTTGCAAGTTGAATAAAAATATATAATTTAACGATATAATTATTTTAGTATTTGTTAATGAATTAATTTGATATAAATGTCTTAGTAGAACTATAAAAAGTTAGTTACTTTAGAATTTAGCTACCTATATATAAGCTATTTTCCTTGTGGTTGGGTCCTCAAACACATACTATAGTATCTTGATATAATTTTATAATCCAAACGATAAAACAATGAACAATATCACGTATATATGTATGATGAAAAACTAATCTTATGAAAGTTTATATTACTATTATTATAAAAATGTTATGATAATATGAGTACAGTGGAGACATTTCTTACATAATTAATTTTAAATAATATTTATTAATCTAATCTTAATATTGGTAAAATTAACAATCCTTATTATGATTTGCTTAAAAAAAATATAATATTTATCTTTTAATACATTAATCATGCATTATATTGAAAAACAAAAATAAAAACTCCTTATTTGTAGAGATATCGGTTTTTATGAGAAATAATAAAGTCTTTGGGAAATGTATGACATATATGCATAAATTCATTAAAAAGAAGTGTACGAAAAATAAATAAAATTTAGCTTATTTAAAAATATAAAGATGTATATGAAGATAAAGTGATATCGATGGGATGAGAACAAATGGTTATAATGTTCACTCGTACAATGAATTTATTAAGCAAGAAAAGAAAAAAAATGACACTTTTTCTGTTTATGTTACCCTAGTTTTACATAATGTTAGGGTGATTATGAATGAATATAATAAGCGTGAAAAGGTTATCAAAATGATTGTACCAAAATAAAGATCTCTTAATTTATTATTGATATGGAGAAATGACCAATTTTTAGAATAGTTTCCAAAATTGAAAGAAAAAATATCGTACAAGTATAAAATATATAAATATTTTGATAAAATAATGTTAAATAAGTGAAATATTGTGCTTGATATATAACCATTTAAAACAACTTCAGATTCACATATTGCCTATTTTTAAAACCCATAAATCTTTACCAACAATTATTTATTAAACCACTAAACCCTATAATAAATAACCATTGAAAACACCTTTAGATTCACATATTAACCAATATCATTTAATATATATAAAAATAACATAAATAATATATAACTACTACTAATTTCTAACATAACCAACCATTTAATTCATTTTTATAATTCAAAAAGTCTAAATCTTGTTAGTATTAGTATATGTACACTTTTTGTGTTACATAGTTTTCGCAACATTATATTAAATCTATCAAGGTATAATTTACATGTATATCTAGATTTGTATTAATAAATTTAGAAGTAGGAATACTAATTTATTTTTAATTAATATTTATAAATGGACCAAGGCCATTATGCTTTACTTCTTGTAGCTTACAAATACACACACACACACACATATATATATATATATATATATATATATATATATATATATATATATATATATATATATATATATATATATATATATATATAAGGATAATTTTATTTTAACAACTCATACACATAATATATAATACATACAATAAGTAAGAATAAAATAACGTGTGATACTATATGAAAACAAATCCAACACACTTTTATATATTATTTTTATATAACTTATGTTTTTTCAACGCAAAAACTTAAAAATAAATCTGTTCTCTCTTATTAAGCTCCTCCTACATTTAATATAATTTTTCTCTCTATTTATTTACAAAAGAAACTCGAACTGTACTAATAGTACATAACTTATAATATTCTATGTTTTTTTTTCTTCACCCATATTTTGAATAAATAATATTAGTAATTAATGACTAAAAATTAGAAATAAAGCCACATGATCATCATATCGTTTGGGTAATCAACAAATCATATACTTCATAATATTCGTCCATAGTTAAAATGGATAATTACTAACACATTACATGAAGTATTTCAAAAAAATTTATAACTCCAAAATTCTAAACTATACCAATTGACCTCACACGTTTAGTACACCCCGTCACGTAATGAAAATCCAACAATACTACATGGCTCCTACAATTGTACACGCAATACAAATACACAATTAGCCAAAAAAACATGGACGAGCACAAAACCACGATTGATGAAAATAAATACAATATTGGATCCAACAATACATTCAATTTGGATCCTCCTTCATCCAATTTCATTTATGCTTAACAACAATAAAATTTGAAATATAAGATTATATATTGAAACATAACGCTGATTTTGAATTATCTACCATTACATTTATGGGGTATATGAAATCGATTGAATGATTGAGAATTTTTGAAAAAGAACAAAAAGGATTATTTGTGCGTAGTAGTTGAAGATCTATTGTATCCAACCAAAATCCCTAACGTTAACATGTCAGCTTTTATAAATGAGTAGATTTGAAGTCTTGAGGTCTCGATGCACTATAACAGGGTTGCATGTGTGCAGGAACTTCATACCCTTTGCCACATCGAGAGCGGTTTTTGTTCTTCTTTTTATATGGTTATTTTCACCAGGCTTGCACATTGAGCGTACGTATATCATCAATACTATTTTTTTGTCAAAATATATAATCAATACTATAAATTCAAACAAAACATAAAACCAAAAAATACGAATAAGTTAAAAAGAAAAGGACCAAGGCATAGTAATTTAAGCAATGTAGGTTTACTTAAGTATCATCCCACTTTTATAATTTGTATCAATCAAATACACAAAAGATATAGTAAAATCTATATTGGTCAATAATAAAAAAAATCAAGTAAATAAGTTAAATTACTAGACCATTATACATTTAATTCCTATTAGTGACCAACACATTTTTCGGTATAATTTTTATTCTCCTCTTTCTACTATACCAAGTCGAAAAGACATGGATACATATGTTTGTTTTTGTGAAGCCATAAATAATAAAACAGATATTACTGAAGGTAAAAATGAAGATAAAGAAATGACATTAATGGATATTTACTCACGATGTGGAGGTATGATTACTGGTCTAGTACTTGGAGCTAACCATGGTGGAGTTTAATTAATCACGAAATGGGGTATAGATTCAAACCCACATGCATGCAAGAGTTTAAATCTATAGCCCATTTCGTGATTAATTTAACTCCACCACGGTTAGCTCCAAGTACGAGACCAGTACTCATACCTCCACATCCTAAGTAAATATCCATTAAATTCATTTCTTTATCTTCATTGTTACCTTCAGTAATTACTGTTTTATTATTTATGGCTTCACATTCAGATGAAACAGTTGATTTTGTTTAGTTACTCTTGGATAAGTTATTGGGTGGAACATTCATGAATGTAGTGTAGGGTAGTAAATAAATCTTGTCATAGTAAAAGTCACATTCGGATATTAATTGAGCTTTCTTTTCTGAATCAACGTTATTAGGTATATGAACGATGTTTAGCTTCTTGATGAGACAATCCAATGGATTGTCATCTTTTACCTCTAAGAGAAACACACATTTCTCATATATGTGATTTTCACATTTATCAATGACTGTATCTTTTGCTCGGTTGTACCACTGAGCCATGCAGAAAAGGTAGTCATCTACTGATTCGAACATTTCCACTACATTACAAATGTAGTGATCTTCGTCTTTTCCTACCTTCACGAAAGCATTATCATGGAGATTGAAAGTCTCTGTGTCCACTAAACCTTGAGAGTAGTGCTTCTTTTCTTGAATGACGTCACTATTTCTCTTTTTCTTTTCGTACCGGTGAGGCCATCTCTTTCGAGCTTCTTCATCAGAAAACCACCCAAATCAAATACTTCACTATATCTAGCCTCTTCTTCTTCTTCCTCTTCCTCAGTCAAAGTGACATCACCTTCCGTCACTGTGACATCATCATTAGGTTTATCTGATGTCACCTTTTCACCAATTAGATTAAACGACTCACAAAGCTTCTCCCATTCTTTCAGTTACGCAAGTAAATCTTCAGCAAAGTGTACCAAAAACTCTAATATGACAAGTTCAATAATCCAACAAAATACTCCACCTCCCTCCTACTAAGAAATCTCCAATAATTAATAATAATAATAATTATAAATCCCCCTCCAACTTATAACTCTCAGCATTAACAATCTCAATCGGTTTCAAAAAATTATCAAGCAAAGATAAAACAGGCTCATTCCCCGTAATTCCCTTAAACGCTAGGGCCAAACTATACCCCAAAGCACGTTCTACTAGAAAAGCCACAACATTCCCCACTTGAATATACCTCTCTTTGACCGGGCTAATAAGCTTGTAGTAGTCCGGAAAGCCTTGCATTTTCACGTAGTGAGAACTCGATTTTGCACAAGATGCAAAATCACCTGATTATGTGGTTCAGCTCTAGTAACAACTGTGGGAACAGTTTCATCCCACCAAAGCCTACCAAATGGCTTTGACGATGAACCTCCTACGAAGCTCATAGCATAGTATGGGACCAATGGCTTTCCCGATTTCACATGAGATCTCGCGATGGTCGGATCAAACTCGACCTTATTAGTGTTCGGGTTAACACGGACACCTGTCAAATCACGAAAATTCGCACCCTTCCTCTGTGGAATATGTGTTACTCGCTCATAATCGCCCGCATTCAAGAATAAAGACCGGTGATCATATAAAGTCTCTTGTAGTTCATCAGAACCACCCAGCATAACTTCTCTTTTTAATCGAATGAATTATCTAGTTTCAAGATTTAGAAACCTATTGTATCACAAATATAATTGTTATTTCCCCAACTATACACGTATACTATCTTTGTTATTCTCCAACATAAATAACATTTAATCAAGTTGTCTTTTTATAAATTTTAATGAATTTGCCATAAGTAAATTATATTTGGCTACTAGTTATGTGTAATTAATTGATGGCCAAGAAGAGATATTAGTTTCAACATTGGTTATGGGGCTATTGTTCGATGTAAATTTTATCTAAATAACTATATATTTTATACTTGTACGATATTTTTACTTTCAATTTTGGAAATTATTCTAAAAAAATTGGTCATTTCTCCATATCAATAATAAACTAAGAGATCTTTATTTTGGTACAGTCATTTTAATAACATTCTCTCGCTCATTCTATTCATTCATAATCACCCTAACATTGTGTAAAACTAGGGTAACATAAACAGAAATAGTGTCATTTTCTTTTTTTTCTTTTCTTGCTTAATAAATTCATTGTCCGAGTGAACATTATAACCATTTGTTCTCATCCTATCGATATCACCTTATCTTCATATACATCTTTATATCTATAAATAAGTTAAATTTATTTATTTTTTGTACACTTCTTTCCAATGAATTTATGCATATATGTCATACATTTCCCAAAGACTTTATTATTTCTCATAAAAACCGATATCTCAACAAATAAGGAGTTTTTCTTTTTGTTTTTCAATATAATCAATGATTAAAGTAACAAAAGATAAATATTATATTTTTTTAGGCAAATCATAATAAGGATAGTTAATTTTACCAATATTACGATTAGATTATTAAATATTATTTAAAATTTATTATGTAAGAATTGTCTCCACTGTACTCATATTATCATAACATTTTTATAATAATGGTATATTAAAATTTCATAAGATTAGTTTTTCATCATACATATATACATGATATAGGTCATTGTTCTTACGTTTGGATTATAAAATTATATCATGATACTATAGCATGTGTTTGAGGACACAACCACAAGGAAAATAACTTATATATGGATAGCTAAATTCTAAAGGAAATAATATTTTCCTAGTTCTACTAAGACATTTATATCAACTTAATTGCTTAAAAAATACTAGAATAATTATATCGTTAAATTATATATTTTTATTTAACTTGCAAAATATTAGGGATCTTATAAAATATATACACATGCCTGCATAATTAAAACACGAGAGTATTTAAATTAAAAATTATATTTGAATAGATAAAAGCCCACAATTTATACATACGTATATGGCTGAATGAAAATGGTCTAATTTTTGTATATATTTAAACTAATAGTCCCGGCCCAGAAAACGACAAAAAATTATAATATTTAGGGAAAATTCTATGACCTAGTTTTTCATTTCATCACGCTTTCATTTATCTCAAGCCTTAATATAATCATACACCTTGTCTATTCATTTCTTACAATATTCAAAAATTGAATATTTTTTTTCATTCAACGATTTTATGACTAAACCAACAAAAAGTTTGAAGAGATATTTAGATTACTTGAGGTGAAATTAATAAAGAAATTGATTTATTCATCTCATTTGTAGATCTAGATTTATATTTTCTTTTAGAAAATTATATTATTTATGTTTTTTTCTAAGCCCAAATCTAAGATTTAAAGCCTATAATATCAATTTCAGGTAATTGATTTATATTGATTGTATTTGTTTGGTATTACCGAATATTTTTGTGTATAATCTGCACACCTTTTATTAACTAGAATGCAATCTTATTTATTTGTTGCATATTAATTTTCATAAAATACATTATTTGAAACAATTTAGATCTTAAAACATAATATTTTGATGAAATTGTGATCTTAATTTATTAGTAATTTGTACAGGAAAATGATTTCAGAAGTGGTAGTTGGTCATGACATTTCTTCTACAAGGTAAGTTTTATACTAAAAATATGTTTTTATACCTTTATTAATTTATTAAGTTTATAATTTGACATAAATATAAATTATATTTAGAGTTTAAAATATGAAAGAATAATGTAAAAAATATGATTTTTAATTTTTGACTCTATAGGAGGTTTAGTTTATCATATAAAGTTTTTAAATTTGTAATCATTATCTACTATTTTCATTTATTCTAAACTTTCATACAGAGAAAGCTTAACATAAAAAAACAATCATATGTGTACTATAAGTAGAATTTAATTTTCTTTTGAAAAGAAATAGAGAATACAACTCAATTAGATGTACAAGTAGTGGTAAAAAAGAATACTTTTAAATTTCAAATATGATAAAACAGATAAATAAATGACGTTAATGGATGTGGAGGTATGAGTACTGGTCTAGTACTTCGAGCTAACCGTGGTGGAGTTAAAAATTTCAAGAATCTCTTCAACTTCAAATACTTCACTATCTCCAGCCTCTTCTTCTTCCTCCTCCTCAGTCATAGTGACATCACCTTCCGTGTGACATCATCATTAGGTTAATCTGATGTCACCTTTTCAGCAATTAGATTAAACGACTCACAGAGCTTCTCCCATTCAAGTAAATCTTATTCATTTCTAACCACGGTTAGCTCCAAGTACTAGACTAATACTCATACCTCCACGAGTAAATATCCATTAAAGTAATCTCTTTATCTTCATTTTTACCTTCATAATTTCAGTTTTATTATTTATGGCTTCACTAAAACATACATATGTATCCATGTCTTTTCGACTTGGTGTAGTAGAAAGAGGAGAATAAAAATTATAAAGAAAAGTGTGTTGGTCACTAATAGGAATTAAATGTATAATGGTCTAGTAATTGAACTTATTTACTTGATTATTTTTTTATTATTGACCAATCCATATTTTATTATATCTTTTGTTTATTTGATTGATACAAATTATAAAAGTGGGATGATACTTAAGTAAGCCTACTCTGCTTAAATTACTATGCTTTGATCCTTTTCTTTTTAACTTATTCCTATTTTTCGGTTTTATGTTTTGTTTGATTTTATAGTATTGACGATATATTTTGACAAAAAAATAGTATTGATGATATACGTACGCTCGATGTGCAAGCCTGGTGAAATAACCATATAAAAAAAGAACAAAAACCACTCTCGATGTGGCAAAGGGAATGAAGTACCTGCACACATGCAACCCTGTTATAGGGCATCGAGATCTCAAGACTTCAAATCTACTCATTTATAAAAACTGACATGTTAAGGTTAGTGATTTTGGTTGGATACAATAGATTTTCAACTACTATGCACAAATAAACCTTTTTGTTCTTTTTCAAAAATTCTCACTCATTCAATCAATTTCATATACCACAAAAATGTAATGGTAGATAATTTAAAATCAGCCTTATGTTTCAATATATTATATTAGGTTTCAATTTTTATCGTTGTTAAGCATAAATGAAATTGGAGAAGGAGGATACAAATTGAATGTATTGTTGGATCCAATATTGTATTTATTTTCATCAATCGTGGTTTTGTGCTTGTCCATGTTTTTTTGGCTAATTGTGTATTTGTATTGCATGTACAACTGTAGGAGCCATGTATATGTAGAATTGTTAGATTTTCATTACGTGACGGGGTGTACTAAACGTGTGAGGTCAATTGGTATAGTTTAGAATTTGAGAGGTTAACTTCATGTAATGTGTTAGTAATTATCCATTTTAACTATGGACGAATATTATGAAGTATATGATTTGTTGATGACCCAGACGATATGATGGGTGTTTATCATGTGGATTTTTTTCTACTTTTGTATTCATTAATTACTAATATTATTTATTCAAAATATGGCTGAAGAAAAAATAACTTAAAATATTATAAGTTGTGTACTATTAGTACAACTCGATTTTATTTTGGAAACAAATAGATAGAAAAACTATATTAACTGTAGGAGGAGCTTAATAAGAGAGAACAGATTTATTTTTAAGTTTTAGCGTTGAAAAAACAAAAGTTATGTAAAAATAATATATAAAAGTGTGTTGGATTAATTTTCATATAGTATCACACGTTATTTTATTCTTACTTATTGTATGTATTATATATTATGTGTATGAGTTGTTAAAATAAAATTATCCTTATATATATATATATATTTGTAAGCTACAAGAAGTAAAGCATAATGGCCTTGGTCTATTTATAAATATTAATTAAATATAAATTAGTATTCCTACTTCTAAATTTATTAATACAAATCTAGATATACATGTAAATCATACCTTGATAGATTTAATATAAAGTTGCAAAAACTATGTAACACAAAAAGTATACATATACTAATACTAACAAGATTTAGACTTTTTGAGCTATAAAAATGAATTAAATGGTTTATTATGTTAGAAATTAGTAGTAGTTGTATATTATTTATGTTATTTATATATATATTAAATGATAATGGTTAATATGTGAATCTGAAGGTGTTTGCAATGGTTATGTATTATAGGGTTTAGTGGTTTAATTGTTTAATAAATACTTGTTGGTAAAGATTTATGGGTAAAAATAGGCAACATGCGAATCTGAAGTTGTTTTCAATGGTTATATATCAAGCACAATATTTCACTTATTTAACATTCTTTTATCTAAATAATTATATATTTTATACTTGTACGTTATTTTTTCTTTCAATTTTAGAAACTAAATTAAAAAAATTGGTCATTTTTCCATATCAATAATAAACTAAGAGATTATTATTTTGGTACAGTTATTTTAATAACATTCTCTTGCTCATTATATTCATTCAGAATCACCCTAACATTATGTAAAACTAGGGTAACATAAACAGAAAAAGTATCATTTTCTTTTTTTCTTTTCTTGCTTAATAAATTCATTGTCCGAGTGAACATATAACCATTTGTTATCATCCTATCGATATCACCTTATCTCCATATACATCTTTATATTGAATATATGCATATATGTCATACATTTTCCAAAGACTTTATTATTTCTCATAAAAACCGATATCTCAACAAATAAGGAGTTTTTCTTTTTGTTTTTCAATATAATCAATGATTAAAGTATCAGAAGATAAATATTATATGATTTTAGGAAAATCATAATAAGGATAGTTAATTTTACCAATATTAAGATTATATTAATAAATATTATTTAAAATTAATTATGTAAGAATTGTCTCTACTGTACTCATATTATCATAACATTTTTATAATAATAGTATATTAAACTTTCATAAGATTAGTTTTTCATCATACATATATACGTGATATTGGTCATTATTCTAATGTTTCGATTATAAAATTATATCAAGATACTATAGTATGTGTTTGAGGACCCAACCACAAGGAAAATAACTTATATATGGATAGCTAAATTCTAAAGGAACTAATTTTTTCCTAATTCTACTAAGACATTTATATCAACATAATTTATTATTAAATACTAAAATAATTATATCGTTAAATTACATAATTTAATTTAACTTGCAAAATATTATGGATCTTATAAAATATACACACATGCCTGCATAATTAACACAAAAGAGTATTTTAAATTAAAAATTATATTTGAATAGATAAAAACCACAATTTATACATATGTATATGGCCCAATGAAAACTGTCTAATTTTTTTCATATATTTAAACTAATAGGCCCGGCCCATAAAACAACAAAAAATTATAATATTTAGGGAAAATTCTGTGACCTAGTTTTTCATTTCATCACACTTTCATTTATCTCAAGCCGTAATATTATCATACACCTCGTCTATTCATTTCTTACAATCTTCAAAAATTGAATATTTTTTTTCGTTCAACGATTTTATGATTAAACCTACAGAAAGTTTGAAAAGATATTTAGATCACTAGAGGTGAAATTAAAAAAGAAATTAATTTTTTCATCTCATTTGTAGATCTAGATTTATAGTTTCTTTTAGAAAATTATATTATTTATGTTTATTCCTAAGCCCAAAACTATGATTTAAAGCCTATAATATCAAATTCAGGTAATTTGTATTAATTGTATTTGTTTGGTATTACCGAATATTTTTGTGTATAATCTGCACACCTTTTATTAACTAGAATGCAATCTTAATTATTTTTTACATATTAATTTTCAGAAAAAACATTATTTGAAACAATTTAGATCTTAAAACATAATATTTGATGAAATTGTGATCTTTATTTATTAGTATTTTGTACAGGAAACTGATTTCAGAAGCAGTAGTTGGTCATGACATTTCTTCTACAAGGTAAGTTTTCGACTAAAAATATGTTTTTATACCTTTATTGATTTATTAAATTTATAGTTTGACATAAATATAAATTATATTTAGAGTTTAAAATATATAAGAATAATGTAAAAAATATGATTTATTAATTTCCGACTCGAGGTTTAGTTTATGATATGAATTTATTATATTTGTAACCATTATCTACTAGAGCTAAACCACATAATCAGGTGATTTTGCATCATGTGCAAAATCGAGTTCTCACTATACGTGAAAGTGCAAGACTGCAAGACTTCCCTTACTACTACAAGGTTCTTGTCCCAGTGAAAGAGAGGTATATTCAAGTGGGGAATAATGTGGTTGTTCTTGGGGTATAGTTTGGCACTAGCGTTGAAGGGAATTGCGGGGAATGAGCCTGTTTTATGTTTGCCTGATAATTTTTTTAAACCTGATTGAGATTGTTAATGCTTAGAGTTCTAAGTTGGAGGGGGATTTATAATTATTATTATTAATTATTAATTATTAGAGATTTGTTAGTAGGAGGGAGGTGGAGTATTTGGTTGGATCATTGAAATTGTTATATTAGCATTTTTGGTATAATCTTCAGCAAATTGTACCAAACACTCTAATATAACAATTTCAATAATCCAACCAAATACTCCACCTCCCTCCTACTAACAAGTCTCCAATAATTAATAATAATAATTATAAATCCCCCTCCAACTTAGAACTCTCAGCATTAACAATCTCAATCGGTTTCAAAAAATTATCAGGCAAAGATAAAACAGGCTCATTCCCCGCAATTCCCTTAAACGCTAGTGCCAAACTATAGCCCAAAGCACGTGCTACTGGAACAGCCACAACATTCCCCACTTGCATATACCTCTCTTTCACCGGGCCAAGAAGCTTGAGTAGTCCGGGAAGCCTTGCAGTCTTGCATTTTCACGTAGTGAGAACTTGATTTTGCAGAGTATGCAAAATCACCTGTTTATGTGGTTCAACTCTAGTAACAACTGTGGGAACAGTTTCATTCCACCAAATCCTACCAAATGGCTTTGACGATAAACCTCCTACGAAGCTCATAGCATAGTCTGGGACCAACGGCTTTCCCGATTCACATGCGCTCTCGGGATGGCCGGATCAAACTCGACCTTATTAGTGTTCGGGTTAACACGGACACCTGTCAAATCACGAAAATTCGCACTTTCCTATGTAGAATATGTGTTACTCGCTCATAATCGTCTGGCTTCAGGAATAAAGGCCGGTGATCATGTAAATTCTCCTGTAGTTCATCAGAACCACCCAGCATAGCTTCTCTTTTTAATCGAATGAACTTTTGGAAATCAGTCGTCGGCTTCATACAATACGGTATTTCATCTCTTTGTTCATTCTTCTCCACTTGGGGAGATCAGATAAAGCGTCATATAGGAAAAGCTCCTTTTCGAGGTCAGCATCGTTACCATCTTCATACGCCACTACATTTGACTCAAAGGAAACAAGAACAACTCCATGTACAACAACCTTATGAGTAGGTAAAGGATATTGTGGTAATTTGTCGGTAGGTAAAGCACCCCTACGAAATTGAGGAAGTCCATATGCACCTGCAGCCATCATACCTATTCGGGCTTGATAACCAAGGACCACTAATCGGGCCAAGGCGTAGCGTCCCAACAAGCCCTGTGCAAATTTGGTTATATCTACTACATTCTCCATTAATACAAATCTTGGCTTTAAAAATGTTACTATATCCATAAACACTTGCAATTGTTTATTTTTTTCATCCTCTAATGGGTTTTTTGAGTTTATGAATCTATTAAAACTGCTTATACCTTGACAAGGTGGCCCACCGCATATAACATCGATTTTTCCAGGTAAAGGTAAAAGATTTGATTTGAACCCATTAGTTAAAAACTCCTTAAGTTTTTCACCACAATTTCCTAAGCCTTTACGAGGCTCCCATGTGTCCTCATCAGGGCCATAGCCTTTCCATCAAGCCTTAAAGTGTAGACCAGATTTTTTAACTTTATTCGTATCTCAATACCAAATTTCAAGAATCTCTTCAACTTCAAATACTTCACTATCTCCAACCTCTTCTTCTTCTTCCTCCTCCTCAGTCATAGTGACATCGCCTTCCGTCACTGTGACATCATAATTAGGTTTATCTGATGTCACGTTTCACCAATTAAATTAAACGACTCACAAAGCTTCCCTCATTCTTATAGTAACGCAAGTAAATCTTCAGCTAATTCATTTCTCACCTGTGTTTCTGGATGGTTGAGTTTCAAACTCTTGCATGTGTGTAGGTTTAAATCTATAGCCTTTTTTGTGATTAATTTAACTCCACCACGGTTAGCTTCAAGTACTAGACCAGTACTCATACCTCCACATCTTGAGTAAATATCCATTAACGTCATTTTTTTTATCTGTTTTATCATATTTTAAATTAAAAAGTATTCTCTTTACCAAAACTTGTACATCTAATTGAGTTGTATTCTCTATTTCTTTTCAAAAGAAAATTAAATTCTACTAATAGTACACATATGATAGTTTTTCAATGTTAAGCTTTCTCCATATGAAACTTTAGAATAAATAAATATAGTAGATAATGGTTACAAATTTAAAAAATTCATATGATAAAACTAAACCTCATATAGAGTCGAAAATTAATAAATCATATTTTTTACATTATTCTTACATATTTTAAACTCTAAATATAATTCATATTTATCTCAAATAATAAATTTAATAAATTAATAAAGGTATAAAAACATATTTTTAGTCTAAAACTTACCTTGTAGAAGAAATGTCATGACCAACAACCACTTCTGAAACCATTTTCGTGTACAAAATACTAATAAATTAAGATCACAATTTTATCAAAATATTATGTTTTAAGGTCTAAATTGTTTCAAATAATGTATTTTCTGAATATTAATATGTAACAAATAAATAATATTGCATTATAGTTCAGAAAAGGTGTGCATATTATACACAAAAATATTCCGTAATACCAAACAAATACAATAAATACAAATCAATTACCTGAAATTGATATTATAAGCTTTAAATCTTAGATTTGGGCTTAGAAAAAACATAAAGAATATAATTTTCTGAAAGAAAATATAAATCTAGATCTACAAATGAGATGAAATGATCAATTTCTTTTTTAATTTCACCTCTAGTAATCTAAATATCTCTTCAAACTTTTTGTAGGTTTAATCATAAAATCGTTGAATAAAAAAATATTCAATTTTTGAAGATTATAAGAAATGAATAGACGAGGTGTATGATTATGTTACGGCTTGAGATAAATGAAAGTCTGATGAAATGAAAAACTAGGTCATAGGCCATATACGTATGTATAAATTGTGGTTTTTTTTCTATTCAAATATAATTTTTAATTAAAATACTCTCGTGTTTTAATTATGCAGGCATGTGTGTATATTTTATAAGATCCCTAATATTTTGCAAGTTGAATAAAAATATATAATATAAAGATATAATTATTTTAGTATTTGTTAATGAATTAAGTTGATATTATTGTCTTAGTAGAACTATAAAAAAGTTAGTTACTTTGAATTTAGCTACCCATATTTAAGCTATTTTTCTTGTGGTTGGGTCCTCAAACACATACTATAGTATCTTGATATAATTTTATAATCCAAACGATAAAACAATGACCAATATCACGAATATATGTATGATGAAAAACTAATCTTATGAAAGTTTATATTACTATTATTATGAAAATGTTATGATTATATGAGTACAGTGAAGACATTTCTTACATAATTAATTTTAAATAATATTTATTAATCTAATCTTAATATTGGTAAAATTAACAATCCTTATTATGATTTGCCTAAAAAAATATAATATTTATCTTTTAATACATTAATCATGCATTATATTGAAAAACAAAAAGAAAAACTCCTTATTTGTAGAGATATCGGTTTTTATGAGAAATAATAAAGTCTTTGGGAAATGTATGACATATATGCATAAATTCATTAGAAAGAAGTGTACGAAAAATAAATAAAATTTAACTTATTTAAAAATATAAAGATGTATATGAAGATAAGGTGATATCGATGGGATGAGAACAAATGGTTATAATGTTCACTCGGACAATGAATTTATTAAGCAAGAAAAGAAAAGAAAATGACACTTTTTCTGTTTATGTTACCCTACATTTACATAATGTTAGGGTGATTATGAATGAATAGAATGAGCGTGAAAAGGTTATTAAAATGATTGTACCAAAATAAAGATCTCTTAATTTATTATTGATATGGAGAAATTATTTATTTTTAGAATAGTTTCCAAAATTGAAAGAAAAAATATCGTACAAGTATAAAATATATAAATATTTATATAAAATAATGTTAAATAAGTGAAATGTTGTGCTTGATATATAACCATTGAAAACAACTTCAGATTCACATATTGCCTATTTTTAAAACTCATAAATCTTTACCAACAATTATTTATTAAACCATTAAACCACTAAACCCTATAATAAATAACCATTGAAAACACATTTAGATTCACATATTAACCATTATCATTTAATATATATAAAAATAACATAAATAATATAACTACTACTAATTTCTAACATAACCAACCATTTAATTCATTTTTATAGCTCAAACAGTCTAAATCTTGTTAGTATTAGTATATGTACACTTTTTGTGTTACATAGTTTTCGCAACATTATATTAAATCTATCAAGGTATAATTTACATGTATATCTAGATTTGAATTAATAAATTTAGAAGTAGAAATACTAATTTATTTTTAATTAATATTTATAAATGGACCAAGGCCATTATGCTTTACTTCTTGTAGCTTACAAATACACACACACACATATATATATATATATATATATATATATATATATATATATATATATATATATATATATGTATATATATAATGATAATTTTATTTTAACAACTCATACACATAATATATAATACATACAATAAGTAAGAATAAAATAACGTGTGATACTATATGAAAACAAATCCAACACACTTTTATATATTATTTTTATATAATTTATGTTTTTTCAACGCAAAAACTTAAAAATAAATCTGTTCTCTCTTATTAAGCTCCTCCTACATTTAATATAGTTTTTCTCTCTATTTATTTCCAAAAGAAACTCGAACTATACTAATAGTACATAACTTATAATATTCTAAGTTTTTTTTTCTTCACCCATATTTTGAATAAATAATATTAGTAATTAATGACTACAAACTAGAAAAAAAGCCACATGATCATCATATCGTTTGGGTAATCAACAAATCATATACTTCATAATATTAGTCCATAGTTAAAATGGATAATTACTAACACATTACATGAAGTATTTCAAAAAAAAATTATACCTCCAAAATTCTAAACTATACCAATTGACCTCCCACGTTTAGTACACCCCGTCACGTAATGAAAATCCAACAATACTACATGGCTCCTACAATTGTACATGCAATACAAATACACAATTAGCCAAAAAAACATGGACGAGCACAAAACCACGATTGATGAAAATAAATACAATATTGGATCCAACAATACATTCAATTTGGATCCTCCTTCTCCAATTTCATTTATGCTTAACAACAATAAAAATTGAAATATAAGATTAAATATTGAAACATAAGGCTGATTTTGAATTATCTACCATTACATTTATGGGGTATATAAAATCGATTGAATGAGTGAGAATTTTTGAAAAAGAACAAAAAGGTTTATTTGTGCGTAGTAGTTGAAGATCTATTGTATCCAACCAAAATCACTAACATTAACATGTCAGTTTTTATAAATGAGTAGATTTAAAGTCTTGAGGTCTCGATGCACTATAACAGAGTTGCATGTGTGCAGGTACTTCATACCCTTTGCCACATCGAGAGCGGTTTTTGTTCTTCTTTTTTATATGGTTATTTTCACCAGCCTTGCACATTGAGCGTACGTATATCATCAATACTATTTTTTTGTCAAAATATATAATCAATACTATAAATTCAAACAAAACATAAAACCAAAAAATACGAATAAGTTAAAAATAAAAGGATCAAGGCATAGTAATTTAAGCAGTGTAGGTTTAATTATGTATCATCCCACTTTTATAATTTGTATCAATCAAATAGACAAAAGATATAGTAAAATCTAGATTGGTCAATAATAAAAAAAATCAAGTAAATAAGTTAAATTACTAGACCATTATACATTTAATTCCTATTAGTGACCAACACATTTTTCTGTATAATTTTTATTCTCCTCTTTCTACTACACCAAGTTGAAAAGACATGGATACATATGTATGTTTTTATGAAGCCATAAATAATAAAACAGATATTACTGAAGGTAAAAATGAAGATAAAGAAATGACATTAATGTATATTTACTCACGATGTGGAGGTATGAGAACTGGTCTAGTACTTGGAGCTAACCGTGGTGGAGTTAAATTAATCACGAAATGGGCTATAGATTCAAACCCACACGGATGCAAGAGTTTAAATCTATAGCCCATTTCGTGATTAATTTAACTCCACCACGGTTAGCTCCAAGTATGAGACCAGTACTCATACCTCCACATCCTGAGTAAATATCCATTAAATTCATTTCTTTATCTTCATTGTTACCTTCAGTAATTACTGTTTTATTATTTATGGCTTCACATTCAGATGAAACGGTTTATTTTGTTTAGTTACTCTTGGATAAGTTATTGGGTGGAACATTCATGAATGTAGTGTAGGGTAGTAAATAAATCTTGTCATAGTAAGAGTCACATTAGGATATTAATTGAGCTTTCTTTTTTGAATCAACGTTATTAGGTATATGAACGATGTTTAGCTTCTTGATGAGACAATCCAATGGATTGTCATCTTTTACCTCTAAGAGAAACACACATTTCTCATGTATGTGATTTTCACATTTATCAATGACTGTATCTTTTGCTCGGTTGTACCACTGAGCCATGCAGAAAAGGCAGTCATCTACTGATTCGAACATTTCCACTACATTACAAATGTAGTGATCTTCGTCTTTTCCTGCCTTCACGAAAGCATTATCATGGAGATTGAAAGTCTCTGTGTCCACTAAACCTTGAGAGTAGTGCTTCTTTTCTTGAATGACGTCACTATTTCTCTTTTTCTTTTCGTACCGGTGAGGCCATCTCTTTCGAGCTTCTTCATCAGAAAACCACCCAAATCAAATACGTCACTATATCTAGCCTCTTCGTCTTCTTCCTCCTCCTCAGTCAAAGTGACATCACCTTCCGTCACTGTGACATCATCATTAGGTTTATCTGATGTCACCTTTTCACCAATTAGATTAAACAACTCACAAAGCTTCTCCCATTCTTTCAGTACGCAAGTAAATCTTCAGCAAAGTGTACCAAAAACTCTACTATAACAAGTTCAATAATCCAACAAAATACTCCACCTCCCTCCTACCAACAAATCTCCAATAATTAATAATAATAATAATTATAAATCCCCCTCCAACTTATAACTCTCAGCATTAACAATCTCAATCGGTTTCAAAAAATTATCAAGCAAAGATAAATCAGGCTCAATCCCCGCAATTCCCTTAAACGCTAGTGCCAAACTATACCCCAAAGCACGTTCTACTGGAACAGCCACAACATTCCCCACTTGAATATACCTATCTTTAACCGGGCCAATAAGGTTGTAGTAGTCCGGAAAGCCTTGCAGTCTTGCATTTTCACGTAGTGAGAACTCGATTTTGCACAAGATGCAAAATCACCTGATTATGTGGTTCAGCTCTAGTAACAACTGTGGGAACAGTTTCATCCCACCAAAGCCTACCAAATGGCTTTGACGATGAACCTCCTACGAAGCTCATAGCATAGTATGGGACCAACGGCTTCCCCGATTTCACATGAGATCTCGCGATGGTCGGATCAAACTCGACCTTATTAGTGTTCGGGTTAACACGGACACCTGTCAAATCACGAAAATTCGCACCTTTCCTTTGTGGAATATGTGTTACTCGCTCATAATCGTCTGTATTCAAGAATAAAGACCGATGATCATATAAAGTCTCTTGTAGTTCATCAGAACCACCCAGCATAACTTCTCTTTTTAATCGAATGAATTATCTAGTTTCAAGATTTAGAAACCTATTGTATCACAAATATTATTGTTATTTCCCCAACTATACACGTATACTATCTTTGTTGTTCTCCAACATAAATAACATTTAATCAAGTTGTCTTTTTATAAATTTTAATGAATTTGCCATAAGTAAATTATATTTGGCTACTAGTTATGTATAATTAATTGATGGCCAAGAAGAGATATTAGTTTCAACATTGGTTATGGGGCTATTGTTCGATGTAAATTTTATCTAAATAACTATATATTTTATACTTGTACGATATTTTTACTTTCAATTTTGGAAACTATTCTAAAAAAATTGGTCATTTCTCCATATCAATAATAAACTAAGAGATCTTTATTTTGGTACAGTCATTTTAATAACATTCTCTCGCTCATTCTATTCATTCATAATCACCCTAACATTATGTAAAACTAGGGTAACATAAACAGAAAAAGTGTCATTTTCTTTTTTTTCTTTTCTTGCTTAATAAATTCATTGTCCGAGTGAACATTATAACCATTTGTTCTCATCCTATCGATATCACCTTATCTTCATATACATCTTTATATCTTTACATAACTTAAATTTAGTTTATTTTTGTACACTTCTTTCCAATGAATTTATGCATATATGTCATACATTTCCCAAAGACTTTATTATTTCTCATAAAAACCGATATCTCAACAAATAAGGAGTTTTTCTTTTTGTTTTTCAATATAATCAATGATTAAAGTAACAAAAGATAAATATTATATTTTTTAGGCAAATCATAATAAGGATAGTTAATTTTACCAATATTACCATTAAATTATTAAATATTATTTAAAATTTATTATGTAAGAATTGTCTCCACTGTACTCATATTATCATAACATTTTTATAATAATAGTATATTAAACTTTCATAAGATTAGTTTTTCATCATACATATATACATGATATCGGTCATTGTTCTTACGTTTGGATTACAAAATTATATCATGATACTATAGTGTGTGTTTGAGGACCCAACCACAAGGAAAATAACTTATATATGGATAGCTAAATTCTAAAGGAAATAATTTTTTCCTAGTTCTACTAAGACATTTATATCAACTTAATTGCTTAACAAGTACTAGAATAAATATATCGTTAAATTATATATTTTTATTTAACTTGCAAAATATTAGGGATCTTATAAAATATATACACATGCCTGCATAATTAAAACACGAGAGTATTTAAATTAAAAATTATATTTGAATAGATAAAAACCCACAATTTATACATACGTATATGGCTGAATGAAAATGGTCTAATTTTTTTATATATTTAAACTAATAGTCCCGGCCCAGAAAACAACAAAAGATTATAATATTTAGGGAAAATTCTATGACCTAGTTTTTCATTTCATCACGCTTTCATTTATCTCAAGCCGTAATATAATCATACACCTTGTCTATTCATTTCTTACAATATTCAAAACTTGAATATTTTTTTTCATTCAAAGATTTTATGACTAAACCAACAAAAAGTTTGAAGAGATATTTAGATTACTTGAGGTGAAATTAAAAAAGAAATTGATTTATTCATCTCATTTGTAGATCTAGATTTATATTTTCTTTTAGAAAATTATATTATTATGTTTTTTTCTAAGCCCAAATCTAAGATTTAAAGCCTATAATATCAATTTCAGGTAATTGATTTATATTGATTGTATTTGTTTGTATTACCGAATATTTTTGTGTATAATCTGCACACCTTTTATTAACTAGAATGCAATCTTATTTATTTGTTGCATATTAATTTTCAGAAAATACATTATTTGAAACAATTTAGATCTTAAAACATAATATTTTGATGAAATTGTGATCTTAATTTATTAGTATTTTGTACAGGAAAATGATTTCAGAAGTGGTAGTTGGTCATGACATTTCTTCTACAAGGTAAGTTTTAGACTAAAAATATGTTTTTATACCTTTATTAATTTATTAAGTTTATAATTTGACATAAATATAAATTATATTTAGAGTTTAAAATATGCAAGAATAATGTAAAAAATATGATTTTTAATTTTTGACTCTATAGGAGGTTTAGTTTATCATATAAAGTTTTTAAATTTGTAATCATTATCTACTATTTTCATTTATTCTAAACTTTCATACAGAGAAAGCTTAACATAAAAAACAATCATATGTGTACTATAAGTAGAATTTAATTTTCTTTTGAAAAGAAATAGAGAATACAACTCAATTAGATGTACAAGTAGTGGTAAAAGAGAATACTTTTAATTTCAAATATGATAAAACAGATAAAGAAATGACGTTAATGGATATTTACTCAGGATGTGGAGGTATGAGTACTGGTCTAGTACTTGGAGCTAACCGTGGTGGAGTTAAAAATTTCAAGAATCTCTTCAACTTCAAATACTTCACTATCTCCAGCCTCTTCTTCTTCCTCCTCACTCATAGTGACATCACCTTCCGTGTGACATCATCATTAGGTTTATCTGATGTCACCTTTTCATCAATTAGATTAAACGACTCATAGAGCTTCTCACATTCAAGTAAATCTTATTCATTTCTAACCACGGTTAGCTCCAAGTACTAGACTAATACTCATACCTCCACGAGTAAATATCCATTAAAGTAATTTCTTTATCTTCATTTTTACCTTCAGTAATTTCAGTTTTATTATTTATGGCTTCACTAAAACATACATATGTATCCATGTCTTTTCGACTTGGTGTAGTAGAAAGAGGAGAATAAAAATTATAAAGAAAAGTGTGTTGGTCACTAATAGGAATTAAATGTATAATGGTCTAGTAATTGAACTTATTTACTTGATTATTTTTTTATTATTGACCAATCTAGATTTTACTATATCTTGTGTTTATTTGATTGATACAAATTATAAAAGTGGGATGATACTTAAGTAAGCCTACACTGCTTGAATTACTATGTTTTGATCCTTTTCTTTTTAACTTATTCCTATTTTTCGGTTTTATTTTTTGTTTGATTTTATAGTATTGGTGATATATTTTGACAAAAAAATAGTATTGATGATATACGTACGCTCGATGTGCAAGCCTGGTGAAATAAGAATATAAAAAAACGAACAAAAACCACTCTCGATGTGGCAAAGTGAATGAAGTACCTGCACACATGCAACCCTGTTATAGGGCATCGAGACCTCAAGACTTCAAATCTACTCATTTATAAAAACTGACATGTTAAGGTTAGTGATTTTGGTTGGATACAATAGATCTTCAACTACTACGCACAAATAAACCTTTTTGTTCTTTTTAAAAAATTCTCACTCATTCAATCAATTTCATATACCACAAAAATGTAATGGTAGATAATTTAAAATCAGCCTTATGTTTCAATATATTATATTAGGTTTCAATTTTTATCGTTGTTAAGCATAAATGAAATTGGAGAAGGAGGATACAAATTGCATGTATTGTTGGATCCAATATTGTATTTATTTTCATCAATCGTGGTTTTGTGCTTGTCCATGTTTTTTTGGCTAATTGTGTATTTGTATTGTGTGTACAACTGTAGGAGCCATGTACATGTAGAATTGTTAGATTTTCATTACGTGACGAGGTGTACTAAACGTGGGAGGTCAATTGGTATAGTTTAGAATTTGGGAGGTTAACTTCATGTAATGTGTTAGTAATTATCCATTTTAACTATGGACGAATATTATGAAGTATATCATTTGTTGATGACCCAGACGATATGATGGGTGTTTATCATGTGGATTTTTTTCTACTTTTGTAGTCATTAATTACTAATATTATTTATTCAAAATATGGGTGAAGAAAAAATAACTTAAAATATTATAAGTTGTGTACAATTAGTACAACTCGATTTTATTTTGGAAATAAATAGATAGAAAAACTATATTAACTGTAGGAGAAGCTTAATAAGAGAGAACAGATTTATTTTTAAGTTTTAGCGTTGAAAAAACATAAGTTATGTAAAAATAATATATAAAAATGTGTTGGATTAATTTTCATATAGTATCACACGTTATTTTATTCTTACTTATTATATGTATTATATATTATGTGTATGAGTTGTTAAAATAAAATTATCCTTATATATATATATATATATATATATATATATATATATATATATATATATATATATATATATTTGTAAGCTACAAGAAGTAAAGCATAATGGCCTTGGTCTATTTATAAATATTAATTAAATATAAATTAGTATTCCTACTTCTAAATTTATTAATACAAATCTAGATATACATGTAAATCATACCTTGATAGATTTAATATAAAGTTGCAAAAACTATGTAACACAAAAAGTATACATATACTAATACTAACAAGATTTAGACTTTTTGAGCTATAAAAATGAATTAAATGGTTTATTATGTTAGAAATTAGTAGTAGTTGTATATTATTTATGTTATTTATATATATATTAAATGATAATGGTTAATATGTGAATCTGAAGGTGTTTTCAATGGTTATGTATTATAGGGTTTAGTGGTTTAATGGTTTAATAAATACTTGTTGGTAAAGATTTATGGGTAAAAATAGGCAACATGCGAATCTGAAGTTGTTTTCAATGGTTATATATCAAGCACAATATTTCACTTATTTAACATTCTTTTATCTAAATAATTATATATTTTATACTTGTACGTTATTTTTTCTTTCAATTTTAGAAACTAAATTAAAAAAATTGGTCATTTTTCCATATCAATAATAAACTAAGAGATTATTATTTTGGTACAGTTATTTTAATAACATTCTCTTGCTCATTATATTCATTCAGAATCACCCTAACATTATGTAAAACTAGGGTAACATAAACAGAAAAAGTATCATTTTCTTTTTTTCTTTTCTTGCTTAATAAATTCATTGTCTGAGTGAACATATAACCATTTGTTATCATCCTATCGATATCACCTTATCTCCATATACATCTTTATATTGAATATATGCATATATGTCATACATTTCCCAAAGACTTTATTATTTCTCATAAAAACCGATATCTCAACAAATAAGGAGTTTTTCTTTTTGTTTTTCAATATAATCAATGATTAAAGTATCAGAAGATAAATATTATATGATTTTAGGAAAATCATAATAAGGATAGTTAATTTTACCAATATTAAGATTATATTAATAAATATTATTTAAAATTAATTATGTAAGAATTGTCTCTACTGTACTCATATTATCATAACATTTTTATAATAATAGTATATTAAACTTTCATAAGATTAGTTTTTCATCATACATATATACGTGATATTGGTCATTATTCTAATGTTTCGATTATAAAATTATATCAAGATACTATAGTATGTGTTTGAGGACCCAACCACAAGGAAAATAACTTATATATGGATAGCTAAATTCTAAAGGAACTAATTTTTTCCTAATTCTACTAAGACATTTATATCAACATAATTTATTATTAAATACTAAAATAATTATATCGTTAAATTACATAATTTAATTTAACTTGCAAAATATTATGGATCTTATAAAATATACACACATGCCTGCATAATTAACACAAAAGAGTATTTTAAATTAAAAATTATATTTGAATAGATAAAAACCACAATTTATACATATGTATATGGCCCAATGAAAACTGTCTAATTTTTTTCATATATTTAAACTAATAGGCCCGGCCCATAAAACAACAAAAAATTATAATATTTAGGGAAAATTCTGTGACCTAGTTTTTCATTTCATCACACTTTCATTTATCTCAAGCCGTAATATTATCATACACCTCGTCTATTCATTTCTTACAATCTTCAAAAATTGAATATTTTTTTTCGTTCAACGATTTTATGATTAAACCTACAGAAAGTTTGAAAAGATATTTAGATCACTAGAGGTGAAATTAAAAAAGAAATTAATTTTTTCATCTCATTTGTAGATCTAGATTTATAGTTTCTTTTAGAAAATTATATTATTTATGTTTATTCCTAAGCCCAAAACTATGATTTAAAGCCTATAATATCAAATTCAGGTAACTGGTTTGTATTAATTGTATTTGTTTGGTATTACCGAATATTTTTGTGTATAATCTGCACACCTTTTATTAACTAGAATGCAATCTTAATTATTTTTTACATATTAATTTTCAGAAAAAACATTATTTGAAACAATTTAGATCTTAAAACATAATATTTGATGAAATTGTGATCTTTATTTATTAGTATTTTGTACAGGAAACTGATTTCAGAAGCAGTAGTTGGTCATGACATTTCTTCTACAAGGTAAGTTTTCGACTAAAAATATGTTTTTATACCTTTATTGATTTATTAAATTTATAATTTGACATAAATATAAATTATATTTAGAGTTTAAAATATATAAGAATAATGTAAAAAATATGATTTATTAATTTCCGACTCGAGGTTTAGTTTATGATATGAATTTATTATATTTGTAACCATTATCTACTAGAGCTAAACCACATAATCAGGTGATTTTGCATCATGTGCAAAATCGAGTTCTCACTATACGTGAAAGTGCAAGACTGCAAGACTTCCCTTACTACTACAAGGTTCTTGTCCCAGTGAAAGAGAGGTATATTCAAGTGGGGAATAATGTGGTTGTTCTTGGGGTATAGTTTGGCACTAGCGTTGAAGGGAATTGCGGGGAATGAGCCTGTTTTATGTTTGCCTGATTGAGATTGTTAATGCTTAGAGTTCTAAGTTGGAGGGGGATTTATAATTATTATTATTAATTATTAATTATTAGAGATTTGTTAGTAGGAGGGAGGTGGAGTATTTGGTTGGATCATTGAAATTGTTATATTAGCATTTTTGGTATAATCTTCAGCAAATTGTACCAAACACTCTAATATAACAATTTCAATAATCCAACCAAATACTCCACCTCCCTCCTACTAACAAGTCTCCAATAATTAATAATATTAATTATAAATCCCCCTCCAACTTAGAACTCTCAGCATTAACAATCTCAATCGGTTTCAAAAAATTATCAGGCAAAGATAAAACAGGCTCATTCCCCGCAATTCCCTTAAACGCTAGTGCCAAACTATAGCCCAAAGCACGTGCTACTGGAACAGCCACAACATTCCCCACTTGAATATACCTCTCTTTCACCGGGCCAAGAAGCTTGAGTAGTCCGGGAAGCCTTGCAGTCTTGCATTTTCACGTAGTGAGAACTTGATTTTGCAGAGTATGCAAAATCACCTGTTTATGTGGTTCAACTCTAGTAACAACTGTGGGAACAGTTTCATTCCACCAAAGCCTACCAAATGGCTTTGACGATAAACCTCCTACGAAGCTCATAGCATAGTCTGGGACCAACGGCTTTCCCGATTCACATGCGCTCTCGGGATGGCCGGATCAAACTCGACCTTATTAGTGTTCGGGTTAACACGGACACCTGTCAAATCACGAAAATTCGCACTTTCCTATGTGGAATATGTGTTACTCGCTCATAATCGTCTGGCTTCAGGAATAAAGGCCGGTGATCATGTAAATTCTCCTGTAGTTCATCAGAACCACCCAGCATAGCTTCTCTTTTTAATCGAATGAACTTTTGGAAATCAGTCTTCGGCTTCATACAATACGGTATTTCATCTCTTTGTTCATTCTTCTCCACTTGGGGAGATCAGATAAAGCGTCATATAGGAAAAGCTCCTTTTCGAGGTCAGCATCGTTACCATCTTCATACGCCACTACATTTGACTCAAAGGAAACAAGAACAACTCCATGTACAACAACCTTATGAGTAGGTAAAGGATATTGTGGTAATTTGTCGGTAGGTAAAGCACCCCTACGAAATTGAGGAAGTCCATATGCACCTGCAGCCTATCATACCTATTCGGGCTTGATAACCAAGGACCACTAATCGGGCCAAGGCGTAGCGTCCCAACAAGCCCTGTGCAAATTTGGTTATATCTACTGCATTCTCCATTAATATAAATCTTGGCTTTAAAAATGTTACTATATCCATAAACACTTGCAATTGTTTATTTTTTTCATCCTCTAATGGGTTTTTTGAGTTTATGAATCTATTAAAACTGCTTATACCTTGACAAGGTGGCCCACCGCATATAACATCGATTTTTCCAGGTAAAGGTAAAAGATTTGATTTGAACCCATTAGTTAAAAACTCCTTAAGTTTTTCACCACAATTTCCTAAGCCTTTACGAGGCTCCCATGTGTCCTCATCAGGGCCATAGCCTTTCCATCAAGCCTTAAAGTGTAGACCAGATTTTTTAACTTTATTCGTATCTCAATACCAAATTTCAAGAATCTCTTCAACTTCAAATACTTCACTATCTCCAACCTCTTCTTCTTCTTCCTCCTCCTCAGTCATAGTGACATCGCCTTCCGTCACTGTGACATCATAATTAGGTTTATCTGATGTCACGTTTCACCAATTAAATTAAACGACTCACAAAGCTTCCCTCATTCTTATAGTAACGCAAGTAAATCTTCAGCTAATTCATTTCTCACCTGTGTTTCTGGATGGTTGAGTTTCAAACTCTTGCATGTGTGTAGGTTTAAATCTATAGCCTTTTTTGTGATTAATTTAACTCCACCACGGTTAGCTTCAAGTACTAGACCAGTACTCATACCTCCACATCTTGAGTAAATATCCATTAACGTCATTTTTTTTATCTGTTTTATCATATTTTAAATTAAAAAGTATTCTCTTTACCAAAACTTGTACATCTAATTGAGTTGTATTCTCTATTTCTTTTCAAAAGAAAATTAAATTCTACTAATAGTACACATATGATAGTTTTTCAATGTTAAGCTTTCTCCGTATGAAACTTTAGAATAAATAAATATAGTAGATAATGGTTACAAATTTAAAAAATTCATATGATAAAACTAAACCTCATATAGAGTCGAAAATTAATAAATCATATTTTTTACATTATTCTTACATATTTTAAACTCTAAATATAATTCATATTTATCTCAAATAATAAATTTAATAAATTAATAAAGGTATAAAAACATATTTTTAGTCTAAAACTTACCTTGTAGAAGAAATGTCATGACCAACAACCACTTCTGAAACCATTTTCCTGTACAAAATACTAATAAATTAAGATCACAATTTTATCAAAATATTATGTTTTAAGGTCTAAATTGTTTCAAATAATGTATTTTCTGAATATTAATATGTAACAAATAAATAATATTGCATTATAGTTCAGAAAAGGTGTGCATATTATACACAAAAATATTCCGTAATACCAAACAAATACAATAAATACAAATCAATTACCTGAAATTGATATTATAAGCTTTAAATCTTAGATTTGGGCTTAGAAAAAACATAAAGAATATAATTTTCTGAAAGAAAATATAAATCTAGATCTACAAATGAGATGAAATGATCAATTTCTTTTTTAATTTCACCTCTAGTAATCTAAATATCTCTTCAAACTTTTTGTAGGTTTAATCATAAAATCGTTGAATAAAAAAATATTCAATTTTTGAAGATTATAAGAAATGAATTGACGAGGTGTATGATTATGTTACGGCTTGAGATAAATGAAAGTCTGATGAAATGAAAAACTAGGTCATAGGCCATATACGTATGTATAAATTGTGGTTTTTTTTCTATTCAAATATAATTTTTAATTAAAATACTCTCGTGTTTTAATTATGCAGGCATGTGTGTATATTTTATAAGATCCCTAATATTTTGCAAGTTGAATAAAAATATATAATATAAAGATATAATTATTTTAGTATTTGTTAATGAATTAAGTTGATATTATTGTCTTAGTAGAACTATAAAAAAGTTAGTTACTTTGAATTTAGCTACCCATATTTAAGCTATTTTTCTTGTGGTTGGATCCTCAAACACATACTATAGTATCTTGATATAATTTTATAATCCAAACGATAAAACAATGACCAATATCACGAATATATGTATGATGAAAAACTAATCTTATGAAAGTTTATATTACTATTATTATAAAAATGTTATGATAATATGAGTACAGTGGAGACATTTCTTACATAATTAATTTTAAATAATATTTATTAATCTAATCTTAATATTGGTAAAATTAACAATCCTTATTATGATTTGCCTAAAAAAATATAATATTTATCTTTTAATACATTAATCATGCATTATATTGAAAAACAAAAAGAAAAACTCCTTATTTGTAGAGATATCGGTTTTTATGAGAAATAATAAAGTCTTTGGGAAATGTATGACATATATGCATAAATTCATTAGAAAGAAGTGTACGAAAAATAAATAAAATTTAACTTATTTAAAAATATAAAGATGTATATGAAGATAAGGTGATATCGATGGGATGAGAACAAATGGTTATAATGTTCACTCGGACAATGAATTTATTAAGCAAGAAAAGAAAAGAAAATGACACTTTTTCTGTTTATGTTACCCTACTTTTACATAATGTTAGGGTGATTATGAATGAATAGAATGAGCGTGAAAAGGTTATTAAAATGATTGTACCAAAATAAAGATCTCTTAATTTATTATTGATATGGAGAAATTATTTATTTTTAGAATAGTTTCCAAAATTGAAAGAAAAAATATCGTACAAGTATAAAATATATAAATATTTATATAAAATAATGTTAAATAAGTGAAATGTTGTGCTTGATATATAACCATTGAAAACAACTTCAGATTCACATATTGCCTATTTTTAAAACTCATAAATCTTTACCAACAATTATTTATTAAACCATTAAACCACTAAACCCTATAATAAATAACCATTGAAAACACATTTAGATTCACATATTAACCATTATCATTTAATATATATAAAAATAACATAAATAATATAACTACTACTAATTTCTAACATAACCAACCATTTAATTCATTTTTATAGCTCAAACAGTCTAAATCTTGTTAGTATTAGTATATGTACACTTTTTGTGTTACATAGTTTTCGCAACATTATATTAAATCTATCAAGGTATAATTTACATGTATATCTAGATTTGAATTAATAAATTTAGAAGTAGAAATACTAATTTATTTTTAATTAATATTTATAAATGGACCAAGGCCATTATGCTTTACTTCTTGTAGCTTACAAATACACACACACACACATATATATATATATATGTATATATATAATGATAATTTTATTTTAACAACTCATACACATAATATATAATACATACAATAAGTAAGAATAAAATAACGTGTGATACTATATGAAAACAAATCCAACACACTTTTATATATTATTTTTATATAATTTATGTTTTTTCAACGCAAAAACTTAAAAATAAATCTGTTCTCTCTTATTAAGCTCCTCCTACATTTAATATAGTTTTTCTCTCTATTTATTTCCAAAAGAAACTCGAACTATACTAATAGTACATAACTTATAATATTCTAAGTTTTTTTTTCTTCACCCATATTTTGAATAAATAATATTAGTAATTAATGACTACAAACTAGAAAAAAAGCCACATGATCATCATATCGTTTGGGTAATCAACAAATCATATACTTCATAATATTCGTCCATAGTTAAAATGGATAATTACTAACACATTACATGAAGTATTTCAAAAAAAAATTATACCTCCAAAATTCTAAACTATACCAATTGACCTCCCACGTTTAGTACACCCTGTCACGTAATGAAAATCCAACAATACTACATGGCTCCTACAATTGTACATGCAATACAAATACACAATTAGCCAAAAAAACATGGACGAGCACAAAACCACGATTGATGAAAATAAATACAATATTGGATCCAACAATACATTCAATTTGGATCCTCCTTCTCCAATTTCATTTATGCTTAACAACAATAAAAATTGAAATATAAGATTATATATTGAAACATAAGGCTGATTTTGAATTATCTTCCATTACATTTATGGGGTATATAAAATCGATTGAATGAGTGAGAATTTTTGAAAAAGAACAAAAAGGTTTATTTGTGCGTAGTAGTTGAAGATCTATTGTATCCAACCAAAATCACTAACATTAACATGTCAGTTTTTATAAATGAGTAGATTTAAAGTCTTGAGGTCTCGATGCACTATAACAGAGTTGCATGTGTGCAGGTACTTCATACCCTTTGCCACATCGAGAGCGGTTTTTGTTCTTCTTTTTTATATGGTTATTTTCACCAAGCTTGCACATTGAGCGTACGTATATCATCAATACTATTTTTTTGTCAAAATATATAATCAATACTATAAATTCAAACAAAACATAAAACCAAAAAATACGAATAAGTTAAAAATAAAAGGATCAAGGCATAGTAATTTAAGCAGTGTAGGTTTAATTATGTATCATCCCACTTTTATAATTTGTATCAATCAAATAGACAAAAGATATAGTAAAATCTAGATTGGTCAATAATAAAAAAAATCAAGTAAATAAGTTAAATTACTAGACCATTATACATTTAATTCCTATTAGTGACCAACACATTTTTCTATATAATTTTTATTCTCCTCTTTCTACTACACCAAGTTGAAAAGACATGGATACATATGTATGTTTTTATGAAGCCATAAATAATAAAACAGATATTACTGAAGGTAAAAATGAAGATAAAGAAATGACATTAATGTATATTTACTCACGATGTGGAGGTATGAGAACTGGTCTAGTACTTGGAGCTAACCGTGGTGGAGTTAAATTAATCACGAAATGGGCTATAGATTCAAACCCACACGGATGCAAGAGTTTAAATCTATAGCCCATTTCGTGATTAATTTAACTCCACCACGGTTAGCTCCAAGTATGAGACCAGTACTCATACCTCCACATCCTGAGTAAATATCCATTAAATTCATTTCTTTATCTTCATTGTTACCTTCAGTAATTACTGTTTTATTATTTATGGCTTCACATTCAGATGAAACGGTTTATTTTGTTTAGTTACTCTTGGATAAGTTATTGGGTGGAACATTCATGAATGTAGTGTAGGGTAGTAAATAAATCTTGTCATAGTAAGAGTCACATTCGGATATTAATTGAGCTTTCTTTTTTGAATCAACGTTATTAGGTATATGAACGATGTTTAGCTTCTTGATGAGACAATCCAATGGATTGTCATCTTTTACCTCTAAGAGAAACACACATTTCTCATGTATGTGATTTTCACATTTATCAATGACTGTATCTTTTGCTCGGTTGTACCACTGAGCCATGCAGAAAAGGCAGTCATCTACTGATTCGAACATTTCCACTACATTACAAATGTAGTGATCTTCGTCTTTTCCTGCCTTCACGAAAGCATTATCATGGAGATTGAAAGTCTCTGTGTCCACTAAGCCTTGAGAGTAGTGCTTCTTTTCTTGAATGACGTCACTATTTCTCTTTTTCTTTTCGTACCGGTGAGGCCATCTCTTTCGAGCTTCTTCATCAGAAAACCACCCAAATCAAATACGTCACTATATCTAGCCTCTTCGTCTTCTTCCTCCTCCTCAGTCAAAGTGACATCACCTTCCGTCACTGTGACATCATCATTAGGTTTATCTGATGTCACCTTTTCACCAATTAGATTAAACAACTCACAAAGCTTCTCCCATTCTTTCAGTACGCAAGTAAATCTTCAGCAAAGTGTACCAAAAACTCTACTATAATAAGTTCAATAATCCAACAAAATACTCCACCTCCCTCCTACCAACAAATCTCCAATAATTAATAATAATAATAATTATAAATCCCCCTCCAACTTATAACTCTCAGCATTAACAATCTCAATCGGTTTCAAAAAATTATCAAGCAAAGATAAATCAGGCTCAATCCCCGCAATTCCCTTAAACGCTAGTGCCAAACTATACCCCAAAGCACGTTCTACTGGAACAGCCACAACATTCCCCACTTGAATATACCTATCTTTAACCGGGCCAATAAGGTTGTAGTAGTCCGGAAAGCCTTGCAGTCTTGCATTTTCACGTAGTGAGAACTCGATTTTGCACAAGATGCAAAATCACCTGATTCACAGTTTCATCCCACCAAAGCCTACCAAATGGCTTTGACGATGAACCTCCTACGAAGCTCATAGCATAGTATGGGACCAACGGCTTTCCCGATTTCACATGAGATCTCGCGATGGTCGGATCAAACTCGACCTTATTAGTGTTCGGGTTAACACGGACACCTGTCAAATCACGAAAATTCGCACCTTTCCTTTGTGGAATATGTGTTACTCGCTCATAATCGTCTGTATTCAAGAATAAAGACCGATGATCATATAAAGTCTCTTGTAGTTCATCAGAACCACCCAGCATAACTTCTCTTTTTAATCGAATGAATTATCTAGTTTCAAGATTTAGAAACCTATTGTATCACAAATATTATTGTTATTTCCCCAACTATACACGTATACTATCTTTGTTGTTCTCCAACATAAATAACATTTAATCAAGTTGTCTTTTTATAAATTTTAATGAATTTGCCATAAGTAAATTATATTTGGCTACTAGTTATGTATAATTAATTGATGGCCAAGAAGAGATATTAGTTTCAACATTGGTTATGGGGCTATTGTTCGATGTAAATTTTATCTAAATAACTATATATTTTATACTTGTACGATATTTTTACTTTCAATTTTGGAAACTATTCTAAAAAAATTGGTCATTTCTCCATATCAATAATAAACTAAGAGATCTTTATTTTGGTACAGTCATTTTAATAAAATTCTCTCGCTCATTCTATTCATTCATAATCACCCTAACATTATGTAAAACTAGGGTAACATAAACAGAAAAAGTGTCATTTTCTTTTTTTTCTTTTCTTGCTTAATAAATTCATTGTCCGAGTGAACATTATAACCATTTGTTCTCATCCTATCGATATCACCTTATCTTCATATACATCTTTATATCTTTACATAACTTAAATTTAGTTTATTTTTGTACACTTCTTTCCAATGAATTTATGCATATATGTCATACATTTCCCAAAGACTTTATTATTTCTCATAAAAACCGATATCTCAACAAATAAGGAGATTTTCTTTTTGTTTTTCAATATAATCAATGATTAAAGTAACAAAAGATAAATATTATATTTTTTAGGCAAATCATAATAAGGATAGTTAATTTTACCAATATTACCATTAAATTATTAAATATTATTTAAAATTTATTATGTAAGAATTGTCTCCACTGTACTCATATTATCATAACATTTTTATAATAATAGTATATTAAAATTTCATAAGATTAGTTTTTCATCATACATATATACATGATATCGGTCATTGTTCTTACGTTTGGATTACAAAATTATATCATGATACTATAGTGTGTGTTTGAGGACCCAACCACAAGGAAAATAACTTATATATGGATAGCTAAATTCTAAAGGAAATAATTTTTTCCTAGTTCTACTAAGACATTTATATCAACTTAATTGCTTAACAAGTACTAGAATAAATATATCGTTAAATTATATATTTTTATTTAACTTGCAAAATATTAGGGATCTTATAAAATATATACACATGCCTGCATAATTAAAACACGAGAGTATTTAAATTAAAAATTATATTTGAATAGATAAAAACCCACAATTTATACATACGTATATGGCTGAATGAAAATGGTCTAATTTTTTTATATATTTAAACTAATAGTCCCGGCCCAGAAAACAACAAAAGATTATAATATTTAGGGAAAATTCTATGACCTAGTTTTTCATTTCATCACGCTTTCATTTATCTCAAGCCGTAATATAATCATACACCTTGTCTATTCATTTCTTACAATATTCAAAACTTGAATATTTTTTTTCATTCAAAGATTTTATGACTAAACCAACAAAAAGTTTGAAGAGATATTTAGATTACTTGAGGTGAAATTAAAAAAGAAATTGATTTATTCATCTCATTTGTAGATCTTGATTTATATTTTCTTTTAGAAAATTATATTATTATGTTTTTTTCTAAGCCCAAATCTAAGATTTAAAGCCTATAATATCAATTTCAGGTAATTGATTTATATTGATTGTATTTGTTTGTATTACCGAATATTTTTGTGTATAATCTGCACACCTTTTATTAACTAGAATGCAATCTTATTTATTTGTTGCATATTAATTTTCAGAAAATACATTATTTGAAACAGTTTTAGACTAAAAATATGTTTTTATACCTTTATTAATTTATTAAGTTTATAATTTGACATAAATATAAATTATATTTAGAGTTTAAAATATGCAAGAATAATGTAAAAAATATGATTTTTAATTTTTGACTCTATAGGAGGTTTAGTTTATCATATAAAGTTTTTAAATTTGTAATCATTATCTACTATTTTCATTTATTCTAAACTTTCATACCGAGAAAGCTTAACATAAAAAACAATCATATGTGTACTATAAGTAGAATTTAATTTTCTTTTGAAAAGAAATAGAGAATACAACTCAATTAGATGTACAAGTAGTGGTAAAAGAGAATACTTTTAATTTCAAATATGATAAAACAGATAAAGAAATGACGTTAATGGATATTTACTCAGGATGTGGAGGTATGAGTACTGGTCTAGTACTTGGAGCTAACCGTGGTGGAGTTAAAAATTTCAAGAATCTCTTCAACTTCAAATACTTCACTATCTCCAGCCTCTTCTTCTTCTTCCTCCTCAGTCATAGTGACATCACCTTCCGTGTGACATCATCATTATGTTTATCTGATGTCACCTTTTCATCAATTAGATTAAACGACTCATAGAGCTTCTCACATTCAAGTAAATCTTATTCATTTCTAACCACGGTTAGCTCCAAGTACTAGACTAATACTCATACCTCCACGAGTAAATATCCATTAAAGTAATTTCTTTATCTTCATTTTTACCTTCAGTAATTTCAGTTTTATTATTTATGGCTTCACTAAAACATACATATGTATCCATGTCTTTTCGACTTGGTGTAGTAGAAAGAGGAGAATAAAAATTATAAAGAAAAGTGTGTTGGTCACTAATAGGAATTAAATGTATAATGGTCTAGTAATTGAACTTATTTACTTGATTATTTTTTTATTATTGACCAATCCAGATTTTACTATATCTTGTGTTTATTTGATTGATACAAATTATAAAAGTGGGATGATACTTAAGTAAGCCTACACTGCTTGAATTACTATGTTTTGATCCTTTTCTTTTTAACTTATTCCTATTTTTCGGTTTTATTTTTTGTTTGATATTATAGTATTGGTGATATATTTTGACAAAAAAATAGTATTGATGATATACGTACGCTCGATGTGCAAGCCTGGTGAAATAAGAATATAAAAAAACGAACAAAAACCACTCTCGATGTGGCAAAGTGAATGAAGTACCTGCACACATGCAACCCTGTTATAGGGCATCGAGACCTCAAGACTTCAAATCTACTCATTTATAAAAACTGACATGTTAAGGTTAGTGATTTTGGTTGGATACAATAGATCTTCAACTACTACGCACAAATAAACCTTTTTGTTCTTTTTAAAAAATTCTCACTCATTCAATCAATTTCATATACCACAAAAATGTAATGGTAGATAATTTAAAATCAGCCTTATGTTTCAATATATTATATTAGGTTTCAATTTTTATCGTTGTTAAGCATAAATGAAATTGGAGAAGGAGGATACAAATTGCATGTATTGTTGGATCCAATATTGTATTTATTTTCATCAATCGTGGTTTTGTGCTTGTCCATGTTTTTTTGGCTAATTGTGTATTTGTATTGTGTGTACAACTGTAGGAGCCATGTACATGTAGAATTGTTAGATTTTCATTACGTGACGAGGTGTACTAAACGTGGGAGGTCAATTGGTATAGTTTAGAATTTGGGAGGTTAACTTCATGTAATGTGTTAGTAATTATCTATTTTAACTATGGACGAATATTATGAAGTATATCATTTGTTGATGACCCAGACGATATGATGGGTGTTTATCATGTGGATTTTTTTCTACTTTTGTAGTCATTAATTACTAATATTATTTATTCAAAATATGGGTGAAGAAAAAATAACTTAAAATATTATAAGTTGTGTACAATTAGTACAACTCGATTTTATTTTGGAAATAAATAGATAGAAAAACTATATTAACTGTAGGAGAAGCTTAATAAGAGAGAACAGATTTATTTTTAAGTTTTAGCGTTGAAAAAACATAAGTTATGTAAAAATAATATATAAAAATGTGTTGGATTAATTTTCATATAGTATCACACGTTATTTTATTCTTACTTATTATATGTATTATATATTATGTGTATGAGTTGTTAAAATAAAATTATCCTTATATATATATATATTTGTAAGCTACAAGAAGTAAAGCATAATGGCCTTGGTCTATTTATAAATATTAATTAACTATAAATTAGTATTCCTACTTATAAATCTATTAATACAAATCTAGATATACATGTAAATTATACCTTGATAGATTTAATATAAAGTTGCAAAAACTATGTAACACAAAAAGTATACATATACTAATACTAACAAGATTTAGACTTTTTGAGCTATAAAAATGAATTAAATGGTTTATTATGTTAGAAATTAGTAGTAGTTATATATTATTTATGTTATTTATATATATATTCATTAAATGATAATGGTTAATATTTGAAACTAAAGGTGTTTTCAATGGTTATGTATTATAGGGTTTAGTGGTTTAATGGTTTAATAAATAATTGTTGGTAAAGATTTATAGGTAAAAATAGGCAACATGTGAATCTGAAGTTGTTTTCAATGGTTATATATCAAGCATAATATTTCACTTATTTAACATTCTTTTATCTAAATAATTATATATTTTATACTTGTACGTTATTTTTTCTTTCAATTTTAGAAACTAAATTAAAAAAATTGGTCATTTTTCCATATCAATAATAAACTAAGAGATCTTTATTTTCGTACAGTTATTTTAATAACATTCTCTTGCTCATTATATTCATTCATAATCACCCTAACATTATGTAAAACTAGGGTAACATAAACAGAAAAAGTATCATTTTCTTTTTTTCTTTTCTTGCTTAATAAATTCATTGTCCGAGTGAACATATAACCATTTGTTCTCATCCTATCGATGTCACTTTATCTCCATATACATCTTTATATTGAATATATGCATATATGTCATACATTTCCCAAATACTTTATTATTTCTCATAAAATCCGATATCTCAACAAATAAGGAGTTTTTCTTTTTGTTTTTCAATATAATCAATGATTAAAGTATCAAAAGATAAATATTATATGTTTTTAGGAAAATCATAATAAGGATAGTTAATTTTACCAATATTAAGATTATATTAATAATTATTATTTAAAATTAATTATGTAAGAATTGTCTCTACTGTACTCATATTATCATAACATTTTTGTAATAATAGTATATTAAACTTTCATAAGATTAGTTTCTCCATCATACATATATACGTGATATTGGTCATTGTTCTAATGTTTCAATTATAAAATTATATCAAGATAATATAGTATGTGTTTGAGGACCCAACCACAAGGAAAATAACTTATATATGGATAGCTAAATTCTAAAAGAACTAATTTTTTCCTAATTCTACTAAGACATTTATATCGACACAATTTATTAACAAATACTAAAAAAATTATATCGTTAAATTACATATTTTTATTTAACTTGCAAAATATTATGGATCTTATAAAATATACACACATGTCTGCATAATTAAGACAAGAGACTATTTTAAATTAAAAATTATATTTGAATAGATAAAAACCACAATTTATACATATGTATATGGCCCAATGAAAATTGTCTAAATTGTTTTATATATTTAAACTAATAGGCCCGGCCCATAAAACAACAAAAAATTATATTATTTAGGGAAAATTCTGTGACCTAGTTTTTCATTTCATCACACTTTCATTTATCTCAAGCCGTAATATTATCATACACCTCGTCTATTCATTTCTTACAATCTTCAAAAATTGAATTTTTTTTTTCTTTCAACGATTTTATGATTAAACCTACAAAAAGTTTGAAAAGATATTTAGATCACTAGAGGTGAAATTAAAAAAGAAATTAATTTTTTCATCTCATTTGTAGATCTAGATTTATATTTTCTTTTAGAAAATTATATTATTTATGTTTTTTTCTAAGCCCAAATCTATGATTTAAAGCCTATAATATCAATTTCAGGTAATTGATTTGTATTAATTGTATTTGTTTGGTATTACCGAATATTTTTGTGTATAATCTGCACACCTTTTATTAACTAGAATGCAATCTTAATTATTTTTTATAAATTAATTTTCAGAAAAAACATTATTTGAAACAATTTAGATCTTAAAACATAATATTTGATGAAATTGTGATATTTATTTATTAATATTTTGTACAGGAAACTGATTTCAGAAGCGGTAGTTGGTCATGACATTTCTTCTACAAGGTAAGTTTTCGACTAAATATATGTTTTTATACCTTTATTAATTTATTAAATCTATAATTTGATATAAATATAAATTATATTTAGAGTTTAAAATATATAAGAATAATGTAAAAAATATGATTTATTAATTTTCGACTCGAGGTTTAGTTTATGATATGAATTTATTATATTTGTAACCATTATCTACCAGAGCTAAACCACATAATCAGGTGATTTTGCATCATATGTGCAAAATCGAGTTCTCACTATACGTGAAAATGCAAGATTGCAAGACTTCCCTTACTACTACAAGGTTCTTGGCCCAGTGAAAGAGAGGTATATTCAAGTGGGGAATAATGTGGCTGTTCTTGGGGTATAGTTTGGCACTAGCGTTGAAGGGAATTGCGGGGAATGAGCCTGTTTTATCTTTGACTGATAATTTTTTTAAACCCGATTGAGATTGTTAATGCTGAGAGTTCTAAGTTGGAGGGGGATTTATAATTATTATTATTAATTATTAGAGATTTGTTAGTAGGAGGGAGGTGGAGTATTTGGTTGGATCATTGAAATTGTTATATTAGAGTTTTTGGTATAATCTTGCTGAAGATTATACCAAAAACTCTAATATAACAATTTCAATGATCCAACCAAATACTCCACCTCCCTCCTACTAACAAATCTCTAATAATTAATAAAAATAATTATAAATCCCCCTCCAACTTAGAACTCTCAGCATTAACAATCTCAATCGGGTGTAAAAAAATTATCAGGCAAAGATAAAACAGGCTCATTCCCCGCAATTCCCTTTAACGCTAGTGCCAAACTATACCCTAAGAATAGCCACAGCATTCCCCACTTGAATATACCTCTCTTTCACTGGGCCAAGAACCTTGTAGTAGTCCGGGAAGCCTTGCAGTCTTGAATTTTCACGTATAATGAGAACTCGATTTTGCACAGGATGCAAAATCACCTGATTATTACCTTGTAGAAGAAATGTCATGATTACCTTGTAGAAGAAATGTCATGACCAACTACTGCTTCTGAAATCATTTTCCTGTACAAAATACTAATAAATAAATATCACAATTTTATCAAAATATTATGTTTTAAGATCTAAATTGTTTCAAATAATGTATTTTCTGAAAAATTAATATGTAACAAATAAATAAAATTGCATTCTAGTTAATAAAAGGTGTGCATATTATACACAAAAATATTAGGTAATACCAAACAAATACAATAATACAAATCAATTACCTGAAATTGATATTATAGGCTTTAAATCTTAGATTTGGGCTTAGAAAAAAACATAAATAATATAATTTTCTAATAGAAAATATAAATCTAGATCTACAAATGAGATGAAAAAATCAATTTCTTTTTTAATTTCACCTCTAGTAATCTAAATATCTCTTCAAAAATTTTATAGGTTTAATCATAAAATTGTTGAATGAAAAAAAAATTATTTAATTTTTGAAGATTGTAAGAAATGAATAGACGAGGTGTATGATTATATTACGTCTTGAGATAAATGAAAGAGTGATGAAATGAAAAACTAGGTCATAGAATTTTCCCTAAATATTATAATTTTTTGTTGTTTTATGGACCGGCCTATTAGTTTAAATATATATAAACAATTAGACCATTTTCATTAGGCCATATACGTACGTATAAATTGTGGTATTTTATCTATTCAAATATAATTTTTAATTTAAAATACTCTCGCGTTCTAATTATTTATGTGTATTCAAGGTGCAGGCATGTGTGTATATTTTATAAGATCTCTAATATTTTGCAAGTTGAATAAAAATATATAATTTAACGATATAATTATTGTAGTATTTGTTAACGAATTAAGTTGATATAAATGTCTTAGTAGAACTATGAAAAAATTAGTTCCTTTAGAATTTAGCTATCCATATGTAAGTTATTTTCCTTGTGGTTGGGTCCTCAAACACACATTATAGTATCTTGATATAATTTTATAATCCAAATGATAGAACAATGACCAATATCACGTATATATGTATGATGAAAAACTAATCTTGTGAAAGTTTAATATACTATTATTATAAAAATGTTATGATAATATGAGTACAGTGAAGACAATTCTTACATAATTAATTGTAAATAATATTTATTAATCTAATCTTAATATTGGTAAAATTAACTATCCTTATTATGATTTGCCAAAAAAAAATATAATATTTATCTTTTGATACTTTAATCATTGATTATATTGAACAACAAAAAGAAAAACTCCTTATTTGTTGAGATATCGGTTTTTATGAGAAATAATAAAGTCTTTGGGAAATGTATGACATATATGCATAAATACATTGGAAAGAAGTGTATGAAAAATAAATAAATTTAAATTATTTAAAAATATAAAGATGTATATGAAGATAAGGTGATATCGATGGGATGAGAACAAATGGTTATAATGTTCACTCGGACAGTGAATTTATTAAGCAAGAAAATAAAAAAAATGACACTTTTTCTGTTTATGTTACCCTAGTTTTACATAATGTTAGGGTGATTATGAATGAATAGAATGAGCGTAAGAAGGTTATTAAAATGATTGTACCAAAATAAAGATCTGTTAATTTATTATTGATATGGAGAAATGACCAAATTATTGATATGGAGAAATGACCAATTTTTAGAATAGTTTCCAAAATTGAAAGAAAAAATATCAGACAAGTATAAAATATATAAATATTTAGATAAAATAATGTTAAATAAGTGAAATATTGTGCTTGATATATAACCATTGAAAACAACTTCAGATTCACATATTGCCTATTTTCAAAACCCATAAATCTTAACCAACAATTCGTTATTAAACCATTAAACCACTAAACCCTATAATAAATAACCATTGAAAACACCTTTAGATGCACATATTAACCATTATAATTTAATATATATAAAAATAACATAAATAATATATAACTATTACTAATTTCGAACATAATCAACCATTTAATTCATTTATATAGCTCAAAAAGTCTAAATCTTGTTAGTATTAGTATATGTACACTTTTTGTGTTACATAGTTTTCGCAACATTATATTAAATCTATCAAGGTATAATTTACATGTATATCTAGATTTGTATTAATAAATTTAGAAGTAGGAATACTAATTTATTGTTAACTAATATTTATAAATGGACCAAGGCCATTATGCTTTACTTCTTGTAGCTTACAAATATATATATATATATATATATATATATATATATATATATATATATATATATATATATATATATATATATAAGGATAATTTTATTTTAACAACTCATACACATAATATATAATACAGATAATAAGTAAGAATAAGATAACGTGTGAGACTATGAAAACCAATCCAACACACTTTTATATATTATTTTTATATAACTTATGTTTTTTCAACGCAAAAACTTAAAAAATAAATATGTTCTCTCTTATTAAGCTCCTCCTACATTTAATATAGTTTTTTGTCTCTATTTATTTCCAAAATAAAATCGAATTGTACTAATAGTACATAACTTATAATATTTTAAGTTATTTTTTCTTCACCCATATTTTGAATAAATAATATTAGTAATTAATGACTACAAAAGTAGAAAAAAAGCCACATGATCATCATATCGTTTGGGTAATCAACAAATCATATACTTCATAATATTCGTCCATAGTTAAAATGGATAATTACTAACACATTACATGAAGTATTTCAAAAAAAAATTTATACCTTCCAAATTCTAAACTATACCAATTGACCTCCCACGTTTAGTACACCCCGTCACGTAATGAAAATCCAACAATACTACATGGCTCCTACAGTTGTACACGCAATACAAATACACAATTAGCCAAAAAAAAACATGGACGGGCACAAAACATGATGAAAATAAATACAATATTGGATCCAACAATGCATTCAATTTGGATCCTCCTTCTCCAATTTCATTTATGCTTAACAAAAATAAAAATTGAAATATAAGATTATATATTGAAACATAAGGCTGATTTTGAATTATCTACCATTACATTTATGGGGTATATGAAATCGATTGAATGAGTGAGAATTTTTGAAAAAGAACAAAAAGGTTTATTTGTGCGTAGTAGTTGAAGATCTATTGTATCCAACCAAAATCACTAACGTTAACATGTCAGTTTTTATAAATGAGTAGATTTGAAGTCTTGAGGTCTCGATGCACTATAACAGGGTTGCATGTGTGCAGGTACTTCATACCCTTTGCCACATCGAGAGCGGTTTTTGTTCTTCTTTTTTATATGGTTATTTTCACCAGGCTTGCACATTGAGCGTACGTATATCATCAATACTATTTTTTTGTCAAAATATATAATCAATACTATAAATTCAAACAAAACATAAAACCAAAAAATACGAATAAGTTAAAAATAAAAGGATCAAGGCATAGTAATTTAAGAAGTGTAGGTTTACTTATGTATCATCCCACTTTTATAATTTGTATCAATCAAATACACAAAAGATATAGTAAAATCTAGATTGGTCAATAATAAAAAAAAATCAAGTAAATAAGTTAAATTACTAGACCATTATACATTTAATTCCTATTAGTGACCAACACATTTTTCGGTATAATTTTTATTCTCCTCTTTCTACTACACCAAGTCGAAAAGACATGGATACATATGTATTTTTTTGTGAAGCCATAAATAATAAAACAGATATTACTGAAGGTAAAAATGAAGATAAAGAAATGACATTAATGGATATTTACTCACGATGTGGAGGTATGAGAACTGGTCTAGTACTTGGAGCTAACCGTGGTGGAGTTAAATTAATCACGAAATGGGCTATAGATTCAAACCCACACGCATGCAAGAGTTTAAATCTATAGCCCATTTCGTGATTAATTTAACTCCACCACGGTTAGCTCCAAGTACGAGACCAGTAGTCATACCTCCACATCCTGAGTAAATATCCATTAAATTCATTTATTTATCTTCATTGTTACCTTCAGTAATTACTGTTTTATTATTTATGGCTTCACATTCAGATGAAACAGTTGATTTTGTTTAGTTAATCTTGGATAAGTTATTGGGTGGAACATTCATGAATGTAGTGTAGGGTAGTAAATAAATCTTGTCATAGTAAAAGTCACATTCGGATATTAATTGAGCTTTCTTTCTGAATCAACGTTATTAGGTATATGAACGATGTTTAGCTTCTTGATGAGACAATCCAATGGATTGTCATCTTTTACCTCTAAGAGAAGCACACATTTCTCATGTATGTGATTTTCACATTTAACAATGACTGTAGCTTTTGCTCGGTTGTACCACTGAGCCATGCAGAAAAGGTAGTCATCTACTGATTCGAACATTTCCACTACATTACAAATGTAGTGATCTTCGTCTTAAACTGCCTTCATGAAAGCATTATCATGGAGATTGAAAGTCTCTGTGTCCACTAAGCCTTGAGAGTAGTGCTTCTTTTCTTGAATGACGTCACTATTTCTCTTTTTCTTTTCGTACCGGTGAGGCCATCTCTTTCGAGCTTCTTCATCAGAAAACCACCCAAATCAAATACTTCACTATATCTAGCCTCTTCTTCTTCTTCCTCCTCCTCAGTCAAAGTGACATCACCTTCCGTCACTGTGACATCATCATTAGGTTTATCTGATGTCACCTTTTCACCAATTAGATTAAACGACTCACAAAGCTTCTCCCATTCTTTCAGTAACGCAAGTAAATCTTCAGCAAAGTGTACCAAAAACTCTAATATAACAAGTTCAATAATCCAACAAAATACTCCACCTCCCTCCTACTAACAAATCTCCAATAATTAATAATAATAACTATAAATCCCCCTCCAACTTATAACTCTCAGCATTCACAATCTCAATCGGTTTCAAAAAATTATTAGGCAAAGATAAAACAGGCTCATTCCCCGCAATTCCCTTAAACGCTAGTGCCAAACTATACCCCAAAGCACGTTCTACTGGAACAGACACAACATTCCCCACTTGAATATACCTCTCTTTAACCGGGCCAATAAGGTTGTAGTAGTCCGGAAAGCCTTGCAGTCTTGCATTTTCACGTAGTGAGAACTCGATTTTGCACAAGATGCAAAATCACCTGATTATGTGGTTCAGCTCTAGTAACAACTGTGGAAAAGTTTCATCCCACCAAAGCCTACCAAATGGATTTGACGATGAACCTCCTACGAAGCTCATAGCATAGTATGGGACCAACGGCTTTCCCGATTTCACATGAGATCTCGCGATGGTCGGGTCAAACTCGACCTTATTAGTGTTCGGGTTAACACGGTGATGTCTCCTCATTTGTGATAGATTAATGTTAGGATGAGACATCATTTTAAGTGATTTAGAAGTCAATAATGTCGATTTTCTTGAGTTTTAGTGCACTTTCCTATTTTGTGTCTTGATTTGTAGAATTATTGTTTTTAGAGCATATTGGGTTTAATTGTTTATTTAGTGTGTAGCTTTAAAGATAATTATGGAGCTTAATTAGAGTCCAAGTCAAAGACAACAACTTATGGAAAGAGATTTTTACATGGTAATTGGAGATAAGGAAAGAAAAGCTAAAAAGATGGAAAAGGAAAAGCTGTCTAAATCTGGGATTCTACATACACGTCCAAAGATAGGCGTTTTTACCTAAGAAATAGGACGAATCTGATGATTTCCTTCTAAAGGGTCTAGATAATTCTGTTGCGATTCTTTTGGTATCTTGTGGAGCAAAATCCGACCAATAACGAAGAAGATATGCTCAAAACAACGCAGCAGTGTTTATCTTTATTTCCATACGAATTTGAGTTGGGCTAGAAGTCCATTACCTTAACTCTTCCTCAAGAAAACGAATTAGGTCTTCTAAACACCTATAAATACACCCTTATATCACTTGTAAATCATCCTTGCCTCATAGTAATTAGTTCTTAAGGTTTTATTCTTCCAGTTTATTGTAGAGAGCAAGATGATGTCTTTTATTATTTCTTTTAGTTTATTTCCTTCGGGTATGAACTAAACTCCCCATAGCTTGGGTTTTGCATATGTATAATCTATGAATTCTAATTCTTCTATCTAAGTTTCTTTGGGAATTATCATATAAAGTTTTTAAATTTGTAATCATTATCTACTATTTTCATTTATTCTAAACTTTCATACAGAGAAAGCTTAACATAAAAAACAATCATATGTGTACTATAAGTAGAATTTAATTTTCTTTTGAAAAGAAATAGAGAATACAACTCAATTAGATGTACAAGTAGTGGTAAAAGAGAATACTTTTAATTTCAAATATGATAAAACAGATAAAGAAATGACGTTAATGGATATTTACTCAGGATGTGGAGGTATGAGTACTGGTCTAGTACTTGGAGCTAACCGTGGTGGAGTTAAAAATTTCAAGAATCTCTTCAACTTCAAATACTTCACTATCTCCAGCCTCTTCTTCTTCTTCCTCCTCATTCATAGTGACATCACCTTCCGTGTGACATCATCATTAGGTTTATCTGATGTCACCTTTTCATCAATTAGATTAAACGACTCATAGAGCTTCTCACATTCAAGTAAATCTTATTCATTTCTAACCACGGTTAGCTCCAAGTACTAGACTAATACTCATACCTCCACGAGTAAATATCCATTAAAGTAATTTCTTTATCTTCATTTTTACCTTCAGTAATTTCAGTTTTATTATTTATGGCTTCACTAAAACATACATATGTATCCATGTCTTTTCGACTTGGTGTAGTAGAAAGAGGAGAATAAAAATTATAAAGAAAAGTGTGTTGGTCACTAATAGGAATTAAATGTATAATGGTCTAGTAATTGAACTTATTTACTTGATTATTTTTTTATTATTGACCAATCCAGATTTTACTATATCTTGTGTTTATTTGATTGATACAAATTATAAAAGTGGGATGATACTTAAGTAAGCCTACACTGCTTGAATTACTATGTTTTGATCCTTTTCTTTTTAACTTATTCCTATTTTTCGGTTTTATGTTTTGTTTGATTTTATAGTATTGGTGATATATTTTGACAAAAAAATAGTATTGATGATATACGTACGCTCGATGTGCAAGCCTGGTGATATAAGAATATAAAAAAACGAACAAAAACCACTCTCGATGTGGCAAAGTGAATGAAGTACCTGCACACATGCAACCCTGTTATAGGGCATCGAGACCTCAAGACTTCAAATCTACTCATTTATAAAAACTGACATGTTAAGGTTAGTGATTTTGGTTGGATACAATAGATCTTCAACTACTACGCACAAATAAACCTTTTTGTTCTTTTTATAAAATTCTCACTCATTCAATCAATTTCATATACCACAAAAATGTAATGGTAGATAATTTAAAATCAGCCTTATGTTTCAATATATTATATTAGGTTTCAATTTTTATCGTTGTTAAGCATAAATGAAATTGGAGAAGGAGGATACAAATTGCATGTATTGTTGGATCCAATATTGTATTTATTTTCATCAATCGTGGTTTTGTGCTTGTCCATGTTTTTTTGGCTAATTGTGTATTTGTATTGTGTGTACAACTGTAGGAGCCATGTACATGTAGAATTGTTAGATTTTCATTACGTGACGAGGTGTACTAAACGTGGGAGGTCAATTGGTATAGTTTAGAATTTGGGAGGTTAACTTCATGTAATGTGTTAGTAATTATCCATTTTAACTATGGACGAATATTATGAAGTATATCATTTGTTGATGACCTAGACGATATGATGGGTGTTTATCATGTGGATTTTTTTCTACTTTTGTAGTCATTAATTACTAATATTATTTATTCAAAATATGGGTGAAGAAAAAATAACTTAAAATATTATAAGTTGTGTACAATTAGTACAACTCGATTTTATTTTGGAAATAAATAGATAGAAAAACTATATTAACTGTAGGAGAAGCTTAATAAGAGAGAACAGATTTATTTTTAAGTTTTAGCGTTGAAAAAACATAAGTTATGTAAAAATAATATATAAAAATGTGTTGGATTAATTTTCATATAGTATCACACGTTATTTTATTCTTACTTATTATATGTATTATATATTATGTGTATGAGTTGTTAAAATAAAATTATCCTTATATATATATATATATTTGTAAGCTACAAGAAGTAAAGCATAATGGCCTTGGTCTATTTATAAATATTAATTAACTATAAATTAGTATTCCTACTTATAAATCTATTAATACAAATCTAGATATACATGTAAATTATACCTTGATAGATTTAATATAAAGTTGCAAAAACTATGTAACACAAAAAGTATACATATACTAATACTAACAAGATTTAGACTTTTTGAGCTATAAAAATGAATTAAATGGTTTATTATGTTAGAAATTAGTAGTAGTTATATATTATTTATGTTATTTATATATATATTCATTAAATGATAATGGTTAATATTTGAATCTAAAGGTGTTTTCAATGGTTATGTATTATAGGGTTTAGTGGTTTAATGGTTTAATAAATAATTGTTGGTAAAGATTTATAGGTAAAAATAGGCAACATGTGAATCTGAAGTTGTTTTCAATGGTTATATATCAAGCACAATATTTCACTTATTTAACATTCTTTTATCTAAATAATTATATATTTTATACTTGTACGTTATTTTTTCTTTCAATTTTAGAAACTAAATTAAAAAAATTGGTCATTTTTCCATATCAATAATAAACTAAGAGATCTTTATTTTCGTACAGTTATTTTAATAACATTCTCTTGCTCATTATATTCATTCATAATCACCCTAACATTATGTAAAACTAGGGTAACATAAACAGAAAAAGTATCATTTTCTTTTTTTCTTTTCTTGCTTAATAAATTCATTGTCCGAGTGAACATATAACCATTTGTTCTCATCCTATCGATGTCACCTTATCTCCATATACATCTTTATATTGAATATATGCATATATGTCATACATTTCCCAAATACTTTATTATTTCTCATAAAAACCGATATCTCAACAAATAAGGAGTTTTTCTTTTTGTTTTTCAATATAATCAATGATTAAAGTATCAAAAGATAAATATTATATGTTTTTAGGAAAATCATAATAAGGATAGTTAATTTTACCAATATTAAGATTATATTAATAATTATTATTTAAAATTAATTATGTAAGAATTGTCTCTACTGTACTCATATTATCATAACATTTTTGTAATAATAGTATATTAAACTTTCATAAGATTAGTTTCTCCATCATACATATATACGTGATATTGGTCATTGTTCTAATGTTTCAATTATAAAATTATATCAAGATAATATAGTATGTGTTTGAGGACCCAACCACAAGGAAAATAACTTATATATGGATAGCTAAATTCTAAAAGAACTAATTTTTTCCTAATTCTACTAAGACATTTATATCGACACAATTTATTAACAAATACTAAAAAAATTATATCGTTAAATTACATATTTTTATTTAACTTGCAAAATATTATGGATCTTATAAAATATACACACATGTCTGCATAATTAAGACAAGAGAGTATTTTAAATTAAAAATTATATTTGAATAGATAAAAACCACAATTTATACATATGTATATGGCCCAATGAAAATTGTCTAATTTGTTTTATATATTTAAACTAATAGGCCCGGCCCATAAAACAACAAAAAATTATATTATTTAGGGAAAATTCTGTGACCTAGTTTTTCATTTCATCACACTTTCATTTATCTCAAGCCGTAATATTATCATACACCTCGTCTATTCATTTCTTACCATCTTCAAAAATTGAATTTTTTTTTTCTTTCAACGATTTTATGATTAAACCTACAAAAAGTTTGAAAAGATATTTAGATCACTAGAGGTGAAATTAAAAAAGAAATTAATTTTTTCATCTCATTTGTAGATCTAGATTTATATTTTCTTTTAGAAAATTATATTATTTATGTTTTTTTCTAAGCCCAAATCTATGATTTAAAGCCTATAATATCAATTTCAGGTAATTGATTTGTATTAATTGTATTTGTTTGGTATTACCGAATATTTTTGTGTATAATCTGCACATCTTTTATTAACTAGAATGCAATCTTAATTATTTTTTATAAATTAATTTTCAGAAAAAACATTATTTGAAACAATTTAGATCTTAAAACATAATATTTGATGAAATTGTGATATTTATTTATTAATATTTTGTACAGGAAACTGATTTCAGAAGCGGTAGTTGGTCATGACATTTCTTCTACAAGGTAAGTTTTCGACTAAATATATGTTTTTATACCCTTATTAATTTATTAAATCTATAATTTGATATAAATATAAATTATATTTAGAGTTTAAAATTTATAAGAATAATGTAAAAAATATGATTTATTAATTTTCGACTCGAGGTTTAGTTTATGATATGAATTTATTATATTTGTAACCATTATCTACCAGAGCTAAACCACATAATCAGGTGATTTTGCATCATATGTGCAAAATCGAGTTCTCACTATACGTGAAAATGCAAGATTGCAAGACTTCCCTTACTACTACAAGGTTCTTGGCCCAGTGAAAGAGAGGTATATTCAAGTGGGGAATAATGTGGCTGTTCTTGGGGTATAGTTTGGCACTAGCGTTGAAGGGAATTGCGGGGAATGAGCCTGTTTTATTTTATCTTTGACTGATAATTTTTTTAAACCCGATTGAGATTGTTAATGCTGAGAGTTCTAAGTTGGAGGGGGATTTATAATTATTATTATTAATTATTAGAGATTTGTTAGTAGGAGGGAGGTGGAGTATTTGGTTGGATCATTGAAATTGTTATATTAGAGTTTTTGGTATAATCTTCAGCAAGATTATACCAAAAACTCTAATATAACAATTTCAATGATCCAACCAAATACTCCACCTCCCTCCTACTAACAAATCTCTAATAATTAATAAAAATAATTATAAATCCCCCTCCAACTTAGAACTCTCAGCATTAACAATCTCAATCGGGTGTAAAAAAATTATCAGGCAAAGATAAAACAGGCTCATTCCCCGCAATTCCCTTTAACGCTAGTGCCAAACTATACCCTAAGAATAGCCACAGCATTCCCCACTTGAATATACCTCTCTTTCACTGGGCCAAGAACCTTGTAGTAGTCCGGGAAGCCTTGCAGTCTTGAATTTTCACGTATAATGAGAACTCGATTTTGCACAGGATGCAAAATCACCTGATTATTACCTTGTAGAAGAAATGTCATGATTACCTTGTAGAAGAAATGTCATGACCAACTACTGCTTCTGAAATCATTTTCCTGTACAAAATACTAATAAATAAATATCACAATTTTATCAAAATATTATGTTTTAAGATCTAAATTGTTTCAAATAATGTATTTTCTGAAAAATTAATATGTAACAAATAAATAAAATTGCATTCTAGTTAATAAAAGGTGTGCATATTATACACAAAAATATTAGGTAATACCAAACAAATACAATAATACAAATCAATTACCTGAAATTGATATTATAGGCTTTAAATCTTAGATTTGGGCTTAGAAAAAAACATAAATAATATAATTTTCTAATAGAAAATATAAATCTAGATCTACAAATGAGATGAAAAAATCAATTTCTTTTTTAATTTCACCTCTAGTAATCTAAATATCTCTTCAAAAATTTTATAGGTTTAATCATAAAATTGTTGAATGAAAAAAAAATTATTTAATTTTTGAAGATTGTAAGAAATGAATAGACGAGGTGTATGATTATATTACGTCTTGAGATAAATGAAAGAGTGATGAAATGAAAAACTAGGTCATAGAATTTTCCCTAAATATTATAATTTTTGTTGTTTTATGGACCGGCCTATTAGTTTAAATATATATAAACAATTAGACCATTTTCATTAGGCCATATACGTACGTATAAATTGTGGTATTTTATCTATTCAAATATAATTTTTAATTTAAAATACTCTCGCGTTCTAATTATTTATGTGTATTCAAGGTGCAGGCATGTGTGTATATTTTATAAGATCTCTAATATTTTGCAAGTTGAATAAAAATATATAATTTAACGATATAATTATTGTAGTATTTGTTAACGAATTAAGTTGATATAAATGTCTTAGTAGAACTATGAAAAAATTAGTTCCTTTAGAATTTAGCTATCCATATGTAAGTTATTTTCCTTGTGGTTGGGTCCTCAAACACATATTATAGTATCTTGATATAATTTTATAATCCAAATGATAGAACAATGACCAATATCACGTATATATGTATGATGAAAAACTAATCTTGTGAAAGTTTAATATACTATTATTATAAAAATGTTATGATAATATGAGTACAGTGAAGACAATTCTTACATAATTAATTGTAAATAATATTTATTAATCTAATCTTAATATTGGTAAAATTAACTATCCTTATTATGATTTGCCAAAAAAAAATATAATATTTATCTTTTGATACTTTAATCATTGATTATATTGAACAACAAAAAGAAAAACTCCTTATTTGTTGAGATATCGGTTTTTATGAGAAATAATAAAGTCTTTGGGAAATGTATGACATATATGCATAAATACATTGGAAAGAAGTGTATGAAAAATAAATAAATTTAAATTATTTAAAAATATAAAGATGTATATGAAGATAAGGTGATATCGATGGGATGAGAACAAATGGTTATAATGTTCACTCGGACAGTGAATTTATTAAGCAAGAAAATAAAAAAAATGACACTTTTTCTGTTTATGTTACCCTAGTTTTACATAATGTTAGGGTGATTATGAATGAATAGAATGAGCGTAAGAAGGTTATTAAAATGATTGTACCAAAATAAAGATCTGTTAATTTATTATTGATATGGAGAAATGACCAAATTATTGATATGGAGAAATGACCAATTTTTAGAATAGTTTCCAAAATTGAAAGAAAAAATATCAGACAAGTATAAAATATATAAATATTTAGATAAAATAATGTTAAATAAGTGAAATATTGTGCTTGATATATAACCATTGAAAACAACTTCAGATTCACATATTGCCTATTTTCAAAACCCATAAATCTTTACCAACAATTCGTTATTAAACCATTAAACCACTAAACCCTATAATAAATAACCATTGAAAACACCTTTAGATGCACATATTAACCATTATAATTTAATATATATAAAAATAACATAAATAATATATAACTATTACTAATTTCGAACATAATCAACCATTTAATTCATTTATATAGCTCAAAAAGTCTAAATCTTGTTAGTATTAGTATATGTACACTTTTTGTGTTACATAGTTTTCGCAACATTATATTAAATCTATCAAGGTATAATTTACATGTATATCTAGATTTGTATTAATAAATTTAGAAGTAGGAATACTAATTTATTGTTAACTAATATTTATAAATGGACCAAGGCCATTATGCTTTACTTCTTGTAGCTTACAAATATATATATATATAAGGATAATTTTATTTTAACAACTCATACACATAATATATAATACAGATAATAAGTAAGAATAAGATAACGTGTGAGACTATGAAAACCAATCCAACACACTTTTATATATTATTTTTATATAACTTATGTTTTTTCAACGCAAAAACTTAAAAAATAAATATGTTCTCTCTTATTAAGCTCCTCCTACATTTAATATAGTTTTTTGTCTCTATTTATTTCCAAAATAAAATCGAATTGTACTAATAGTACATAACTTATAATATTTTAAGTTATTTTTTCTTCACCCATATTTTGAATAAATAATATTAGTAATTAATGACTACAAAAGTAGAAAAAAAGCCACATGATCATCATATCGTTTGGGTAATCAACAAATCATATACTTCATAATATTCGTCCATAGTTAAAATGGATAATTACTAACACATTACATGAAGTATTTCAAAAAAAAATTTATACCTTCCAAATTCTAAACTATACCAATTGACCTCCCACGTTTAGTACACCCCGTCACGTAATGAAAATCCAACAATACTACATGGCTCCTACAGTTGTACACGCAATACAAATACACAATTAGCCAAAAAAAAACATGGACGGGCACAAAACATGATGAAAATAAATACAATATTGGATCCAACAATGCATTCAATTTGGATCCTCCTTCTCCAATTTCATTTATGCTTAACAAAAATAAAAATTGAAATATAAGATTATATATTGAAACATAAGGCTGATTTTGAATTATCTACCATTACATTTATGGGGTATATGAAATCGATTGAATGAGTGAGAATTTTTGAAAAAGAACAAAAAGGTTTATTTGTGCGTAGTAGTTGAAGATCTATTGTATCCAACCAAAATCACTAACGTTAACATGTCAGTTTTTATAAATGAGTAGATTTGAAGTCTTGAGGTCTCGATGCACTATAACAGGGTTGCATGTGTGCAGGTACTTCATACCCTTTGCCACATCGAGAGCGGTTTTTGTTCTTCTTTTTTATATGGTTATTTTCACCAGGCTTGCACATTGAGCGTACGTATATCATCAATACTATTTTTTTGTCAAAATATATAATCAATACTATAAATTCAAACAAAACATAAAACCAAAAAATACGAATAAGTTAAAAATAAAAGGATCAAGGCATAGTAATTTAAGAAGTGTAGGTTTACTTATGTATCATCCCACTTTTATAATTTGTATCAATCAAATACACAAAAGATATAGTAAAATCTAGATTGGTCAATAATAAAAAAAAATCAAGTAAATAAGTTAAATTACTAGACCATTATACATTTAATTCCTATTAGTGACCAACACATTTTTCGGTATAATTTTTATTCTCCTCTTTCTACTACACCAAGTCGAAAAGACATGGATACATATGTATTTTTTTGTGAAGCCATAAATAATAAAACAGATATTACTGAAGGTAAAAATGAAGATAAAGAAATGACATTAATGGATATTTACTCACGATGTGGAGGTATGAGAACTGGTCTAGTACTTGGAGCTAACCGTGGTGGAGTTAAATTAATCACGAAATGGGCTATAGATTCAAACCCACACGCATGCAAGAGTTTAAATCTATAGCCCATTTCGTGATTAATTTAACTCCACCACGGTTAGCTCCAAGTACGAGACCAGTAGTCATACCTCCACATCCTGAGTAAATATCCATTAAATTCATTTATTTATCTTCATTGTTACCTTCAGTAATTACTGTTTTATTATTTATGGCTTCACATTCAGATGAAACAGTTGATTTTGTTTAGTTAATCTTGGATAAGTTATTGGGTGGAACATTCATGAATGTAGTGTAGGGTAGTAAATAAATCTTGTCATAGTAAAAGTCACATTCGGATATTAATTGAGCTTTCTTTCTGAATCAACGTTATTAGGTATATGAACGATGTTTAGCTTCTTGATGAGACAATCCAATGGATTGTCATCTTTTACCTCTAAGAGAAGCACACATTTCTCATGTATGTGATTTTCACATTTAACAATGACTGTAGCTTTTGCTCGGTTGTACCACTGAGCCATGCAGAAAAGGTAGTCATCTACTGATTCGAACATTTCCACTACATTACAAATGTAGTGATCTTCGTCTTAAACTGCCTTCATGAAAGCATTATCATGGAGATTGAAAGTCTCTGTGTCCACTAAGCCTTGAGAGTAGTGCTTCTTTTCTTGAATGACGTCACTATTTCTCTTTTTCTTTTCGTACCGGTGAGGCCATCTCTTTCGAGCTTCTTCATCAGAAAACCACCCAAATCAAATACTTCACTATATCTAGCCTCTTCTTCTTCTTCCTCCTCCTCAGTCAAAGTGACATCACCTTCCGTCACTGTGACATCATCATTAGGTTTATCTGATGTCACCTTTTCACCAATTAGATTAAACGACTCACAAAGCTTCTCCCATTCTTTCAGTAACGCAAGTAAATCTTCAGCAAAGTGTACCAAAAACTCTAATATAACAAGTTCAATAATCCAACAAAATACTCCACCTCCCTCCTACTAACAAATCTCCAATAATTAATAATAATAACTATAAATCCCCCTCCAACTTATAACTCTCAGCATTCACAATCTCAATCGGTTTCAAAAAATTATTAGGCAAAGATAAAACAGGCTCATTCCCCGCAATTCCCTTAAACGCTAGTGCCAAACTATACCCCAAAGCACGTTCTACTGGAACAGACACAACATTCCCCACTTGAATATACCTCTCTTTAACCGGGCCAATAAGGTTGTAGTAGTCCGGAAAGCCTTGCAGTCTTGCATTTTCACGTAGTGAGAACTCGATTTTGCACAAGATGCAAAATCACCTGATTATGTGGTTCAGCTCTAGTAACAACTGTGGAAAAGTTTCATCCCACCAAAGCCTACCAAATGGATTTGACGATGAACCTCCTACGAAGCTCATAGCATAGTATGGGACCAACGGCTTTCCCGATTTCACATGAGATCTCGCGATGGTCGGATCAAACTCGACCTTATTAGTGTTCGGGTTAACACGGTGATGTCTCCTCATTTGTGATAGATTAATGTTAGGATGAGACATCATTTTAAGTGATTTAGAAGTCAATAATGTCGATTTTCTTGAGTTTTAGTGCACTTTCCTATTTTGTGTCTTGATTTGTAGAATTATTGTTTTTAGAGCATATTGGGTTTAATTGTTTATTTAGTGTGTAGCTTTAAAGATAATTATGGAGCTTAATTAGAGTCCAAGTCAAAGACAACAACTTATGGAAAGAGATTTTTACATGGTAATTGGAGATAAGGAAAGAAAAGCTAAAAAGATGGAAAAGGAAAAGCTGTCTAAATCTGGGATTCTACATACACGTCCAAAGATAGGCGTTTTTACCTAAGAAATAGGCCGAATCTGATGATTTCCTTTTTTAGGGTCTAGATAATTCTGTTGCGATTCTTTTGGTATCTTGTGGAGCAAAATCCGACCAATAACGAAGAAGATACGCTCAAAACAACGCAGCAGTGTTTATCTTTATTTCCATACGAATTTGAGTTGGGCTAGAAGTCCATTACCTTAACTCTTCCTCAAGAAAACGAATTAGGTCTTCTAAACACCTATAAATACACCCTTATATCACTTGTAAATCATCCTTGCCTCATAGTAATTAGTTCTTAAGGTTTTATTCTTCCAGTTTATTGTAGAGAGCAAGATGATGTCTTTTATTATTTCTTTTAGTTTATTTCCTTCAGGTATGAACTAAACTCCCCATAGCTTGGGTTTTGCATATGTATAATCTATGAATTCTAATTCTTCTATCTAAGTTTCTTTGGGAATTATATGTTTTAATCTGATATTAGCTTCTTACTTTATATTTGTTTATGTGTTTTGATTTAATGTCTTTCCTAGAACTGATCACTTTAGGATTGTTTTAATAGTAGTTAGATGGTCTCCTTGACAGGGTGTTTAACTATTGAACCACCACATAATGCCTAGTGTCGATAGAAGTTCTGACAAAACATACTTCTAACTAGATAGTCATTAAGGTTTGTTTTAACCACTGTATCACCAAGATTGCAGTATTTGCTTAGGGCCTTAGTGGCGTTTGATAACCCTATTTTAAATCACTTCTTGGTTGTGACGTAGCCCCCTTAGTCGCTCTCAAGGTCTAAGCTTGGGGAATTTAGAATCATGACTAAGTATTACCAAGAGCTAATATTCTCCCTTATGAACTAGATTTATCGATAGAATTAGAAGGATTAGTGCATACTAGCAAAGCCTAAGCTATACTTCCCATCTCATATTCTTAAATCTTTTATTTTATTGTCTTTATTTTCTTACTTTAATTGCTATTTTCGAATTCCTACTTGCTTTAATTTACCGTTTTCTAATTATTTACTTTTACTCGTGATTTCTACTAACGCGATTAACACACTTAAGTCCCTGAGAACGAACTCTATTTATCATTAAAACTTGCATACGCCCTGTAATACTTGCAGTACTGTGCCTGTCTAGGGTGAGAGTGCGTAGTTTTCCATACTTCAATTGATCTTATTTTTATCACACCCTAGGCAACACCAAGTTTTTGGCGCCGCTGCCGGGGACTTGTGTCTCGTTAGCGTGTGGGTTATCTATTTCGAGTTTTAGTTTTTAATTAGTTTTTACTTTTCAGTTTTTAGTTTAGTTTTTATTTTTCCAGATTTACGCTTGTGGTTTGCTTTAGTCTTTTTCAGGTTTCACAGTGTTTAATTCTTGGCAACCCTTATCGGAGCCTGAGAGGAGCTTCAGACCTTACAACAAACGAGTTCGTGAGGAAAGAATCTTGAGAAGAGCTATGGAATCCCAACAAGAGCCACCACTTGGTGGGGTTCATCAAGATCCACCAGTAGGAGGACAGCAATTACCAGTAGGAGGAGACCCACCACTTGGTGCACCTCTCGGTCAACAAGATCCACCACTCGGTGGTCAAGAAGGACAACAACTACCAGCAGGAGGAGGTAATGGGAACAATCTTAATAATCAACAAAACCGAGTTGAACAAGACCTTCCAGGTCTTAATGTACCATTCCATGTTCAACCAATTGGTTACCGCCCTCCTGAGATTCCGAATATCAAATTTAGACCCGATCCGGGCATGCTCAGTCAATTTCAAAGTTTCGGACTCTATACTGGTACAGCTATTCAAGATCCGGTAAAAGCGATTCAGAAGTTCATGCAGATTTGTGATGCCTACATTACTCCTGGTATTACACGCGAGCAACTGTATTGTCATATGTTTTCGTTTTTCTTGACCGGAAGAGCTAGCGATTGGCTAGAAAGACAACCACATGGAACCATTCATTCTTGGAGAGAACTTCAAGCCGCATTCTTTAACCGATTTTATCCGAAGAGCATGAGACTTAAAGATCAAACCGAGCTTGCAAGATTTTCTCAAGAAGATGGAGAAACAGTGGGAGAAGCATGGACAAGGTTTCAACAAAAGTTAACTAGGTGTCCGCTCCATGGTTATACACCTGCTCTACAACTTGCGATGTTCTATGAAGGCCTTAATGATAAAGGTATAGAAAAGGTGGATAACATTGGAAAGGGTAATTTTGTGTCCATGAATCATAATGAAGCTTCTGAGGTGTTAGAGAATATTATGGAACAAGAAAGAAGTTGGCTTTCAACGCGAGCTTCTGCAGCAAAGACCCGAGGAACGCTTCGTTTAGATGCAAAAACTGCGAACTCAGCTCAAATATCCTCATTAGAAAATCAAATCAAGGAGCTGAGAATCGCGATGGAGAAGAATTTAGCCGCTACAAAGGTAGTACAAGAAGCACAAGGTTGTCAACAATGTGGAGTTAACGATCATGTATGGGAAGAGTGCGAATCAAATCCGCAATCTGTTTACTTTATATCCAACCGATGGGGCAATCGCAACCATCCGGGTATGCAGTATTCAAATCCACAAGGGGCCGCTAATCCTAGTCAATATCAACCACGACCCCAGAACAACTCTTACCAACAGAGAGGTCAGTACCAAAACCAATATCAGAATAGACCTGCTCCTCCACAACAACCTGTTCAAGACGCCTATACCGATTCATTAGAGCAGAAAGCTTTACCTCAGTATCCGCAAGAAGGATCTATGGACAATACACAGATAGTACAAGCTCTAGACCGTTTGAACACAACTATAAACGCTCAAGAAGAGAAGGTTAGAGGACACAATGCCATACTTCAAATGCTAACTACTCAAGTGACACAGTTAAACAAAGTGTTAACAAGTGTTGTAGAACAAAAGGAAGTGAAGGCAATCGAAGGAGGTGAAGACAAGGATGAGTTCGAAGCTTGCAAGGCTATATGCCTTGAGATCGAAAAAGCAAAAGAGGAAGCACCACATGCTGCCATTAGTGCCGTGGAAGTTCCCAATACTGAAGAAGAACCAACCGAGTCTAGCCCCGAGGAATCTGACTGTTTAGAAGTTTATGTGGGGACGATCAAGAGAAGGACGAGTTCATAGAGTTACTGAGGAAGGTGCAAGAGGAGATTCGATCGGTAGTGGAATATGCAGCTGAGTTGGCTAAAGAGAAAGAGGAAGAAGCCTCAAAGGAGGAATCGAAAGATGAAGTGGCACCTGGTGTGCTAGAAGAGAAAGAAGAAGAGAAGGTGGAATCACCACATGTTGTTCAACCAGTGTCATCAACTATTCCTGATACAAATCCTAAAGATGACACTGTTCTCAAGACATTTGTAGAGGCGTACCAACCTGAAAATATCAATGCCCAAATGCTTGAAATTGCGAAGAGAGGACTTACACCGCAACAAGTTTTTACGCAAATTATTCCTGAGAAAGAAGCGAGTGTAGAGATCCCGAGAGGGACTCTGAGGGTTTCGAGAAGAAGTGAGAAAGAGCTACCAACAAAGCTTAAAGATCCGGGAAGTTTCAACCTTCCTATTCAATTACATGGTATGCTCAAGGTGAAAGCTATGTACGATGTGGGTTCTGGTGTGAATCTTATACCTAAGTCCGTGTTCGAAAGACTTGGACTTCAGAAATTAGAGAAGACTCCAGTGAAGTTGCAGTTTGCTGACAACTCAGTGAAAAGGACATGGGGAACAGTGGAGGACGTCTTAGTCCGTGCAGGTAATATCGCCATCCCTACTGACTTTGTTCTTCTTGAGTTTGATGCAGATAAGCAGGTTCCGATCATACTTGGACGGCCTTTCATGGCCACAAGTCAAAGTGTGATCAACTTCCAAGATGGGACCATCACCCTTCATGCAAAGAATGTATCCGAGACCTTCTGTGTCTTGGGTAAGAAACCGAGGAAGTTGGATTCCACCATGCCTATCATCCACAGCCTTTCACATCACAAAGTCCCTCCTGAGGAGAACCACTTAAAACCTGTAGATACTGAGCCAAACATTGAGTTTGGGGTTGGCCATGAAGTCCTATGGAAAGCCCACAAACGCGAGAACAGGCCACGAAGTTTCAAAGACTCGTGGATGGGACCATTCATTGTCACTAAGGTTGTTTCAGCCAAGGTGATAGATATTCGCCCCAAAACTGGGGTCAAGCGCAGATTAGTTGACGTTCATAGACTTACTCGTTGTTGGGGAGGCTATATTCGCAAATCTTGACAGAGGTAACACGTCTAACTTTGAAAGACGTAAAACAAAAGTGCTGTACGGGAGACAACTCGTAGTTTTTATGTTTTCATGTCCTTTACGTTTTTAGTTTAAGTTTATTTTAGTTGTTTTTAGTTGATAATGCATGTTTGAGGAAGGTATTAGTGTTTTTTGGTGTGTAGGAATTGGAGAAATCGAGTTAGGGAACGCGAGGAAAATTTTTGGAGCAAAGGAATGCACCCCGCGGACTACCCCCACGGACTACCCCATGGTCCGTGCCCTGGTCCGCGAGGTCAAAAACACGTGCCACGGGTTGCACCGCGGGTTTGATCCAGAAACAAGAAAAAGTTGACCGCGGACTACCCCCCTTCACCGCATAATGGTCCGCGCCCCAAAAACGCGTGCCACGGGGTAGGTGCCACGGGTATTTTGACGGAGTCAACTACAGAAGGCGCGGTGTACCCTTCGGTACACCGAACCATAGTCCGCAGCCCAGAAACCCGTGCCACGGGGTCCTACCACGGGTCCAATCCGGTGAGCAAAAATTTTCGAGCATCAGATGTCACGTACTACCCTGCGGTGCACCCCATGGTCCGCAGGGGTAGTCCGCGCGAGCCGCCAGTGAGAGAAAATAAAGGGTTTCAAGGCTATGTGATGATCTAAAGCTTATTATTCCGAATTTATTAAACCTTAAACCTCTTTCTTCTCTCCAAAACTCTCCTAACTCCATTGAAGCTCATCAAAACCTTCACCAATCACCAAAACACTACCCAATCATCAAGAAAAACACATCAAACCTTCTCTCCACATCATTACAAGAGAGAATCAAATACCCAATCCTCACCAAATTCATCAAATTGAAGAATCAAATGAGCCAAATTTTCAAAATTCATCCTACAATTTCTTAAATCCAAGCCAACCCATTACAAATCCACCTCACCCACATAGAGATTAATCATCAATTCATATTTCCTAAGCCAAATCAAGCTTGTTCAACCATTAATTCAAGAGTTAAATATCAAGGGTTGCTAAAGCTTTGAGTTGGGGGTTAATTGAGGATGACTAATAGAACAACAATCTTAGCTAACAAGAGGGAGGTGAAGAGCAACAAGGGATTGGATTTAAACAAGAAGAAATGAATTGACAAAGGTGCTAGTTCTAAATCCAAGGGTAAAGATAAAGTGAAGAGTGGGAAACCTTCGTATGATCGTAATGGTAAAAAGCTTTATTATTATGCAAAGGAGAGAACACAACCTCAACAAGATCTTATACCTATAGAGAAAGTGGATACTTCAAGAGCTCTAAAGACTTCTGCAGAGAAACAATTAAAAGAACTACATTTTGCTTATGAGAAAGTATTCAAGGAAGAAATTAGAGATGGAGAATACAAGAGATTCTTAGAGCTTGGTGAGAAATTGGGTTGGTCTACGTTCATGGTAAGACGATCTGAATTATGTCATGAATTAGTTTTGGAGTTCTATTTAGGCCTCTTTAGCCGAGATAGTAATGGTGTTCTGATTAGAGGAAAGATAGTTCCCTTCACAGTTGAGGAGATTAGGAACCACTTCAAGTTTAAGAAACTGAAAGGTTTTTGCAAATTTGAAGAAGCAGTTGCTAAGCGAAAAATCTTTGATGAGGAATTACTTTTTGAGCATGTATTAGACAAAGAGAAAGTGCAATCACATAAGGGAGAATTGAAGGCACCTTGGCCTTACAAATATCTTCAAGCAGATGCGCGAATTTGGCACAATTTCCTTATCCTTAATATTTTCGGAAACACACGAACTTTGGATGTGACTATGAAGAACGCGCTACTTTTGGACTGTATTTTGAGAGGAGAAGAAGTTGATGTGGCACAGTTGATCTATGAGGAGGTGATACGATTTTCGGTCTCTCCTAAATCAGTTTATATTGTTAAATTTCCAACTATGATTACGTGTCTTGTGCGAAAAGCGAATGTAGTATTGGGTGAAGAAGAGAAACTCGAATTTAAAATGAGTTATATTGATAATGCTTGGATCAAAGAAAGTCATCGAAGAGCGGGTTATACGCAAGTCTCGAAGGAAGAAAAGGAGGACAATTGGCAAGAGAAGATGGAGGAGCGTTTAACGAAATTTGAAGCAGCTCAAACTTCCTTAGTCAATGATGTGGCACAAATCAACGCTAATCAAGTGCACATCATGAAACTCCTTGAGCAATTAACGAAAGATCCAGCAATTCCAACCTTGGATGTCAATGATGCGAGGCAATAGCCTCGAGAGTATGTTCTCTTTCTTCCTTACCATTTCTGTAAATATGTCTATCTGCTAATTTTAATTTCTGTTTTTCGAGTCTTTTTCGAGTCTTTTTCGAGTCGTGGGGACACGGCTCATTTTTGAGTTGGGGGTGTGGGGATTCGTTGTCTCTCATCTCCATTTTTCTGTTTTGTGGGTGAAATTAAAATTTTTGATACATGGGAATTAGATGTAGAGTGTGTTTACTAGCCTGAAAGCATAAGCTCAGTAGATTGATGATAGTAAGTGATATGTTTATGAGCTATGTATTTGTATGCTTTGAGTATTTGCAGGAAAACACACGTTGATAGTAAAGAAAAGATTAGTGAGCAATGCGATAGAAAGTATGTTCGATCTCAGGGAACCTTGAGAAGTGTGTAGGCTGTGAGATCCAAGCTAGTTGAAAAACCATTTGATGAAAGTGCTAAATGTAAGAAATTTTCGAATTTACATAGTGTAGAAAGTGATTAAGGCGGTTCTTTCATATTTTTGAAGCCCTTGAAGCCTTTTTATACCTTCTCACCTTGTGATTTTGATTTTATATATCCTTCTCAGCCCCTTCTAGCCTTTCTAAAGCCTTTTTACTGAAACACGTTATAAGCCATATCCTTTAAATTTTAGGACTTTTCCATATGACCCGCACTCAAATCGCGATGCATAGACAGTTGTTTTAGAGCTTGGGTTTGGGGTGGTGGGTCCACCATTATGGGAATTGTTATTTTGTTGGGATTTTTGAGCTTATTAATTGTGCTTTGTGCTTTATATTTATGATGATTCACAAATTTGTATTGTAACCCTTTGCCGGGGTAATAGTGAATGAAAAAGAAGCTTCGAGCTAATCTTGCCAACAAGGGCATTAAAAGAAAAAATATATATATGAGAAATTAGCGTGATATCTCAACATTAAAAGAGATTCATAGCTATTAAAAAAAATTGATTTGAAAAGAAAAGAAAATATATATATTCGGACCGGCAAAGTGGATTTTTATGTGAACATCTTAAGCTTTAATTGGGTTATTTGGGGATCCTAAATTATGTATCAAGGAATTCATTGGGTTGAGTGAGAAACGTTTTATGAGAGTAACTCAAGCTCTAGGGCGATTCGTTGATGGCTAGTGAGGAGAGAACCAAAAGCTCACTCCAAATTATCCAAATATACTATCATACCGTCCCTAAGCCTACATTACAACCGTAAAGACCTTTTGATTCTTTGTTATGTAACTGAGAAGTGATTGAGCCATTAGAGATTAGTTAAGTGGATCCTTGGATACTAGTGAGGTTCGATGAACAATCTATAGCTCTCTTGGGGAACTGAGTAAAGTCCCAATCCTTCTTACATTGCGAAACTAATCTGATCTTGAATTCAAGCCGTGTTGACTGTGGATATGAGAAGTGTACAGGTATGTAGTTTATGAATATTATTTCATGAAATTTTCTGAGTTATGTGCTTTAGGTTTATTCTATATATTATGCTATGCCTTTTTCCCTTGTGTTGAGAATTTTATAAGTGTGTATTTCTAGACTTCCCTATGTTTTTATCTTTATTGTATCGGGACGATACAACTTTGAGTTGGGGGTCTTGATGTCTCCTCATTTGTGATAGATTAATGTTAGGATGAGACATCATTTTAAGTGATTTAGAAGTCAATAATGTCGATTTTCTTGAGTTTTAGTGCACTTTCCTATTTTGTGTCTTGATTTGTAGAATTATTGTTTTTAGAGCATATTGGGTTTAATTGTTTATTTAGTGTGTAGCTTTAAAGATAATTATGGAGCTTAATTAGAGTCCAAGTCAAAGACAACAACTTATGGAAAGAGATTTGCATGGTAATTGGAGATAAGGAAAGAAAAGCTAAAAAGATGGAAAAGGAAAAGCTGCCTAAATCTGGGATTCTGCATACACGTCCAAAGATAGGCGTTTTTACCTAAGAAATAGGCCGAATCTGATGATTTCCTTCTAATGGGTCTAGATAATTCTGTTGCGATTCTTTTGGTATCTTGTGGAGCAAAATCCGACCAATAACGAAGAAGATACGCTCAAAACAACGCAGCAGTGTTTATCTTTATTTCCATACGAATTTGAGTTGGGCTAGAAGTCCATTACCTTAACTCTTCCTCAAGAAAACGAATTAGGTCTTCTAAACACCTATAAATACACCCTTATATCACTTGTAAATCATCCTTGCCTCATTGTAATTAGTTCTTAAGGTTTTATTCTTCCAGTTTATTGTAGAGAGCAAGATGATGTCTTTTATTATTTCTTTTAGTTTATTTCCTTCAGGTATGAACTAAACTCCCCATAGCTTGGATTTTGCATATGTATAATCTATGAATTCTAATTCTTCTATCTAAGTTTCTTTGGGAATTATATGTTTTAATCTGATATTAGCTTCTTACTTTATATTTGTTTATGTGTTTTGATTTAATGTCTTTCCTAGAACTGATCACTTTAGGATTGTTTTAAGAGTAGTTAGATGGTCTCCTTGACAGGGTGTTTAACTATTGAACCACCACATAATGCCTAGTGTCGATAGCAGTTCTGACAAAACATACTTCTAACTAGATAGTCATTAAGGTTTGTTTTAACCACCGTATCACCAAGATTGCAGTATGTGCTTAGGGCCTTAGTGGCGTTTGATAACCCTATTTTAAATCACTTCTTGGTTGTGAAGTGACCCCCTTAGTCGCTCTCAAGGTCTAAGCTTGGGGAATTTAGAATCCTGCCTAAGTATTACCAAGAGCTAATATTCTCCCTTATGAACTAGATTTATAGATAGAATTAGAAGAATTAGTGCATACTAGCAAAACCTAAGCTATACTTCTCATCTCATATTCTTAAATATTTTATTTTATTGTCTTTATTTTCTCAGTTTTAATTGCTATTTTCGAATTCCTACTTGCTTTAATTGACTGTTTTCTAATTATTTACTTTTACTTGTTATTTCTACTCACGCGATTAACACACTTAAGTCCCTGAGAACGAACTCTATTTATCATTAAAACTTGCATACGTCCTGTAATACTTGCAGTACTGTGCCTGTCTAGGGTGAGAATGCGTAGTTTTCCATACTTCAATTGATCTTATTTTTATCACACCCTAGGCGACACCACACGGACACCTGTCAAATCACGAAAATTCGCACCCTTCCTATGTGGAATATGTGTTACTCGCTCATAATCGTCCGCATTCAAGAATAAAGACTGATGATCATATAAAGTCTCTTGTAGTTCATCAGAACCACCCAGCATAACTTCTCTTTTGAATCGAATGAATTATCTAGTTTCAAGATTTAGAAACCTATTGTATCACAAATATTATTGTTATTTCCCCAACTATACACGTATACTATCTTTGTTGTTCTCCAACATAAATAACATTTAATCAAGTTGTCTTTTTATAAATTTTAATGAATTTGCCATAAGTAAATTATATTTGGCTACTAGTTATGTATAATTAATTGATGGCCAAGAAGAGATATTAGTTTCAACATTGGTTATGGGGCTATTGTTCGATGTAAATTTTATCTAAATAACTATATATTTTATACTTGTACGATATTTTTACTTTCAATTTTGGAAACTATTCTAAAAAAATTGGTCAGTTCTCCATATCAATAATAAACTAAGAGATCTTTATTTTGCTACAGTCATTTTAATAACATTCTCTCGCTCATTCTATTCATTTATAATCACCCTAACATTATGTAAAACTAGGGTAACATAAACAGAAAAAGTGTCATTTTCTTTTTTTTCTTTTCTTGCTTAATAAATTCATTGTCCGAGTGAACATTATAACCATTTGTTCTCATCCTATCGATATCACCTTATCTTCATATACATCTTTATATCTTTAAATAAGTTAAATTTATTTATTTTTTGTACACTTCTTTCCAATGAATTTATGCATATATGTCATACATTTCCCAAAGACTTTATTATTTCTCATAAAACCGATATCTCAACAAATAAGGAGTTTTTCTTTTTGTTTTTCAATATAATCAATGATTAAAGTAACAAAAGATAAATATTATATTTTTTTAGGCAAATCATAATAAGGATAGTTAATTTTACCAATATTACCATTAGATTATTAAATATTATTTAAAATTTATTATGTAAGAATTGCCTCCACTGTACTCATATTATCATAACATTTTTATAATAATAGTATATTAAACTTTCATAAGATTAGTTTTTCATCATACATATACACATGATATCGGTCATTGTTCTTACGTTTGGATTATAAAATTGTATCATGATACTATAGTGTGTGTTTGAGGACCCAACCACAAGGAAAATAACTTATATATGGATAGCTAAATTCTAAAGGAAATAATTTTTTCCTAGTTCTACTAAGACATTTATATCAACTTAATTGCTTAACAAATACTAGAATAATTATATCGTTAAATTATATATTTTTATTTAACTTGCAAAATATTAGGGATCTTATAAAATATATACACATGCCTGCATAATTAAAACACGAGAGTATTTAAATTAAAAATTATATTATTTGAATAGATAAAAACCCACAATTTATACATACGTATATGACTGAATGAAAATGGTCTAATTTTTTTATATATTTAAACTAATAGTCCCGGCCCAGAAAACAACAAAAGATTATAATATTTAGGGAAAATTCTATGACCTAGTTTTTCATTTCATCACGCTTTCATTTATCTCAAGCCGTAATATAACCATACACCTTGTCTATTCATTTCTTACAACATTCAAAACGTGAATATTTTTTTTCATTCAACGATTTTATGACTAAACCAACAAAAAGTTTGAAGAGATATTTAGATTACTTTAGGTGAAATTAAAAAAGAAATTGATTTATTCATCTCATTTGTAGATCTAGATTTATATTTTCTTTTAGAAAATTATATTATTTATGTTTTTTTCTAAGCCCAAATCTAAGATTTAAAGCCTATAATATCAATTTCAGGTAATTGATTTATATTGATTGTATTTGTTTGGTATTACCGAATATTTTTGTGTATAATCTGCACACCTTTTATTAACTAGAATGCAATCTTATTTATTTGTTGCATATTAATTTTCAGAAAATACATTATTTGAAACAATTTAGATCTTAAAACATAATATTTTGATGAAATTGTGATCTTAATTTATTAGTATTTTGTACAGGAAAATGATTTCAGAAGTGGTAGTTGGTCATGACATTCTACAAGGTAAGTTTTAGACTAAAAATATGTTTTTATACCTTTATTAATTTATTAAGTTTATAATTTGACATAAATATAAATTATATTTAGAGTTTAAAATATGCAAGAATAATGTAAAAAATATGATTTTTAATTTTTGACTCTATAGGAGGTTTAGTTTATCATATAAAGTTTTTAAATTTGTAATCATTATCTACTATTTTCATTTATTCTAGACTTTCATACAGAGAAAGCTTAACATAAAAAAACAATCATATGTGTACTATAAGTAGAATTTAATTTTCTTTTGAAAAGAAATAGAGAATACAACTCAATTAGATGTACAAGTAGTGGTAAAAGAGAATACTTTTAATTTCAAATATGATAAAAACAGATAAAGAAATAACGTTAATGGATATTTACTCAGGATGTGGAGGTATGAGTACTGGTCTAGTACTTGGAGCTAACCGTGGTGGAGTTATAAATTTCAAGAATCTCTTCAACTTCAAATACTTCACTATCTCCAGCCTCTTCTTCTTCTTCCTCCTCAGTCATAGTGACATCACCTTCCGTGTGACATCATCATTAGGTTTATCTGATGTCATCTTTTCATCAATTAGATTAAACGACTCACAGAGCTTCTCCCATTCAAGTAAATCTTATTCATTTCTAACCACGGTTAGCTCCAAGTACTAGACTATTACTCATACCTCCACGAGTAAATATCCATTAAAGTAATTTCTTTATCTTCATTTTTACCTTCCGTAATTTCAGTTTTATTATTTATGGCTTCACTAAAACATACATATGTATCCATGTCTTTTCGACTTGGTGTAGTAGAAAGAGGAGAATAAAAATTATAAAGAAAAGTGTGTTGGTCACTAATAGGAATTAAATGTATAATGGTCTAGTAATTGAACTTATTAACTTGATTATTTTTTTATTATTGACCAATCCAGATTTTACTATATCTTGTGTTTATTTGATTGATACAAATTATAAAAGTGGGATGATACTTAAGTAAGCCTACGCTGCTTAAATTACTATGCTTTGATCCTTTTCTTTTTAACTTATTCCTATTTTTTGGTTTTATGTTTTGTTTGATTTTATAGTATTGATGATATATTTTAACAAAAAAATAGTATTGATGATATACGTACGCTCGATGTGCAAGCCTGGTGAAATAAGCATATAAAAAAAAGAACAAAAACCCTTCTCGATGTGGCAAAGGGAGTGAAGTACCTGCACACATGCAACCCTGTTATAGGGCATCGAGACCTCAAGACTTCAAATCTACTCATTTATAAAAACTGACATGTTAAGGTTAGTGATTTTGGTTGGATACAATAGATATTCAAATACTACGCACAAATAAACCTTTTTGTTCTTTTTCAAAAATTCTCACTCATTCAATCAATTTCATATACCACAAAAATGTAATGGTAGATAATTTAAAATCAGCCTTATGTTTCAATATATTATATTAGGTTTCAATTTTTATCGTTGTTAAGCATAAATGAAATTGGAGAAGGAGGATACAAATTGAATGTATTGTTGGATCCAATATTGTATTTATTTTCATCAATCGTGGTTTTGTGCTTGTCCATGTTTTTTTTGCTAATTGTGTATTTGTATTGCGTGTACAACTGTAGGAGCCATGTACATGTAGAATTGTTAGATTTTCATTACATGACGAGGTGTACTAAACGTGGGAGGTCAATTGGTATAGTTTAGAATTTGGGAGGTTAACTTCATGTAATGTGTTAGTAATTATCCATTTTAACTATGGACGAATATTATGAAGTATATCATTTGTTGATGACCCAGACGATATGATTGGTGTTTATCATGTGGATTTTTTTCTACTTTTGTAGTCATTAATTACTAATATTATTTATTCAAAATATGGGTGAAGAAAAAATAACTTAAAATATTATAAGTTGTGTACTATTAGTACAACTCGATTTTATTTTGGAAATAAATAGATAGAAAAACTATATTAATTGTAGGAGGAGCTTAATAAGAGAGAACAGATTTATTTTTAAATTTTAGCGTTGAAAAAACATAAGTTATGTAAAAATAATATATAAAAATGTGTTGGATTAATTTTCATATAGTATCACAAGTTATTTTATTCTTACTTATTGTATGTATTATATATTATGTGTATGAGTTGTTAAAATAAAATTATCCTTATATATATATATATATATATATTTGTAAGCTACAAGAAGTAAAGCATAATGGTCTTGGTCTATTTATAAATTATAATTAACTATAAATTAGTATTCCTACTTATAAATTTATTAATACAAATCTAGATATACATGTAAATTATACCTTGATAGATGTAATATAAAGTTGCAAAAACTATGTAACACAAAAAGTATACATATACTAATACTAACAAGATTTAGACTTTTTGAGCTATAAAAATGAATTAAATGGTTTATTATGTTAGAAATTAGTAGTAGTTATATATTATTTATGTTATTTATATATATATTCATTAAATGATAATGGTTAATATTTGAATCTAAAGGTGTTTTCAATGGTTATGTATTATAGGGTTTAGTGGTTTAATGGTTTAATAAATAATTGTTGGTAAAGATTTATAGGTAAAAATAGGCAACATGTGAATCTGAAGTTGTTTTCAATGGTTATATATCAAGCACAATATTTCGCTTATTTAACATTCTTTTATCTAAATAATTATATATTTTATACTTGTACGTTATTTTTTCTTTCAATTTTAGAAACTAAATTAAAAAAATTGGTCATTTTTCCATATCAATAATAAACTAAGAGATCTTTATTTTCGTACAGTTATTTTAATAACATTCTCTTGCTCATTATATTCATTCATAATCTCCCTAATATTATGTAAAACTAGGGTAACATAACCAGAAAAAGTATCATTTTCTTTTTTTCTTTTCTAGCTTAATAAATTCATTGTCCGAGTGAACATATAACCATTTGTTCTCATCCTATCGATGTCACCTTATCTCCATATACATCTTTATATTGAATATATGCATATATGTCATACATTTCCCAAATACTTTATTATTTCTCATAAAAACCGATATCTCAACAAATAAGGAGTTTTTCTTTTTGTTTTTCAATATAATCAATGATTAAAGTATCAAAAGATAAATATTATATGTTTTTAGGAAAATCATAATAAGGATAGTTAATTTTACCAATATTAAGATTATATTAATAAATATTATTTAAAATTAATTATGTAAGAATTGTCTCTACTGTACTCATATTATCATAACATTTTTGTAATAATAGTATATTAAACTTTCATAAGATTAGTTTTTCCATCATACATATATACGTGATATTGTTCATTGTTCTAATGTTTCAATTATAAAATTATATCAAGATACTATAGTATGTGTTTGAGGACCCAACCACAAGGAAAATAACTTATATATGGATAGCTAAATTCTAAAGGAACTAATTTTTTCCTATTTCTACTAAGACATTTATATCAACACAATTTATTAACAAATACTAAAATAATTATATCGTTAAATTACATATGTTTATTTAACTTGCAAAATATTATGTATCTTATAAAATATACACACATGTCTGCATAATTAACACAAGAGAGTATTTTAAATTAAAAATTATATTTGAATAGATAAAAACATCAATTTATACATATGTATATGGCCCAATGAAAATTGTCTAATTTTTTTTATATATTTAAACTAATAGGCCCGGCCCATAAAACAACAAAAAATTATATTATTTAGGGAAAATTCTGTGACCTAGTTTTTCATTTCATCACACTTTCATTTATCTCAAGCCGTAATATTATCATACACCTCGTCTATTCATTTCTTACAATCTTCAAAAAGTGAATATTTTTTTTCAGTTCAACGATTTTATGATTAAACCTACAAAAAGTTTGAAAAGATATTAAGATCACTAGAGGTGAAATTAAAAAATAAATAAATTTTTTCAACTCATTTGTAGATCTAGATTTATATTTTCTTTTAGAAAATTATATTATTTATGTTTTTTTCTAAGCCCAAATCTATGATTTAAAGCCTATAATATCAATTTCAGGTAACTGGTTTGTATTAATTGTATTTGTTTGGTATTACCGAATTGTGTATAATCTGCACACCTTTTATTAACTAGAATGCAATCTTAATTATTTTTTATATATTAATTTTCAGAAAAAACATTATTTGAAACAATTTAGATCTTAAAACATAATATTTGATGAAATTGTGATCTTTATTTATTAGTATTTTGTACAGGAAACTGATTTCAGAAGCGGTAGTTGGTCATGACATTTCTTCTACAAGGTAAGTTTTAGACTAAAAATATGTTTTTATACCTTTATTAATTTATTAAATTTATAATTTGACATATATATAAATTATATTTAGAGTTTAAAATATATAAGAATAATGTAAAAAATATGTTTTATTAATTTTCGACTCGAGGTTTAGTTTATGATATGAATTTATTATATTTGTAACCATTATCTACTAGAGCTAAACCACATAATCAGGTGATTTTGCATCATGTGCAAAATCGAGTTCTCACTATACGTGAAAATGCAAGACTGCAAGACTTCCCTTACTACTACAAGGTTCTTGGCCCAGTGAAAGAGAGGTATATTCAAGTGGGGAATAATGTGGATGTTCTTGGGGTATAGTTTGGCACTAGCATTGAAGGGAATCGTGGGGAATGAGCCTGTTTTATCTTTGCCTGATAATTTTTTTAAACCCGATTGAGATTGTTAATGCTGAGAGTTCTAAGTTGGAGGGGGATTTATAATTATTATTATTAATTATTAGAGATTTGTTAGTAGGAGGGAGGTGGAGTATTTGGTTGGATCATTGAAATTGTTATATTAGAGTTTTTGGTATAATCTTCAGCAAATTGTACCAAACACTCTAATATAACAATTTCAATAATCCAACCAAATACTCCACCTCCCTCCTACTAACAAGTCTCCAATAATTAATAATAATAATTATAAATCCCCCTCCAACTTAGAACTCTCAGCATTAACAATCTCAATCGGGTTAAAAAATATTATCAGTCAAAGATAAAACAGGCTCATTCCCCGCAATTCCCTTTAACTCTAGTGCCAAACTATACCCTAAGAATAGCCACAGCATTCCCCACTTGAATATACCTCTCTTTCACTAGGCCAAGAACCTTGTAGTAGTCCGGGAAGCTTGTAGTCTTGAATTTTCACGTATAGTGAGAACTCGATTTTGCACAGGATGCAAAATCACCTGATTATTACCTTGTAGAAGAAATGTCATGACCAACTACTGCTTCTGAAATCATTTTCCTGTACAAAATACGAATAAATAAAGATCACAATTTTATCAAAATATTATGTTTTAAGATCTAAATTGTTTCAAATAATGTATTTTCTGAAAATTAATATGTAACAAATAAATAAGATTGCATTCTAGTTAATAAAAGGTGTGCATATTATACACAAAAATATTAGGTAATACCAAACAAATACAATTAATACAAATCAATTACCTGAAATTGATATTATAGGCTTTAAATCTTAGATTTGGGCTTAGAAAAAAACATAAATAAATCTAGATCTACAAATGAGATGAAAAAATCAATTTCTTTTTTAATTTCACCTCTAGTAATCTAAATATCTCTTCAAAAATTTTATAGGTTTAATCATAAAATTGTTGAATGAAAAAAAAATTATTTAATTTTTGAAGATTGTAAGAAATGAATAGACGAGGTGTATGATTATATTACGGCTTGAGATAAATGAAAGCGTGATGAAATGAAAAACTAGGTCATAGAATTTTCCCTAAATATTATAATTTTTTGTTGTTTTATGGCCGGGCCTATTAGTTTAAATATATATAAACAATTTGACCATTTTTATTGGGCCATATATATGTACGTATAAATTGTGGTTTTTTATCTATTCAAATATAATTTTTAATTTAAAATACTCTCGTGTTTTAATTATTTATGTGTATTCAAGATGCAGGCATGTGTGTATATTTTATAAGATCCCTAATATTTTACAAGTTGAATAAAAATATATAATTTAACGATATAATTATTGTAGTATTTGTTAACAAATTAAGTTGATATAAATGTTTTAGTAGAACTATGAAAAAATTAGTTCCTTTAGAATTTAGTTATCCATATGTAAGTTATTTTCCTTGTGGTTGAATCCTCAAACACTTATTATAGTATCTTGATATAATTTTATAATACAAATGATAGAACAATCACCAATATCACGTATATATGTATGATGAAAAACTAATCTTGTGAAAGTTTAATATACTATTATTATAAAAATGTTATGATAATATGAGTACCGTGGAGACAATTCTTACATAATTAATTTTAAATAATATTTATTAATCTAACCTTAATATTGGTAAAATCAACTATCCTTATTATGATTTGCCTAAAAAAAATATAATATTTATCTTTTGATACTTTAATCATTGATTATATTGAACAACAAAATGAAAAACTCCTTATTTGTTGAGATATCGGTTTTTATGAGAAATAATAAAGTCTTTGGGAAATGTATGACATATATGCATAAATACATTGGAAAGAAGTGTACGAAAAATAAATAAATTTAAATTATTTTAAAATATAAAGGTGTATATGAAGATAAGGTGATATCGATGGGATGAGAACAAATGGTTATAATGTTCAGTCGGACAATGAATTTATTAAGCAAGAAAATAAAAAAAAATGACACTTTTTCTGTTTATGTTACCTTAGTTTTACATAATGTTAGGGTGATTATGAATGAATAGAATGAGCGTGAGAAGATTATTAAAATGATTGTACCAAAATAAAGATCTGTTAATTTATTATTGATATGGAGAAATGACCAATTTTTAGAATAGTTTCCAAAATTGAAAGAAAAAATATCGGACAAGTATAAAATATATAAATATTTAGATAAAATAATGTTAAATAAGTGAAATATTGTGCTTGATATATAACCATTGAAAACAACTTCAGATTCACATATTGCCTATTTTCAAAACCCATAAATCTTTACCAACAATTCGTTATTAAACCATTAAACCACTAAAGCCTATAATAAATAACCATTGAAAACACCTTTAGATTAACATATTAACCATTATAATTTAATATATATAAAAATAACATAAATAATATATAACTACTACTAATTTCGAACATAATCAACCATTTAATTCATTTATATAGCTCAAAACGTCTAAATCTTGTTAGTATTAGTATATGTACACTTTTTGTGTTACATAGTTTTCGCAACATCATATTAAATCTATCAAGGTATAATTTACATGTATATCTAGATTTTTATTAATAAATTTAGAAGTAGGAATACTAATTTATTGTTAATTAATATTTATAAATGGACCAAGACCATTATGCTTTACTTCTTGTAGCTTACAAATATATATATATATATATAAGGATAATTTTATTTTAACAACTCATACACATAATATATAATACAGATAATAAGTAAGAATAAAATAAAGTGTGAGACTATATGAAAACCAATCCAACACACTTTTATATATTATTTTTATATAACTTATGTTTTTTCAACGCTAAAACTTAAAAATAAATATGTTCTCTCTTATTAAGCTACTCCTACATTTAATATAGTTTTTTGTCTCTATTTATTTCCAAAATAAAATCGAATTGTACTAATAGTACATAACTTATAATATTTTAAGTTATTTTTTCTTCACCCATATTTTGAATAAATAATATTAGTAATTAATGACTACAAAAGTAGAAAAAAAGCCACATGATCATCATATCGTTTGGGTAATCAACAAATCATATACTTCATAATATTCGTCCATAGCTAAAATGGATAATTACTAACACATTACATGAAGTATTTCAAAAAAAATTTATACCTTCCAAATTCTAAACTATACCAATTGACCTCCCACGTTTAGTACACCCCGTCACGTAATGAAAATCCAACAATACTACATGGCTCCTACAGTTGTACACGCAATACAAATACACAATTAGCCAAAAAACCTTGGACGAGCACAAAACCACGATTGATGAAAATAAATACAATATTGGATCCAACAATGCATTCAATTTGGATCCTCCTTCTCCAATTTCATTTATGCTTAACAACAATAAAAATTTAAATATAAGATTATATACTGAAACATAAGGCTGATTTTGAATTATCTACCATTACATTTATGGGGTATATGAAATCGATTGAATGAGTGAGAATTTTTGAAAAATAACAAAAAGGTTCATTTGTGCGTAGTAGTTGAAGATCTATTGTATCCAACCAAAATCACTAACGTTAACATGTCAGTTTTTATAAATGAGTAGATTTGCAGTCTTGAGGTCTCGATGCACTATAACAGGGTTGCATGTCTGCAGGTACTTCATACCCTTTGCCACATCGAGAGCGGTTTTTGTTCTTCTTTTTTATATGGTTATTTTCACCAGGCTTGCACATCGAGCCTACGTATATCATCAATATTATTTTTTGTCAAAATATATCATCAATACTATAAATTCAAACAAAACATAAAACCAAAAAATACGAATAAGTTAAAAAGAAAAGGATCAAGGCATAGTAATTTAAGCAGTGTAGGTTTACTTGAGTATCATCCCACTTTTATAATTTGTATCAATCAAATACACAAAAGATATAGTAAAATCTAGACTGGTCAATAATAAAAAAATAATCAAGTAAATAAGTTAAATTACTAGACCATTATACATTTAATTCCTATTAGTGACCAAGACATTTTTCGGTATAATTTTTATTCTCCTCTTTCTACTACACCAAGTCGAGAAAGACATGGATACATATGTATATTTTTGTGAAGCCATAAATAATAAAACAGATATTACTGAAGGTAAAAATGAAGATAAAGAAATGACATTAATGGATATTTACTCACGATGTGGAGGTATGAGTACTGGTCTTGTACTTGGAGCTAACCGTGGTGGAGTTAAATTAATCACGAAAAGGGCTATAGATTCAAACCCACACGCATGCAAGAGTTTAAATCTATAGCCCATTTCGTGATTAATTTAACTCCACCACGGTTAGCTCCAAGTACGAGACCAGTACTAATACCTCTACATCCTGAGTAAATATCCATTAAATTCATTTCTTTATCTTCATTTTTACCTTCAGTAATTACTGTTTTATTATTTATGGCTTCACATTTAGATGAAACAGTTGATTTTGTTTAGTTACTCTTGGATAATTTATTGGGTGGAACATTCATGAATGTAGTGTAGGGTAGTAAATAAATCTTGTCATAGTAAAAGTCACATTCGGATAATAATTGAGCTTTCTTTTCTGAATCAACGTTATTAGGTATATGAACGATGTTTAGCTTCTGGATGAGAATCCAATGGATTGTCATCTTTTACCTCTAAGAGAAAGACACATTTCTCATGTATGTGATTTTCACATTTATCAATGACTGTATCTTTTGCTCGGTTGTACCACTGAGCCATGCTGAAAAGGTAGTCATCTACTGATTCGAACATTTCCACTACATTACAAATGTAGTGATCTTCGTCTTAAACTGCCTTCACGAAAGCATTATCATGGAGATTGAAAGTATCTGTGACCACTAAGCCTTGAGAGTATTGCTTCTTTGCTTGAATGACGTCACTATTTCTCTTTTTCTTTTCGTACCGGTGAGGCCATCTCTTTCTAGCTTATTCATCAGAAAAACACCCAAATCAAATACTTCACTATCTCCAGCCTCTTCTTCTCCCTCCTCCTCAGTCAAAGTGACATCACCTTCCGTCACTGTGACATCATCATTAGGTTTATCTGATGTCACCTTTTCACCAATTAGATTAAACGACTCACAAAGCTTCTCCCATTCTTTCAGTAACGTAAGTAAATCTTCAGCAAAGTGTACCAAAAACTCTAATATAACAAGTTCAATAATCCAACAAAATACTCCACCTCCCTCCTACTAACAAATCTCCAATAATTAATAATAATAATAATTATAAATCCCCCTCCAACTTATAACTCTCAGCATTCACAATCTCAATCGGTTTCAAAAAATTATCAGGCAAAGATAAAACAGGCTCATTCCCCGCAATTCCCGTAAACGCTAGTGCCAAACTATACCCCAAAGCACGTTCTACTGGAACAACCACAACATTCCCCACTTGAATATACCTCTCTTTAATCGGGCCAATAAGCTTGTAGTAGTCCGGAAAGCCTTGCAGTCTTGTATTTTCACGTAGTGAGAACTCGATTTTGCACAAGATGCAAAATAACCTGATTATGTGGCTCAGCTCTAGTAACAACTGTGGAACAGTTTCATCCCACCAAAGCCTACCAAATGGCTTTGACGATGAACCTCCTACGAAGCTCATAGCATAGTATGGGACCAACGGCTTTCCCGATTTCACATGAGCTCTCGGGATGGTCGGATCAAACTCGACCTTATTAGTGTTCGGGTTAACACGGACAGCTGTCAAATCACAAAAATTCGCACCCTTCCTTTGTGGAATATGTGTTACTCTCTCATAATCGTCCGCATTCAATAATAAAGACCGATGATCATATAAAGTCTCTTGTAGTTCATCAGAACCACCCAGCATAACTTCTCTTTTGAATCGAATGAACTTTTGGAAATCAGTCTTCGGCTTCATACAATACGGTATTTCATCTCTTTATTCATTATTCTCTACTTGGGGAGATCAGATAAAGCGTCATATAGGAAAAGCTCCTTTTCAAGGACAGCATCGTTACCATCTTCATATTTCTTAATCTTTTACTTTATTGTCTCGCATATTTTAATAACCTTCTCTCGCTCATTCTATTCATTCTTAATCACCCTAACATTATGTAAAACTAGGGTAACATAAACAGAAAAAGTGTCATTTTCTTTTTTTCCTTTTCTTGCTTAATAAATTCATCGTCTGAGTCAACATTATAACCATTTGTTCTCATCCTATCAATATCACCTTATCTTCATATACATATTTATATTTTTAAATAAGTTAAATTTATTTATTTTTCGTACACTTCTTTGCATACATGTCATACATTTCCCAAAACTTTATTATTTCTCATAAAAACCGATATCTCAACAAATAAAGAGTTTTTCTTTTTGTTTTTCAATATAATTAATGAATAAAATATCAAAAGATAAATATTATATTTTTTTAGTCAAATCATAATAAGGATAGTTAATCTTACCAATATTAAGATTAGATTAATAAATATTATTTAAATTACTTATGTAAGAATTGTCTCCATTGTACTAATATTATCATAAAAAATTTCTAATAATAGTATATTAAACTTCCATATGATTAGTTTTTCATCATACATATATATGTGATATTGGTCATTGTTCTATCGTCTGGATTATAAAATTATATCAAAATACTATAGTATGTGTTTGAGGACCCTACCACAAGGAAAATAACGTATATATAATAGCTAAATTCTAAAGGAACTAATTTTTTCCTAGTTCTACTAAGACAGTTATATCAACTTAATTCGTTAACAGATACTAAAATAATTATATCCTTAAATTATATATTTTTAATCAACTTGCAGAATATTAGAGATCTTATAAAACATACACATATTCCTGTACCTTGAATACGTATAAATAAATTAAAACACGAGAATATTTTAAATTAAGAATTATATTTGAATAGATAAAAAAACCACAATTTATACATACGTATATGGCCCAAAGAAAATGGTCTCCTATGTATTTAAACTAATAGGTCTGGCATAAAACAACTAAAGATTATGATATTTAGGGAAAATTCTATGACCTAGTTTTTCATTTTATCAAGCTTTCATTTATCTCAAGCCGTAATATAATCATAACTCTTGTCTATTTATTTCTTGCAGTATTCAGAAATTGAATAATTCTTTTTCATTCAACGGTTTTATGATTAAACCTACAAAAAGTTTGAAGAGATATGTAGATTACTAGAGGTGAAATTAAAAAATAAATTGATTTTTTCATCTCATTTGTATATCTATATTTATATTTTCTTTTAGATAATTATATTATATATGTTTTTTCTCTAAGCCCAAATCTATGATTTACAGCCTATAATATCAATTTCAAGTACCTGATTTGTTTTAATTGTATTTTTTGGTATTACCTAACATTTTTGTGTATAATCTGCACACCTTTAAATAACTAGATTGCAATATTATTTATTCCTACATTGGTGCGTGATTTTTACGAGGGACTAGCTTTTCAAAAGAAGCCATTATTGTACACAAAAAGGTAATTCCTCTCTCTACTGAGCTTATCCGTCAATCCTTGAAATTACCCAACTTTACCGGCCCTTGTTCTTACCAAGAAACCCTTACCGATCCTTCTTTCGATTGTGAATCCCTTTGGGGAAAACTACTTATTCCTGGGACCCGCCCAATTCCAGCGGGAGAGCGTTATCATGGACAGTTTTATATTAGCAATTTGTTGCCTTGTGCTAAGGTTTGGTCCCATTTCATAGTCCCTACCTTCTTTGATATTACACACACTTCGGAATTGAAAAAGGAACATATTATATTCATCAAGTGTATTGTTGAGGAGAAACATATCGATGTGGCTCGTGTGCTTTATGATAATATTATGGATTCCGAGAAAGCTCCTACTACGCAACAGAATCTTAAGTTTCCTTGTACCATCACTACCTTGTGTCTAGACACTAAGATTCCGCGTTAATGTGAAGAAGCTGAACCATCTGTAGTTGAAGAACAGATAACCTTAGTCTCGATTCAGAATGCCCATGACGAAGCAACACATGCTATAAGGACTCCTAGAGCTCCTCCAAAGAAGAAGATACATACCGATAACGAGTTGGAAGCGAAAGTCAAAGTGTTGGAAGAGAATCAAGTGAAGATGATTGCTACTTTAGGAAACGTTTCAAAAGAGCTGGACCTTATCCGAAACATGCTACTCGGGGTGAGCACGGTTCAACATGCCACTTATGGTCTACTTACGCAGGATAAAGTTCATGGACGCAACACCTATAACCAACCACGCGCTGGTTAAGCTACATTTTCTATCCCTTTCGCATTTTAGTGTAGATTAGTTTAAATGATTTTCGTCTTTTCGAGTCGTGGGGACACGACTCAATTTTGAGTTTGGGGTGGGGTTCGTTGCCTCATCCCAATTTTTATGTGTTATTTGTTTTAATTGCTTTCAATAAAACAATTAGGAGTTGCGTTTGACTGTTGAAGATTTTAAATGTCCCTTTTTAATCATACTTTTGATGAATCTATGATAGTCAATAGTGGACTTTAGGGAATAACATAAAACGCACTTTAATTGCATGCAAACATAGATAATGAATAGGAAAAATTAATAACAATGCAAAAGAAGTAAGCTTGTACTTAAGGAAAATGTTTAGTTTGTAGAACGTGAGATCTAAATTAGTAGAGAACCCACTTAGATATGAACTAGAGACGAACCATGTAATTAGGAAAATGATAGGGGCAGTTCTTTGTTAGCCATTTGAATCCTTTTAGATTGCTATCCCTTATATTAAGTTTATCCGTCTTAGCCCAATTTTGAGCATTAAGCCTTTTCTTTTGTAGCCATGATATAAGCACATTATCCTTTAGATTATTAGGCATGACCAAATAACCCGCACTTGAATCACGATCCTGAGACATGTCTCGAGCTTGAGTTTGGGGTGGAGGGTCCACATTTGGGAAAGTACATTGGGAAGGGATTATATGTGTTTATATTGAGGCACAAAAATGTAGATGATGCTAGTATTTGTAACCCTTTGCCGGGATTTGGAAAAAAAAATTATAAGAGACATGACCTTTCACATCAAAATGATGGTCATGGGTATGTTGTACAAAAAGAAGAAGAAAAGAAATGAAAAAGAAAATAAAAAGAAAGAAAGAATAAAATAAACCGGCAAAGTGGAAAATTTTGAAAAATCATCTTAGTATATATTGGGTTGACATGGGGACGCAACATTAGCGCGTCAAATGGGTTGAGTGAGAACATTATATGAGTGTAAACTCAAGCTCGTGGACAGTTGTTGATAGTAAGTGAGGAGAGAGCCAAAAGCTCACTTCAAATTTACCAAATATACATACCACACCGTCCCTAAGCCTACTCTAAAATCGTAAAGTCCTCGTGATTCTTAGGTGCATGGTAAGTTAATAGGGATTATACTAAGTGGAGCGTTTAAAGCGAGTAAGGATCGAGGAACAACCTATAGCCATCATAATGAGATAAGTATAAGTGTAACCTTCTAGCATTGCAAAGTTAATTTATGATTGAAGTTATTTGTGTTTGATGTTGCATGATTAGTTTATGTGTATGTTAGTTCTTAATGTTTGATATATGAGATTTATTTTAAGAATTGATTTAGGGTGTATTTACTAGCTTCTAAGTTCTCTTGCATCTGCTTCATTCTCCTTGTTTTTAGTTTTACTTTGTCGGGACGACAAAGGTTTAAGTTGGGGGTCTTGATGTCTCCCTAAATGTTCTAATTTTATGCCCTTGGGAGACATCATTTTTTGTGTTTATTTGACTATTTAGATAGACTTTTGGTATTAAAATGTAATAAATCGATTTTCCTCTTTTAATTCTAGTATTTTTCATTTATTAAACTTTTGCGCGTAATATGGTTTGTTGTGAGTGAAAAGTTGTAGGTTTTGAATACTAGCTAGGAGAAGAAGCCAAGAATAAAGTCAAAGATCGTGTAATGGAGTCAAAGCAAGAAGAAATATCCCAAAAGCATTGATTAATTTGAAGCTGCAAATCTAGAAAGTTGATAAAGATTTCTAATTCCGGGCCATCTAAGAGTGTATTTAGCTTCTTACTTGTGAAGAGAAAATGTGACCCATTGAGTTACGGAACTTTAGCAACTGGAATGAGGTCAATCCGAGTTGAAACGAGCCGGTTAGAGTTGTTTTAGTGGAGGTGGTGCAACAGTTACGGGATTTGGGCATAATTAGTGGACTTGGGCTTTTCTAATATTCACTTCATCCTTATGAAAAGCCCTAATCCGATTTTCAGCTTATAAAAAGGCTTTGGACTTCTATTTTCACATACCTTTTTCATAATATTTCATACGCTTAAGAGTCAGACACCAGAGAAGAAGCTAAAGCAAGCAAGAGAAGAAGCAAGAGCTTGAGACTGTCTATATCTCCAATTCTCAGCCAATTCAAATCCGTAATTAGGTTCTTCTATTTTATTATGTAAAACATTATGAACCCAATTATTTCTTTAGTTTTTGTCTTTTTAAGTATTATGAGCTAGATTTAATAAGTGCTTGAGAACGCATAATGGGTTAATCCCAAATTGATTTTATTTCATGTGTTTGGATTTGAGATTTTAATAATTGAAATCAAATTGGGTAAATTGTATTTTTCTTTAATTTGCTTTTATTTACTTTTATTGAATTCGCGACTCAATATTAGTACTTAGTACTTAGGCTATTCCAATTAGTGGCAATTGGATCACCTTGACGGGGGGTCTGGGTACAGAACTAATTAACGAATGTAGGATAGAAATTATTTGACTCTGGCGAGCTTAATTAATCCTATGGCCAATTGGGTAGAATAGACTAAATCACTTGAGAGTGGACTATAATCACCCTGACGGGGTTTGTAGCACTTGAGAGTAGCTCCATAGTCCACCCTGGCGGGGGTAAGGAGAATTCCGAATCCCGACCAATACATATTTACCGATTTGTCCCTTAAACATGACATGAAATGAATTATAATTAGGTGAAACCCTTGCGTCTCTCAAATACTGCCTTTCCTACCTTGCGTAAACACTTTATTTTCTCGCGTCTAGTTTAATCTTGCATTAATTTAGTATTTTAATTTATTGTCTTAGCATTAGAAAACCAAACAAACAATTCTCAAAATCATTTACTTGTTTTTACGTGCAATTAACCACTATGTGATAAGCATTAGAGTCAACCATTCCGTCCCTGAGAATGAATCTGTTTATCAAATATATTACTTGGGACAACTGTACACTTACAGTTGTGGTTCTCTTTTCCTTATTGCATTATTTTTAGAGCACACAAGGAACCACCAACGATCAACCTCTAGACCTGAACTCGAAACCTCCTTCTTACTACTAGTTATGGGAAAGATGATTCCCGCATCTAGTAGCTTAATTAATTCCTTCTTCACCACCTCCTTCATAGTTGGCATTAATCACCTTTGTCCTTCAACTGAGTGTGCACTATCATCTTCCAAAATAATTTTGTGTTGGCAAATGGTAGGACAAATGCCTTTGATATCAGCAATAGTCCATCCAATCGCCTCCTTGTTGGCTCTTAGTACACGCAACAATTTATCTTCTTAAGGACCTGTTAAAGTAGCTGAAACAATAGCATGTAAAGTGTTGTTAGTACCAAAATACGCATACCTCAAGTGTGATGGAAGCGGCTTCTCTTATGATATTGGGGGAGATTCAATAGATGATTTCTTTTTAGGTTCCATCTCCCCTGGTTCTCTCACAGGTTCATAGGATAGACATCTATACTTTGGATTTTCAGAATTTAGAGCTACTACTGTTTCGGCAAGTTCTTCCATCATCTCAGGTAAGTCAAGTGTTAGGGCAACCTAAAGACATCATCAAAATTCATATCATAAAATACCTCTTGTGTGCCATGCTCAATTGCATCCACTCGTAAAAAATCCTCCTGGGATCTAAAAACTTCATTGCCCTAAACACGTTGAACTTAACCTCCGTGTCTTGAATACGCATGGTTAATTCCCTGTTTTCTACATCAATAAGAGTACGCCCCGTGGCTAGGAATGGTCTTCCCAAAATAATATGGACATTCCTATCTGCGTCGTATTCAAGTATAACACCATAAACGGGAAAGATTAAAGTACATGCCTTGACGAGGACATCTTCTATTCGTCTCTTTTGATGTTCGAGGGATATGTTAGCCATTTGAAAGTCCATAGAATTCGGTCTTGCATTTCCTATCTTTAACTTCTCAAAAATTGATTTGGGTATGAGATTAATACTCGTACCCAAATCGCATAAAGCTTGCCCTTTCCACTCATTACCAATAGAAATAGGAATCGTAAAACTCCTAGGATCAAGTAATTTAGGTGTAAACTTACTCTGTCATATCGCACTACACTATCTGGAAAACCTATCATCTTATTCTCAAGATATGGCCTTTTGTTGGTGATAGCTCTTTTCAAGAATTTCACATATTTTGGTACATCTCTAATAGGATCTAAGAATGGTACATTAATATTAAGCTTTCTCACCACATTCATGAATCTCTGATAGTTTTCCATATCTCCTTTCTTCTAAAATCTTGAGGGGAATGGTGGAGGAGGACGATTCTCTACAACATATTTCTTCTTTGGATTCTCCGGAATTTTCTCTAATTCCACCTCTTCTACTTCTGGTTCACCTTCTTTCTCCACCAGATTCTTTACCGTTTTCTCCTTCACAGTTGTTTCTTTTTCTTTCATAACAGGAAAAGGAGGTGGTGGTAGATTCTTACCACTTATGAGCGCTATAGCATTACAATCTTCTCTATGTTTTGGATCCTCAGTGTCACTTGGGAGTTGCCCTTGTGGACGCTGATTTAACTATTTCGACATCTGAGCTACTTGATTTTCTAACATTTTGAATGCTACGGTTGAAGCTTGCTGATCTTTTTGTGTTTTTGCTTGCATAGCAATTAATGTCGGTAAGGTTTGTTGAACATCTAACGCACCTTCTTGAGGTTGAGCAGGTAAAGCTTGTAATTCATAGCATCGGTATAGGTGTCTTGAGGAGGTTGTCTCTGAGCTTGATTTCCGTAATTCTGCCCCCTTGGTAGTTGTCCTGTGGTCTTGGTTGATAATTATTTCACTGGGGACGCGGTTGATATGCATAAGTCGAATTTGCGGCCTCGTTTGGATTCGAATATCGGAAACCCAAATGGTTTATGTTTGGTTGATAACCTTGACCACCTGAATTATAGTTCCCTCGGTTGGAAAGAAACATCACGAATTCTAGATTGCTTTGACAATGCTCCTAATCATGACCTTGTACACCACAGTTAGAACACCCATATATTTCTTGTGTAACATTAACATCAACTCTCCTACCTGAAAAACCTTCTTTTAAGCTAAAGTAAGTTGTTTCAATTGTTTCTCAAGTGTGTTCTTCAATTTATTCTCTAATGAAGAGAATTTCTCATCAATTTCAGCACTACTCTCTATATGACATGTACCTCGGGTAGGTGCTCTCAGAATATTCCAACCCAACTCATTCTTCACTGTTCTACTCAATATAATTTTGGCATTAGATGGTGTTACTGGTGGTCCTTTGTGTGTTCTAAAAATAAATGCAAATGCTAATCGAACCACAACCGCAAGTGTACGGTTGTCCCAAGTAGTATAACTGATAAATCAGATTCGTTCCAAGGACGGAATGGTTGATCACAATGTCTAGCAAATAGTGATTGATGCACTTATGAATGTAAAAGATAATAAAATATTTGTTTGATTTTGTTTATTAAAACTAATGAATGAAAGACAAATTATAAATGCAAGTAAAAGCTAAGACGCAAGTAAAATAAGTGAAAACACAATATGAGATGTAGTACTTGAGAACGCAAGGATCCTCCTAATCTTACTTCCTAACTTATGTTGTTTAAGGGCTAAATTGGTCAATTACAATGGTCGGGATTCTAAATTCCTTATACCCCCGTCAGGGTGGACTATAAGGCGATCCTAGAGTGTCACTAGTCCCGTCAGGGTAAATATGATCCACTGTTGGATGATTAAGTTTTATTACCTCATTGGCCCTAAAATTAGCTAAGTTCGTCAGAATCAATAGCTTCTATTTTAGATTAAATAAATATTTCCGTACCTAAACCCTCCGTCAGGATGATCCAATCGCCACTAATTGGAATAGCCTAGATACTAACACCTGTTCTTAGTTAGCTACTCTAAAAACAGTAAAATAATCTCAATTTATTGAAAAGAGTAAAAGCCCTAATTTAGTTTAATTCAATAAAAACCTAAATTCAACATTCGTTAATTAATAAGATTGGGATTCACCCATTGTTTGTTCTCAAGCACTATGAAAAGCTTAGCTCATATTAAAAAGAAATACTAAATTAAAAATAAAGGAATTCATATTTGATTACAAAATTAAAGATAAGAAAAACCTAATTTCCGGAATAGGAATGACTACGAACGGAGATATAGACCCTCTCCAGCTCTTGTAGCTTCTTCTTCTCCCTTCCGTTGACTTCTCTCTGGTGTTTAATCTTGTAGAATGTGAATTGTGTGAAAAATAGAAGTCCAGACCTCCTTTTATAAGCATAAATTCGGACTAGGGCTTGGACCAGCAAATAAAAGACTAATTAAATGTCCAAACCCAATTTCCAAGCCCAAAATCCCGTAACTGCTGATACACCTTCACTAAAACGGCTTTTCCCGATGCGTTACAACTCCGATTGACCTCATTCCAGTTGCTAAAGTTCCGTAACTCGATAAGGAATGATTTCTCTTCAAAGGTCAACAGCTAAATCATCGCTTAAGCACCTCGAAATCAGCAATCTATGGCCTGGAAAATGGATTTTCAGCTCTAAAAATAATATCTTCGGGATTTATCTTCAAGTCTTGACTCTAATTCACGATCTTTGACTTTCTCCTCGGATTCCTCTTCTAGCTAACATCTAAAACCTGAAAACTTTACACTAAAAATACCAATATTACGTGCAAAAGTTTAATAAATTAAAAATGCTAGAAATAAAAAGGAAATTCCGGATTATTGAATATTTAGTACAAAAGTCTATCAAATTAATTAAATAAACACTAAAAATGATGTCTCCCAAGGGTCGAAAATAAGAACAATTAGGGAGACATCAGTTACCTGTAATAATCCTCCACCACAAAGTAAGTCTAGATATTTTATTAAGCGTCTTTCAAGGCCTTTATAAAATAGTGACATTTGTTGTTCTTCTGAAAGACCATGATCTGGAACTCATCTCAAACATAATTAGAATCTTGTCCAACAATTACCCATAGATTCACCTTGTTCTTATTCGAATGATGTCAACTCGATTTGTGCGTTCAATCTCATGTTTCTCAGATAATCACGATCAAAGAACGCTGTCTGTAGCTCATCCCAATTATTGATCAATCTCGGTTCTTGTGAATCATGCCATACACTCGTTGCATCTATTACGAAAAATCTGAAATTTGCAAAATACGTATGTTCTCTTGTTACACCTTGTGCTATATACGCATGACATATTTGCATAAAGTTTTGTATTGCACAAATTGGGTCTTCTCCAGCTACTCCACGAAAGTTTCCAAAGTTTTGGAAATGAGACAACATACCCGGATCGGGTTTGTATCTTGCGATATTAATATTTGAAGGACCAACACCAAGAGTAGGAGCACGATATGGAATTTGTTCTGGACCTTGTACGAACCATGGATCATAAAAGACTTGAGGTTGAGCTTGTCCTCTAGGTGGAGGAGGATTATCTTCCACTTGAGGAGCATTGAGATTGTTGACATTGTTGTTGTTCACTGCGGCCATTTCTTCTCTGGCTAATCTTTCTTCTTCTTCTTCTTCTCTTGCTTCTTTTTCTTCCTTCTTTCTTTTGTTTTGAAGTCGGACTAATATCTCGGAGTTATCGAGCATACACCAAACTTGTAAGAACCTGAGAAAGGAAGAACAAAAAAAAGCGTAAAACTGAAAAATAAAATAACAATTAAACTACTAAAGGATTAATACCGGGGTCACACTCTACCGTCCCGGCAGCGGCGCCAAAAACTTGGTGTCTCTTGGTGTGTGATAAAATCACCACCCTAAATTAGAGGGACACTACCCGCAAGTGCATGGGTATTTCCAAGTAATGTGTAAATAATACGGATTTCGTTCTCAGGGACGGATAGTTATAACACTGGTATTAATCAGAATAGTAGGAGTAATTGTTAAAAACATAAAAGTAAAATGATAAGATTTTTGTTTGGTTTTGATTTATAACTAATGATGCAATAAAATAAGGTAATGAAATGATTAACTGAAAAGAAATAATGCAAGTAAGTAAGGTTGGACGCAAGAATGAGAGAGGTACTTGAGTATCGCAAGGTATTCACCTAAATCTCTATAATCAATGCTTAAAAGGCTAAACTGGTACTATTGTATTAGTCAGGACTCTAATATCTCCCAACTTCCGTCAGGGTAGACTTAGGAATTATCTGATGTCTCCCATTTTGTTCTAAATATACCCTTAGGATACATCATTTTAGGTAGAAATTGTACTTATTAGATAGACTTTTTTATGCTTATTTTGATATATTACACTTTCTCCCCTCAGAATTATGTTATTTTCATTTTTAGAGCTTTTGTGTATTAATTTGTTTGTTTTTAGTATAAATCTTTAGGTACATGGATGCTATGGAGCACCGAGATGAGGAGGAGAAGTGAAGATTAAATTCTTAGATCAAGCAGAGAGGTCAAGGGCGAGAAAGTATCACCCGAAAAGTTGACTAAAAGAGATGGAAATCTGAAAAGTTGTTACTAATTACTGATTTCGAGCCACTTCGGCGCTGATTTGGGTCTTGAGATTTAAAAGAGAAAGTTACGACTTTGAGTTAGCGGGAGTTGAGGACTTAAATCAGGTGATTTGGCTATGAGACGCAAAAGTTACGGCCATTTTACTAAAGGGTGTACAGCAGTTTCCGGAATTACCGATTAAACTTGGGATTTCAATTACTCAATTAAGCCCAAGACTAGACCTAATCCGTTTTCACCATCTATATAATTCCTCTTAGACCTCATTGTTCAGCACCTCTCAATTAATCTTCAAATTAAATCATCCTTAGGGAGCGCGTCAAGAGGCGGAAGTAAGAGCAGGAGCTGGAGAATCTATTTTTCTCCAACAATATTTCTTCTCATTCCTCCAATTAGGTTCTTCTTTATTTTGTTTTTTCATTAAGAAAATTTATAATTCTAATTTCTTTCATGTTTTTACTTTTATTATGAGTTGAACTTAAACATACTTGAGAATCGCGTAATGGGTTGAACCCTAATTTATTTAATTAATGTATTTCAATTTGAAATTAGTTTCTAGTTTAATTTAAAAGGGGTATTTTATATTGCTTATTACTTTGTATTAATTTCACTATCAATAAATTAACTAATCGGAGATAGGATTGAGTAATTAGGCTATACACTTGAGTGGCGAAGTGGTCACCTTGACGGGGTTTCAATTACGTACCTATGTAATAGACGTGTGGTATTCGTCAATGATCCTGACGGGCTTGCCTAACCACGCAGCCAATGAGGTAAAAGACTTCAACATTCGAAAGTATGTATAATCGCCCTGACGGGGCTTATAATACCGTAGGATAGCTCCTAAGTCCACCCTAACGGGGGTTAGGAGATATTAGAGTACCGATAATATAAAAATATCAGTTATGCCCTCAACAAAAGCATTAATTACATAAGTTTAGGTGATTCCCTAGCAAGACTCAAGTATAGCTCATATTTGCGTCTTAATCTTTTAGTCTTTAAATTAATTTGTAGCGTCTTGTCTTTTCATAAACAAAAACAAAACAAATAGTTTATTTATTTCTTTTTGCAATCAATTCTACTTGTCATTTAAACACGTTTATTATACCTTGAAATCCCTGTGGAGACGATAATCCCAATTTACTTATCTATTACTTGGAACGACCCGTACACTTGCGGTCTGTGGATCCTTTATTTTATCGCTTAAAATATCACACCCCAGGACCCACCACTATCTTACAGTACTATAAATCCCGACAGGGCAATTATATCTACTTTCGTATGTTTAAGTCTTTTACCCAATTGGATGTGTGGTTAGTCAAGCCCGTCAGGATCATTGACGAATACCACGCGTCTATTACCTAGGTCCGTAATTAAACCCCCTGTCAAGGTGATCACTTCGCCATTAAAGTGAATAGCCTAAATACTATAACCTATCTTTGATTCATGACTTCAAAAACAGTAAATAAATTCACGATAATAGTCAATACAAAATACCTAGTTTAAATTAAATCATACAATCCCAAATTCAGAAAACATTAATTAAATAGATTAGGGCTTAACCCATAAGTGTGATTCTCAAGTACTAAAGAATCTAGTTTGTGTTCGAATTAAAAACTGAGATTAAATAAATAAAAGACATTGTTTTCAATTACTAAAAAGAAATTAGATAACCTAAGGATTGGATTGGGTGTAGTTGGAAGAAGGAAATTCCTCCAGCTCTAGCTTTCCCTTCTGCCTTCTGGCTCTGACTTGAAAATAATGAAGCTTGTAATTGAATTGTGAAAAGTGTGTGTAAAAATGAGGTCTAAAAGCCTTTTAAAAACCTCCGAATCGGATTGGGCTTTTTAAGAATAATAGGTCAAATATTAGAAAGCCCAACTCCATCTTTAAGAATCCCGTATGTTGTGCAGCCTATAGTAAAATGGTCGTAACTTTTGCGTTTCATATCCAAATCACCTGATTCCAGTCCTCAAATCTTCCTAACTCAAAGGCATGCAACTATCTCTTTTGATTCTCCAGACATGAATCAGTGCTAAAGTGGCTCAAAATCAGCAATTAGTAACAGCTTTTCAGATTTTCATCTCTTTTAGTCAACTCTTCGGGTAGTCTTTTCTTGCTTTCGACCTCTCCGCTTAATCTAAGACTTTAATTATCACTTCTCCTCCTTATCTTGGTGCTCCAAAGCATCCATGGACCTAATAACTTTATACTAAAAACAAACAAATCAACGCACAAACGCTCAAAAAATGCAAATGACATGATTCCAAGGGGAGAAAGTGCAATATGACGAAATAAGCATAAAAGTCTATCAAATAAGTCTATTATTCACCTAAAATGATGTCTCCTAAGGACATATATTTAGAACAAAACAGGAGACATCAAGCAGGTGCAACTTCTTCTTTTTGCTCTTTTTAGACTTTTTCCTCTTTCTTTAACGCTATACTGGCTTGTAGTTCAATAACCGATCTAATCTCTTCTTTCATGTCCTTGAGAATATTTACGAAGTCAGATTATTTGGGACTATGATTGGTTGATTCTTCTTCAATTTTTGGAACTTCCAGGAAAATTTATACAACAGGTGGTAATTCCCCTTCCTTTTTTGTGTCAAGGCAGATTGCCTTACATGCTTCGAACCCAACATTGCCATCACCTCCTTCAATGTCTTTCAATTCCTTTTCTTCTAGAAAATTATTCACGTTTTTCGTTATTTGGTTCATCTGTGTGTAAGATCTGACTGAGGCTTCTTATTCTCTGAACTTCTTGTGGTGCATTTGAATATTGTTCGTAACTAGATCATGAAGTCCTGTGATTCCTTCTTGAGGATGTTGTGGTAAAGGTTTATGAGCTAGATTATCGGCATAAGCATCATGGGCTGGTTGTTATGGAGGAGCTGGTCTATTATAATATTGATTTCCTTGATACGGACTTTGACCTCTCTGTTGGTAAGTGTTGTTTTCAGGACGTGGTTGATAACTACCTTGATTTACGGCCCCTTGAGGATTTGAATATGCATACCCGGATGATTTCTATTACCAAATTGGTAATTCCCTCGATTTGATATGAAGTATACAGATGCTAGATTTCCTTCGCACTCTTCCCATGTATGATTTGGTACTTTACAACGTAAACAACCTTGTGCTTCATGCACTACGTTTGTTGCAACTAAATTTTGACGCTTTTGGTCCATTTCAAGCTAAATTTAAACACAAATGGATACCTTGATATCGTATTTCATGATAAAAAATTTCACCAATTATGAGTTATGGCTTATTAAATTTGATGGAAACAATATGTTGGCAAATCTTGTTGAGCTTTAAATGGATTTTATGGCTCCTTTTGCAACTTGATTTGGGTTTCTTTGTGACTTTATGATCTTAGCTTCATCTTGGGGTCTAATATCATTCATTTATCTAAGAGTTTTGCACTTAACACACAAATTATCTCAAAATACTTCAAAATAATTATTAATCCAAGAATAAGCCACTAAATCAAAACTTATTAAATAGAAGGGATAAATATCACATTTAAGCACTAAACCCCTATCAATTATGTCTCAAGAGTACATTAATATATCACAAAAGGCTAAACATCAGTGAATTTTCATGAAGACCACTAGATGGCTACCTAATTGATCATTTGTATCTCCGCGAATAGATGTAGACTTTCTTAGGTGAGTTGGAGGAAGCGGAGGTAAATTTTACGGTGAATATGTAAGCAATGTAGAAATCGTGGGCGAACCAATTCATTTAGTAAGGGTAGAATGAACATGTAGCATTTTGGTGACTAAGAAATTGTGGACCTTTTCAACCATTATTGGCCCTATTATTAACGTTCATTTGCTGGTAAAAACTACCACTGTCCCACTATTTATAAAATAGAATAACGGGGATAACTCATTTAAAAATAACATGACATCTTGCCCTTGGTCTACGAGTTTGACAACATGATCGCCCCCAATTTGAGATAGATATTGACTAAATTATTGGACGAGAGAAGTGAAAAGGTAAATTTCGATGGTTACGAAATTTATAAGACCTTGAAACTTGAGTAAATCGAAGAAGTTTATATCTATGAAGGCATTTTCAAAAAAAAAATTACGACCTAGAGCCGGTTGGTATGGATTGATCCCCACTTTATTTCTGAGATGATTGATGGCCTCCATGGCTATATCTTCTTCTTATCATGTGTTGCTTAAAATTCTCCTCACCAGAGGGAGGTGGGGATAGAGAATGAGACACATTTATATTTTCTGTACGAGCCATGAAGTGATAGATGACTAACAAATATTTTTAGCTAGGATTTTGTGAGTGTTTTTATTTGAGAGAAGATGGAATTCTTTGTCTAAAGAGAAAACCTGTAAATAAGTCTAGGAAAGGAATCTATTCAATAGACTTTTTCATAGAATTCCATATCAGATGTCTGGTAAATAAGGGTCTATAAGTCTACTTCTGGATCTGATGCCCTAGATTTATATTGATATAATGTAGGGCTGGATATGCGATACAAGACTAAGAATGGAAAATATATGCATAAGGTCGTAGACAACTAAACATGGTACACTCAAAACTCTTATTCCTCTAGACAATACACATAATACCCTAATATACAAATGAAGGAATATAAGCACACCACTATTTATACAAAAGAAATTAGTCAAGAATTTTGATCAAGTTAAGCACACAAGGAACATAATTTTACAACACAAATATAGCTATCAAAAGAAAAATAAATATGGCAAAAAACGTAACGATGGAGAAGATACTAGTATTACTTGTTATCCATAGGCTAGAGACATCATCAAGATACCTTTTTTGTTTGGTGATCATAATAAAAACTCACAAATATTAGTAATTTAGGTCTCGATTTGGTTTAGATTTGAGATAATTTTTAGTGTTTTTCTTCTTCATAATCCATTTAGGCTTTTGTCAAGTCGGCACTTTGGTTACAAGATCCAATGCTTTCTAATATGGACAAACTGATGTGGCATGGTCATTTTGCTCATAATAAGTGCAAATAAGACTCGTTCTCATTGGAGATGATGATGATGATGCTAGATCCTACAAACTGGTTTTGGAAACCTTTTATTTAAACATACGCTCAACACTCATAATCGATACTACTCTTTTCAAAAGAAAATTTTTGCATACATAAAATCGAGTTTAACCTCTCTCGTCTTTTTGTGAATCTTAAAATAATATAATTAAGATCCTCAACCGTGCGTATAGAGGTGTTTTCTTTTTTTCTTTTTCACAAGGACTTTGTTTTCACAATAAAAATCAGCAATTATATTTTTTCTTATCATCTCCATAACCAATTGACTAGTGAAACATATTAATCTTCTTCTTCCAGAGGATAATATTCGTACCTGTAAACAAGAAAGGGTTAGTAGTATGTGTGCCTTAAAATTGGTTAAATTTCATACAGTATTGGTCTAAATGCGGTTAAGCACAAACAGATATATAAGTTAGACCGATACCACATGTTTCCCAAGATATCGTCCTAGAAAGGAGTGAATAAGGACTATGTGCAATTAAAATTTAATCTAACTCAAACGATATATATATTGAAACAATACTTTTTGTTCAATGAAATACGTAGTAAATATATAAGCTAGATAGATAATATATGTTAAGCTAATAGATGAGGCTAGTAATCGAATACTATGCAAAATCTAGAATGGGGGAGACAAATACTCACACACGTAGCATGTAAGGCAAGATAACTAGATATGTGTTAGACATATTATCAAACACTATGCATGTAAAAGTAAGGGAAGAAAAACTATACACACAATTTCAAGTGGTTCGCATCCTATAGGGTTAGTTCACTCCCTAAGGTCTATTTAACTCTTATATTTAACTCTTAGGATTTGCAAGATCCTCTACTAAATTTCGTCTCTTCAACAAAGTGAGAACCTTTATTCTAAAATACCCGCCTAGGTCCGCCTAGGCGCTAGAAAATGATCAACCTGTTATATTAATAACCACCAGTTGTACAAGAGAAAAATGGTTTCCGGAAAACAAAAATAAATGAAAAGAAAAAGGTTTTGAAATAGACTAACTATTACAATAATCCGGGAAAAACGATTACAACAATCGAATAACAATTACACGGAAAGAAATGCGATTACAAGAAAACCGAATTTAAATTACACGGAAATAACAAACTTACACGGAATTAGAAAAACAAAACAGAGTCACCGTTGTTAAAAAGATATTCCGGTGTGACCGGTATCTCTAACAGAACTACAACGTAGTAGGAAAAATTATAGAGAGAAGGTGGTGAGGCAGAGTGTTTTTCTGTTGTGTTATTTTCGTAGCTGTAGAGAATGGAATGGGAGCTCTATATATAGGGGTGAGGAGTGGAATACACAAGCCTCCAGAAACGCCCCTATTAAATCCCATGATTCTCTCCCGGATATGATTTGATTGAGTTGACGTTTTGACAGCTTTGTAACCCCCACGTTTAGAATATTCTGTAACAGCTATGTTGACCTTTTGATTGCCCACGTTTTTGACTTGACTAAGTAACAGCTGCTGATATTCTTTCCCTTTAACCTTTAACGCGTGCGAGATTAGTGGAAGTTTGTCTCTACGTTTGATTTGGAGTAGTCAACCACTACTATAAGAGCTGGTACAAAATCCAATTCATTTTTCATTTTTTGACTCCCCAAACTCCCCACGACCCACGACCCACGACCCACGCCTTACGCCGTCGCCGTCGCCGGTGCCGGTGCCGGGCCGGGTCGGGCGGGTGGGTGGTGGTGGTGGTGCGCGCGTGTGGGCTAGATCATTGCTTTGCCATGTACATGATTATTGGCTATTTGAACTTAGTTAAAATCACTAAGTATAAAAATGGCTTTGAGCACTTATAACCCACCGATGTGGGAGAATGCAAAAACCATTTTATTGACTTTCTCAAATGGACCATTGGAGAGAGTATATCTCCAACAATCCCCCACACATTTGAATGTCAACACAAGGTTTTGTGAGAAGGTTCCAGAAAGAAGAATAGGTGAATTGTACTTAAGTGTCAATATCTTGCGATTTGAATTGACACGTAGTGAAGTGAGGCAACCACCGAATTCCGTTTAAGTGAACTTACTCTTGAACTTTAACGGTTATCGATCGAGACCCTCACAGCACATACTCTACCTGATTCAAGGTTATGGTCCCCTCTGACATCACCTTTTGGTTCATCAAGTCCTTCTCTAAGGACCACCCTTTAAGGGCTATGAACTAGGTGGATTTATTCGTTTGAGAGTGGTGCAAGGACGTCTCCTCAACACTCTACCATGAATATTTGGGTTTCAATGTTACCCTTGAATTCATCAAGTCCTTCTCAAAAGAACCACCACAAAGGCTATGTAATCAATGTGAGTTCAACACTCGGTACGTCTTTTTCATCAGGTCCTTCTCAAAAGAACCACCACAAGTGGCTATGAACAAGACGATTTAGGTTTGAGCCTTAGGGATGGGTAAATTACATTGACTCATTAGTCACATGTTCCCACTTAGTGGGTTTTAGTCCCATCCCCCTCGACGTCTCCAGGACTAGTCTCCTGGTTAAGCCTTTGGTGAACGGATCAGCTAGATTCTCCTCTGATCGTACAAATTCCAAGGCTATCACACCATTCTTCAGTAATTGTCTTACTGACCCATGTCTGATGCGAATATGTCTCTTTTTCCCATTATAGGCGCTATTATGAGCGACTCCAATGGCTGCTTGTGAATCACAGTGGATACATACAGGTGTGGCACTTCCTTCCCAAAGTGGCACATCCGATAAGAGACTTCTCAACCACTCAGCTTCTTGCCCAGCTAACTCTAGTGCTATGAACTCAGACTCCATGGTGGAGCGTGCTATACAAGTTTGTTTGGAAGACTTCCATGATATAGCACCTCCCCCTAGGGAGAACACATAACCACTGGTGGAGTTTACTTCGTCATTGTCAGAGATCCAGTTTGCATCACAAAAACCCTCAAGGACTGCAGGAAATTTGTTATAGTGCAAGCCTAGATCGATGGTACCCCTCAAGTATTTCAACAGACGGCGAAGTGCAACCCAGTGGTCACTACTTGGGTTATGAGTATAGCGACTAAGTCTACTTACGGTATAGGCAATATCGGGTCGAGTATAGTTCATTAAGAACATTACACTTCCTATGATTTTAGCATATTCATTTTGGGATACAGCATCCCCAACATGTTTAGATAAGTTAATGCTAGAATCATAAGGAGTATTTACAGGCGTTACATCAAAGGAATTGAACTTCTTCAGCATCCTTTCTACGTAATGAGACTGATTCAGGGTAATACCATTACTGCTTCTAATGATTTTTACCCCAAGTATCACATCAGCTTCTCCCATATCTTTCATGTCGAATCTGGAAGACAAGAAACGTTTAGTCTCATTTATAATATGAATAGTAGTACCAAAGATGAGCATGTCATCTACATAAAGGCAGATGATAACACACTCTGAATTTGTTACCTTGGAGTAAACACATGAATCAGAAGTGTTAGCAATAAACCCGTATGAAATGAGAGTACTATCTAGTTTTTCATACCATTTTTTCGGTGCCTGTTTCAAACCATACAAGGATTTTTTCAACTTACACACTTTGTCCCCTTGACCAGGGACCACACACCCTTCAGGTTGAGCCATGTAGATCTCTTCATCTAGATCTCCGTTCAAGAACGCGGTTTTGACATCCATTTGATGTATTACAAGTTCGTGAATGACGGCTAAAGCAATAAGGGTTCTTATCGTGGCAATTTTGGTCACTGGGGAATAGGTGTCAAAGTAATCTTGACCTTTCTTTTGGGTGAAGCCCTTAATAACAAGTCTGGCTTTGAATTTTTCTATTGAGCCATCGGGTCTCAACTTTTTCTTAAAAATCCATTTGCTACTAATTGCTTTGTTACCCCTAGGTAAATCGGTTAATTCCCATGTATGGTTACTTTTAATTGACTCAAGTTCACTATTAATCGCCTCTTTCCAAAAACTAGCATCTATAGATTTCAAAGCATCATCATAAGTTTTTGGGTCATCCTCCATGAGGAAGCAATTGACTACCTGTTCGTCTAATAGATCAATGTGAGAACCTTCTGTGATAAAGGATGTTATAAAGTCAGGGCCGAAGCTAGACTCAATCCTGCGCCTCTTACTTCTCCTAGGTTCTTCCTCGGGAATACTACTAGGCTCCATGGAAGTGGAGGGATTAGAAAAAACATCACAAAGAGGTACAAGATCATTAGTAGATAAGTTATCAACAGGTAAAGAAGCATTGACAGTATTTAAATCTTTCAAAGGGAAAACATGTTCAAAGAACTCAGCGTCTCTAGATTCACAAATAGAGTTATCTTCTAATGACAAGAATCTGTAAGCCGCACTATTCTGAGCGTACCCTATGAAAATTGAGTCAACGGTTTTGGGACCAACGGTGACAGTTTTAAAATCAGGTAGTTTGACTTTGGCTAGACACCCCCACACTTTTAAAAATTTCAGGTTTGGTGGAAAACCCTTCCACATTTCATACGGGGTCTTTTCTAGGGATTTATGCGGTACCCTATTAAGTACATAACAGGCTGACAAGACAGCTTCCCCCCACATGTTGTTTGGTAAACCTGAACTAATTAACATGGCATTCATAGTCTCTTTAAGGGACCTATTCTTTCTTTCTGCTATGCCATTTTGTTGGGGTGTATAAGGGGCACTTAGTTCGTGGATAATTCCATTTGTTTCACAAAACTCTTTAAGGGAATTGGAACTATACTCGCCTCCTCTATCGGACCTAAGTCGTTTGATTTTACAATCTAGTTGGTTTTCAACTTCGGCTTTATATTTTAAAAACGCATTTTCCGCCTCATCTTTAGTTTTAAGAAGATACACTTTAGTAAACCTAGAGTAGTCATCTACGAAGGTTATGTAATAAAGTTTTCCACCTCTACTAGCGGAGTTTTTAAAATCAGCTAAGTCCGAATGAACTAATTCAAGCAATTTGGTTTGTCTCGTGGTAACGGATTTAAAAGGTTTTTTCGCAAGTTTGGACTCTACACATATTTGACATTTTTCAAAGTCATCCACGTTGTTAACGGGTATTAGTCCAAGTTTTTTAAGCCTTTTAATAGACGCAACATTTAAATGGCCTAATCTACCGTGCCACGTTTGAACGGACTCAACAATATAAGCGGAATTAGATGCATTCTCATTAAGGGTTACAGTGTTTAAAACAAACAAGCCATTATTAAGGTACCCTTTCCCCACGAATTCGTCATTTTTGGTGATAAAGACTTTACCCCCCTCGAAAACAAGTTTGAGACTAACTTTATTAAGGAGAGCCCCGGAAACTAAGTTCCTACGGAGAGAGGGGACGAAGAGAACATCATTTAGTTCAAGAGTCTTACCAGATGTGAGTTTGAGGGGAACTTGACCCTTACCAAGAACAGTAGCGGTGGAAGAGTCACCCAAGTATACACACTCACCATCAGTTGCCTTTTCGAATTTCTTGAACAAGGATTTGTTTGCGCAGAAATGACGAGAAGCTCCAGTGTCAAGGATCCACTCGCTCTTATTCTCTACCAAGTTTACCTCAACCATTACCGCAGCGATGATTTCTTCGGTCTCAGTCAGATTCGCGGCAGCTTTGGGACCCTGGCCAGCTCTCTGGGGACATTCAAAAGCTTTGTGCCCTTCTTTGCCACAACAGTAACAGGCCCCTTTAGGTTTTTGAATCTTACCAGAGATCTTGAACCCTCCACCTTGTTTGTTGGTGTTGCCGCGATTCTTATTTCCCCCAGACTTAGATTTGTTGGACCCTTGTTGCTTTCCCTTCCCTTTGAACCTATCTTTGTTACCTTGGCCAGAACCTTCGACTAGATTAGCTTTGGAGGAATGAGAAGGGAAAGAGATTGACTTATCCTTTAGACGATTCGCTTCTTCGACTTGGATGTGGCTGATGAGCTCTTGGAGGGTCATTTCTTTCTTTTTGTGCTTGAGGTGGTTGCGGTATTCACTCCAAGATGGGGGAAATTTCTCAAGCAAAATGTTGGCTTGAAGAATTTCACACATCTTCATGCCTTCGGCGATTACCTCCGCGCATAGGTTCTCGTACACGTGAAGTTGTTCAGTCATGGGTTTCTGATCCGTAAGTCTAAAGTTATACCAATTCCCAGTCACGTATTTTTTCTTACCCGAATCATCAGCCCCATACTTCTTCTCGAGAGTTTCCCATATGACCTTTGCCGATTTCTCTTTGGCAAGGAGGTCAAAAATGGGATTAGTAACGTTGTTCAACATCCAGCCCCGAGCCATGGTGTTAGCTCTTTTGAACCTAGATTCGAGGGCAGCATGCCTTGCTAGCTCTTGTTCAGTATGAGCTCCAATTTCCAAAAGTGGAGGAGCCTCGACTATAACAAAGTCGAGTTCATACTGTTCAAGGCATATCATTAATTTTTGCGCCCAACGCTTATAGTTAGAACCATTAAGGGGTTCCAACTTGTTTGCGTCGAGAAGAGGCTTTGTGTTCAAAGAGGAACCAACAGCCGAAACAGGAAGAGCCATTTTCTTAAAATAACCGGTGGAAAAGAAAATGAATATCTTTTTAAATTGTTATATTAATAACCACCAGTTGTACAAGAGAAAAATGGTTTCCGGAAAACAAAAATAAATGAAAAGAAAAAGGTTTTGAAATAGACTAACTATTACAATAATCCGGGAAAAACGATTACAACAATCGAATAACAATTACACGGAAAGAAATGCGATTACAAGAAAACCGAATTTAAATTACACGGAAATAACAAACTTACACGGAATTAGAAAAACAAAACAGAGTCACCGTTGTTAAAAAGATATTCCGGTGTGACCGGTATCTCTAACAGAACTACAACGTAGTAGGAAAAATTATAGAGAGAAGGTGGTGAGGCAGAGTGTTTTTCTGTTTTCGGAATGGAATGGGAGCTCTATATATAGGGGTGAGGAGTGGAATACACAAGCCTCCAGAAACGCCCCTATTAAATCCCATGATTCTCTCCCGGATATGATTTGATTGAGTTGACGTTTTGACAGCTTTGTAACCCCCACGTTTAGAATATTCTGTAACAGCTATGTTGACCTTTTGATTGCCCACGTTTTTTACTTGACTAAGTAACAGCTGCTGATATTCTTTCCCTTTAACCTTTAACGCGTGCGAGATTAGTGGAAGTTTGTCTCTACGTTTGATTTGGAGTAGTCAACCACTACTATAAGAGCTGGTACAAAATCCAATTCATTTTTCATTTTTTGACTCCCCAAACTCCCCACGACCCACGACCCACGCCGGTGCCGGGCCGGGTCGGGCGGGTGGTGGTGGTGCGCGCGTGTGGGCTAGATCATTGCTTTGCCATGTACATGATTATTGGCTATTTGAACTTAGTTAAAATCACTAAGTATAAAAATGGCTTTGAGCACTTATAACCCACCGATGTGGGAGAATGCAAAAACCATTTTATTGACTTTCTCAAATGGACCATTGGAGAGAGTATATCTCCAACACAACCGTCCTTGAAGCGCCTAGGTGACCTATGTCGCCTACGAGGTTATAATTTGAAAGAATTTTTTATTTTATTAAATAAATTAATTTATAATATTTTTTAACATAAATAAAATTTAATACCGTCTAAAAGAAGAACGTCTAGGCACCGCCTAGGCTCCTGTCCAGGATCCTAGACGCTCGAAGGTACCTGACCGCCCGCCTAACGTCTAGCGCCTTTTAGAACATTGGTAAGAACACAAATTTTTACAACCATTTGAAAAACCCTTCAAAACAAAATTTTGTGTAATCACAACAAACTGAGTAAACTCCCTATACATAAATCACCACTAAACTCCCTATACATAAATCACCACTTTACCCGCCCTTGAAACATTCTTTGTGAATCACCAATACCACATTTCTCACACTTGTGAAATCTTCTCATATCTTCACCTACACGAGGTTCCAAATCACTATATTCTAATCTATTTGAACATCACACTTCTTACCTAGAACAAGAAAAACATTAGGGTTAAAAATAACACTAATCTACCTGCTTGCTATACTCTTAGTGAGTACTAAACAATTACAAAATATGAAAACTTTGGCTTAAATTATTTTGTGACTCTTCTTGAAGATATAACTTTGTTAATTTTAAAATATGGAGTAGAAAAGAATCACATTTATTGATATCTATATAGAGCAAACACCACCAGTCTACTTGTGATACCAAATAGTAAGTTGAATCTTTCAAGAGACCAAGGTGAGAGGTCTGATCTTTCATGCCTTGGATATTGACAAATTCATCAAATGTTGATCGGTAATCCAAATCTTTGGCATTACCAAGGTTCGAACTTTGGGTCTTATCTTGATTTCATTAGATGTCCAGACTATCCGTTGATATAGCTCTTCGGGGGCCTGGTCTAAGTTCTTGAGAATTCCATGTCAAATTGTAGCTGAAAGGTACTCTTTCTCGACACAAGTGATATGATAAAAGCAATATATCACACAACATCAATCAAAATATGGCTTTACGCCAACACCTAAGCTTATACAAAAATACACTACCCTTTTTTATATTATATTATGCATTTGACAAGTAAAATAGCCGCCATGATCAGATCCAGGTACTATAAAGTAAAAACAGTTTCTTTCATTACGCACCCATTATCATAGTACCTTTGTATAATACCTTATCAATACAAAAACTACTATCTAAATGCCTTTTTCTGGGTTGTATCAGACAACCATTAGAGAGCACTTAAATCAGATATGATGCAAAAGCAAAAAAGACATAATGAACCAGATCCCTTCATTGGAAAATACACATCTTAACCACAACTTATATCTTCATCATAGTAAAATTAAAGTGCCTGAAAATTAATACATATTTTTCCAATCATTTTAAAACAACCTCTTCTTCTACAATTTAAAACTAACAAGCATCTTCTCTTTATTTTTCTCGTTGGTTCAGGAAGAAGCTAATTAAAGATTCCCAAATGTTTTTGCCTGCTTCATGGAAGTGTAGTTCTAAGCTCTTTTCTATCAGCTCCATAACTCTGCAATCAATACCCAAATTACCCTCATATAATCTATTGCTATCTAGATTACGCAAATTCTAACATCATAAAAACTACATACCTCAGCTCCTAAACCTTTAACATAAATATTGGTGAAGAGTTCCGAGGAATCAGGCATAGGGCTTTCCTGAAAAAATAACATAAATAAAGGTATAATATTAGATGCAATTTTACTAGAAATATCAAAGTAATGTAAAATTGTACCTTTGCTTTTGCAATAGCTTCGTCAACTTGTTTTCTCACTTCTTTTTCATAATCCTTTTCAAGGAAAATCATGAGAGAATAATAAGTTTTTTGCAGAATTGAAGTTTAGACAGATAAAATCATCACATACCTTGAGCTCTTTTTCTGTAGCTATGTCATGAGCGAATATAAGTTTTCTGATCCTTTCAATTGGATCACGCTCCTGTAACACAAATTTAACATGTCAATATAGTGATAAAACACCAAAGTAAAGAAAACAAAAGCCTTAAATTAGATATTTTACAAAAGTATAAAACTAAATTAACACTAACCTGTCTTACACCAGAAATTTCATCACGTGTACGATATGTGCTCCCGGGATCAGACATGGAGTGCCCGTGGTACCTGTAAGTGTCCATTTCAAGAATCTGAACAAAATTAAGATAATTAACATTAATATGGATGAACATGATAAACACTTATGAAGTTCATAACTGAATATACTCACAATTGGTCCATTTTTCAAGGCATGCTCCTTAGCAAAAGCACATGCTTTCTTTACAGCAAGAGCATCCATACCATCTACCTGTCTCAGATGAAAAAGCAAACTTATAAGTTCTTAATATAAGTTCAATTAAGCCTTTGTATTGATAAGTAGAGTATAACATTTATACAGTACCTTTAATCCAGGGACATAATCTCCTCTCTTAAAGTATGCTGGACTCTTGGCTGCTCTCCATTCTGCAGTTCCCATACCATCTGCAAAAAGAAAGAACCAAAACTAATCAGTTTATCTACTTAATCAGTAAAAAGCATATCAAATTAACCAAAATCTTGATTCTTACAGTGATTATTTTCGCAGACTAAAATTGCAGGAAGGTCCCAGAGAGCAGCCATATTCAAGGCCTCAAATAGCTGCCCTTGATTAGCAGCTCCATCCCCGTACATGGAGAAAGTAACAGATTCATCTTTTTTATACTTCTGAGCAAAAGCTAACCCACAGCCTAGTGGAACCTGTGCACCAACAATCCCATGTCCTCCGAAAAAACCCTTTTCCTTTAAGTAAAAATGCATTGAACCTCCTTTACCTTTCGAACACCCATCCTTTCGCCCCATTAACTCCGAGAAAGCCTCAAATAGTGTTCCACCACGAGCTAAGTAAGTGCAATGGTCACGATAAGCAGTAATGATTGCATCTTTTTTAGTGATTGCTGCTTCCATACCTACAGCTACAGCTTCTTGACCATCGTACAGATGGCAAAATCCACGGATGAGTTTTGCTTTGTAGAGAGAGTCGGCGGCGATCTCCATACGGCGCATCAACGCCATGTCTTGGAAGAACTTCATTAACTCTGCTGGATTTGTTTCAACGGTACGAGATGGTGGGTCGATGTTGTGGCCGGTGAAAGGGAGGGAAGTTTCAAGTGTGATGGTGGTGGTGGCATCAATTGAAAGGTTGCGTGTACAGGGTAAGGCGGCGGAGATGCGTCGTAGGTAATTGACACTCCGCTGAGTTGATAGAGCCATCTCGATTTGGTTGGCGTTTCTGGAAAATGAAAAATGAGATGGGTTGGTGAAGAGTAGGGAGGTACTGAAGAACAGTATAAGAAGTTCGAGATTGATAATAATTGAAATAATTTTCACTTTTTTATTTTTGTAAATTATTGCAAATGCTCATTAGGAGGGTAAGATAAGATATTTTAAGTTTTTTGAATTAATTGACGTGTTGGTCATCTTTTTTTTTTTTTCTTTTTTTTCCGAACGTGTTGGTCATCATCTTGATAGATTTTACGTTATAAAATAATATATCTTTAAAAAGTGTTTATGCACATAAAACCATGAAATTTTCAAAAATTACTTTTCAACACCAAAATTTTAAAAAAAAACAAAATAATTAACAAAAATATTTTAAAACTTAGTCAAAATTTAAATTGTAAGGATTTTCTTCTCTTTTTTTACATAGAGCCACTTTTTAGACTCAGTGTTATTGACACGATTCAAACTTGTATCGCCTAGAAGAATAATCAAACTCTGGCCAGTTGAATTAACCCCAACTGGTTTAAAGATTTTGTTTAAATCTAAATAAAAATAAATATTTAAAACTTAATACAAAATTATCCAATATTTTTTATATAATTTATTAATATTAAATTAATTTTCTTACATATATTATATGAGTAATCAATATAATATATATAGTTTTTAATTTATTTAATATAAAAACTCAAATTTATATTTACTCAATTGGTTTCGATAATGTTTTGAAAACCCTATCTAAAGAACGGGTTTTTAAATTGGATCTTTAAATTTAATTTTTAAAAATATATAATAAAGACATCATTGGTCATGCTACGACCAAAGAAAAAAATTTAAAATGTTTATGCATATAGTAATGTTATATAAACCCTTTTTATACCACTTTCATACTATCCTTTATATGGTATGATGTATGGTAAGAACTTCTTTGGAAGGAGAATGGTGGGCGGTTCTTTCTGTTAAGAGGAAAGCTGCCTCTCGTAATTTTTGGAGTGTCTCCTTTTACTCTGATAACCTTGAGTTAGTTCAAGGTATTTCAAGAATCACAGGTCTTCGATGGCAAGTTTACCCCCTTATTGTCGAAATGAGGAACTGGCTAATTAAATTTCCTACTTAGAAAGTTATGTTCATCAGTTGAAATTTAAATGGTGTTGCGGATCTTCTAGCAAAATGTTCTCGGCGAAATATTAACCTTGACACATGGGAGGATTTTACTTTTTTAGGATCTTTTAATTTTCTCAACCTTATGTACAAATAATTGTTATTTGATTTCTTCTGACAAAAAAAATTATATGGTATGATAAAATAAATTGTTAATTTACTTATTATCTCAATCTAAATTTATTTCATTTCAAATCAAAACGTACCACATAAAAGGGTGGTATAAGGATGGTATAAAAAATGTGGTCTATAACATTACTCGCTTATGCATATGTGTGTCAATAGTTGATCATTTTACGATTTTGTTAAAAAAACAACGCACAAACCATGTATCGATGATTGTGAATATCACGAATAGTGAAGCGTATTTACGACTAAACGATCCAAGATGATCGAGGACCCATGCGGTAAGATGAGTGGCACTTAGCACCTTATCTCCTGGAAGACCAAGAGGTATGTCATTGCATAGTACAGAGTCGTACCCCCAAAAGGGTATCGCTTCGATTACATGTCCATCTTTTTGAATTTTGTCTACCTTAGTAAGCACCTATAAATACCCCACGCATAATGTGAAAGATGTACTCATTCTTTTGTCACTCTATTATCTACCACTTATTTGATATATCCATATATATTGACTTGAGCGTCGGAATGTCATGGGGACCCTTATTAGACCTAACCAACTTTGTATTCAGGAGACAAGGTTGACACATATTATAGGTCGTGGACACCTAGATCTCAAAGCCATCAAGCTTATCTAAGAAGTTACTCATCACTCAAATGAGATCCTGCTGCAAGGCGCACTTAGAAACATGCTCAAATTACTTTGAAGATACATTTGGTAGATCTAAGGCGCTATTTTATCTTATTTAGTTGTAATAGTAAATTTGATAGATTTTTTATTTAAAAAGTCGGCATGGTATGTGGAAATGATTTTGGTCTACTAGAGATTCCAATTTAAAAACTTGAGGAACATCATATGCTATAGCAAGAGACAAAGGAGTTAACTGTTGTCAACGTGAGAATGACACGGAAGAAATGAAGCGACTACCACCATAAGTGCCACCGGCTGACCGAGTGGATAAGCTTCCTAACCAAAAGCATTCAGGGGAAATTGGTGCCCCACGAAAATGTGTTGGTCATCTTTATACTAATTGTTAAGAATCTAACCTTAAGGGTACGTATTAATATATATTTAATATTCATAAATGTATTTGTGTGGCTAAACATCGATCCTCGTGAAATAAAACCCTTCATCGGCAGAGTGATTCGTTTCAATAGCCAATAATGTCATACATACACTTGGGTAGGTAGAGCAGACACTATGCATATTATACAATACCATATTAGCCTAAAGGTTATATTTTTATTAATGGACAGTGACAAAATAATACATCTTGAACATATCTGATCTTATGATGAAAGTGATATTGGTAGTGTGATTTGTAGTTTCAAGGAAGTATGAAGACAATAGAGAAAAATAAGAATATGATAAATGAGAATAGCCATATAGATGAAGATTGAGAAGATAAGTTAGAAGAATATGATGCTTGGAGCTAGAATAAGATTGAGTGAGTGCTTAAAGATGAAGAATGGTACTTGAGAAAATATGCTTGAAGCTCTAAGAAAAATAGGAGGTTAAGAAGATTGATAAGAGCATGGGTAATGAGGAAAAAAATCAGAAATAGAGAACTAGACCTCTAAAGAGTTGAAAATCGAAATGCCTAATGTGGCTAGTGTTAGAGATGAAGAAGGATGAGAATACCAGAACTTTGAAGTGAAGATGAGACGAAATCCGTAAGCCCATTGGAGTTGAGAAGAAGCCACACCCAGATCTCTGAATCACGATATCTGGAATGCCTAAACCATTGAAGATTGGAGCCAAGACGAGCTGAGTTCGGAGCTCTGAAGCTAGAACTAGGCTAAATGCCTAAACTTGATGGAGAATGGATTGAGAAGACGAAGATCAGATTACTGAGCTAATGAGATCGGATTCCCTATGCACATAATCATCAACTTGGGGATTTGACCTAAACTGAATGTCTAAACTTTTTAAGTCAGGTATGTGATAGGTTAAGGATAACGGGTAGAAAGGACACAATAAGTCGTTGGTGTATAATTTGTCAAGTAGTTGTTTGAGCCACATCATAGTGTATCCGACCTAAAAGACACAAATGTCCGCAGATTAAATAATCAGCTAACTTGAGAGCAACACGTGCACAAATATGTTGGAGTATTTTTCGCATATGAACAGATACATTGTGTGACTCCATTAAGTGGCTCTTTCGCTCTACAAATTCAAAACTTGTCAAGTTATCTTCAAGAGAATCCCAAAGAACTTTTGTAATCAACTCATGTAAGAGATTAGTGGATAAGCTAGGTAGATAAGGGTTAATCATAAAGCCTAGGGTTTTTCTCAAGTGGTGAGGATGTTCTTACATGTACTAAAGAAGGATGAGTTAGATATTATGTAGGAAATAAACATAGCTTGAAGGCTTCACAGGGTATGAATTGGTTGATTGAGTTAGAGATTGTCTACTAGTCCATGATTGGTAACACGCAAGAAAAGGCTTCACATGCTTGTGAAGTGTTACATCGAGAGTGGAGATTGTCCGCTTGGTTTCCTAGTGTTTACGACAAGACTAGTGTAGTCCCTTAAGGAGATTTATAAGAAGATGTAAAGGTTTGTGCTCTCACCTTTAAGAGACACGAGCAGTTATAGTGGAGAAGATTGAAATACTAAGGGTGCATAGACCTTAGGCAGTGGTCTAGTGGAGAGGGTATAATAGTCCATCACTCTCTAGTTAAACTCACTCTCAAACTCTTTCCTATTTGCTTCATTAGCCTGGATAAGTTGGTTTGAGAACTTTACATCCTTTCCCTTAGCCTCAAGCACTCTTCTCTCGGAACCTGTGAGCTTGGATCTATTACTGCTTACCTGAGAAATAACTTTATTCTTCTCAGTTTTAAGAGAGGTGTCCCAGGATTGGAGGTTGGTCACAACCTTAGAAAGGCTTTGAAGAGGCAAATAAGTGTCAGTAGAAACTATGACATCGTGGATGTCCCGATAGTAAAAACTTTCACCTGGGTATCCTCTTACTACCTTTGCCTAGCTTAGTTGAAGGAGACCAAAAATACATGTCTTGCGCTTCTGAGCACAAGTGTGGGTAGAGTGGGGAGATGTGGAAACCGCCTGAAGTTGATTGCCTTTGCGAAGAGATGAAAAATTTATAAGAATAAGTGTGAAGTCTTGAAAGAAGAAGGCAAAAAAGAACAAAAAAGGAAAAAGGAAAGTATTTCTTGGGATATCGGCGGCGGAAAGAGATGAATCCACCCCGAGGACAAGATCTACCAAGGGTAAGTCTACATCTGGATATGCATCACTAGAATCAGACTCCATGTTAATATTAGTGGGACTCATATACTCGGGGTACATCCCCAACTAAAAAATGTTTAGCCTAGTTGTAGCCTTAGTAAAAGGATAACATCGATGAGGATATCCCATGACTAGATCCCACTCATGAACCGTAGCTCAGAGTTTGTTCAATTGAACAATAATGACCTTATCAGTCTGGGTATCGAGGCACGAAGTGGTGTCTTCCATTGAAGCCTTCTCCCACGCACATCTGAAATCCGATAGCCCACCCTTAACAACCTTAACACAAACCAACATATTATTCCAACCTTTATGACTAGAAGGAAATTTCTCAGTAAGTCAAAAAAAACATTTCGCCTGATGACGAGAAAACTGATACCATCTGAGACCATTTTTCATCAACTTATACACAACTTAACACGTTGTGATCCCAGTATATAAGCATACCACAGTCGGCCAAGCATTTGTAGCCAGCTGCTTGGACAGATACCATAATAATCCAGAAATTAAACAATGAAGGGACAGAAGAGGATATTAAGACCCCATTTAAGGGCATGTATAAATATCCATCTCCCTCTGCATAGGTTGGCAGGCCCGTTCATCAGGAGAAGGAAGGAAAACCTTGATATCGTAAGCAATATCACCTTGATCAAGGACTTCCAAAAACTTATCAACTTCAAGTTTGTAGGGGAGATCATCCAGGTCCTAAGGAAATGGCGTAGACAATCATGGAAGCCGAGAAAATTAAATGAGGGTACGGATATAAAAGTTAAACAATTGGTCTACGCTTGAGCCGTTAGCTAAAGACTTCGGTATTACGCCTGGGGAAGTACTTGTATCTCCATGTCCCATACAGAATTTGTTTTATCACTCCCATATGAGGATATATGCCTATAATTAGACGAATATGACACGTAATCGATTGAAGATAAGGACACTTCCCTTTAAGGGGAAGGAATCTGGCTGAAAGACCCATCGAAAATCTCGTCCTCGGAAGCCAACTATGAAAAGAGGTCCACCCCAGTATTCCTCTTCTGAATACCCGAATCGATGCTCTGAGTACACATTAGATCAAGAAAATAAAATAAGAGAAGTAGAAGGGTTACCTGAGAAAAAAATGTCTGGGGGAATATGTCGAAAGTGCGCCAAAAGAAAACCCGAGAGTAAAAGTTAAAAAGTAATCAAAGACGGTGGAAAAGAAGAGGGTGTGTGTATACTTAAGAAGGGAAGAAATTCAAATTCCAAGAAAACCCATCATGTGAAAAGAGGTCGAGTAAAGAAGCGACACGTAAGGAAGAAGCGAATAACCGTCCAAAATTTGGTGGGAAAATACTATGGAAAAGACCAAAACAACTGAGGGGCACAAGGGTAGCCTAATAAAATAATCTGGTCAGTCGTTGAAATTACCCAGCCTCGGGATCAACCCTCGACGCCAATAAAGGAAGTCAACACAATCAACGGGAGTTACGCCTTAACCGGTCAATAGGATCGGGGGAAAATTGACTATTCTCTCCAATACCCTTGGTTAGGGATGAGCAAATGAGAACAAAAAAACCCAAACCAAACTAGAAACCCGAAAAAAAAATTGAACCAAAAAAACCGAAAACCAAATGGTTCGATTTTCAATTTCAAAATCCGGTTTATTTTTGTTTGGTTCGGTTTACTGATGTCACCCTATTTGTGATGATTTAATCTTAGTTGAAGACATCATTTTAGGTGTATTTATTAGGATATAGGTCGATTTTCTCATGATTTAGTACACTTTCCTATTTCGTGTCTTGATTTAATTATTTATTATTTTTAGAGCATATTGGGTTAATTTTTTTGTTAATTGTGAAGCTTTAAAGATATATGGTAATTAATTAGATGCCAAGTAAATTCTAAGAGATAAGGGAAAGAAGATAAATATGGAAATTGGAGATAAAGGAAAGAAATTTAGAAAAGGAAAAGATAAAGTTGCCAAATAAATCTGAATTTCAGCAGCTACGAACATAAAAGTGATCATAACTCAAGATTGGCTAGGAATTTGGAAGAATTGTCTGAATCAAAGTTATAGAGCTTTCCGAGACGATCAGTTTCAACTATTAGAACGAGTCAAACGGATAAGTATTGAAGGAGTTACGGCCAAAACAAAAAAGCACCAGAATCTTACCTTTTCTATATTTTAGGGTTACGAATTTGAGTTGGGCTAGGAGTCCAATACTTATCTTCTACTCCACGAAACGTTTTAGGATTTCCTATACCCTAGAAATACACCCTCTTATCAGAAGAAATACATCCTTGGCAAACCTTAAGGCAAGAGGAAGCTTACATCACAAGAAGAGAAGTCTGGAAGGAGCTGAACAGCATTATCATGTCTTCTTCAACCTTTAAATTTGTTATTTCTTTCATTAGTATGAACTAAATGATTTCAGCTTGAGATTTAGCATATATGTATGAACCCTAGTTCTTTCTATCTGATTTGGGATATTATGTTATTTAATTTGAATTCATGTTTTATTCTCTGTTTATGTGTTTTGATGTATTGTCTATTTTCCTTGCTAGTGCACGAGTATATGATTACCTTAATAGTAGTTAGATGGTCGCCCTGAATGGGTGTTTAACTATTGAAACACCACATAACGTCTAGAATAAGGATTTGGTCCTGACAACTCCAGCCTAACTAGATAGTCATTAGGGTTTGTTTTAATCACCATATCACCAATTGAAGGAATTGTTTGCTTAGGAACCTAGTGGCGTAGGATAACCCTATTTTAAACTGCCTCGTGGTTGTGTCGTAGCCTACCTATTCTCTCTCCGGGTGTAGGTAGGAATTTAGAATCCTGATTATTGCAATACTACATGATTCACCCTTACATGTTAGAATAAACAAGACTAGTGGGGATTACTTGCTAATTTCTCGAGCTAAACTCTCATACTATCTGTTATTTGCTTATTTACTTTTCTTGTCTTTAGTTTCTTAGTTTAATTTTTTATTTACAAAAAACCAACAAAAATCTCTTTAGTCTTTTATTTTTCTGCGTATTAATCTGATTTAGCTTTCATATCTGCACTAGATAAATTGCATAAGTTCTTCATAACTTTCGTAGTCTCTGAGGAACGGATTTTATTTATCAGTAAAACTTGCATACGTCATGTATACTTGCAAAACCGTGCTTAGCCTAGGGTGTCTATTTGCGTTTATTTTATCTATTATTTTATCACACCTTAGGCGATACCATTTACTATGCAAAAACCGAACCAAAAAAACCAAATAAAAACCGAATCGACGAAGGAAAAAAATAGAGAATGTGAGAATTTTTCTATAAGAATTATGTGTGAGAAAACTAACTGAGAATTTTTCATCTACGTGTAATATTTTGTTTTACTATTTTACGGTGTTATTAGCGAGAATTTTTTTATATCACTTAAGATTATATTAGTAAGTGTTAACTTGATTGGTTTTATTAATTATGATTGTATGAATTTGGGAGTAATAGTTTGAATTTTATAAACTTATTTAATATTGTAAATTACGATAATTGTTATTAGAATATGTAACATAATAGTATTAGAATATTAGCCGATATTTGATCATGTATTTAAAGAAATTGTATGACAACAATTATTGGTCAAGCATCTAAACACGTAGCGGCCCAAAGCGAACCAAAACGAACCAATTTGGAACCAAAAAACGAATGTGAAACCAAATGCGAACCGTCTGGTTTGGTTTTTAAATTACAAAAAACCGAAATATTAGGTTCGGTTATGGTTTTGGCCATAAAACCAAAACAAATTGAACCATGCTCACCCCTTCCCTCGGTATTGGAGGAAAGAGAAGAAACAAAGTGCATGATTACAAACAAAAGAATAAGGAAACAAATATTCAGAAGCTAAAATATACAACAAAAGGATAAAACAATAGGTCTTTATTACAGGAAAATAAATATTACAAAAAGATGTCAATTACAAAAAAGTGGAACATATTTAGGCTTTACAGCTTCACTATCGATAGAAACATTAATGGGCAGGGAGTAGATTCTGAAGAAACCTCGGGATCCACTGAAGGTGGTTGAGGGTTTGCTCGTTGAAAACCGCCATATAAGATGGGTAACAGACCCTCACGTCGACCAAACATCTCTTATATCCACTCCTTGTCTCGCTGAAGAATCCGTCATCGAACAAGCCCGACATATCCCCTCAGAAACTATCTGATGACCTATACTCAGATATGACCCCGAGCTAAATAACATTCACATTATGCATTGATACAATTTACCTCTTCTTGAAGTTTTTTTGGCTATTTGTGCAAAGTGTTTGCCTCGGAATAATGATCTCTCTAAGATTCTAACAAAGTAGTCTTGGTTAAACGAAGCTCTTCACGATGAGTATCTGCCTCAACGCGCAACTTAGCATAAGTGTAGGATGACATTTTAAATTGCGTCTCACAGTTGTAATGGGTAAACAATAACCGGTCAAGTCCAAATGATAAATCTGTCACACTGGTAAAAAAATTCCTAAGATTATTTATAAGTCCGCCTCAACAATCAAGATTAGTCGTAAGTCTAAAATAGACTCTGTAATCAAGACTATTTATAAGTCTGACATAGCCTAGGCAATCAAAGTTATTCGTAAGTCCGACGTAGCCTCAACATTCACATGTTATCCCAAAAGCCTGACATAGTCTCAGCAATTAAATATTTTTCTCACGAAAAATCCGCAAATATCAACCCATGATGCTGACACCCTCTCGGAGATGCGCTCCAAAAAAATTGTTGTGTCAACATTCAAGGGGAATCCATCATAAACCCGACTTAGACTCGGTAATCAACCTTTTCCAAAAAAGAACAACGTAATTATTTGCCTCTTCAGTAACGAAGCATAAGGAAAGACAAACTAAGAGGGCTACAGGGTGGATTTGATTTTGTATCGGCGTAAAACTAAAAGAAATAATGAATTCCTTTTTATCATATCTAGGCAAAGTATATTGATCGCACAAATTCAAAGGGGTAGTGATAAGGCAGAATATAACGATGATACCTAGAAGTGCCTGAAAAGACTTAGAAAAACCAAACTGAGGAGGTGATCAGAGGGATGGGCGCAAGGAACGTCTGGTGAAAGGGAGAGAAATGTCAAACTTTTCCTGGACATACGTCCCGAGTCACCCGAGGCCACATCTAAGGGGAATTGTTTAGTATAGACCGAACTTCACAACCACTCAAAATGTGCACTCATCCTCACCTAATATTACGCATAATGTCAGCGCTTTGCGCACCTCTTCAAAATTATAAATACTCCTTCTGTAGTAGAAGTTGGTACGCTCTGAATATCCCATAAACTTCCCACTCTTTAAAACCGTTGTGATTATTTTACAGTTGACATAAATCTTCTTAACTCACCAGGTTAAGTAAATCCCAATCGCAACAATGCTAATATTGAGCGTCAAAGTGTCATCAGAAGCACACCTCCCTTTGGTCCTAGTGTTTTTCAAGATAACTCGACGCAACAATTAAAGTCTCTAGTAGGGAAGATAAAGCTTCTCGACGGTGATCAAGAGCATGGAACATTGTAATTAGTACAATTCCCTAAATAGATTCCTCATTTGGATCGATGGTCTTTATATCGAATGCTAAGTACCTCATGGATGGATCTAGGAAGACGCCTCCCACCGGAGGAATCACGGTAGGTGGAAATCTTTGTAAGGATTCCGAGAGACTAAGGCCCCGTTTGGTTTGTGAAAATAATAAGTATTTTCTGTTTTAATTTTCTATGTTTTTCAAAATACTAATAAAAACGTGTTTAGCTAGACAAAATGAAAACAGTTTTCTGGAAAATTAAATGAAACGGTGCTATATTAGAGAACGTGAAATCGACGTTTTCTATATTTTTTGAAAATATTGATAACAAAAATGAAAATTATTTTCTGAAAATATTGAAAACAGAAATGAAAATTATTTTCCGAAAATATATTCTGAAAACGAAAATAGAAAATATTTTCACAAACCAAACATGACCTTTTTTTTTTTGGTCTAAACGCTTATATTAAAACTCTAACAAACATTACAAAATAACTTAGTCAATCCCTGAAGGGGATGCATCAAGGCTAATTAACTTAGTTAATTCTAGAGAAATTGGGTTGTTGCCGAAATCAAAATCATCACCATACGACAAATTCCTGCACACCCAATCCGCTACCCTAATTAACCGTTGATTAAATCTATCTCTTGTAACGACATTTTTACTTATTTCAGACTAAGTTCTCAAATCGAGTATTCTAGTAACGTGACTATTTTTACTCTATCACCAAAACACCATAATTTAGTAAAGCTTGAAATCAACTAGTTGTTATGAAATGTAGAACATAGAAATAGATACTCCCTCCCTCTCATATCTTACATAGTCCTTAAAATAGTTGTCGCGAACAAATATTCAGTTTAAAATACCCGACATTTTTTCAAGACACTTTTTGAAACATATATTAGTTATAGAGGAATTTTTTTTGTGGAAATTTTTTTTGTTCAATAGTTGATTAAAATTGAGTAGCTACCTAAGGGAGTTACAAACACCTCAAAACAACTAAATCGCCAACCTCTGTCCAAGTGATTCTTGCAACAAACACTTAACCAACCCAACAATACCACACCTAGGTAAGAAAGTGTTGCTTGTTTTCTCCTTTCTCCTGGACCAGAAACAGTAGCTAGTTATTGATCAACCAAAACTACCCCTAAAACCTACATATACCAACAAACCCTTCTGCAACTCGCCTAAACCAGATCCAGAAACAGTAAACGGAGCAAAAGGTGATGATAGCCTTGGAAACTATCCCACTGAGTTTAAATTAATAGCAGCAACAAACTGACTGGAAGATGACACAAGCTTAAAATGTTTGAAAGACAATCACAACTAACAAGATGGATCTGGCTGGGGGTGTGAAACAAAACGCACTCAAGATTAATATGTTCAAAAGACATGTATCGGGAAAAGGTACCAAAAAATGCAACAAGACAAACTAAAAGATGAAATTAGAAATAATTCTAACAAATATTAAAAGCAATCCAAACTTTTCATAATACTATTGAAATGTAAATTATAAACTAGAAAAACTGTCACAAGCAATTGCAAATACAACTTTTAGCTTCATATTAGAATCTAACAAAATATGTAGCTTAGATGATTCCAATCTTGTTTGCAACATCCAAAGCATCAAAATCAGGAGTCAAACGAACATATGCCTTCTTGGTACCATCAGGCCTGTTATACAGAAACAGGAATATTAATCAAACAGCACAATAAACATGAATATAATTGAAGAGTGAGCTATTAATATTTTTTTACCTGATCAAAGTGTTGACTTTCTTAGTCTGAATATCGTACATTTTCTTCACAGCAGCTTTGATTTTCTTCTTATCAGCACGAATGTCAACAATGAAAACAAGGGTGTTATTGTCTTCAATCTTCTTCATCGCTGACTCAGTGGTCAAAGGATACTTCAAAATCTGGTAATGGTCCAACTTATTCCTAGGAGGTGCACTGATACGTGGGTACTTTGGTGTTCTCTCTTTTGAGAAAGTCTTGGGCCTGTGAAAAGTAACCTTGGTTCTGATCTTTTGTGCCTTCTTCTTAAAGGTTGATGCCCCTGATTTCACAGCCTTAGCCGTCTTCAAAGCCTGACCTTTCGCATCAGCTTTCTTCGTCTTCGAAGTGTCAACTGTAAAATCGCAAGTTCATTAGATCTTCGAACTAAACCCATGATTAGATTGGCGGAAAATGAAAATAACAAATAAGGTTTATTTTGATGCAACAATAAGATTTCATTGACGCCCATAACAAAAATAAGCAGCTTTAGAAAGAATTTATACACATTCATGGATAATAAACGTATTAGTGTTAACAAAATCCCTGAATTCAATTATGAAACAACAACTGAAAAACTATTTCAAATTCTAAAAAATTATATGATCTTAATAGTTATTATACAAGCACATGTACATGTTTATCAGAATAAAAAGGCATAAAACATTACCTTTAGCTGGAGACATTGCTGATCTGCGGCTACTTTTAAACCCTACCTAATCAGATAAGAAAATGGTTAATAAATATACGAAAAATTCCAGAAATTTGAGTGACATACATACACAAATATATTGAATTAAATCTGGGAAGTGAAATAAGAACCAACCTTGGAGGAAGATGAAGAGGAAAATGACGCAGGGGCCAACTACTAAGAGGTGGTTAGGGTTTTGAAGAATATAGGTCGAACAAGGGCTTCTTCGATATATAATGGGCTTTTGAGCCGATTAAAGCCCAACTATTTCATGCTTCGACTTTGGCCCGACAGCTAAAATGTGTGCCCATATTTTTTTATTCTGGTTTTTCATTCATTTTTCTAATAAAAATTTAACAAAGAGAAAGTAAAAAGAGGTTAGAATTTTTTTCCTAAATTACTTGATTTAGCGTCGATTTTAATTTTTAGTGTTCACGATTCTTTAATTATGCTTCACAAACCTCTTCTGAACAACAAAAAAGGCTTCCTAGGATGATCTAGACCCCAAAGTTTTGTCTAAACTCACGTCATATGGACAAACGCGGATCTTCGGTCTCTTTTGAGCATGAATAACCTCACGTTATTTAATAAGTCACGGAAAAATGGTTTTTGTGGAACTCCTTGGGATGGTTCTCAAGGTCTGTTGGAGCTGGGCCTTTTGGAGAAAACCTTTAGGTTGGAATTGATGAGGAGAGAGGAGCTTAGCACCAAGCTTAGACCGCTTATTGAGGGACTGAAGACCATCTCACAGCAGCCCTATTTCACACTAAGTGAAGCTCTTATGGTCACTTGTTCACCCCCAGGTGTGTTATAATAAATTAACATCAGAGAGGGTGACTTCCTACAAGTGTACGGGTGGTTGACAAGTAAAAATTTGATAAGTGAGTGTTTATCGTCTACACATGGACTATCAATGTAGAAAACTGTGCTTCAAATAGTGTAAATATGTAGAGATTGTAATAAGAAAAAGGAAATGGTAAAAACTTAAACAATAAAATATTTATTTGGTTTTCAATGACTAAAGACTAAAATAATTAAAGTGAAAAGATTAAAACTAATAATCAAAGTAAACAACTAAGTAAACAAAAGAAGAATTAAAGGATCGGAGAGTTGCTTGAGAAATTGATAGTATTCCCTAATGCTGCTAGTTTAATGGGTTTATTGATAAAGGTGAGTTGGTAACTTTGCATTAGCCGGGTATCTAATATCTCTCTAACTCCCCTCAGGGTAGCTTAGAAATCAATCTCAACACAACTAGGGACTTAGGTAACGACACACTAGGTTGTGTCTCAATGTAATAATTCTAACCCTATCGACCATCTAGCTAGGCAAGCCCGCCAGGATCCTTACTGCACACTAGACGTCTATATGTTATTTTGGCAATCAAACCTCCCTACTTCGGGTGTTAACTCGATTACTAGGGCTACTCACTATTTGGCCAGAACACAAGTAGTATTAAACCAAACGTATAGTCAATGGAATAAAATCAGTTTGTTCTCAATTAAATATATGTCCCAAATTCAATAAAGCAATTAACTAGCTAAGCATAAGTTCTTACTTAAGCAACCTCAAGTAATGAGGGTTTACTTCATACTTAAAGAAATAAAAATATAAAAACTAAAGACAAAATCATAATTAAAATAATAAATACATGATAGTTACTCTTACAGAAGAGATGATTCAATGAATGGTTGGGAAAGAAACGTTGGGTTTTGTGGAAAAACCCTTTTTTCTTCTCTCCCGCTTTTCTGCTCTTGCTCCCTTGTAAAATGTGAAATAATGTGATAACCTTTGATATGGATCTGCTACAAGACTTATATAATAGCTAAAAAATGTTTTGGCCCCTTTGGCTCACTTAATTAGGTTTAAAAGGGCCCAAACTGTTTTTAGCTAAAGTTAGACTAGTTCGAGTCACGGTAGAAGCAAATGACATGAGTTCTTCATCTTAACTCTGAAATGAAATTTCGTCACTTCCCACGCGACACTGACTTCAAGTTCTTTTTGAATCAAAAGGAATCTGGTCCAAAGATCTTACCATAATCAGTGGTGAGTGGAAAATGACGCTATGATTTCTCCAGCAAAAGCTCTAACTTTCTAAAGTGACTCTAGGCTCAAATTATGCCTTGGCTTGGGGTTTATATTGTCTTGTTGACTTCTTATATTCATCTTGACACCTTGTATCAACCATGTACCTAAAAGCTACACAATTAACACACAATTAAGGCACAAAAGCTCTATAACCAAAATGTTAGGCAAAAGTACAATATAGCAAATATTAGGGAAAAAATCCTCACTTAGGCCCTATAAACTCCTAAAATAATGTCTAGTGAGTGGATTAATATATCACAAAAAGAGAGATATCAAGACCCCCAACTCAAAGTTTTGTCGTCGCGACAAAATAGAAAGTGAAACAAAGTTTAGAAGGGTTTAAGTCTAGAAAATAAAAGAAGAGAAAAAAGTACAAAAGTAATCAATGACACTAAATCATTAATTCTAACGAGAACCATATAGTAAAATTTACAAACTAAATCAAATATACACTTATCAAATAAATAACACATATTAATTTCAAGATTAGATTAGATTTTCAATGCACAAAGGATAGTTTTTTCTCTTAGTTCGCTATGTAGGCTATTGGGTGTTCCTCGACACTCACATAATTCTAAGGTCCATTTAACTACTCAAAATTAGTTCAAAAAGCTTCTTAAATGTCATAGTCAAGAATCCTAAGGTCTTTAAGGTTGTAATGTTAGCTTAGAGTAGGTGTGATTGTATATTTAGATAATTTAGAGTGAGCTTTTGGCTATCTCCTCACTAGCCATCAAAGAGTCGTCCTAAAGCTTGACTTATTCTCAAAGGTGTTCTCGCTCAACACAACTATTTTTGATGCACTTGTTTGCATCCCCAATAACCCAATTGAAACCTTTTATGATCACCTAAAGAAATCCCACTTTGCCAATCCTATTGTGTGTGTGTGTGTGTGTATATATATATATATATTGCAAGTAGCTATGACTCTCTTTTTTATGTGAGAAGTCATGCTACTATGTTTCTTTTCTTTTCAATATATATATTTTTCTTCAAGTCTCTTTATTTTTTCCTTTACCCCGACAAAGGGTTACAATATATAAACAAGTGACAAAAAACCAAGTACATAGCACAAAACCCACCCAATAATATTTCCCATAACCACCACCTCGAAATCAAACTCTAAGACGGGTGGCAAAGTATCAAGATTCGAGTGCGAGTCCTATGTAAAAGTCCTATAATCTAATATGTACTGCTTGTAATGTGGCTAATAAAAAGGCTTAGAAAGGCAAGAGGGGGTTGAGACCGATAACATAGCAATAATAATTGGACAACAAGCTAAAAGGCACAAAAGGTTAAACAAAGAACCACCTTTATCAAGTTTTATCCTATAAAACTTAGTTCTTACCTCTAGCACTTTCATTGAATGGTTTATCTGCTAGTTTGGATCTCAAGTTCTACACACCATTCATGCTCCATAAGATCAAACTTACTTCTACCACATTGCACACTAATCTTTTCCTTACTTTTAATGTGTGTTTCATGTAAACATTTTAAGCATATACAATACAAGTTCATAAACCTACTATCATTAACTCACTAAAATTCCGCTTAAAAGTTACATCCACTAGATTCTACACCAACATCCATACTTATTAAAAATAAAATAAACACATAAAAGTGAGGATGGGAACGACGGATCCCCACCCTCCTCTTAAAGCTGAGCTGTGAGATCCACGACTCGAAACAGACTCGATAAAATTAAAGATAAAAAAGAGAGAAAATATACTCTTGAGACTATTGCCTCACGTGACCAACATTCAAGATGGAATGCGGTGGATCCTTTGCGGTGTCGCGCCTTATTTTCTCCAGGCTTGTCATGATGTGCACTTGATTGTCTTTGATTAGTGCCACATCATTGGCAATAAGGCTTTGAGCTGATTCAATTCAATTAAGTTATCCACTCACCTTCACTTGCCAAGAAAGCTTTTTCGATTGTGCCCTTCTCAAAATATCTGTGATCCATGCATCATCCAAGATGGTACTCGTCTCTCTCTCTCTCTCTCTCTCTCTCTCTCTCTCTCTCTCTCTCTCTCTCTCGCTCTCTCCAATTTTCACATATGCCTTCAGCAATAGGCTAGTGATCAGAGGGAACTTCAATGTAAATATTTTCTTTGGCTCCACTATAAATCGCATGACCACATCAAAAACCACTCGTGCTGCATCTACTTATTCCTCTATCATAACACAATTCATAAAGATGGGGGATTTTTGAAGTACATCTGCCGTTCGAGCGTTTCCGAAGGTTGAGGGGGCAAGGAAGTTGTACCAGATATTCATATCAGGTTGAAGGAACATGTAAGGCCAAGATGTTTTCAACTCCTTTTCTTCCTTATCATAATCTAGCACCAACTCCTCACTAAACACATGTCCATGTAATTGGTTCCAATCGAAATTCTCGATTTCCTTCACCGCTTTTTCATACTTGCATGGTCCAACCAATTTCTTCAACTTGAAGTGGATATGAATTTCTTCAACTGTGAAAAGAACTAACTTACCTCAAATGAAAACTTTTACCTTGCTATCTCAACTAAATAGGCCAATATAAAACTCTCTTACTAGCTCAATATTCAAAATCAAATTCCCCGTCATGAATGTCTTCCAACCCAATATTTCCCCTTTCTCAATAAATCTTCTATATTCACCTTTTCCTATTTCTTCTGCAAATTTTTGCTCGTTTGTGAGTGTCAAAGTAGGCATGATTTGCATTGCAGTAGCTTCTAGGGCCCTATAAGTATCGATCTTGTTGGGTAAAGGCATCTTGACTTGGAGAGGTTGTGGTGTCTTCTCTTTTGAAATCTTAGTAGCTTGTTCTTAAACACTCAAATCCACAAAAATTGGTTCATCTCTAGTCACATGACTTGGATTACACTTTTTCTTCTTTGTCTTACTCAAATAAACCTCAAGTGGATTTCTCTTTTTCTCACCCAAATCCTTGTTTGGTTTCTTATTTATCTCCCTCACATACACCAGTGCCTTCGTTCTCCGTGTCATCTTTCTTTACCTCCAACTCAAAATCTTACTGATGTCTCCCTAATTGTTCTAAATATAAGACCTTAGGAGACATCATTTTAGGTAGAAAATGGTATTTTTATATTGAATTTTGTGCTTAATTCGTAATATTCCTATTTCTTGTCTTGATTTGATGAATTATAATTTTTAGAGCATATTTGGTTTAATTTGTGTGTTAATGTGAAGCTTTAAAGATAATATGGAAATAAATTATATGCCAAATCAATTCTAAGGAGATAAGGAAATAAGATCTTGAAGAAATCAAAAGATACAAGGAAACAGAGTTCAACTAGGAAAGGAAAAGCTGCTAAATAAATCTGAATTTCATCAGCCACGTCCACAAAAGTGATCATAACTCAAAATTGGCTGGGAATTTGGAAGAATAGTCTGAAGCAAAGTTATGGAGCTTTCCGAGAAGACCAATTTTGATATAAATAACGCGTCAATCGGAGTTGAAACAAAGAAGTTACGGCCAAAACAAAACAGAAACAGTTTCTTACCTTTTCTATATCTTAGGGTTACGAATTTGAGTTGGGCATGGACTCTTTTACTTGACCCCTACTCCAAGATTTCGACCTAGCACCTATATATATCAGTTCTAAACCTTAGAAAATCATCCCTTGGCTGCATAAGCTTAATATACATACATAGATCATCATAGAAGCAATCAAGAGGATCTAGAGGAGGAAGAAGCAAGGGCTAGAGTTTAATAACATCAATTCAACACTTCTCCATCTCTATTCTTTGGGTAAATTAGTATTAGATCTATTTTGTTTATGAGGTATTTCTAAACTATTTATTCAAGAGTTTTAGTATGCATAATTTCTCTTTAGGATTGTAATTATATGAACCATTTATTATTGTTTTTCTGTTTTAATTGTAATATGGGATTTTAGTATTTAATTGAATTGGTTCTTAATTTCCATTGATTATATTCTTGTGCTTCTTTACTATCATTGAATTCGCGAATCAAGGGTAGGTTTTAGTAATTAGGCTATTCACTAGCTGTGTTGATCACCTTGACGGGGGGTTTAATTACATAACTAGAATATAGATGCGTGGTACTCGTCATTGATCCTGACGGGCATGACTAACCACGTAGCTAATTGGGTAATTTCTTAATCATCTGAACATAGCTTATAATCGCCCTGACGGGGTTTGTAATACGGTAGGGTAGCTCCTAAGTCCACCCTGACGGGGGTTAGGGGATTATAGAGTCCTGACTATTGTGAGATTTCCCATTCACCCTTATTCTTAGGAATCATAAATTCAATAGGATAGATTCATACTTGCATCTCCTTATCTTATTTGCATAATTGTTTATTATTTATTATTTATTCTTATTTATTTAATTAGAAAACAGAATACTTCATTGCTTATCTTTTTAATTAAGACAATTAAAATGATCTATTCTAATATTGAACACGAAGTTAGAATAACTACTTAAATCCCTGTGGAGACGATAATCCTGATTTTACTTATCTATTACTAGGAACGACCTGTACACTTGCGGTCTGTGGATCCTTTATTCTATTACTTTTATTTCTTTTTTTATAACACACCAGGACCCATCAAGTTTTTGGCGCCGCTGCCGGGGATTTATTGCGGTTATTTTATTTTGTGTTTAAGTTAGGTCAGTAGTTTTAGTTGTTTTCAGTTTTACATTTGTTTTGTTTTAGTCTCTTTTCAGTTTTTTCTTTAGGTATGGAGATTTCCCCCTATCAAGAGCAAAACCCAACACAGACCTGGTGTATTCAATTGCAAAACTTTATTGATAGAACAAACATCTTTATGGATCTGACACGAGGGAGCTTTAGAGATCATGAAGAGAGTCTCAGGAAGTTGGAGGACTCTCTCAATCGTTTCATTAAGGTTACAATGGATAATGTAGTAAAGAGTGAGGCGAAAAGCGATGCTGCCATATTATTAGTGCAAAACATGCAACAACAACATCAACTGATGGAGCAACGATTGACGCAACTCACAGAATCAATTGAGCAATTACAACAAGTATTATCTATGCAAACTGGCCAAAGTACAAATTTTGATGATGAGGCCATTCAAATTGATAGCGATGTTTGGTTCGATGTGGCTACAGAGTTTAGCCTTCAAGAAGAGAAGGAAGTGGAATCGCCACATGTTGCACCTAGTGAACTAGAGATTCCAACAATAGAATAATTAACCACACTAAGTATAGATCAGACAATTGTAGATAATCGAGTCGAAGTTGAAATTAAACCTTGTGAAGGGAAGATTACATACATGGAAAACCCAGCCAAGCCGCGGTTAGAAGAATCAAATATTGAAATCATGGTTAGAAAAGAGATAGAAGAAGAAGATACTAGGATGGGTTTGCCACCTAGTACTCCATTGATGTCACCAACCAATCCAATAAATACGAATCATTCAAATGGTGACATCGATAAAGCATTTGTAGAGGCGTGCAAAGAAGACAAAACCTACACCCAAATGCTTGAAAGTTATACAAAAGAACTCAGACTGCAATAAGTATTCACAGAAGCTATTTCAGAAACAAATGAGAATGCGAGTGTAGAGATCAATGTTGAAGACGTGGGCCTCATAACAAAAGAAAAGTCTGAAACATCCTTTGTTTTGGACAAAACTCTAGAAGAGGTTCCACTTGAGTTACCCATTGTTCCAGAAGTATCTAAAGAGGTTAAAGAGAAGGACCACCACCATGACCCCGTGAAGAAGTGAGCTAAAACTGAGTTTGGGGTCGGAAACACGGTTGCTTGGAAGGCCGCCAAACAAGAGAATAGGCCACGAGGTTTCAAAAATGCGTGGATGGGACCATTTGTTGTTACTCGAGTGGTGACATCAAAATTAATAGAGATACGACCTTCGAAGGGTCAAAGGCGGCGAATTGTATACATACATAACCTCATGCGCTGATGGGGAGGCTACATACTCAAGGGATAATGGAGGTAACCTGTCAAACTTTAAATAAAACTGCTCTTGAGAGACACCCCAAGTTTTAATTGCTTTATTAGTTTATTTTTTAGTGTGTATTAGTTAGTTTACGTATTTTTTTCGTTGATATTGCATTATTGAGGAAGGTATTAGTGTTTTTGATGTTCAGGTACTAAGAAAATCGAGTTAGGGAAGAAAAAGAATTTTTTGGGTATATTCTGACCTGCTCGCCGGTATACCGCGCATACCGCCGGTATGATGCCGGTGAGCCAAAAACCAGTGCCCACGGGTTCACGAGTCAGGTTTTTTGCCGAGAGGTGGATTTTCGAAAAATTGTGCGCCGGTATTGCCGGCCATACCAGCGGTATAACGGCCAGACAAAAACACGTGCCCACGGGTCTATGAATCAGGTTTTATGCCGAGGCGAGTCTTTTCGAAAAACTGCTCACCGATTTGCCGGTCACACTACCGGTAAGCCGGTCCGCGCCGCTGGAGAATTTTTTTAGGTTATAAAGAAGAAGAAGGTTAGTTTATTACGAATTTATCAATCCTTTAAGCCTCTCTTCTTCTCCGAACCTCTCTCAACTCCATTAAAGCTTCACCAAACCTTCACCTAACATCAAAACACTACCAAATCACCATGAATTCATATCCAAATCCTTCCCTAAATCGTTACAAAGAAGATCAAACCATCCAAATCATATCAAAACACCTGGAATCCAAGAATCAAGAGCCTAAATTTTCAAAATCCATTCAACAATTTCTTAGATCCATACCAATCAAGGAAGAATTCATCCTACCCACATAGAGAATTATCATCCTAACACCTTTCCTAACCCAAATAAAGCTTGTTCCATCTATGATCAAGAGTTACAAATTTCAAGAGTGTTCAAAGCTTTGGGTTGGGGGTCAAAAGAGATGATGAAAAGAATAGATATTTTATCAAGTGTTAAGGGAGATGAAGTATCAAAGCAAGGTATTGGGTAAGATCAAGAATAAATCAATTGAGATGGGTACTAGTTTGGGAATAAACTACAAGGTAAATCGGATCAAGAGAATAGAGGAAAGCTATCTATGGTAAATTTAAAGAGAAAAAAGGTTTCAAATTTCATAAGGAAGACACCACAACCTCTACAAATCGAGCATCCTTTGACCAAAGATGAGTAAAGCTTCTGGGACGCTAGTAACTGTTGCCAAAACAAATATTCCTGGATGAACACCTTCACATGAGAGAGTATTCGAGAACAAAGTTGGAGAAGAAGAAAAACAAGAGATTTCTAGAGTGTGATTGATTGATAAGAGGATATAAGGGAAAGTGAAATTGGTGATACATAAAGGTTACATACAAGGAAATCACTGCACCCTATCTTGGGTATTAATCAAGCGAGGCAATAGCCTCGAAAAGTATGTTTTATTTATTCCTTACTATTTCTCTATATGAAATATTTGTTGTGTTTATTTTATCGAGTCTGTTTCGAGTCGTGGGGACACGACTCATTTTTGAGTTGGGGGTGTGGGGATTCGTTGTCCCTCATCTCCATTTTATGTGATTTACTGTTTTTTTAGAGAAATTTGAAATTTTGAATTTTTTAAGAGATGAATTAGATGTAGAATGTGTTTAATAGCTTGAAAGCATAAGCTTAGTAAGTTAATGAGAGAAAGTAGTATGTTTATGAGCTGCTTTATTTTGTATGCTTTGAGTATTTGCAGGAAAACACACATTGATAGTAAAGAAAAGATTAGTTAGCAATGCGATAGAAAGTATGTTCAATCTCAAGGGGCCATGAGTGGTGTGTAGGCCGTGAGACCAAATCTAGTTGATAAACCCATTCAATGAACGTGCTAAAGGTAAGAGAATGACGAAATTGCATAGTTTAGAAAGTAATTAAGGCGGTTCTTTCATAAGTCCCTTGTTGCCTTTTAGCTTGCTGTCCATTTATTATATATCCTTCTCAACCCCTTCTAGTCTTTCTAAAGCTTTTTTATTAGCCACATTATAAGCCATATCCCTTTAGATTATAGGACTTTTCCATATGACCCGCACTCGAATCGCGATGCATAGACAATTGTTTTAGAGCTTGAGTTTGGGGTGGTGGGTCCACCATTATGGGATATATTATTGGGTTGGGATTTTTGAGCTTATTAAGTGTGCTCTGTTCTATATTTTGATGATGATTCTAGGTTTATTATATTGTAACCCTTTGCCGGGGTAAGAGTAAATGAAAAAATGTGAAAAGCATGAAAAGAAAAGAAAATAATTTATGAGAAAAATAGCATGATATCTCAACATAAAAAAGAGAGTCATAAATATACAAAAGAAAAAAAATTGATATGAAAAGAATATATATTTGGACCGGCAAAGAGGAATTTTTATGTGAACATCTTTATGCTTTAATTGGGTTATTCGGGATACTAATTAATGCATCAAGGAATTAATTGGGTTGAGTGAGAATGTTTTACGAGAGTAACTTAAGTTCTAGGGCGATTCGTTGATGGCTAGTGAGGAGAGAGCCAAAAACATACTCTAAATTATCCAAATATACTTATCATACTATCCCTAAGCCAACATTACAACCTTAAATACCTTATGATTCTTTGTTATATAATCTAGAAGTGATTGAGCCGTTAAAGAGTAGTTAAGTGGATCTTTCGATACTAGTGAAGTTCGATGAACAATCTATAGCCTCCTTGGTAAACTGAGTAAAGATCCACTCTTTCTTACATTGCAAATCTAATCCAATCTTGAATTCAAGACGTGTTGATTATAGATATGACAAGTATGCATGTATGTAGTTTGTATATATTATTACATGAAATTTTCTGAGTAGTTGCTTTGAGTTTATTCTATATATTCTGCTATCTTCTTTTCCTTTGTGCTTAATTGATGTAGCTGATATTTTAGAGACTTCCCTATGCTCTTATTTTTTATTGTATCGGGACGATACAAGTTTGAGTCGGGGGTCTTAATGTCTTCCTAATTGTTCTAAATATAAGCCCTTAGGAGACATCTTTTTAGGTAGAAAAATGTCTTTTTATATAGAATTTTGTGCTTAATTCGTAATATTCCTATTTCTTGTCTTGATTTGATGAATTATTATTTTTAGAGCATATTTGGTTTAATTTGTGTGTTAATGTGAAGCTTTAAAGATAACTTCCAATTTTGAAGGCAACTTACTTTGACATATTGCACTGCATTCCTCCGGTAAACCAACCATTTCTCCCTCATAGTATTTGTGTTTGTTGGAAAGCGCATCCTTAAAAAATTTCACGTGTTTTTGCATTCCTCGGATGGCATCTAGAAACGGTAAATTGATATGTAATTTCGTCACCATGTATATGAAATTCTTGTATTCTTTGCCATTGTTCTTCTTTTAGACACGTGATGGAAAGGGGGGGAGGGCGGTTATCAGTCATGACAACATCTTTCCTTGTCTTCTCCTTCGTAGCATTATTAGGCTCTTCAATTACATCTTCACTCACATCATTAACTATCTCCTCATCTATATCTTCAACTATCACCGGTTCCACTTCTTTCTCAACTACATCCTCCACTTCAATTGGCTTGACAGTTACCTCTTTTTCTTTCATAATCGGGAAGGTATGTTGTTGTAAATGGTTGTAACTGTTTCCCGATTCGAAGAGAAATTGCTTTACAATCTTCCATTCGTTGACGGTTATCTGTGTCACTTGGGAATTGTCCTTGTGGACGCTGATTTATCTATTTTTCCAGTTGAGACACTTGTTTTTCGAGAATTTTTAACGCAACTGATTGTTCATTTACCTTCACAATAGTATCTTGCTGCTCTTGTTGATTCTTCTGTGCTATGGCCACGATTTTGTGCAAGTGTTCTTCTAGTTTGGTTGTCTTTTGATTAGATACTACCATAAACTGGCTCATTTGTTCTTCTAGCTTAGTTGACGTTTGAGCAGAAACTGTTATAAAATGGTTCATTTGGACAACTACTTTGCTTCCAGTATTTGCACCTTTTTTTGGATGGGAAGGGAGTGCCTTCTGAGCTAAAGTATCTGTGTAACTATCGTATCCAGAACTTTAAGGAGCTTGGCCTCCTTGATATTTACTTTGCAGTCTCGACTAGTAATCATTCCCTTAAGGTTTTGGTTGATAGGTTCCTAACTTAGCACCCCCTTGCGGATTTGAGTATTGGAAACCTGGATAGTTTCTATTTTGATTAGCATAGCCTTGACCACTCGAGTAGTGGTTACGACGATTATTGATGAAGCATACCGATTCTGGATTATAAGGACAATCTTCCCACGTATGATCAATTGCCCCACAACTGGGACAAATTTTTGATTCTTGTACCACCTGAACATTAACTTGCCTTTTGGAAATTGATAGCTATTTAATTTTGTTCTCTAAAGAGACAATCTTTGCATTCAAAGCAGTTTCTGCATCTACGTTCAAGGTACCTTTCTCAGAAAATCGAACTGGTGATCTAGATGGTTTCCAACTCATTTCATTCTTTATGATCCGATCCATTATAGCCAATGTCTGTTCACAGTTACCATCGTAAAACCACCTTGACATATCATATCGTCTTTCTCTTTGGAGGCTTTATTTAAAATGCGATAGAAAATTCCCAACTGTAACTCCAATGAATACCCTTGTATGGACACTTCCTTAATAATGATTGAAAACGAGACCACGCGGCCCCTGCAACTTCTCCATGTTCTTGTTGGAAACCTGCTAGATCGAGCCATCCACTCAATCTGATACTCTGAGGATAGTACCTATCGAAAAATGTAGTTTGCAGTTGATCACAAGTAGCGATTTCTTTGTGATGTTGTTAATCATACCACTCACTGGCTCCTTCGTTGAGGAAGAATGGTAACATAGCAAAGTACAGTTGTTCCTGAGTAACTCCTGGAGTAATATATGCATCATAAATCTGCATGAATTTGTACATGGTTTGAATAGGATCTTCGCATGCCGCTCCACTGTATTGACCAATATTGATGAACTGATTGATCATACCCGCATTTGGTTTGAATATCCCTACTTGAATCGCGGGTGGGCGAAGTCCCAAAGGTGGTAAATGGAATGGCATGTTTTTGTTAGGCTGGATGAGCCACAATATAACTTCAGGTTGAACTCGTGCACTCTGATTGTTTTTAAGTGGTGGTTGTCCTCCACGAGGGATTGGAACTCGAATGTTAACATTACCTGTGACGCTGGGTCGGGGTTTGGTGAACCAACTGGTGGGTCAACCGTAATTTGTGGAGCTATCGGTTTTCCATCTTCATCTACTTCCACCTGAACATTACCATGTAAAACTGCCATCTCTTCTAGTTCTCTATTTATTCCATTTGTCTTCGCTTTTGGGCTCGAATTAATTTCTCAGGATTCGAGAGCACGCACCAAACCTATACTGAAAAAGACAAAACAAAAGAAAAGCATAAAACGAAAAAATAACAATTAACTCTACTAAAGTATTAAACAAGGGTCACACGCTGCAATCCCCGGCAGCGTCACCAAAAACTTGGACGCTCCTAGAGTCTGATAAAAAATAACACTAAAGAAGAGAAGCGACTACCACAAGTGTACGGGTCGTCTATGTAATATATCAGTAAAAAGGGGTTAATCGTCTCCATAGGGATTGCTAGGTGAAACAGATGTGTTTAAATAATAAGTATAATTAGTTGTGGTGCAAAATAAATAAAAGATAAATAGATTTTTGTTTGGTTTTTAACTATGAAAAGATTAAACGCAATAAAATTAGCTAAGATTAAAGAGAATGAAATTATATTAAAGACTAGGGGTTTATACGCAAATATGAGAGTATACTCGAGTCTCGCTAGGGATCCACCTAAGTTCATACATTTAGTGCTTTCGTTTAAGAGACAAGTTGGTAAGTCGATATTAGTCGGGTCTCTACAATCTCCTAACTTCCATCAGGGTAGACTTAGGAGTTATTCTACATTATTACAAACCCCGTCATGGCGATTATAAGCTACGTTCAGATGATTAAGTGAATTACCGATTGGCTACGCGGTTAGTCAAGCCCGTCAGGATTAATGACGAACACCACGCGTCTATTAATAAGTTCAGTAATTAACCCCCCTTCCGGGTAATCACCAACACTGGTGAATAGCCTAATTACTATAACCTAATTCTAATCCCCGTGTAATTTAAAAATCAGTAGATACGCATGAACTAATAAACAATATGAAAAACCTAAATTGAATAAAATTAAAACAATCCCAAATTCGAATATACTAAAATAGATAAACTAGGGCTTAACCCATTATGCGATTCTCAAGTATTATAAGTTTTAGCTCATATTGATATAAAATACTGAAAATAAATTAGAATTATACATGTTCATAATAACATAAATTAAATAACCTAGATAGAAGAATGACTTGAGCCGTTGGTTGAAGAAAAGACAATGACTTGAGCTGTTGGTTGAAGAAAACACTTTCTCCAGCTTTTGCTCTTGCCTCTGCCTTGTTCTCTCTCAGAAAGTTAGAATAAAATTAAAGCATACTGATTTATGAGGCTTAGGAAGTCTTATATAGGTCTTAAAAACGTATTGGGCCCTTACTTAACTTAATTAAATGATTAAGGGCCAAGTCCATTTTATTATTTCCGCAACTGTTGAACACACTTTAGTAAAACATGTATAACGTTCGCACTGTAGGTCCAAATTGCCTAATTTCACTTCTCAATTTTCATTAACTCATAGATGCACCTTTTTCATTTGTACCACAAGGTCTGAATCTGCACGACTTGGGCTCGGGAAGACCTAGAAGTGAAGAATTTCCAGTTTCGAATGCTCCTCCTCCTTCACTAAAGTGATATATTTCTCTCTTTTGACACTTCTTTTTGCTCTTGGAATTTAAAATCTACTTTTTTCTTCATCTCAATTCTTTCTAGCATCCATGTACCTAATAGTTTCACACTAAACAAACAAATTAACGCACAAAAGATCTAAAAGTAACAAGAAATATAAAACGAAGGAAGAACGTGTAATATAGCAAATTAAGCCAAAAAATCTAATAACTAAGTCCAATTTCTACCTAAAATGATGTTCTAAAGGATTTATCTATCACAAACAGGGAAACATCATGGAGGAACCTGATTTATAACCGTGACTCCTTAGTCTCTATTCAAATCAAAGTCAATGGGAAGAGATTGAAAAAATTTGAACCGTTTCAAGGAATCCGTCAAGGATACCCCCCCTCCGCCTACGCCCCGTGTAATCCCGCCTAGGCGCTAGGCCCCGGTCGACCGCCTAGCGCCCAAAACCGTGATCTATAACATAGTCTGTAACTAAAAAGAAAAGGAGGCAATCTTCAAAATACCCATCATGCAGCTTGACAAAGATTATAAAATTATTTGGCCACATACAAAGGATGGTAATTACTCCACAAAATCGGGATACCACTGCCTTGTCAACAGAGAAACTGAATTAGAAGCTCAATCATCATCCAGTGGTGAAGATAACAAATCTTTCGGTTGGAATACGGTGTGGCACTCTAATGCTCCTACAAAAATTAGGAATTTTATTTGGAAGATATATAATGGAGCTATTCCTACGAAGGTCAACTTGGTTAGAAGAAAATGCATTGATAATGCTACGTGCGAATGGTGTGAATTGGGAAACGAATCTATTGAGCATATATTCCTCAAATGTATGTTTAATGAAGTTGTTTGGTTCGAATGTTCAATGCAAATCAAGATAGAGCGGAAATACCAAGGATCAATTAAAGATCGGTTGTTGGAAGCCATAGATATATTCTCTAATAACGGTTGGGAAAGAAACATTATTACAACTATCATCTTTTGCACGATATGGAATATATGGAAGGCAAGAATTGAGGGGGTTTTTGAAAAAAGAAATGGAATATAGGCGAAATTACTAACAAAACGAGTAAACTCATTAATCAACTCTTTAAAAGGAATTTTGATACAAATAGTGAAGTTATCCTTAAGAATTTAAATGATAATGTGACGGCCACCGAACAAAATGATATACTTCATGATACGTCAGACATTATATGGCTCGACGATGCCTCTTTTACGAAGGAATGGGAACCTACAGGTATTGCGGCTATTGCAATCGACCAATCGAGTGATATTGTAGGGAACAAAGTCAGATTATGCCAAGTTAGAAGTGTTTCGGAAGGAGAATGTTCGACAATTCTCATCACCATGAGATCTGCCGATCTCAACCATTAGAGTTGTTCGTTCTACTCTAACAACTTTGAAATTGTTTAAGGTATCAACTGTAATTGAAAAATCAGTTGGAAAATCTGTTCAATAATCCATGAAATTTAGAAATAGTTAGAGAGAATCCCAAGTTGAAAAATGCATCATTTTAGGAGAGACTACAATGAAATCGCAGACCTCTTTACAAAATGCGTTTGATAAGGAATTGACCATTCTGAATGGAAATTAAGTTACTTATTGAATCATTCTCCTTTCTCCAATGTTTGTATAGAAAAAGAAGGGTTGGTTAAATTATTCGTTGTATTTTTTCTTTGACAAGATAAAAAGAAAGAATTAAAGAATGTTCGACACAAAAAATAAAAATTGAAGAATGATAATGGAGGTTACGAGCGTCCAAAAAAAAAAAAAAAAAAAAAAAAAAAAAAAAAAAAATAATGGAGGTTACGCTGTTTGTTTGGTGCACAGAAGAGAGAGCACGTGAGCACATGGAAGCAGTCCTACTAATCCCAGCCGTCAACATCATTCGGTAATCAACCAGCTGGAAATGCAACTTTTTTTTTTCTTGTTCTAGTCAGGATCTGTAAATGGTATTGCATTTTTTAAAGGAAATGAATATTCCTTGCCCTATGAGAGGATTCATAACACTTCTCTTACTAGCCTTTTTTCCTTCACAAATTTGAAAAAAGAAAATTAAAAATAATTTTTATCTTTTACATTGTTTTTGTATTAAAAAATTTTATAAAAAAAAATCATTCTAAATATTATTTTTTTATTCATTTTTATTATTTTTCTAAATTAAAGTTAAATGGAGAGAATAATTTTTATTAATGATTATAAATTAAAATTAACTTTTTTTTCTTTTCTTTTGTATTTTTTTCAATTCAAATAAAATATATTTAAAATTATTTATAAAATCTTCTTTTATAAAAATTTCTATTTCAAACAAAAAATCCTTTCTTGTTTTTTCTTTTATAATTTATCTTTTCTATTTTTTTTATTACTTTTTCTTTGATAGATACAAACAAACCCTTAAGAGTTTTGTAATTCAATGAAGGTTTGAGTAAAAAATTAAAAACTGACGCTGCATTCTCTCAATATTTAAATTACAAAACCTAAACGTTCCATTCATTTTTATATCATTGCTCTTTCCTTGTCTTTTTCGACGATGGTGGCGGCAATCTATACTTTCTTTGTTTTTTTTCTATGTGTTTTTTTATTCACGGACCAGGTTCATTTCATTTCTTTTTACTCACACCTAGTTCAACTTCGTCTTTATTTTTTGGGGTTCCCAAATCTTCTATATTTGAAAACAAAACTTCTTTTATCCACTTGTATCGAAAGTTTTTGGTCTTGCAACATCGTGGTCGTGCAACATCGTGGTCGTGCAACATCGTGGTCGTGCTCCTCTTCGGCGATTGTTCTTTAGTGGTGATCCGGGTGGCATTTTTTTTGTCGTATTCATTTCAGACAGTAATGTAATTTCCTGAAAAGGTACTCTTGCTAATCTGGTATGCTTATATCTCAAGTTTGGTTCTCCTTTCTTCTTTATTAGTAGCGTTGTTTGGTTTCCTTTGGTGTGTTTTTTGTTTCTTTTGGTTTGTTTTTGGTATTGAAATTGCTTTGTGGGTATTGAAGATGGATTTTCTGCCCGTGCAGGTCTGAAACTGGCTAGTTCCCGTGTTAGGTTGTGATGTTTGTTTTGTTTTACTGGTTTTTGTTCACCTACCCTTTTCCTCTTGATTTTATTTATGCAGGTTGTTATTTGTCCTCTGCTCGGTTTCGATGGATTGGTGAAGATAACGTTGGGTGTTTTTTGTTCATTCCTCATTTATGTTTCTCTAACTTTTTTTGGTTTTGTGTGGCGGCTGGTTAAGCATGTATGGAGGTCCGAGGAGTTGTTTGGTTTGCTAGTTGATGTTGTGCATATTCGGATAGCCGATTCTAGGCCTCATTGCAAGTGGTCTAATTATATTTTGTTTGTTCTTTTAATCTCAAGTTTTCTGATTTTTTTGTATATCATTCACATAGGGTTAGTATAGCTTGTTTTCCTCTAGTTTGGTTTAAGTGTTAGGATTATGGTTGACGGGGTGGTGTTGTAGCCGCCTTTCTTCTTGGCGTTGGCTCCTTTGTCTTCTAACGCGACGCTACTGGAGTTGTTACCCCTTTTTAGCTCCCCTTTCACCTTTTATTGTGGTGCAAAATATTACCCTTGTTGGTGATGCTATATATAGAGTATGGTTAGGTTTGTCGATCGTTTCCATCTCTGTAGCGTTTATGCTGGTTCGTCGATTGCTCTCTCTTTGGTTGTTCGGAAAGAGTTTGGAAGCTTTCTAGTAGGGAGGGTGACCAAGCATATATTATCGATAGTTTGTGTTTGTTATTTTTTCCTTTTAGTTCCGTTTGTATTGTTGTTTAGTTTTTATCTTCGGGTTTGGTATATCAGCTCGGTTTCTGTAATCTGAACTTCTCATCTAGTTTATGTTCAGTTGGACAAAAAAAGTAAAAAAAAGGCTCTCCGAATTTTAGGCCTACATTGAATCAAAATGGTCGAATTTTCATTCCTATTTAATTTTGGCCAAATTTTAGGGCCAATCCAAATATTTTATGCAGTATTGAACACTTAAAATAATCTGATTAACTCGAACAAAACTTAATATAAATACCCTAAACAATACTCTCTCTCTCTCTCTCTCTCTCTCTCTCTCTCTCTCTCCTTAGTTTGCTACCCGAAATCCTAGAAACCCATATTTTACTTTTGTGACTTTGAAACAGTTTATGTCATCCTGATTATTTGGTAATTTTGACGTGTTCCATTAATACTAGTAGTGTAATACCTTAGTTTTTGTCATTTCGCGTCCATCATACAGTTTAATCAACCGTCAATCTTGAGTATTATGGTGAATTTTTTAGCTGCTTCTTTGAAATAGTGACCTTATAAAATAAAATGGTGGTTTAGAAATGATTGATATCACCATTTTTCAATGTGATCTCCTCTATCGTAAACATTTTAATTTTTAATGTTAATTTTCCATCATTATTGTTTTTAATCTGATTAAATATTTCTTATGATAATCTAAAACTGTTCCGGACAAGTCGGTGGATAAAATTATATCTTACTCTGCTCTGCTACTTGACGTCTCTCAACAACCATCACTAGCCATGCATGAAGAACAAACTGGTCGACCAAACCGATACTTACCTAAATCCACCCTCGGTTACCCCGACCTCAAATGGTGGTGAAGTCTCGTCCTTATCGACCTAGAAAGTGTCCAAAAAGTGCATAATAAAAATGATATAAATCCATAATAAAGAGATAAACTCAACCATGATAAGATAAAGATCAATCTCAAATATTTCCCCACTTGTCCGAGATCAGTTAGTGAGGTTATCGAACAAGATATACCAAGATAAGAGATAAAATCCAGAAGGAGTCGTGTCCAGGTAGAAGCCGACTTCAAAATATTTAGTCTATAAATACGGGTAATCATTTCAAAATGCATGTATCTCACCTTTTCTCATCTTGTTGGCAAAAGATCTTTTCCTATCTGCCTTAAATTGTTTTTATGTGACAGATTTTCCTCTAATCACTTTCCTTTATTTATGTGAACTTCAAACCATTTTCAAACCACTCTTGAAATGCATCTCTTAAAGAGAACATTTGCACATAAGCATACCTTCCTTGTTTCACATTTCTACAAAATACTTTGTTCTATATCTTCTTATGATTTGATAATTAGCTTTTGAGTTGAATTATACTTATGCTTGAAACATAATTTCTAACAACTATTGTCTATAAAGTTTTCTCATTACGTGAACTGTCCTCAAAGTAGCAAAAGTATGATCCATGTTTAACAAACGAATACTCGATTTAGCCAACAAAGAGTCATCGCAATACAGTGTATTTTTTAGGATCCTGAAATAACAAGTCGACATCCTACTTTGCAAGTTCACCCTCCCGCTTTAAGAAGCATCATCCCAATTCACAACGACATCCTGATTTAAGCCTCAAAATGTTATCTCGCTCTTAGAAAAGACACGTCAAAGATATGCAGGAAGAGATCAAAGATGTTCTTGAGCTAGAAGCTAGCAAGGCTATTGAGAAAGAGGTAAAAGCCTCAAGTGAGAAGAAAGAAGAGGTTGTTTCACCTGAAGTGCAACGAGAAGAGAAAGAGAAAAAAGTGGAATCCCCACCTAGTGCTCCATTGATGTCACCACCCATTCCTATAAAAAATCAAGAAGGTGAGTTGCACTCAAGGCATTTGTAGAGGCGTATATCAAAGAAAAAATCAATGCCCTAGTGCTTGAGATTGTTGAGAAAAGGCTTACAGCGCAACATATATTTACGCAAGCTATTCCAGAAAAAAGTGCGAGTGTACAAGCCAGGAGCGAGACTGTGGCTCATACTGAGAGAGCCTCGAGGAAAGTTAAAAGAAGCTAAACTTAAGCTTCAAGATCCAAGAAGTTTTAACCTTCTTATTCAACTTACTGGTAAGCTCAAGGTGTGAAGGCGATGTGTGATGTGGCTTCGAGTGTGAACCCTATGCACAAGTCAGTGTTTGATAGGCTTGACATCAAGAAGGCAGATAAAGCTTCCGTGAAATTACAATTTGTGGATAGCTCAATAACAAAGACATGGGGATCGTGGAGGACGTTCTTGTCCAAGCAGGTGATTTGACTATCCCTACTAACTTTGTTATACTCGATTATGATGCAGATAAGAAGATTCTAATCATACTTGGAAGGTCATTCTTGTCCACAAGTAAAAGCATCATAAACTACTAGGAGGGAACAGTAACCCTCCGCGCAAGAAATGTATCTGAGACATTCTATGTCTTGGGTACTAAACTCCAGAAGTTATACCCTATAGTCCCAGTCATTCACGTTGCGACCAAGGAAAAGGTCCAAGTAGAAGTCCACATAAAACCTGTGGACACGCGACCAATGGGTGAGTTTAGGGTAGGCAATGAAGTTGCATGGAAGGCCCTTAAACCCGATAGTATGCCACGAGGTTACAAGAATGCGTTGATGGGACCATTTGTTGTCACACAAGTTGTGTCGGCAAAAGTGATTGAAATACGACCCAAGAGAGGTAAAGAACGCGGATTGCTTGATGTCAATAGCCTCACCCCCAGTTGGGGAGGCTACATAATCAAAATTTAAAAGAGGTAACACATCAAAATTTATAAGATGTCAAACAAAAGTTTTGTTTGGTAGATAACCCACAATTTTTTTGTTTTCATGATTTAGTTTTGTTTACATTAGTTATTTTTGTTAAGTATTGCAGTAATGAGGAAGGTAGAAGTGTTTTTGATGTGAAAGTTAAGTAAGAAATGAGTTTGGGGTGAAAAAATTCGAAAAACCAAAGTCACGCACAACGGATTGGCATACAACCCAGCTCCAAGGGTCACGACGTTCCATGCCACAATCAAATTCATAAAGTTTTTATGCTCTGACCGGCATGCCGGCCATATGAGCGGCTAGCCGGTCCAAGAACCGTGTCTTCATTCGTGTTAGAAGGGCCGCGACCGTGTTGGTCAGAGAGCTGGCCGGCATACTGGTGCACCATCCGTGTCGAGATTCGCGAAGCAAGGGGCGCAACGGTTCGAGGTCAGAAAGATTGAAGCATTGACTGGCATATCAGTTTCCTAACCGGCATACCGCTGTGAGTCGCGACATATGACTTGAAGAGGAGGTTTGTTCACATTATATCTCACATACCTTAAAGCCTCCTTCTTCCCCAAAGCACCCAACCTCCACGAAACACCATTGAAGCTTTACATAAGCTACACCTCACATCAAAACACAACCAAATAACCATTAATTCATATCCAAATCCTTCACTATATTCCTATAAACAAGAATCATCCACCCAAATTAATCCAAAACACCTTATTTCAAATCCTTTTCCAAAATTTCTTAGATCCATATCATCCAAGTAAGAGTTCATCATACCCATATAAAGAATCATCAGCTGTACACCTTTCCTAACCCAAATAACACCTTATTTACCTATAATCAAAAGATAGTCCAAGAGTTTTTATACCTTTGAGTTGGGGGTCAAAAGAGATTACGAAAAGAACGGAGACACTATCTAATGTTAGGGAGATGAAGAAGAAACAAAGCAAGGTATTGGTGAGATTAAATAGTAATCAAGTGAAAATTTGGCAAAGAAGAGAGGTAATTTGAGACACTCGGTTGAAGAGGAACTTTTTATGGTGAATTCTAATTCTCAAAAGCAAGTTACTTCTATAATCAAAGAGAAAACACCACAAACTCTCCAAGTCGAGATTCCAATACCCAAGATGAGCGAAGCTTCTAAGGCCTTATTAGCTATCGCCAAAGAAAGTTTGCCTAAATTACCACTTGTTCGTGAGAAAATATTCGAAAGGTAAGTTGGAGAAGGAGATTACAAGAGATTCTAGAGAAGGGTGAGAGATTTGTATGGACTACATTCATGAGAAGGCGTTCAAGATTATGTATTGAGATTGTTTCCGAGTTCAAGTTAGGACGTTTTAGCCGAGATAGTAAAGGTTGAGTTCTAGTTAGAGAAATGTTAGTTCATTTCACAGTTGAAGAGATTCAAAACCACTTCGAGCTTAAGAAATTGGTTGGCCATTGCAAATATTAAGAAGCGGTGAATAATATCAACAACTTTGATTGGGAACCACCTTATGAACATGTGTTGAGTCGTAATTTAGTGGAATTACGGGAAATTTGACGATGCCTTGGCTTTACAAGTACCTTCAAACTGAAGCAAAGATATGGCACAACTTCATCACACCAAATGTTTGGGGAAACACTCGTACCTCAAAAGTGAGTAAGAAATTCGCCTTACTCTTGAATTATGTTATGCGAGAAGAGGAAGTATATGTAGCGCATGTAATCTTTGACAAGGTCATGTAAATAACGATCTAACCTACAAAGGTTTTTAACATTAAGTACCCACCAACGGTTACTAGCCTACTAAGGAAAGCTAAAGTGGAACTCGGTGAGAAAGAGTCATTCATGTATGACATTAGCACCAACATCGATGATAAGTTGATCGTGACAATTTTGAGAGAAACAGTTGCAAAGATTCCTAAAAAGGTAGAGGTTGCTCGTGAGAGTGAATCTAGTTCAAAATAAGAGGATATTGCATGGATAGAAAGAGTAGAAAAGAGATTAAATAAATTAGATGAAACTCATACTTTCTTAGTCGATGATGTGACACAAATCAAAGCAAATAAAGTGCACATCATGACACTCCTAAAGCAACTAAGACACGATATTGCGAAAGGTCCACCAAATCCCATCTTGAATGTTGATTATGCGAGGCAATAAGCCTCGAGAGTATGTTTTCATTCTTCCTTACCAGTTCTTTTATATGCAATATTTTTGTTAGTTTTTAATTTTATCGAGTTTGTTTCGAGTCATGAGGACACGGTTCATTCTTGAGTTGGGGGTGTGGGGATTCTTGTCCCTTATCTCTATTTTATATATTTTTTTTAGAAGAAATTAATTTTATTGATAGAGGAAATTTGATGTAGATTGTGTGTAATGGCTTGAAAGCATAAAATTTGTGAGTTAATGATAGTAGTTAATTTGTTTATGAGCTGGTTATTTTGTTTGCTTAGAGTATGAAAATGAAAACACACCTTAATAGTGAAGAAAGGATTAGTAAAAAATGCGGTAGAAGTATGTTTAATCTTAGGGCGCCTTGAGGGGTGTGTAGGCCTTGATACCCGAGCTAGTTGATAAACCTATTTAGTGAACGTTCGAGGTGATAAAGTAACAAAATTGCATAGTTTAGAAACTGATTAAGGCGGTTCTTTGATAATCCCTTTGTTACCTTTTAGCTTGTTGTCCAAATTCATTATATTTATATCCTTCTCAGCCCCTTATAGCCTTTCTAAAGCCTTTTTATTAGCCACATTACAAGCCATAGCCCATATATTATAGGACTTTTCCATATGACTCGCACTCAAATCACGATGCATAAACAGTCGTTTTAGAGCTTGAGTTTGGGATGGTGGGTTCACATTATGGGAAACATTATTGAGATGGGTATTTTTCGAGCTTATGTATTGTGCTCTTGATGGTGATTCATTGTTTTATACTGTAACCTTTTGTTGGGGTAAAAAAAAAATAAGAAAAATATGTTAAAAAAAGTAGCATGATATCTCACATCCAGTCATAGCTAGCTTACAAAAGAAAATTGATATGAAAAGATTGAATATGATTTAGACCGGCAAAGTGGAATTTATGTGATCATCTTAAAGCATTATTTTTGGGTTATTGGGGATGCTAATTAGTGCATTAAATCATTGGGTTGAGTGAGAACATTTATGAGAGTAACTCAAGCTCTAGGGCGATTCGTTGATGACTAGTGAGGAGAGAGACAAAATCTCACTCTATATTATCCAAATATACGATCATACCATCGCTAAGCCTAACAATACAACCTTAAAGACCTTATGATTATTTTCTATGTGACTTAGGAGCAATTGATCCAATAGAGAGTAGTTGGATGTATCACTGAAGACTTTTTAAGTATTGATGAAAAATCCACAGCCTCCATATCAAACTAAGTGAAGAATCTCTCCTTCGTGCATTGCAAAGCTAATATGATCTTAAATTTTAACCGTATTGATTGTTTGTATGATAAGTGCATGGATAAATTAGTTTGTAGATATCATTAATGAAACTTTATAAATAGTTGCTTTGGGATTATTACTCACATTCTTCTATCTTCTTCCGTTGTGCTTATTTGACTTAGGTATATTTAGAGACTTCCCTATGTTATTATTCTTTATTGTATCGGGACGATACAACTTTTAGTTGGGGTCTTGATGTGATCATATTTTAGATGAATTAATCTATTTGATTTGGAGGTTTATTACTTTTTAAGTATTTTTGGTATAAGTTGTGTGTTAAATGTGAAGCTCTTATAAGAAATATATTAGATTCGAATCAATGTCAAGGAGTTATAGAAAGAAGGTCCAAGGCTAAATCTAGAGTGAAAAGGAAATAAAGTTGATTTAGCAAAGGAAAAACTGCCAAAAGAATCTATCCAGCTGTAGAGACGTCCAATATTTTTAATGCTGCGGAAAATAAGATAGGAATTTGAAGGTTCCCCATTAAACCCGGATAGGTATATGAATTGCGGTCATTTTGATGGGTGGTTCACTGAATTTGTCCCAGTAACGAAGGAGTTATAATTTTTACAAACTCAAGAGGTCAACCAGTCCTACAAGTTAGAAAAACGGATTTGAGTTGGATTAGGACTTCAATAACTTGTCCCACACTCCAACATTTCAACCTAAAACATATAAATAAACCTACTTCCCTTTGTAAATATGTCTTTTCTTGTACTTTCATAGCCTTTAATTATTATTACTCTTAGGAATTATCTAGAGAAGCAAGTTGACAGTATGTATCTATTTCTTAGTTTTACTTCTTCTATTATAAACTAATATTCCCATAGCTTGGGTTTGCATATATATAATCTTTGAATTATATTTCTTTAATCTATGTTATTTGGGAAAGTGACAGTTAATTGAGCACCTTATTAATTTTACATATTTGTGTTATGTACTTAGACTTATTCCAGCCCTAATCTTGATCAGATTAGGACTATTCTTTTATAGTTGGATCATCACTCTGACGGGGGATTCAATTATTGAAATACCACACAAAAGTCTAGTGTGCGGCGATAGTGATCCTAACGGGCTTTCCTAACTACATGTTCACTAATGTTTGATTTAACCACCGATCATTGTGCATGATCCCCTTATCCAAGTCCCTTGGTAATTTTTCAGTTGCCATCTAAGTCCACCCTGATAGGGTTAGGAGAAATATATAATCCTGACTACGCATACCTCCCAAGAGCCTAAATCACCCTCATAACTAGAACAAGATTTAGAAGGATAGGTGCATACTAGCAGACCTAAGCTATATCTCTCATCTCTATTTCCTCAGTTTATTTGCAGTAGTAGTTAATTATTATTCACTCCAAATATTTATCTCTTTATTATTGGATTTTAGTTTTAACAATTTATTTCTTCTACACTTCTATCTCAAATGCATTTAAATCTAGTAGACTATATCCATGCGAACGAACTTTACTTATCTTCTATAACTTGCAAACGATTTGTGCACTTGCAGTGAGTTTCTCGTGGTAGTAGTAGGTGTGTGCGCTTATTTATTATCTTTTATTATCATTATTTAATCACACCTCTAACCCCACCAGTGATACCCATCATTACTCTATCTAAATCAAAAGTAATTAAGTCAAAATATCTTACCACTTAATCGTGGTTACTAAAACAATATGATGTCAAGATTTCTCTGATTAACTATCCAACTTCCCAAAGTGACTCTAGGTTCAATTTCCGCCTTGGCTTTGGGTTTATCTGGATCTTTTACTTCTTCTCTTCATCTTGGAACCTTGTATTAACCACGTACCTAAAATATACACACTTAACACAAAATTAAGCCACAAATTCTCTATAAATAGCAATATGGCCATAACAATAGATAAAAGTGGTGTATAGCAAATATTAGGGAAAATCCCTCACTTAGGCCCAATAAACTCCCAAAAGAATGTCTTGTGAGTGGACGGACTAATCCATCACAAAAAGAGAGACATTGTATCACTACTTGAAATTATTGCTAATGAGGCGTCTAATAGGACAAATTCTACCACATAGAAATAATCAAACTAAGTGGACTGATTATGTTGAGTTAAAGTCTTTGAATACATATTAGTTGGTATAACAATACATGAAAATAAGTTGTAAATAAGAGTACTATAATATATATTTTATATAATTTGGTCAATAATCCTTGTGATTACATGTATGATACTTGATTGCAAATAACTCTATTTATCCTAAGAATTTAAGACTATGTCATGACTAGCTTCTCTCCCCTTATTTCCACGATCTCTGAATGACTCCTATTTCGATGGAACATTGATGTATATAATTCTGTGATAGATTTATAGACTTAAGAGACATCTTTTGGGTAGTTTTTAGGGTAAATTGTGGGATTTATCGATTTATTTAACGTTATTTGAGTTCTATCTAAACTTAGATGACATATGTGTTTTTTGAGCAATTTGAGATAATTTGCGTGTAAAGTGTGAAACTCATATGTACATGGATGATATTAGACCCAAAGATTAATCTATGAGAAACCTAAAACAAGTCACAAAATGAGCCAAGATGTTCATTCAAAGCTCAAAAGAAATTGTCGGTAAAATGTTTCCATCAACTTTTGAAGGTCATAAATAATAATTGGTGAAAATAATGATCATGAAATTCGAGCTCAAGATATATATTCGAGTGTGTATTGAGTGAGAAGAAATAATTTTCTAGTTGGAGTTTAATTGAAGAAGTTATAAACATTTACTGATAAGACCCCAAAATGTCCAGATTTAGAAGAGCCCATTGAGCCACTTTTGACTCACTTAATTTGTCCTAATACAGCTAAAACGTGTCTGAGGACTATATATTAGTTTTAGAATTTAAACACACCACATATCATATTTTGGAGTAATAAAAGTTGAGATCAAAGGCAAGAAGTAAGGAGGTCATCCACACCACTTTATTACACACCTTTGTCATCATAATTCATATAATTCTCAGTAATTTTCCGTTATGTCTTTAATTATGACTCTATTAGAATTTTTTTCCTTTTATTACATTATAAAATAGTTCCTTACTAGCTTGAGATACTCACAGCATGAACCCTACTATTTGATTTGGATCTTTATTGTATGACTTTTGGGATTTTTAATTTAATTAAAATATAGAGTGTTCTTGTTATGATTATGCTTATTCTTAAATTCTTGTATTGTGGCCACATATTGTTTTATCTATTAGATTATACATGTGAGTGGATTTGGTAGTGGATTTACTATAATTACGCCTTTTGGAGTTGAAGACTTGGAAGAACTAAACAAACTAGGGAGTACCCTAGTGTTAAACGGAAACCCTTACTCACATGGAAGAGACTTAGGGTGTACAATTGGACCCCGATTAGCATCAACATCTCATTTTATCCTTAGAATTACAATTAAGTCCATGTTATAACTAGTGGTGAGTATGAGTGTCGAGAGCTACGTTTCTCTCCCTTCTTTCACAAACTTTAGTTATTTTGCTTAGTTAAAATCTAGTATTTAATTCTTAGCTTCGTAATCATACATAACCCAAATAAATAACATACTTTTTAGTCTTTTTAATTGTCGGTGATTTATCTAATTGAAAATAGATTATGTATTATCTTGTTGATTAATGTAAAGACGAACTCACTTACATAGTTTATTACTTGTGACTACTCGTACACTTGCGAGTTTTTCTCTTTTGAGTGTTGATTTTACATCACACCTTGAATTACAATAATGAGCCTCGTCTCTAGGTAGTGGGCCACGTTTAGAAATGACTCTGATGAGAATGTGGGATGTCCTTGCTTGCTGGCTTCGAACATAGTGGATGAGATTGGTAGACATCTTCCTTTGCAATTCTCTTATCCTTTAATCACATATTCCTTCAAGGTATATATAAAGTCTAGTTACGAATAGCACGTCCTAGTCGGTATTTTACATGTTCGAGGTTTAAGTGACATTTTTTCCCTATTAATGTTCTTCTAGATAAGGAGAAGATTTGGATATTTGTTTTGTTGGATCAGGTAGATGGCCTTTTTACTCTGTCTCTTTTGTCAAATTGGCGAGGGTAATCCTTCCCTCTTTGATATATTCAAGTCTTTGATTTGTATTCCGCAAGACCCGCCTAGGACACCCTTAATGGCTTGACTCTTCTTAGAAAAAAGACATTTTCATTTTAAGAGGGGTTTTTCTAACATAACACTAGATTTTATAGGTTTAAACATCGCACTGATCAACCTCTTCGAGGGATTATCTTTCCATTAGTAATCTCAACCGATGTGGCTTCTTTACTTGATAGTTTCTTCTTATATAAGCATATGGATTGACTTTTTATATTATTTTGTTGACCGCTTCTTAATATTTATGTCTCCGCACCAAAATGCTCCAAGTACGCTTTTATTCCCTTCAGGTCTTAGGAACAATTGAAAAGAGGTTAAGCTAAAGAGGAGGAATTATAAGCCTTTTCCTGATAGAGGGACTATCTGCCATGCACTTTAAGAGGCTATAGGTAAGGTAAATTCTTCTTCTGTAGCTTATGCCACGACCATTAGGGTGATGGAGAGAGTATGTGAACAATCGACTTCTCATTTTCAATCAAAGCAATCCATCATGAATGCTCTCCAAGACGAGACTGCTAATATAGATTCCCTATGTGAGACCATTGGGGACCAAGGGGATGCGGCTCTTCATTTTAAAGAAGAGTTGTATAAAGTTCCTGTTCATTCAAGAAGAATAGTATATGAGACTCTTCCTACTACGGTGTTACCAGATATGACTTAATGCTCTTGTACAACTTTCCAACTTCGTGATGAGTTATGCATCATTCATCCGGAGCTTGAATGGACTCTTGAGGAATATTTTCCTCTTTGACGTCAAAATCTAATTCTCCATTCTTTGTCTTCTTCCATGTGGGGATGATTTGTCTAGCTAACCATGGTTTGTTTCCGCAGTAGTTACGCTAGTTGTTTGTTAAATATAAAATAAGAAATTAATATATAAACATGGCATTATTATCTAGGATTCATACTTTTTATGATTTTTTCCAAGTCAAACGAAGTATTTTGCCGAGATTTTTGTTGAGCTTTAACTGGTCTTCTTGGATCCTTTCGCGGCTTAATTTGGGTTTCTTTATGAATATTTTATTTCATAACCTAATCTACGGATCTAAGAATATTCATGTACCTAGAAGATGCACACTTAACACACAAATCATCTAAAAATGCTCCAAACATACGTGTATCATCCAAAACTAGCTACAACTGAAATAACATCAAATATTGGGATAAATTCAACAATTGATTCTCAAAAGCATACCAAAATGATGTCTCTCTAGTACCTAAATATATTAAAAAAGGAGAGACATCAAGATCCCCAACTCAATGTTTTGTTGTCCCGACAAAAAAAGCACTAACATAAAGTCTCGAGTCCCAAAAAGTACATAGGAGCAAACAAGTAACAATTTCGAGACCAATGTACAACAAGTCTCATAAAGTAGTAACTACAAAATAGTCCACACATATAATATTCATATACATAATAAACATGTTAAAGTTACAATAAGAATTTTAGCAATGCACAAATGGAGACTCAAATACCTCGCTTGCATATGTGGTTATAGGGTGATCCTCGATCCTTCCATGGTATCCAATGACCTACTTTCTCGATTCCTTTCCAATCATTTATCACTTAATCGCATAGGTAAGAATCTCAAGGTCTTTTCGATTATAGCGTGTCTTAGGGTCGGTATGATGAATTTTGGATAACTTGAGAGTGAGATTTTGGCGCTCTGCTCATATAACCTAGCAACTAACAACTTAAGAGCTTGAGTTTATGCTCATAGATTTTCTCACTCATCCCCTTTTGATGCATCGATTAGTAACCCCAATTCCCAATAAAACCAACTTATTATTTATATTCAACAAATTAATTTGTCGGATTCTTTTATTTAACTTTTTATTCTTTCTTTTTTCAAGTCAAACACGAGTTTTGTTTTTTATGTAAGAACTCATGTTGGCTTATTCTCATTCATTTTTTTCTTCTACTCTTCTTCTTATTCAAACTATTTTTTTCTTGGATCCCGACAAGGAACATAATCAAGTGCATCAAATATGTAGCACTATACAAGCAAGAAAAAAACACTCAAGGTATATACCATAACCAAGAACACCCACTACCCCAAGCACAAGCTCAAACACAACTAGTACTCAGGAATTCGGACTCGAGACCGTTCATATGGTGAAGTCCTATAGACTAAGGTGAATGTCTTATAATAATGTCTACCAAAGAAATACGCTTAAAGGTTTAGTAGGGATAAAATGATATATAATCGTTTTTTTGGACATCAAGCTTAAAGGAACAAGTGGCTTATAAATGAACCACTTCGGTCATTTTTCTAGTTGTGTAATCTCGTTGAATTATTACATCAAGTAAAGTAAATTTTCAAATAGGCTAGATCTCGCATTATACACAACTACTTATTTCTTGCTTAGTTTGCAGGCCCTTATATGCATTGTTATCTAATATTCTTTCCACACTAACACGTTTTCATATGTGCATTTCAAGTACAAAATATAAAAAGTTCAAAAGGCAAGACTTTTTACTGTCCTTGATCCATATATACACCTTTTTAAAGGACATTACTAGTTCAACACCTACTCCCCTTATCTACTCTATCCTAATTTTTATTTTGTTTTTCAATTTTTTTCTTAAAGTAGGTAAACACATAAAAATGGGTCGAGGAGAACTAGTACCCCACCCCAACTCAAAGATGAGTCACGTCTCCACGACTTGAAAAGACTCAATCAAGCAATTCATACTTATAAATATACACCAACACATAATAAAAATTACAAGAAGGAACAAAATTATGTGTCTCTTGAGGCTCAAGGCCCCATGTCTTTGTCGTTAGGCTTGGAACAACTATCGATTCACTGTAAATAATAATGTCCCTTCGATCCCTTTTCTATACCCCTAGCTCAATATTACCCTAGTAGTAGCACCCATAACTCAAACTTCACCACTTCACTCAACCCCTAACTTAATTTCGAACTCATATATCAATTGATCACAAATACTCACATATCACATAATATTCAACCACTTTTCACAAAAAACAACTTAACTCTTTAAATTTTCCCACTACTTAAAAGAACTAAAGAATTAGTTGTCTTATCGGATGAATTCGAGCTTAAAAAGTGTAAAAATCATATCTCTGGTAAACTCCCTTGGCCGTTGAACCTCTCATTTCTTCAAAACTTTGATCTTTGAACTTAGGGATCTAATAATTTTTCGAAGGATTTATGTTTTTTTGGTGTTTTTTGGATGTGGATTGATTTTTACGAGTTTGAATATGTTAGAAACATATGAGACATCTCCTATATCACAAACATGGGCCAAGAGAAATTGTTGACGTATCTCAAATATAAACTCCCTCGAGGTTAGGAAACAAGCTATAACCTAATATTGAGATGGTTTAAGCATACATAACCACTTGGCATGATTCTTGTCTACAAACAAATATGTTCTTGCTTGGCTCTCTCCTAGGATCGATTATTCTCGGTGGTTATTTCCTCCATTTAGGTTGCAACCAGTCAATTTCCTCTTGCAGTCGAGTAGCCAAAGTTTTAGCTTCGTCCCTCTCTAACTGAATCTAACAAAATTTGATTGCAAAATTCTTAAGGAAGGATAGAAAGCTAATGGCAAACCTTCCCGAGATAAGCGCAGGATATCTTGAACTCTGGTTACCTGTAATAACAAGGGAAATAAGAGATTTATGCCAAATGGTTTGAAAGTAACAACGAAGTTGGAAAATAATTTTTTACCGTGGTGATGGTCAAGTCCAGTAGGAAGCAAGTCTGGAGAATAAATAAGAGATCATTGCAAGAAGATTTATCCACCCAAACCAAGGGATAGCCAAATGAGTCAGAGAAGTCTCAGTCTGAAGGGGCGAGGATAAATAAGGAGGATGCGATTATATCCTTCTCTTAGGAAAGGAGGTTGGAGGTGCACTAACCTCATTAAGAGATATGTATGATCTGCCTTGAGAAGCAGAAGTTGCTGAAAGAAAGGTGTCAACCCTGGTAAGGAAGATTACTACTAGAGAGAGGATAGAAAATTGTGGTAACAATTGAATATGTTATTAAAATATTTATAATACAAGGAGTGGATGTTCATTTCCTTAAGGTAATAATTAGAGGATGACTTCTCATATTTTAAGTAGCGGTAAGCCCAATGTAGTCTCGATGATCCGATTTATTCATATGACTGATATAGCCTCGACAATTAGAGTTATTTGTAATATTGACATAGCCTCGGAATCTTGAGTTATTCATAGGACTGACGTAGCCTTGGTAATAAGAGTTATTTGTAAGACCGACGTAGCATCAGATATCGGTGTTATCTGAAAGCCCGATATAGACTCAGCGTTTAGAGTTAATTTTAAGTCTAACGTATCGTTCGCAACCAAAGCTATTTATAATCCCGATGAAGTCTCGACAATCAAAAGACAAAAAAAATTGCAAGATTGTTGTTGCCTTGGTAATCCAGAGCGAGAAAAAAGTTTTAAATCCGACGTAGCTTCTGCATTTAGCTGCTGACAACCTCTTAGAGGTACGCTCCTAAAACATAGTGTCAATACTTAGAGAAATTACATGTAAGACCGAAATACGCTGGATGATCAACCTCATCAGAAAAGACCAACGCAGATCTTGGCATGACGAACCTTGGAAAATCCAACTAAACCTCAACCTCGTATCGCTTTAAATAAGCCAGAAGTGATGAATTCATTTCATTCACATCTGAGCAAAATATATTGATATAACTAATTTAACGGGGATATATATAAGCCAAAATATAACAGTGATACTTTGCCTATACTAAATAGATCCTGACAATCCGAGTCGAGGATACCAAGTTGTTATCCGAGAGTATAACATAATTCTTGAGGAAAAGGAATGTCAAACTCTTCCTAGGGTAAGTATTCCGAGTATTTGAGTGTAGACGCATCACAACATATAAAGAATACTTCAACAAGATGGATTTTCGTTTTGACTTATCTTACGCGTTCATCTTTGAGTTATACTGCTCCCTACAAAAGTATCCCGAGCACCCAATCGATCACTATAAATACCTTTTACAAAAACAGATTTGACACACTTTGAGTACCACATAAAATCTCTCTTTTTCTCTCTCCAGAAATAAATGTAGTTATTATACAATCGGCTTAAGTCTCCACAACTCCTCAGATTAAGTAATCCTTGATAGAAATAATGTTAATGTTGAGTGTCAGAGTGCCATAGGAAGCACACCTCCCTATGGTACTGACTTAGTGTATTGTTTCAAGTAGGCTTAGAGAAGCAAGAAGGTCCTCGAGCAAGATATCTCAAGATAGCTCATGATCAGATTCTTGGGCGAGTGAATATAAATATTCTCGATAGTGATTGATAGTAAGGTCTACAGTTATTAACACTCTTTACCGCTCCATTACCTATTCTGATCTTTTCTATTCTTCTGCCTATACATACACATCTATGTTGTTGTGTTTTGACCTTGAACTATGTTCTCAGGCTGAGTGTGATGTTGAGCGTGATTTTTTGTGCTATGATGGTAACAAGATCATGCTCGCACCTAGATCTAGCAATGCTTTTTCAACCCATACATTTTCTATATGGCACAGGACAATGAATTCCCATGGGTATTTCATTTTCTTTGGATTTAACATGTTAAAACGCTACTTGATTGACCATTCAACTCAACATTGCAATGATGTTTATAGTTTCTTGTATGGGTGAACAAATCTTTAATGAATTCAGTTTAAGAATGGATAGTCTTTATGACTTCAAGGAATGGTAGGTTAACGTTTACTTGTTTGAATATTTCTAGCATAACTTCTTCTTTATCTTCCTCTTTTCTCCTAGATCTCAGGTCCTAAGGAAAACGTGTTTTTGGAATTTCCTATGGTATTCTATTGACAACTTGTGGAGGAGGTGTTTCTTCTATATCAATTCCAGTGGGATTCTTGCTAACGTATTGAGATTCTACAATTCTTTCACGCTCTTCAATCCCCACATAATTAGGTACCTTACTTCCATGTCTTAGCATAGTTACTGCTTTCATATCTTGTTCCTCTCTCTTAGGTGCCTTATTAGATCGTAGTTCTTATAAGATGTACACTATATCCTTCTATTTTCAATTTGTAGATTATTTTCTAAATTGTTCCTCTATTTTGAATATTTGATAATTCACGTACCTTTTTGGTGGTCTATTATTTCAATAATGAGGTACATTTGTAATCGTGCATTTACACATTAATTTTCTTCTGATATGCTCCATCTTTATCTTCAATCTCTTCTATAATTATGAAGTATTGTTACATTCTTCTACCTGAGATACTTCTCATATATTTATGCCTAACGGTGTTCGTTTAGAGTACACGTTCAATCTCGAATTTGTTATGATTCTTGCATCTTGCTCAATGAAAATTCCCCGCCAACACTCAAGATACACTCTGTACATAAAGTATATATTTCCAATATGCAAATATTATTTAGTCCTTGATAGAAGTACAATATTATATCTTGTTTTGAATACACATGATGGGGGAATTCACGTAATAATAGTTCAAATCTATCACAACTCTCATGTAGATTTTCATGGTTCGGTTGTAGGTACCAATTTACTAGTGTTTTAGTTTTATATGGTTTTCTGGTGGAATAGTACCCTTTTATAAACTCATATGTATGTTTTCCCAACTAGAAATCGATTGTTAGGAAGTTGGTCAAACTATTGTGTGGTACCTCATTCTAAAATATGTACAAACACTCTAATTTTTTCCTCCTGTATTCCTTAAAACTTAAGGAGTTTCATATGTTTGAACTTCTTCAAATAATAATATGGGTTTCCATTCTCTTTTCCTACGAAACTAGGAAGCATTTGTGTAATCTTCCTAACTACAAGTTAGTATTTTCAAGAAATAGTAGAAAGATAATTCCGAACAGGGCGTACAACCTTAACTGGGCATATATTATTCCATCAAAGTTCATTGGGAATCATTTTTATGAAATTTTATCTAACCACTTTAAATAAAAACATAAATAAGAAATACTAATCTAAAAAATAACCTTACCAGGTTGGTAGCCAGCCCCCAGCAATGAGGCCAAAAATTGATGTCAATACGTTGATGTCTTATGAAATCAAAATCAATATAAGATTTTTATAATACATTACCAATTTTACTATTCTTATTCCTCTTTATCACTACATTATTCAAGGGAATAGTCCACTAAATACTAGATGTAATTTGGGTAAGCTACGATTTCTAGACTCATTGATCAGGTAAATTTGTTGGATTATGTAGTTTAATTATCGCTGGTTAACTAAGAACTAGACTAAATACTAGGATGTGTTTTAGATGATGAGAGAAACTAATATGGAATTTTATCAGAGATACTATTATTTAGCTTATTAAGTGTTTGTTTATGGATTTCCGTTTAGTCAATATAAGACACAATTACTACTCTCTCTGTTCCACAAAATTTGTCCACTTAGCTTTCACATTGATTAATAAATATAATAATTTCATTCACCATTACAAAAATACCTCAATAAAGTATCTTGATATTTTAAATGTGTATTGGAAATATAAATTTCAATATTTTTATAAGGGTAATAGGGGGAAAAGTAGGGAAAAGTGTCTTGAAATCCTAAGTGGACAATATATTTGGAACATTACTTTTAGTAAGTGGACAATTTCTGTGGAACGGAGGGAGTAATGGCTTGGGCTTTTCAAAGTATGTTATTACCCGATTAAATGAGTGACTTACTTCGAACCCTAGGTAGATAGATAATGTTAATATATATTCCATTACAGTCCGAACCTAACTCTTTTTATTCCTTTGATAACTTTACGTAATTACTCGCCTAACCCTGTTAAAGTGTGACCTATGGCAATACACTAGGTCATTTATAAACGGGGTTTTACAATACTAAATTAAGTAGTTAGTGGTGTATTCTAACCATATGTTTTATAGGTCACATAAACATAACCTAAATATTTTTATGAATATGGATACCTAACTCTACATAGAAGATGTGTCAAATATCATGATATAGCAAGCATTTCAAGATTCAATAATATAAATACCTAAATCCATAATCAAATTATTCAAAAGTGATATAATAATATATATAGGATGTTTTAGCTACTCATACTAGAGACATTTGGATATATATTCTAAATGGAAGACTTACCCATGGGAAATGAGTATGTCATTTTCCTATTTCAATATTCTCTTCAAGTTTGTTGTTCCTTAATACCGAATTTTGTCTAAATGTATGACTCCTAATTAATAAATACTAGAATACATATATACTAACAATACTAGCTTGCTAAATATTTTAGAATACTTCTCAAGTTTGAAATGTTAGTCTTTATCCTAACTAGGTAGAGTTGTCTTCAAGTTCACTTCTTTTTCACCTTTTATTTTCTTTTCTTATTTATTTATGATTTTTACTAGTCGTAGTATGAGGGTCGAATTTCTTAAATTTTGAATCCCACTTGGTTGACCCATATGGTATTTATGTGTACTTTTTCAGGAACCAACTTGTGCAAAAATTTCTACTTTTCTAATTTAGCAGGAATATCTTTATTTGAGCTTATTTCTTCTTTAAGGTCTGAATCTATCCATTTACCTATAAATCTTGTAATAACATCAAATAAAAAGTAAAATAGATCTGGTGTGTTCTAAATAATATGTAATAGTAACATATTATTAGGACATGTCAAGAGGTACCAATGACAAAATCCATTGGGAGTTTATAGGCCTAGAAGCTCCCAGATATACCCCTTGTTTGTATATATAAAAGGTATATTATGTCTTGCTGAAAACTACCTTGAATAGATTTATACCCTCGCTACTAATTTGATCGTAAGAGTTCCATTGGTAGGAGGCCCTCCTTTTGGTTCCCGACCACTCCTTTGGAGGTAACACGTAAGTTTTTTGGAGTAAAATCAAAGGTCGGACCCAAGTAAACAAATAAATAAAAAAGTCAACTACAGAATCAACAACCTTTGATGTTCCTGTAGATCACTATTCTATAACTGAGCCTCTTTAAAAATATAGAGAAATGTAGAACTAGGTTCGATACATGGATTTGTTTATTGAGAAGGATAAAAACATCGTAACTCTCCGAAAATCCTATCGCTAGTATGAATGTTTGATTTGAATATGACTACACAAACTGAATCAACTTGCATTTCTAGCAATATTTGTAGGACTGGTCTTTCATCCATAACCAAAGATTTTATTAGTATTTCCAAGTCAAATGGTGTGATGGTGAAGATAGGCTTCTATTCATTACTTTCGTTTTGTGATGTTAAAGATAATACATTTTTCTGCAAGGCTAGCTGCAAAATAAAGGCTAATTGGTTGTTACCCAATCTCCCAGTATGTATTGCTAATATGTTAGAGATGAGTATTAAACTACAAAAGGTAAATAAGTTTAAGATTGAGATAGATGTCGTCTCCATTCCACTTTTTGGAGGTGGTAATTGGATTTATGGTCATATTGTTTCCCAATCTTTTTATAAGTCGGATCTTATAACCCAAGAGAATCAACGAAACAACTATTTTCTTGTCCCAAGTGATTCCCCAATGGCTAAAATTATATTATACTTATGAATAAGGATTAAATTGATCTTCTTAAGGTATACGTTCCCCATGAACGGGCCCTTAAGGATAGAATATATCTCCTAAGAAACCAAATTACATTGAACTTAAATGCTCGTTTTGTTTTGGAAAAAAGAGTTGAAGGATGAGGTGTTATAGAATAACAATGATGATATTCAAGAAAAGGTATCTATGATTGGTTTTTTTGTAAGAAGACCTAATGGAGGTAGGTTGAGATAAGAGCCTATTTATTAGCAGGTTTCAAAGAAGGTGGGCTCATAACAAGAAGGTCACTTATTTAGATGCTCAAAGGCTTATAAATATACCATTGAATGAACATGTCAAGTGTTTTAAGCATATATCTAACAAGGTGGATCTCTATTTCTTTATTTAATAATTGCAATCCTGTGTTCACCAACTATTGAGGGAAAGTATGAGAGGGCCACTCCTGGCAGGAATTTGTTTAAATAAGTGGTATAATTGCACATATGAGGAAGAATATCATATTGGACTGGTAACTAAGGAGATTACTATTAAAGCATCTACTCTAAATAAAACTCAATAGAAATTTGGACTCCATAAATCCTTTACCATATAGTTTATGGATCACTGATGGTGTTTTTTAATGTCATGGGTCATGAACATTGATTTTATGGACTATAAACTTTTGTGATAGCATTATGGTTGGTTGCTTAAGAAGCTCCTTTATGTTATATTGTAGCTTACCATGATGTTTGACAAGTTAGGGTTAAACTGTGATTACTTAAGGCTCGTTATGACTAAGAAAAGAAGTATTTATTTCACTAAGTTCTTTTAATTACAATTTGGATGTATGACTAAGGGAAGCTCTCACTAAAATCAGTTATGTGTACTTAAATATTATGTTTAATACTAAATAAAATATTATTTTTTTAAAATTATAATCTTGCAATTAAAATATCTTATGGTACATATGCCCTTCTCAAATATATTGTAGATTATAACAACTAATCATTATTCATGACATTAAGATAGACAATGATTGATCTTTATGAGTTCTCCAATGAGTCAAAATATAACTATATTAACAATTGACTAGTTTTGGGATTTGATCTTTGAATGTAGCATAATTTATTTTACATACATACTTTTAGACATATAGTCCCTTCAACTTTATGCCCCTAGGTGAAGATTTTGTTGACTTGCCAGTTAGATCGGGCCTGGATATAATAATAAGTAGATAGGATGTAACTAGAAAAAGAATGTCTAACCTAACACATCTAGTCAACTTAAATAAGACAAAAGAAGAAAGAAATATACAATATTATTTTTAAATCATGTCCATATTCCTTATTACACACATTATCGTATCCATACAAATTAGGTCATATAATACAAGAACAAGTAAATAAAGCGCTAATCAATCAAACTACATAAAACTAAACACATATAAACGTAAATATGGACAAAAGGGTATATTATCTATCAATCATGTACACGTTTCACATTACATACATTAATGTTTATGTGTATATCAAGGCATATGGTAGATTTAATATATTAGATAGACAACAATCTTGAAGTTAGTTGAGTCGGTGGGTTGGTAAGTTCTATTTCATTGAAGTTCTTTTCGTCTACTTCACTAGTTAGAAAATTCATATTTGATAAAAAGAATTGTAAGATTTATTCGTATGCATTATCCTATTCTATTTGATAGCTTTCATCACTATTATATAAGCTTCTTTCAACTTACAACAACTCTGATTATGGTTAGCTCAAATATGGACCTTTTAGTCTTACATGATATTTGGCTAGGTTGAATATGCTTTTGAATTATTCTTTTATTCACATATTAATAGTAATTATTAGTCAGATATCTATGGGGTAAGTTATTATAATCTTCTATATCTCATGTCGTCTAGTATGAATTATGAGGTTTTATGTTAATATAGATCATATATATAAAATAAAGTAAATGAAATGTCAATTAATCAAACAAAAGAATATTTAACCTCGTATCTTGTCCATGTGAATATGACAAAGGAAAAAAAATACAACAAGATATTATCTCTTAATCATGTCCACGTGTCTCATTGCACAAACTATTGTACAGTTAGGACATATCAAAGATATAATACAAGAACACAAGATAGGAATGCTAACAACTCGAACAAAAAATATTTAAACCAAACATGTATCAACGTGAATATGAACCAAAAAAAAGGTATACTATTTAATGAACATGTCCACATATCTCATTACATACATTATCGTTTTGATATATTATAGAAAATTAAGATATAATATATTATATAGACTAATGTCTTAAAGTTAGTTGAGTTTGTGGATTGGTGAAATCTCTCTCTTTGAAGTTATTTTAATCTTTACCGGTCATCAACTTTATATCTGACAAACAATTTTATTAAGTTTTTTATTGTATTCAACATCTTATTTTATTTGATAACTTTCATGAATGTCATTTAATCTTCTTTTAGATTTATATTATCTTCAACCATGGTCGGGTTTGAATTGTACCTCTTAGCCTACACGATATTCGACCATGTCGAATCTACTAACTTTTTATTTTTTTTTATTCACTTAGTAACGGCAATGCTTGGTCGGAGATCTCTAGGGTAAGTTATACTAATCTTCTAATTATCATGTTCTCCGATGTCTAAACTCCCTCATTGGTATGTATGTAAAAGATTTGTGGTATTTTATACTACTACAAGTCATGGTTATAAGAACTATTAAATTAAATGTCAATCAGTCAAACAAAAGGACATTATACCTAGCTCATCTATTTAATGTAAATACGACAAAGGAAAAAAATAATAACGAGATATTATTTCTTAATCATGTCTACTTGCTTCACCACATACATTATTGTATGCATACAGTTTAGTATATACATCAAAGATATAATACAAAAACAAGTGAATAAAACACTGAACATTCGACCATAAAAATGTAACTAAACATGTATCACCGTGAATATGACCAAAAAATCTATTACTTATTAAACATGTCCATATGTCTCATTACTTACATTATTGTTTCAGTATATATTAGGACATAGCAAGATGTATACAATAATAAACTAAAATCTTGAAGTTAAGTTAGATTGTAGGTCGAGGGATTCTCTCTCTTGGAACTTTTATTCATCTTCTTCTTTAGTTAGTAACTTCCTATTTGACATACAGTTGTGTATGCTTTCTTTGTATTCATTGTTTTCTAGATTTTATCACGGTTGTTCAAGTCTCTTTCAACTTATAGCAGCTCTAACCAAGGTCGGCTCCATTATGGACCTCTTAGTCCTACACAGTGTTCGACCATGTCTCTATCTGATTTTTTTGCTCTCCTAGTATTGGTAATGGTTGAACAAAGATCTCTAAGTTACATTAGTGCTTGGATAATCTCTTATTTATCACGTTCTTTACTGTAAGCCCCCTAGTTGGTGGTTATGTAAAGAATTCGTTCTGTTTTACACTACTATTGGTCATGCATATAAGAACGTGTAAATAGAATATTAATAAATTGAAAAAAATAATATTTATCCTACCACGTTTAACTAATGTAACTACGACAAAAAGAAAAAGAAACAACAAGATCTTATTTCTTAATCATGCATGTGCCTCACTACATGCATTATTGTATCGTATTGTTTAAAACATGCCAATTATATAATACAAAAACAAGTGAATGAAAAGGTAGCAAATCAAACAGAAATAACATTTAACCTAAATTGTATCAATGTGAATATGACCAAAAAAACTATATTATTTATCACTCATGTCCACGCGTCTCATTATATTGTTTCTATATATATTAGGATGTATCAAAGGCATAATCCAGTAGTTACATTAATTTTTTTTTAAAGTTAGTTAAGTTAGTAGATCTACTTGTCCTCTCTTTATAGAATTTCTATCAATCTTCTCCCGAGTTTAAAATTTATATTTGGTAGACAAATTGTGTAAGCTTTCTTCGTCTCTGTCATCATTTTTTATGAAGATTTCATCACAATTGTTTAAACTTTTTTATGCTTATATTTGTCCTGGTAATGACTGACACAGTTATAAACCTCTTAATCTTGTTTGTTATTACCTACTAATGATAAAAGTTGGTAATGATCTTTGGGGGGTAAGTTATTACTAGTATAATCTCATATTCTACGAGGTCAAAATCACCTACTTGATGCATATATCAGAAGAGTTGTATTTTACACTACTTCATGTCATGGACGTCGCTTGTATCAACTATTGTTCATGACTGAGATTTTTCATTTGATTCAAAAAAAAATCAGTCTCCAGTATTGTTTCAAATTTGTTAATAGATGCGAGAAAGTAGATTAGTTATATGATATAGAAAAATAATCATAATTGTAATCATGAATATCTTGTATTATAAATTTGTAATGATTATTTTGTTATCAAGAAATGTTTTTATTTTTGAATAAAACAAGGAGTAAAAGAAAATGTAAATGAAAGATAAATATGAACCAAAAAAAAATATTTTGACGTAAGAATTTTATCACGTTCCCTTATTTTCTAAAATACACCAATATGCATTTATTTTTAAAAAAGTCCATTAATCAACTGTCTATAGTTTCTTCTTCCAAAATCTTTATATATACCTTAATTATTCTATTCTAAATGTTGAAGTTAAACCCACACCTCATATCCCTATATATACCATACTATTCCATTCTAAACACTAAACCAAGTCACACATAAATTTGAACATTCTTTTTTTTTTGGAAAATGGAGCTCGAAACTCATAGATAGAGAACTATCTATAAATGCTCAATGACGAAAATAGACAACATTATGGTTGCAAAAATTGAGAAGGACCATTGCTTTAATAGCCACTACAAACTGGTGGATTGAAAAAGCCACCACCTTGTAGAACTCAGACTACCATCATTGTTACGAAAAAGATGGAGTATCGAGTTTAGTGATGGTGAGAAAGACAAACTCCCTGGTCAGTATCCATGCTTCGTTGCTCAGTGACAAGATTCAGGGACAGAGCTATGTTATAGACTTTGGGGCCCGGGCCCCTCCAAATGTTTCAAAAACCATTTCTTTACCTTTATAAGAAAATAAAAAAATTATAAGGTTCGGCCTCCCAAAAATTTTCAAACTATTTCCCTTAGTCTCCCTAAATATAAAAATCTTGTTTCTGTATAAGGAGTTATATGCTCATTGTTCTTTAACTCAACGTCAGTACTCACATATAATCAATTAATATTTTTGCTCATTTACTTATTAAATTTTAGTTTTAGTTATTTTGATGGTTAATTTTTATTTGCTCAAATTTTATTTTTCTTGTATTATTTAGGAATATGATCAATGTGCTCCATTTGTCAAAAAAAAAAAAAAGATAAATGTGCTCAATGTTAAACGTCCAAAAGAATATACTCAGCTTAAAAATATGCTCAGTGACGGTACTCAAAATGATGTTAGGTGTATTTTATTTATTAATTATATTTTGTCTTATAGGTATTTTGAGTCTTTCATATTTTGATGGAGGGGTTACGCAATGGTTAATGAACCTTAGGACGATTTATTTTTAACCCTTTTCGATCAATAACTAAAAAAAAAAAAAACTACTTTTTAATGACCATGTTTAAGATACACCATCATCAATATACCCAAAATTGTTCCAGTGAAAGGAAACCCCAATTGGACTCTAAAACTACAACCCCATACTACTACAGCTCTTATCTCGACTAATAAATTTGTACATCCAGGATGTAGCAAAAAAGAATTACAAAAAAAAGTACAACAATTGAAAGAATTGTATTAAAAATTCTTGTCTAAACTGAAACCATTTCATTCATTTAACTATCTACGTTGATGGTACAAATCATAAGGCTCCCAAAGACTATCCAAAGGACAAGTCCTTTTCTCATCAAGCCTAACCCAAGGCTTACCTTTACCACTCCAATGTAACAAGCTAACCGGACCTGGGTGAAGTGACCTACACGAGCCTTTGATGTTGTCCCCACCGAGTCCATGTTGATTCCACCTATGATCAATTGGCTCCACGTTTCCACCAAAAACAAGCAAGAATGGTGGCAATGAACCCAATTCATATATCCTGTTTATCTTCTGAATCTGCATCCAATTCTCTATTTTGGTCTTGTAATTACCTTCTCTCCATTTATGTAAGTCCATTATCATCACGCCCGTGTTGAAATAACATGGGTCTTTTGACTCAAATACACTGTATAAATCCGGGTCGGACCAGAAAGTATCCGTGAAATATTTGGTGAAATTCGCTAAGCAATATTCCGGAGCTCCAATAACCCGATCCCCACGTAACTTAGTGCTCCATAACTTGTAGATATCATCAACTAGCACGACGTCTGAATCCAGATAAATGACACGTTCCACACATGGGTCAATCATATCACCCAAATAATTCCGAGCGTAATTAAGCGGGTTCTCAAGCGCTTGTCTAATCGATGAAGAAATTAGATTAATGACAATATCTTCTCGAAAGATATAGACTTTGAAGTTCAAAGAAGGGAAGATGGATCGGACTAAACGGGTCAAGACCCGAGGACTAGACGGGTCGAATTCAGCTGCTATGAAGTGAAAAAACACGTGCTCCGGACAAGATGCGTGACGGAGAACGGAATGGACAGCAGCCACTGAACCACGAAGATATGCCGAGTCAAGGGTCATTGATACATGAACCAATGAAGCATCGCAAGTGGTTATCATAGATGACGTCAATGGGCAGCCAACGCCGTTACGATAGTCCGGAGCTTCACTGTATCCAAACCCAATATCAGAAACAGCATAAATACCATCTTCATTGGGAAAAGAACGAATAGCTGAACACGATAACAAAGATTGAAAAACAAGAAAGAGAACAAAACCAATTGGTTTAATCCGGTGGTGAAAAAGAAAAGGCGAAGTCGCCATTGTTGAAGAGAAGAAGAAAGAAATTTTAATGGGAGTAACGCGTAGAGGTTTATATATAGGGGTTGGGAAAGGGAGAGGGGGTGTTTGGGGTTGGGGTATGGGTTTGTGTTTGAAAGAAGGAACAGCTGGAATATGTCTGTATATACTTAATGGGGGATGAGGTGCAATGTAATTAACGCGGATTTCATTGACTGATGATGGTAAATTATCTAAAACCAAACGCGTTTATTTGCTGGTTCAACCTGTGTGTGTAATATTTACGTGTTTTTAGGGAATTGTTTCTTTTTTTCCTTTTATATAATCGGATTAATGACATCTTTTATTGTAATTAAAACTTAATATATCCCAGGTGTTGTTATCATAAGGGTAAAGATAATTGTGGTTTACGAGGGCTCTTCCTCCTTGTGGGGCTAAATAAGTCTTCAATAATGCTCTTATTTTCTTACGTGTCACATAAATAAGAAAACGAAAGAAAGAAAAATTTATTAATTAGAAAAAAGAAAAATTATATTTATAATAATAAAAAGTATAATGTTATATACATCACCCCTATCTGTTTTTCTTGTATCATCTCATATATATTTTATATAATATCAAAAAAAAGGAGAAAAAAAAATTAATTTTAAAAAACATTATTATTGGTATTTAATATTTTTACATTGGAGATGATATGGTGAAATGATTCTCATATCTACAAATAAGTACTTATATATTATTCATATTTGTAAGTGTAACTTTTTTTATAATTGGAGACCTTTTATAAGAATTGTTGTAATTTGGACTTTTTTATTTTTCCTGTCTATTACAGTTAACGTTTTATTTTTGGTAATTCTTATCTCCATGTGTAATGATATTCTATAGATATTCTCACTGATGGCATTGTGGCAGTAAAAAAAAATGAAATAAACTTTTTTTACTGAATGCAGTTGTTCCTTTAAAATACTAAAGGTGATGGTTCCTTGTTGATTGCTCTAAAGGAATAAACATAAATATTATGGTCTTTTAAAACTCCACACGAATATGTAATTTCTTATCAAAATCATGCCAAAATGCATTTTTTTTCTCATCGAAAATATATTATTATGCATGTGTTCTTAATTTTACGTGCAAAATCTGTCATGCTGAAACATAAATTGTGGAACGTCTTTTGTTTACTATCCCTTCAAACGAGTCCCATGGTTCCCTAGATTTTTTTAGTTATTATCTCATTAACTAGTCAACTAATCAATTCTATTCTTGGTATTGAAATCTGTCTGATCTTTAATGTGACGTATATTATGATAGAAACCCAAGATAGATGATGCTAATAGGGCTTGTCAAATTTACAAAAGTAGAAACGACTTCATATCTAATAGTGTTGTGCATTATTATTTGATCACGATTGCGAAAACATATAAAATAATGCTGAATATGTTCAGGTTAAAGTAAATGTGACTGAAGTTATTGTCATTCCTTTTACAAAGACATATGACGACAAAGTTAGAGATATGCCAAATAACTTTCCTAGCACCTTGGCGCCATATGACTAAATTCATTTTATAAACACCAACCCTATTTATAAAACAAATGACATTCAATATACATGTATAGTTGCTCAAATTATTATGACAATTTTCTGAATTTCTCATCCCCTAACTCATACTAGTTTATTTGTAATACCACATGGTTACCCCGACCTAATAAAGGTGTTATTTCTGTCATTTTAAGAAACAAGAACAATGTTTTTATGATGGTGATCCAGTTAATTTTTAAGGTTTCTTATGTTCTTAAAGCGTAGGCTAGTGGTATTCGATTGCCTTGCTTGTTGCAAAGAACTATCCAAAGTTAAGTATCATAATAAAAAATTGTTATGTTGCAATCATGAATAAACTTTATAAGAACAAATTTAAAATCTATTATGGTTGATGTAATATTCTGGAGAATTTAGAACTTAACTCATGTAAATCAGAGTTCTCGTATCTTTGTATGATTGGTAATTTTGTAGTTAATTAAGTGGTCAAACAAAAAATTTGTGCCATTCGGCTTAGCTCATGCCTTACTATATTTTTGACCATTTAATGCATATGTGTTATGCTAATTGTAAGTCCATTGAGATTGTATTTTTTTTATATTCACTTCCTTTACTGATAAAATTTAGTAATAGAACAATTTCTTTATAATTCGTTGCATTTATTAACACAATTTTTTACAAGATTTGGACTAAAATCTAGTATTTGAACTATCTTTATTTTGAATCACTTACCTTTATTTAACAGTAGTGTAGGGAAAGACCTAACAATACAAGTCCATGTTATGAGATGTTAGAATCTTACTGATGTCTCCTTAAATGTTCTTATTTTCGACCCTTAGGAGACATCATTTTTGGTGTTTATTTGACTATTTAGATAGACTTTTGGACTAAATATGCAATAATATGATTTTCCTCTTTTAGTTCTGGCATTTTTGATTTATTAAGCTTTTGCGCGTAATATTGGTATTTTTAGTGAAGATTTTACAGGTTTTAGATGTTAGCTAGAAGAGGAATCCAAGGAGAAAGTCAAAGATCGCGATATAGAGGCAAGACTTGAAGATAAATCCCGAAGATATTATTTTTAGAGCTGAAAATCCATTTTCCAGGCTATAGATTGCTGATTTCGAGGTGCTTAAGAGATGATTTAGCCGCTGACCTTTGAAGAGAAAACATTCCTTATCGAGTTACGGAACTTTAGCAACTGGAATGAGGTCAATCGGAGTTGTAACGCATCGGGAAAAGCCGTTTTAGTGAAGGTGTATCAGCAGTTACGGGATTTTGGGCTTAGAATTTGGGCTTGGACATTTAATTATTGATTTATTCCTAAGTCCAGGCCCTAATCCGTTTTTAACATTATAAAAGGGCTTTAGACCTCTATTTTCACATACACTTCATATCTTTTTCATAATACAACATACGCTTAAGAGTCAGACACCAGAGAAGAAGCTAGAGGCAGGAAGAGAAGAAGCAAGAGCTGGAGACGGTCTATATCTCCACTTCTCAGCCAATTCAATTCCGTAATTAGGTTCTTCTATTTTATTCTGTAAAACATGTTGAACCTATTTATTTCTTTAGTTTTTATCTTTTCAATTATTATGAGCTAAACTAATTTAGTGCTTGAGAACGCATAATGGGTTAATCCCAATTTGATTTCGTTTTATACATTTGGATTTGGGATTATTATTATTTAAATCAAATTGGGTGAATTGTATTTTTCTTTAATTTGCGCTTTATCTACTATAATTGACGTAATTAACCAATCATAGGTCTTAGTATCTAGGCTATTCCAATTAGTGGCGATTGGATCACCTTGACGGGGGGTTTAGGTACCGAACTAGTTAATGAATGTAGGTTAGAAATTATTGACTCTGACGAGCTTAATTAAACCTATGGCCTATTGGGTAATTTGAACTTAAACACTTGAGAGTGGACTATAATCACCCTGACGGGGTTTGTAGCATTTGAGAGTTGCTCCTTAGTCCACCCTGACGGGGGTAAGGAGATTTTAGAATCCCGACCAATACAAATTTACCGATTTGCCCCTTAAACAATGTATGAAATGAATGATAGTTAGGTAAACCCTTGCGCCTCTCAAGTACTACCTGCTCTTACTTGCGTATCACTTTTATTTTACTTGCGTCTTAGCTTTTACTTGCATTTAATAATTGTCTTTCATTTATTTAGTTTTAATAAACAAAACCAACAAACATTTTACTATCTTTTACTTTCATAAGTGCATCAATCACTATTTGCTAAACATTGTGATCAACCATTCCGTCCTTGGAACGAATCTGATTTATCAGAATTACTACTTGGGACAACCGTACACTTGCGGTTGTGGTTCGATTATTATTTACATTTATTTTAGAACACACAAAGGACCACCAAGTTTTTGGCGCCGCTGCCGGGGACGGTAGCGTGTGACCACGGTGTTTATCCTTTAGTGATAGTTGCATTTATTTTTATTTTGTTTTATCAGTTTTACGCTTTTTGCTTGTTTAGTTTTCTCAGGTTTTTAGGTTTGGTGTATGCGAAGAAGACTATTTAAGGATCTAGAGCCAACACCTCCGATCCTTAATAATCCAGAATCATTAATCAGACTTGCTAACAAGAGAAGAAAAGAACAAGAATCCTTAGAAGTAGAAGAATTAATTCACCAAATGGAGAACGTTAATATTCAGAACAATAACGGACAAGCTCAAATCGTGATGAATCAAGATCCTTGGTTTACTAATGGTCCACCAGAAGTTCCATTCCGTGCTCCTGCTATAGGAGTAGGTGCTCCAGATATAAATGTTCCGAAGTTTCGTCCAGATCCGGGTATGATAGCTCAATTCCAAAACTTTGGAAATTTTCGTGGTAGAGTTGGAGAAGATCCTCTTAGAGCGATACAGAAATTCAAACAGATATGTGATTCTTACATCACACAAGGAGTTTCAAAAGAACAGATGTACTACGCTGTGTTTAAATTTTTTGTTATTGATGGAGCAAGTGAATGGCACGATACGCAAGATCCGACAAAGATTACTGATTGGGACCAACTAGAGATTGCTTTCTTTGACAGGTATTACCCAAGTAACATGAGGTTAGATGCTGAATTAGAGTTGACGCATTTCCGTCAAGAATATGATGAAACTTTGGGTAGGAGTTGGACAAGATTTCAGATGTGTTTACGTAGAGTCCCCAATCATGGCTTTTCAGAACAACAACAATTAAAAATATTTTATAGAGGCCTTGATGGGACTTCAAGAGAGAAATTGGATATGCTATGTGGTGCAGGTTTTCTTCAAGTTCAACCCGCTCATGCAAAGATCATCTTAGAGAGAACAGTCAAGAATGAAGTTGGGTGGAGTTCAGTAAGAACACCAGTTAGAGGAGGAGTCAATAATGTTGATATGGAAGAAAAGTTTGCTACGCTAGAGACAAAGCTTCAGACCACACTAGAACAACAATTGAGACAACTTACTCTAGCCGTGAAAGAAGGTTTTTCGAATAAAAGAGTTGAGGTAAAGGTTGCACAAGAGATATATGGATGTGAGTATTGCGGTGTCAATGATCATAGTTGGGAAAATTGTCAAAATAATCAAGAATCCGTGATGTTCGTGTCCAATAGAGGTAACTTTAATTCAAGTGGTAATGGATATCAGCCTAACAGAAACCATCCGGGGTTTCAATACTCAAATCCTGATGGGGCAGCAAATCCTACTTATGCGTATCAACCGCGTCCCCAAGGTAACAACTACAATCCAAGACCACACAACAATTATCAAGGAGGACAGAATCAAAATTATGTTCAGAGACAAACTCCTCAAGACAATTATGATGACACAATGAATCAGAAAGCCTTACCTGCCCATCCACAAGAAGGAGTTACCCTTCAGAAAACAGTTGAAAGTTTAATCGCTCTTCAGACACAAGCTATGGAACGTCAAAACGCAGCATGGGAACGTCAAAACGTAGTTGAAGCAAATATGAAGATATTCCAGAATCAGCTAAGTCAAATTAATAAACAGTTGAATCAACGTCCACAAGGACAACTTCCTAGCGATACTGAGAATCCAATCCAAATCGAAGATTGTAAAGCTATTACTCTCAGAAGTGGTAAGAACCTTCCTCCACCTCCTTTTCCGGTTATGAAAGAAAAAGAAGTTAGAAAAGAAAAAGAGGTGGTAAATAAAGACAAAGAAGTTGAAGTAGAAGAAGTGGAGAGGCCTGTTGAGGTTCCGAAAAAGAAAGATGATACTATAATAAGCCGTCCTCCTCCACCATTTCCATCAAGAGTTCAGAAGAAGGGTGATATGGCTGATTATCAAAAATTCTTTAACAAGGTAAGAGGTCTTAGCATAAATATTCCGTTGTTAGAAGCTATTAGAGATGTACCCAAGTATGCTAAGTTTCTGAAAAGAGCCCTCACCAACAAAAGGCCGTATTGTGATAATGAGATGATTGGTCTTCCTGAAGAATGTAGTGCCATTTGTCAAGGTAAATTACCTCCAAAGTTAGTTGATCCTGGGAGCTTTACAATTCCGATATCTATTGGTAATGAGTGGAGAGGTAAGGCACTATGTGATTTGGGTGCAAGCATAAATCTTATGCCCAAATCTATCTTTGATAAGCTTAATATTAAAGCAAGACCCACTTCTATGGTCTTGCAAATGGCGGATCGATCTCTTGCATATCCGGAAGGCCGAATTGAAGATGTCCTCGTTAAGGCAGATACGTTAATTTTTCCCGCTGATTTCGTTATACTTGATTACGACGCGGATAGGAATGTCCCCATCATTTTGGGAAGACCATTCCTAGCCACGGGGCGTACTTTGATTGATGTAGAAAACGGCGAAATGATCATGAGAATCCAAGACGAGGAGATGAAGTTTAATGTGTTTAGACCTATGAAGTTTCCGGATTCCAATGAAGAATGTTTTCGTGTAGATGTAATGGAACCGGTAAGAAAAGAGCCAATTAATGTTGTGGAAACCTTAGGGGTGGAGGAAAAAGAACTAAGAAAGAAACCACCGATCAACGTTCCTCCAAATCCTAAGAGAAATCCACCACCCAATCTTGCGAAGAAGAAAGAAAAATCACGTGTCACGAAGGTTCCGAGGGAACCTAAGAAGGAAAGGAAGAAAAAGGAGTTTAAAGCAGGCGAAGAAGTTGCTATGAAAAAGCCTAAACCTCCTCCAAAGACATGTGAATCAAAAAGCTCTTGGCTAGGACCATTCGTGGTTGCAAAGGTTATCTCAGATAAACTAGTGGGAATAAAAGCCAAGGGATGTAAATTTCGAGTTGCAAATATTGACAACCTCACTCACTGCTGGGGAGGTTATGTCAATGACTAAAGGAATGAGGTAACCCGTCGAGCTTAACGACGTTAAACAAAAGCCATTTCTTGTATATTAGTTTAAGTATTTCAAAGTCGTAGTTTAGTTTAGTTTGATTTTCGTTAATTTAGTGTTTATTATTAAGAAATGAGGAAGGGTAGTTGTTTTTGATGATTTCAGGGGTATAATGGTCATGAGTTTGGGGTCAAAACGAGGAGAAAACGAAAAATTATGGAGTCAACAGCAGGTTTGACCGGCTAGCCGGCCAATACGCAGGCATACCGGCCAAAACGCTGAAGACCCCCAAACTCTCTGACCATTGCGTCAGCGATGACGCAGCATTGCTGCGTCACCATTCGCGCCAGCGAGAAATCCACCGGCATGCCGGCGAATCCGCCGGCTAGCCGGCCAAAGAGGAAGGAGTTTCTGGTCCTTGCGTCAGCGACGACGCAAGGTTGCTGCGTCTCGAAATGCGCCATCGCGTATCCGCCGGCATGCCGGCGTATCCGCCGGCTAGCCGGCCAAAGAAGCTGGAATTTCTGATCACTGCGTCAGCGACGACGCAAGAGGCTTGCGTCAGAGGTAAAAACAAAAAAAAAAAAAAAAAAAAAAAAAAAAAAAAAAAAAATCGCCGACCTCTCGGCCGGCATACCGGCGGATCGGCCGGTATACCGGCGAATCCGAAGGCATACCGGCCAGCTGTTACGAGAGGCGGTTTTAACTTCATTAAACCTAGTTTTTTTGCATCTTTTCCAAGCCAAACCCTATAATCCGAATTCTCGCCTCCTACCACTCCTAAAATCATCATCAAAACAACATCATACCACCAATCCTTCCCTCTAAACATCATCCAAGATCACAATCAAACCATTAAACTTCCAAAATACCAAAGCTTCACACTTTAATCCGAAGTTTTCTTTCACCAAAGCTAAAATTAATCCATAATTCAAACCCAAACCTTCAAGAACACTAAAATCACAATTTTATCCAAACCTTTTGAGGGTCTTGAAGCTTTGAGTTTGGGGTCATCGGAGATGACCATGAAGGTTAGGAAAAGGTACGAAGAACATGGTGAAGAAAGAGAATTGGGTATTGAGGAAGATTTTCTTAGAAGAGATGATGCTTAGAGGGCAAGTAATAAATGAAAACGTGGAAAATTTGAAGAAGTTCGAGGTAATGAAGAACACTTTAAACGCAACCATTGATGAAGAATTCAAAACCTCAACTTGGACGCAACACCGACACCAGCCTCGCGCTGGTTCAGATACGTTTTCTTTCCCTTCTCATTTAGTGTATATTATTTTATTGCTTTGAGTCTTTTCGAGTCGTGGGGACACGACTCATTTTTGAGTTTGGGGTGGGGTTCGTTGCCTCATCCCAGTTTTTATGTGTGTGTTTTAAATTGCTTTCAATAAAATAATTTTCGGAGTTGCGTTTGACTATAGAAGATTTTAAATGTTCCTTTAAGCATACTTTTGATGAATCAATAATAGTAAATAGTGGACTTTAGGGATTGATATAGAACGCACTTACAATTGCATGCGAACATAGGTAATTGATAGGAAGAATTAATGAACAATGCAAATGAAGTAAGCTTGTACTTAAGGAATATGTTTGGTGTGTAGAACGTGAAATCTTAATTAGTAGAGAACCCACCTAGATATGAACTAAAGACAAGCTATGTACTTAGGAAAATGATAGGGGCAGTTCTTTGTTAGCCATTTGAATCCTTTTAGCTTGCTATCCCTAATATTATAATTTTATCCGTCTTAGCCCAATTTTGAGCCTTAAGCCTTTTCTTTTGTAGCCACGATATAAGCCCATTATCCTTTAGATTATTAGGCATGACCAAATGACCCGCACTTGAATCACAACCCTGAGACTTGTCTCGAGCTTGAGTTTGGGGTGGTGGGACCACATTTGGGAAGATACATTGGGAAGGGATTATATGTGTTTGTATTGAGGCACAAAAAGGTAGATGATATTATTATTTGTAACCCTTTGCCGGGATTTGAAAAGAAAAAGAAAAAAAAAAAATGAAAAAGAAAATAAAAAGAAAGAATAAAATAAACCGGCAAAGTGGAATATTTTTTGGAAATCATCTTAGTTTTAATTGGGTTGACATGGGGACGCAACATTAGCGCGTCAATTGGGTGAGTGAGAACATTTTTGAGCGTAAACTCAAGCTCGAGGACATTGTTGATGGTAAGTGAGGAGAGAGCCAAAAGCTCACTTCAAATTTACCAAATATACATCCATACCGTCCTTAAGCCATCATTAAAACCATAAAGACCTCGTGATTCCTAAGTACATAGTGAATTTATAATTCTGTTGATAGGGAATATACTAGGTGGAGCGTTCAAAGCAAGTTAGGATTAATGACCACCCTATAGCCATCATACAGAGATGAGTACAAGTGTAACCTTCAAGCATTGCGACTTTAATTTTATGATTGAGATTATTTATGTTTGATGTTGCATGATTAGTGTATGTATATGTTAGTTCTTAATGTTTTCTATATGAGATTTATCTTTAGCATTGCTTTAGGGTTTATTTGCTAGCTTCTATTTTCTCTTGCATCTACTTCACTCCCCTTGTTTTTAGTTTTGCTTTGTCGGGACGACAAAGGTTTGAGTTGGGGGTCTTGATGTCTCCTTAAATGTTCTTATTTTCGACCCTTAGGAGACATCATTTTTGGTGTTTATTTGACTATTTAGATAGACTTTTGGACTAAATATGCAATAATATGATTTTCCTCTTTTAGTTCTGGCATTTTTGATTTATTAAGCTTTTGCGCGTAATATTGGTATTTTTAGTGAAGATTTTACAGGTTTTAGATGTTAGCTAGAAGAGGAATCCAAGGAGAAAGTCAAAGATCGCGATATAGAGGCAAGACTTGAAGATAAATCCCGAAGATATTATTTTTAGAGCTGAAAATCCATTTTCCAGGCTATAGATTGCTGATTTCGAGGTGCTTAAGAGATGATTTAGCCGCTGACCTTTGAAGAGAAAACATTCCTTATCGAGTTACGGAACTTTAGCAACTGGAATGAGGTCAATCGGAGTTGTAACGCATCGGGAAAAGCCGTTTTAGTGAAGGTGTATCAGCAGTTACGGGATTTTGGGCTTAGAATTTGGGCTTGGACATTTAATTATTGATTTATTCCTAAGTCCAGGCCCTAATCCGTTTTTAACATTATAAAAGGGCTTTAGACCTCTATTTTCACATACACTTCATATCTTTTTCATAATACAACATACGCTTAAGAGTCAGACACCAGAGAAGAAGCTAGAGGCAGGAAGAGAAGAAGCAAGAGCTGGAGACGGTCTATATCTCCACTTCTCAGCCAATTCAATTCCGTAATTAGATTCTTCTATTTTATTCTGTAAAACATGTTGAACCTATTTATTTCTTTAGTTTTTATCTTTTCAATTATTATGAGCTAAACTAATTTAGTGCTTGAGAACGCATAATGGGTTAATCCCAATTTGATTTCGTTTTATACATTTGGATTTGGGATTATTATTATTTAAATCAAATTGGGTGAATTGTATTTTTCTTTAATTTGCGCTTTATCTACTATAATTGACGTAATTAACCAATCATAGGTCTTAGTATCTAGGCTATTCCAATTAGTGGCGATTGGATCACCTTGACGGGGGGTTTAGGTACCGAACTAGTTAATGAATGTAGGTTAGAAATTATTGACTCTGACGAGCTTAATTAAACCTATGGCCTATTGGGTAATTTGAACTTAAACACTTGAGAGTGGACTATAATCACCCTGACGGGGTTTGTAGCATTTGAGAGTTGCTCCTTAGTCCACCCTGACGGGGGTAAGGAGATTTTAGAATCCCGACCAATACAAATTTACCGATTTGCCCCTTAAACAATGTATGAAATGAATGATAGTTAGGTAAACCCTTGCGCCTCTCAAGTACTACCTGCTCTTACTTGCGTATCACTTTTATTTTACTTGCGTCTTAGCTTTTACTTGCATTTAATAATTGTCTTTCATTTATTTAGTTTTAATAAACAAAACCAACAAACATTTTACTATCTTTTACTTTCATAAGTGCATCAATCACTATTTGCTAAACATTGTGATCAACCATTCCGTCCTTGGAACGAATCTGATTTATCAGAATTACTACTTGGGACAACCGTACACTTGCGGTTGTGGTTCGATTATTATTTACATTTATTTTAGAACACACAAAGGACCACCACTTACCAAGGAGAAGCTTTTGCTTATGGCTAACTATTTTGGATCAATTACCTTCTAAAATTTAGCTTATGTTGTGAGGTCTCGTTATTGGCCCAAATTGTTATAATGTTTGTCTTAGTAGCTCGCATGGCATGGAGACAATTGGAGGACTTTTCTAGGATATAATTGGTACGTTTTTTGTGGATTTTCAGGGGCACGTGTGTTGGAGTCGGCACTCTCGACAAAGTTGCATCTGCCCCAAATTTGTCTTACGATAACAACGGGGATAGGTTTTAGTATATTGTGCATATATATGGATAAACTAAAGTTGCAGACGCTAGTGAAGGACGGTATGAACTCTAGAAACCAGTCTCATAGGGTGTTAGGTGCCTCTATTGATATCATGTGCATTAGAGCTTTAAGGTGTTACAAATATATCTAGAAGTTAATCTCTATTCAAATGGGTAGTTAAGGAAATGTGTATTGTCGAGGATTGCACCAGTATAGTATATAGACCCACCATATAAATTATAGGAAACAAAAATGGATGGATCACGTCTAAAATAGTTCTATGTATACCATTAGCCTCATATGTATGGGAAACCTCCCGACAAGAGACATGGAGTAAGATTAATTTATCTAATTTTATAATTAATAAATAAAATCAATTCATGCTTTATGTAAACTTTTTCATACATAATTATGTAAATTATTATCAATATTTTAATGGGGCTTGGATAAGGTTTTTTCCATTCTTAGAGATAATATCCATAAGACTTACAAGATGGTTGAGTGGAATTTTATCCGAAAAGCCCTTTCGAGGTTAGGCTTCCCCTCAACGTGGGTGGGATGGGTCATGCAATGCATCACGTCTGTCTCCTATAATATCACCATGAATGGAAAAGTTTTGGACCCTTGCAACCCTTTGCGAGACATTCGTCAAGGCGGCCCACTATCTCCTTACCTTTTCTATTTGGCTACCCAAACTCTAAAATATCTCATTGATGAGCAATTATCTTTGAGAAACCTTAAAGAGTATCATATCGCCCAATCATGTCCTCTTATGTCGACTATCTTTTCACAGGCAATTTAATGTTTTTCTTTGAATGTAATGGACGTTAAGCCCAAAATGTGAATGAAATGTTTTGTAAATACTACTTTAAGTCAAGACAATATTTGAATTTGCATAAGTCTTCACTTTTCAATAGCCCTAACATTTTGGTTAGACTTTGAGCCCCTATACCTAAAACTTTTACAATACCATAAGTGATTAATATAGAAATACCTGGATCCCAGCGAAGTGGGGGTCATCACGTGTTGGAGGACTATCTTGGCTTACTAAAAGGGTCCATTCCCAACTACGAGGTCGAGAAGGTTTTGTCTTATCAAAGGGGTAAAACTCACTCTTATAGAAACAACATTAAATTATCTCCCGACTTACTTGATGTAGCTTCTTTTACTCCCAAAAACCCTGTTAAGAAGATAAATTCCCTACTGGTGGATTTTTTATAGATCCAGGTAGGGGTTCTGGCATATACTAGTGCAACCAAACAATCTTTTCCACTCCTAGGCTCGAAGATGGTCTCGGACTTAAGGACTTCCAAACCTATAACATGGACCTTGTGGCTATGCAAGCATAGAAAATCCTAGAGGACCCGGAGTCACTAATGTCTCAGATGCTAAAAGGGATTTACTTCCCAAGATCTCTTTCTGGAATGTGTAGATGGGAAACCATTATTCATGGGTATGTCGTAGCATAATCAAGGGTAAAGAATTTCTTTGAGATTTTGTCTTATAGTCTATTGTGGATGACTCTACAATATCTATTTGGTAAGACCCTTGACTCTGAGGATATTCCCATCCCTAAATCTTTGGACAACCTTCCTACAATTTTTTATGAAATTATTAACCTAGATCCAAAAACACAGAATTATTAGTTAATTTCCAAGGTTATTGAAGTGGAAAGTGCTAAACCAGTACAATCCATTGCTCTCCCTGGTCTACTATAACTTGATCGCCTAATTTGGTCCCATATGGGAATAGGTTATATTCAACTATATTTGGGTATAACCAAGCTCTGAAATTCCTAACTTCACCAAATGGTCGAGTAAGAGCTCCATCCACCTAAGTCCTAGGGACTTGGGATAAGATAGGAAAGGGTACACTACCTTTGTACTAAAATCTTCTTAATGGAAAACATGCATCCCCTACTTGGACCAGAGAACTTTGGCTTAATGTTCTGCTACCTATAAAGGCACATTTCCCTTGAAGTCTCGATCAGACACATGGCTCATGGAACTTACTTCAAACTGCACAAAGAATGACGTTAGGACGAAATAAATAATACCAATGATAGCCTTTACCTGCTAGAATATCTTGTTGGCACAACATTATTTTGTTATGGAAAAATTATATAAATTTGTCTACTGTTCTCATCCAACTGAATAATATCCTAGATGATTTTTTTTACTCATGTTTTGCATGCTTCCCCTATTATTTTCCATGATACTTCGGTTATAATTAACATTTGTACTTGGACACTTCATTTGAAGGTTACTATTAAACTCAATACAGTCGCAGTTGTGGACCCTCGTGGAGTAGTTACAGGTTTCATTGAGAGATACCAGAAAAGAGTTGTTATATATAGGTAAACTAGTCTCGCAATCCCTTGCACTATTTTTACTGCCGAATATTTGGCCATCGGGACTGCTATTTTGTATGCCAGACAATCATATTTTGTTCACATCACCATTGAAAGTGATGGTTTAGGTGGAATTCAAGTCATCAAATCTCTCACCAACGCAACAGATTATAGGTCTCTTTTGATTTAAGAGACATTAGATTGTTGGTCGATGAGACCTCTCTGATTTATATTAGGTTAGTTAGAAGATCAGGAAACCGTGATATTGATTTGGTTGTTAATGTATAACTTTGATTCACTTTATAAAAAGAAATGAAGTGATGGGAATAAAAAATAGTAAATGAATGAAAATAAAAGTGAAAACTATGTTTGTATTATAAAATTTATTTTAAACAAAAAATAAAGTAATTGATTAAGGACTTTTTTATTTTGATTTATATTATTAAAGACAAAAATTAAATTAAAAATACTTTTATACCTTTTCTATATTATATAAAACATTCTATATTAAAATTATAAGGTAGGTTAGAACATTTACAAAAATAATTATTTACTTTTCTTTAAAATGATTTTAATTTAAGAAAATTAAAAAACTACTCCCTATATTATTGAATAAATATCCATTTAATAAAATTGTAATTTTAAAATAATTATCTATTTATAATACTAAGACATATTTTACAACTTTTTCCACTATTTTACATATAAAATATTTAAATTTATGGTTTTAATAAATATTATGATTTCAAGATATTTTATATAGAGTATTTTTGTAATATAGAAATTAATGATTGTGTTTTTTTAATTTATTTGAAAAATTAAGTTAATAATTGATTAGGAATGGAGTGAGTAATATTTTTAAAGAAATTCAAAATAGTGTGTAATTAATTGAATTATTTTCCTTTTATTAAAAATCTAATCCAAACTAATAAAATAAATTTTAAATATACTATCTACTTTTGAATTACATTTCATTTATGTTCTGATCACACGTTTTAGGGAGTGAGATAACATTATTGTTTTGTAATATTAAATTGAGGTTACAAGTTAATATATATATATATATATATATATATATATATATATATATATATAAATAATTTTTTTTGAATTTATCAATTATTTAATGGTCATAGTTGTAGGGATTTAGTAGTATAATTTTATATTTTACTTTAAGGCTATTTGTGAGCTGTCTCCCAAACATTTATTTCTTTTGAAATGATATAGGACAAAACAAACAGCTTATTGCAAGAATATAACAGCTTGCCCAGTGAGATCTAATTCTTACGCGAGTTTGAGGCATGTACATGACATGACCTCACGTGTTACTTACTTAATATAATGATAAATTACGCATTATTTAAGAAAGTTTTCGTATTTCCTATCTTAGAAATTTCTAGTATATTTTGGATTTATTAGTTTATTTTTATTCTAGTATATTTTGGATTTATTAGTTTATTTTTTTTTGGGATGTTTTAGTCTCGAACACTAATGATATGGGGAGAAGTACATTTGTTATACCTTTTTTTCCTCTTCATTGGTCTTTACCTAAATGTATTAAAAATTCTTTTGTTTAATCTTTTTTCCTTCTAAAAATTAGAGTCGATTATAGTATTTAATAATAAATATATAATAAAAGTCTTTTGGATAATTAGTTTTTTTTAAATTAGTCAGTGATTGGACATAAATAATTCTCGAGTTATATGCCAAAACTTATCTAAACGTGTTTCACTTATCGTATCAAGCCTATTTTCCTTTGCGTATCTTCACATGAAAAAAATCAAGCTAATGCATTAAGGAAATTAGGATGAAGTTTTTACCTAAAATAGATTTGACGTGTTGTTGTTGTAGGTGGAATTAAATGACTAATTAGAATGGATGGTGGTTGTATAATGAGTTATGTCGCGCACATGTGTAAATATCATGTCTGCGTTATTTATAGTTTTTTGTGAGAATAGTTCCTTCTACTGGTTAGGAGTGGATAAGGATAAAGGGTTTGTACACTTGTTACACATTAGCTCATATGATTGCATTCCATGTGGCTTAAATATTATTCAAAGTGTAACAACTTATTCAAAGGTTTAAATCAAGTTATAAATGATCAACGATAATTCTCGACTCCTCTTTTGAGTAATCCTTTGTAATCACTTGCTTTGAGAACCCTCGTTTTAGGATTTAAGTGATTAGATTTATCAAATACCTCGAGGGGCATGGTGCCTTCAAAATCCATGTCGGGTTCATTGCAATAATGAGGCTTGGTAAAAAAGCGTCTTTCTCGAGTTCCCTTGTGGATGAGTCTGACATATCAAGTACCCCCTTAATTTTCGAGGAAAATATATCTAACGGGTGACTCCTTGAAAAGGAAATCCTCTAAATTTATGTCCTTATCTTATTTTCTCTAGGTTTTGGTGCTTTTCTTTGTATATTTTAATTCCTAGTACACCCTAGCATATATTTGGTGGCACGTATAAGGTAGATGGATATTTTAGCGACTAATGATGGACTGGGAAGATGAATCAACACATACCTTCTTAAGATACCATGAATGATTACCTATTAATTGCAATTATTGTTACCCTTTGGATTTCGAAGCAAGGCCTATACTTGACATTTGATTCTTATTCATCATTTTAATCGTTTTATATAAATTTTAGATCAAGAAGAGAGAGATTAATTTTTTTCACCAGTAATGAGAAATAAGGAAATACTCTAGAACTGTCATCTTTTTGCATCAACTCAATTCAAGTATTTTATATTCAATTATTTATTTCTCCAATTCTATTTTTTTTCCATGTCAAACCCAAGTAGTCCACACACCCCCCCACCACCATGGCACCATCGTCCTAGAGTGAATGTAAGATGGATATGGATGGAACTTTAACGCTTTTATATGATTTAGAATGACTTATGCATATGGTAATACTCGTGATGCCTAGGGTTTTGAATAAGCATCTCCACCACTTACTCGGAATAAATGACCAATAAAAATTATCCATCATCCCTAGGGTTAAAAAAGATTGTACTTAAGGTATTCATCCTCAAGTTGTAAACTTCATCGCGAGCTTTAGTCCTTTTATTATGAATTTAGTTGACCTTGGTAGGGTTGGAATTCAAGCCGATAAGAAAGCTTTGAACATGTTTCTTATATTATAAAAATGAAATCGTTAGAAAAGGGAAAATAAAACAGATTTAGAAAAAGTGATCATAAAACTTTCACATAATTGATGATTGATGTCTCGAATTTTGTGATAGAATAATCGTATCAGTGACATATTTTTGGGGGTTTATTGGACCTAAGTGATGGTTTATTCCCTATTATTTGACATATCTTGAATTCTTATATCAATTTGGCTATGTCGTTACTTTTAGAGCTTTTGTGCATTAATCATGTGTTAAGTGTGTAGATTTTAGGTACATGGTTTACATGGGAAATTAAGATGATGAGGAGAATTCAAGAAGTCCCAAACCCAAGGCAAGGCGTAGAAAGAGTAAAAGTTCACTTTGGAGGAAATTAGAGCACTTATCGGCGAAATATTGACGGCACTTGATTCAGCCACTACAAATTGTTGGTAAGAGATTAGACAAATTGCTTTTTATTTGGATATATCTTGAAGTTAGTGATGCGTGAGAAGTGACAGAAGCTAATTCGGTGGTAAAATGAAGAAGTTATGTGAATGCTCCCACCGTGACGCGAACCAGCCCAACGCTAAGGAAAAACAGGTTGGACTATTTTAACCCATCTAAGTGAGCCTATTTGGACCCAAAATGTTTTTAGGTAGGTATTTAATCATTTTTAGAAGCTCATAATATACATTACACACTAGAAATTTAAATACGCATGGGAGAGAGTAGCAAGAGGAATGAGAAGAAGGGTTTCACGATTCTTCATCATCCGAACTTCGTCCTATTAAACCTTAGAGTAATTTTATTACATTTTTCCTTTTTAACATTATTCTTATATTATTTATTATTAGTTTTTCTAGATTTCATTTTGAAATAAAACCCTCATTGCTTGAGGATTGGACTATACTATGAACCTTTGATAGTTATTTTGATGTTTATTGGATATTGGGATGGTTATATTTAAATAAATTGAGTTTATTTACATTGAATATATGTGTCATTATTACCTACTTGTATATTGGGTAGTGTTAGTAGTTAGACTATCATCCGGGAGCGGGGGTTGAATGACAGACCTAGCATATAGGCGCTTGGTGTGTGTTATTGAGCCGGGAGGTCTTGGCTAGCCAAGTAATCGATAGGGTGTAAACTATATAGCGTTCGAAAGTATCTTAAGTCACTCGGGAGAGGTCTATAGTTCCATAGAATAAGTTCATATTTATCTGGGAGAGATCGGGAAGAATACTGAATCACGAATAATGTGAAAAGACCAATTTGACCTTATATCTAGAAACATATAAATAGTTGACTTTGAGTATTACTAGCAATACTCAAGCATATCTCTTTTCTATTCAACTCGTGGTTTAGCTAATTTGCTAGGCAAGACCTCTCGGTTGACTACCACACACTATACGTGTATATGTTATGTCCGCAATTAAACACCCTCCCAGGTGATAGCTTAATTACTTGAGTTACCCACTACGTAGCTACGGTATGGAAAGTATTATGGCAAACATATAGTCAATGGAAATAATTAAATACCAATTCAGTTAAATATTATAATCCCAAATTCAATTAAACAAAAAAACAATAATCAATAGTTCGTACAAATACAATCGTAAGCAAAAAGATGAATTGTGCATAATAAAACTCAAAAATGTATATCATTGAAATAAACTAAATAACATAGTACCTAATTACCCTAAGTATAGAGATATGGAGAGGTGTAGAATTGATGCAGTGAAGCTCTAGCTCATGATTCTTCCTTCTTTAGACCCCCCTGATCGCTCTCTGATGGAATTATTGATGAAAATTAAGCTCTGGCAGCCAAGGGATGATTTCCTAATGTTGGAAGCTAATATAAATAGGTTAAAAATGTTTTATGGTTTCCATGGGCTAGGTTAAATAACCTAGCCCATCCTAAAAATGTTTTACTCTAAGAGGGTACTGGTCTGAGTCATGCCAGCTGCAAAATTCATAACTTCTTTGTTATAGCTCTAAAATGCAATTAGTCAGCGGATACGTGTTCCTAATTCAGATACATTTCAGGATATAAAAGGGCTCATTCAAATTTTTTGTCAATCTCATGTGGAATCAAAAACAAATTTTTTTCTAATTTTGGTCGACAACTCTTTCACTATCTAAAAATGGCTTATTTGTCTTTTACTCTTGGTTTCCTTCTTTGATCTCCTTTATTAGACCTCTTATCCATTCTTTGGAATATAATATCATACTTGTACCTAATATCTTCACATTTAACACACAAATAACTTTAAAAGTGACAAATATCCAAAACAAAACAAGAAAAAGAAATATATCAAATAATAGGGAAAAATCCTCAGCTGAACACAAAAGGAACATAAAAATATTTCTCGCAGTGGAATTTATTTATCATAAAAGAAAGACATCACATATGACGATGTCAAGACGATAGAACAAGCCTATGGATATGCGTGCAAGTTATGTCATCGTGAAACTTGCTGGTAGAGAGGAAATAGAAAAATTGATAAAGACATGGGAAGTCAGTTGTGAAGTTTGCCTCTTGCAAAATGGATGGATAATATTCAAATTCAATATCGATGAGGATAGATCAAAGTTACTATCTACGGGAATTTCCACATCTTAAGTAAGCAACTTATGCTCGAAAACATGCTAAACCTTTTCACGTTTGATAACCATGAAAACTCAAAGGTACAAACTTGGATGCTATTTAAAATTTGCCAGGTGAAACTTGGACGAAATAAGGCCTAAGCAAGATTGCATATTTGATTGGGATACCAGTTCAGATTAATATCCAAACAGAATATGACCAAGATAATCATAGCAAAGATTCCTTATTGATATTGATGCAAAAGATCCTCAAAATGGTAGCCTACGTAATCAAAATTAAGAAACTTGTCGCTTAACCTACAAGGTACAAATACTACCCCATATTTTGTATTAAATGTAGAAATGTTGATCATGTTGAAAAAATGCAATTACAAAAAAGAGATAGAATTGTGAGCCTATGTGGACCCACCAATCATGTCACACGAGTTGATAATAAATACACCACAAATAATCAGACTTGGAGCACCGAAACCCAACTCTGGTATACCACGAGAAAGTAAAATCCCCAAGGCAAGACAAAACACGTGATAGATTACGTGATATTCCTTGAAACCAATCCAACCAAATCAACAATCATTTTGAAAACAATGAGTAATAGGTTTGATACTCTAGAGTCATATGAGGGTGAAATCATAGATCTTAAGGTCGATACTCCACAAGAGAACAGAAATACAACCCCTAAAATTCCACCTTCAACACCAATGAGCCTCACGCCATTGGAATATTCGAAGGAACCGATACCAACGCCCGATAACCTCACGTCAAAGGGAGAATTGGTGAAGCACAAATCCAACAACAGTGGGTTGAAAAAAAGGACAATATATCTCTTCCAAAACCTAATTTGAGATCAAGGAGCACGAGTAATTTCTATCTATTTGTGATGATTTAATCTTAGTTGGAGACATCATTTTAGGTATATTTAATAAATTAATAGTCGATTTTTATTTATATTATTATATTATTTTATTTCTTTTTTTGATCATCAAATCAAATTTTATTAATAAGAAACCTCAACTTCCATTGTCTTTACAACTTGGACTAACTATTATAAATCCAAACCAGATTTATAATAGGCCCACACCTACTCACTATTACAACCTTTAAGAACCCTTACAACTTTAACATCTAATATCTAAAGGCCCACTAGCAAATGGTCTAATAAACTAAACGGGCTAAAACAAAGTAATGAAAAGGATAGGATAAGCCTTACACATGATCCACTAACTTCTCTACAATTCTCTTGACTTTTTCGTCTTTTATTTCCCAAACTCGCATCCTCCACATAACTAACTTTTGAATTACTTTGAAAAGCTGTTCTTCATTTAAACTCTTTCCACCATGCTCTGTTTCATTTCTCAACCACCAAATGTAATACACAAAGGATGTAAAAGCTAAACTAATGAGATTTGAGTAGTCCCCACTTCTTGTATTATCAATTTCCAAACTCATCTCCTCAAAGTTACTCGGTATAGTATTAATATTGCAGGTCTGCATTATTTTTACTAAAATCCTTCTGCTAAACGAGCAGTTGAAGAAGATATGGTTACTTGTCTCAATTGTAGCCTTACAGAACAAGCAAAGAGGATCAACACAGTAACCCCACTGAGTCATTCTATCTTTAGTACTCAGTCTATCATTTACAGCAATCCAAGATATGAAAGAGCATCTAGGCACATTTCTTTTTGCCCATATAACTCAGACCAATACATTTTTTCTATATCATCTTCATTACTAATCTTAGCTAATGTTTTCTTAAAAGAAAACTTCATCTTAAAATTTTCCCTCCAAATTTTCACATCACTTTTATCATTTAACTTAATCTCTTTTATAATTGGTAAAATTTTGCCTATATTGGGAGGCAACCTCCACCTCCCTCCTCCATAACAGCTGTAGACTGTTCTATTGCAGTTTATATCATTTTTGTTCAGCTCAATTCCCAGTTTTTCTTGCACACTCTGCCCATCAAGCCACTTATCCGAGGTGATAAATGTATCTTTACCATCATTGACTCTATGATAAATGAATTTATAAGCTATATGTCTAACCTTCAGAATTTTTTTCCCAATCCAAGTGTGAGCTTGTTTCTCCTCAAGACTCCATATGCATTTATTTTTAGTTATGTTGCATTTCACCCACTTGCTCCATAAATTATCATTCTGAGCATACATTCTCCAAAAAGTAAAAAGCAAACATACCTTATTGATATTATCTATTCTCGGAATGTCTAATCCTCCACATTTCTTACTTGTACATACTTTATCCCATGAAATTTTTGCTCCTTTTGCACCTTCTACACTTCCTTTCCACAAGAAACTACTCATAAGTTGATTGAGTTTATATATCACTTGCTTAGGTAATAGGAAAACCTGACACCAAAACAAAATTTTACTAATCAATACACACCTTATGAGTTCTACCCTTCCTGAGTATGAAAGTAATTTAGAGGACCAACTGTTAATACTGCTATATATTTTACTAACCAGTTTGTTTCCATCTTCCACGCTTAGTTTCTTCGAATTTAATGGAACTCCTAGGTATCTAACAGGTAAGTTTCCCATTTTAATTCCCAAAATCTCAGAAATTTTCTTTCTCAAGCTATTCTCTGTTCCACCATAGTATATCTCACTTTTCTGGTAATTTATACTTAGTCCAGACATTCTTGAAAACAGCTCAAGTCCTTTCTTAATATCCATAGCTGAGTTAATATCTGCTTTTAAGAAGATTAACAGATCATCTGCAAAGATGATATGGTTCAACTTAAGCTCTTCACATCTTTGATGAAATTTAAAGGTTTCTTTCTCTCCCATCTTATTAAATAGCCTTGTAAATATCTCCATACAAATGGCAAAGAGATAAGGTGAGAGGGGATCACCTTGTCTCAACCCCCTCTTTCCTTTAAAGAAGCCACAAGCCTCTCCATTAACACACACAGAATATGATGGAGTGCACACACACATTTCTATCCATTTAATGAACTGCTCAGGAAACTGAAAGGCTCTTAAAGTGTTAAGTAAGAACTTCCAATTCACACTATCATATGCTTTCTGGAGGTCCAAGTTGATAGTACATTTAGGAGCTGAGTTTTTTTTCTCATATCCAAGCACCACTTCCTGAGCTACCAAAATATTGTCACTAATAAACCTATTACCAACATAAGCTGCTTGGTTTAAAGAGATGATTGAGTTGATAACTTGATGTCTCCCTAATTGTTCTTATTTTAGACCCTTAGGAGACATCATTTTTGGTGTTTATTTGATTAATATGATAGACTTTTGGACTTAATATGCAATAATTCGGAATTCCCTTTTTATTTCTAGCATTTTTAATTTATTAAACTTTTGCGCGTAATATTGGTATTTTTAGTGTAAAGTTTACAGGTTTTAGATGTTAGCTAGGAGAGGAATCCGAGGAGAAGGTCAAAGATCGTGAATTAGAGTCAAGACTTGAAGACAAATCCCGAAGATATTATTTTTAGAGCTGAAAATCCACTTTCCAGGCCATAGATTGCTGATTTCGAGGTGCTTAAGCGATGATTTAGCCGCTGACCTTTGAAGAGAAATCATTCCTTCTCGAGTTACGGAACTTTAGCAACTGGAATGAGGTCAATCGGAGTTGTAACGCATCGGGAAAAGCTGTTTTAGTGAAGGCCTATCATCAGTTACGGGATTTTGGGCTTAGAAAGTGGGCTTGGACATTTAATTAGGCTTTTAATTTCTGGTCCAAGCCCTAGTCCGAATTTTTACTTATAAAAGGAGGTCTGGACTTCTATTTTTCACACAATTCACATTCCACAAGATTAAACACCAGAGAGAAGCAACAGAAGGAAGAAAGAAGAAGCTACAAGAGCTGGAGTGGGTCTATAGCTCCGTTCGTAGTCATTCCAATTCCGGAAATTAGGTTCTTTCAATTTTAATTTTGTAATCAAATATGAATTCCTTTATTTTTAATTTAGTTTTTAATTTTAATATGAGCTAAGCTTTTCTTAGTGCTTGAGAACAAACAATGGGTCAATCCCAATCTTATTAATTAACGAATGTTGAATTTGGGTTTTTATTGAATTAAACTAAATTAGGGCTTTTACTCTTTTCAATAAATTGAGGTTATTTTACTGTTTTTAGAGTAGCTAACTAAGAACAGGTGTTAGTATCTAGGCTATTCCAATTAGTGGCGATTGGATCATCCTGACGGAGGGTTTAGGTACGGAAATATTTATTGAAACTAAAATAGAAGCTATTGATTCTGACGAACTTAGCTAATTTTAGGGCCAATGAGGTAATAAAACTTAATCATCCAACGGTGGATCATATTTACCCTGACGGGACTAGTGACACTCTAGGATCGCCTTATAGTCCACCCTAACGGGGGTATAAGGATATTAGAATCCCGACCATTGTAATTGACCAATTTAGCCCTTAAACAACATAAGTTACGAAGTAAGATTAGGAGGATCCTTGCGTTCTCAAGTACTACATCTCATATTGCGTTTTCACTTATTTTACTTGCGTCTTAGCTTTTACTTGCATTTATAATTTGTCTTTCATTCATTAGCTTTAATAAACAAAACCAAACAAACGATTTATTGTCTTTTATTTTCATAAGTGCATCAATCACTACTTGCTAAACATTGTGATCAACCATCCGTCCTTGGAACGAATCTGTATTATCATACATACTACTTGGGACAACCGTACACTTGCGGTTGTGGTTCGATTAGCATTTGCATTTAATTTTTAGAACACACAAAGGACCACCAAGTTTTTGGCGCCGCTGCCGGGGACGGTAGCGTGTGACCACGGTGTTTATCCTTTAGTGATAGTGCATTTATTTTTATTTTTTGTTTTTATCAGTTTTACGCTTTTTGCTTGTTTAGTTTTCTCAGGTTTTTAGGTTTGGTGTATGCGAAGGAGACTCTTTAAGGATCTAGAGCCAACACCTCCGATCCTTAATAATCCAGAATCATTAATCAGACTTGCTAACAAGAGAAGGAAAGAACAAGAATCCTTAGAAGTAGAAGAATTAATTCACCAAATGGAGAACATTAATATTCAGAACAATAACGGACAAGCTCAAATCGTGATGAATCAAGATCCTTGGTTTACAAATGGCCCACCAGAAGTCCCATTCCGTGCCCCTGCTATAGGAGTAGGTGCTCCAGATATAAATGTTCCGAAGTTTCGTCCAGATCCGGGTATGATAACTCAATTCCAAAACTTTGGAAATTTTCGTGGTAGAGTTGGAGAAGATCCTCTTAGAGCGGTACAGAAATTCAAACAGATATGTGATTCTTACATCACACAAGGAGTTTCAAAAGAACAGATGTACTACGCTGTGTTTAAATTTTTTGTTATTGATGGAGCAAGTGAATGGCACGATACGCAAGATCCGACGAAGATTACTAATTGGGACCAATTAGAGATTGCTTTCTTTGACAGGTATTACCCAAGTAACATGAGGTTAGATGCTGAATTAGAATTGACGAATTTCCGTCAAGAATATGATGAAACTTTGGGTAGGAGTTGGACAAGATTTCAGATGTGCTTACGTAGAGTCCCCAATCATGGCTTTTCAGAACAACAACAATTAAAAATATTTTATAGAGGCCTTGATGGGACTTCAAGAGAGAAATTGGATATGCTATGTGGTGCAGGTTTTCTTCAAGTTCAACCCGCTCATGCAAATATCATCTTAGAGAGAACAGTCAAGAATGAAGTTGGGTGGAGTTCAGTAAGAACACCAGTTAAAAGAGTGAATAATGTTGATATGGAAGAAAAGTTTGCTACGCTAGAGACAAAGCTTCAGACCACACTAGAACAACAATTGAGACAACTTACTCTAGCCGTGAAAGAAGGTTTCTCGAATAAAAGAGGTGAGGTAAAGGTTGCACAAGAGGTATATGGATGTGAGTATTGCGGTGTCAATGATCATAGTTGGGAAAATTGTCAAAATAATCAAGAATCCGTGATGTTTGTGTCCAATAGAGGTAACTTTAATTCAAGTGGAAATGGATATCAGCCTAACAGAAACCATCCGGGGTTTCAATACTCAAATCCTGATGGGGCAGCAAATCCTACTTATGCGTATCAGCCGCGTCCCCAAGGTAACAACTACAATCCAAGACCACACAACAATTACCAAGGAGGACAGAATCAAAATTATGCTCAGAGACAAGCTCCTCAAGACAATTATGATGACACAATGAATCAGAAGGCCTTACCTGCCCATCCGCAAGAAGGAGTTACTCTTCAGAAAACAGTTGAAAGTTTAATCGCTCTTCAGACACAAGCTATGGAACGTCAAAACGCAGTTGAAGCAAGTATGAAGTTGTTCCAGAATCAGCTAAGTCAAATTAACAAACAACTGAATCAACGTCCACAAGGGCAACTCCCTAGCGATACTGAGAATCCAATCCAAATCGAAGACTGTAAAGCTATTACTCTCAGAAGTGGTAAGAACCTTCCTCCACCTCCTTTCCCGGTTATGAAAGAAAAAGAAGTTAGAAAAGAGAAAGAGGTGGTGAATGGAGAAAAAGTAGTTGAAGTGGAAGAAGTGGAGAGGTCTAACGAGATTCCGAAAAAGAAAAATGATATTATACTCAATCGTCCACCTCCACCATTTCCATCAAGAGTTCAAAAGAAGGGTGACATGGCTGATTATCAAAAATTCTTTAACAAGGTAAAAGGACTTAGCATAAATATTCCGTTGTTAGAAGCTATTCGAGATGTGCCCAAGTATGCTAAGTTTCTGAAAAGAGCCCTCACCAACAAACGGCCATATTGTGATAATGAGATGATTGGTCTTCCTGAAGAATGTAGTGCTATTTGTCAAGGTAAATTACCTCCAAAGTTAGTTGATCCTGGGAGTTTCACAATTCCGATATCTATTGGTAATGAGTGGAGAGGAAAAGCACTATGTGACTTGGGTGCAAGCATAAATCTTATGCCCAAATCGATCTTTGATAAGCTTAATATCGAAGCAAGACCCACTTCTATGGTCTTGCAAATGGCGGATCGATCTCTTGCACATCCAGAAGGCCGAATCGAAGATGTCCTCGTTAAGGCAGGTACGTTAATTTTTCCCGCTGATTTCATTATACTTGATTACGACGCGGATAGGAATGTCCCCATTATTTTGGGAAGACCATTCCTAGCCACGGGGCGTACCTTGATTGATGTAGAAAACGGCGAAATGATTATGAGAATCCAAGACGAGGAGATGAAGTTTAATGTGTTTAGACCTATGAAGTTTCCGGATTCCAAGGAAGAATGTTTTCGTGTAGATGTAATGGAGCCGGTAAGAACAGAACCAATTAGTGTTGTGGAAACCTTAGGGGTGGAGGAAAAAGAGCTACGAAAGAAACCACCGATCAAAGTTCCTCCAAATCCTAAGAGAAATCCACCACTCAATCATGCGAAGAAGAAAGAGAAAACACGTGTCACGAAGGTTCCAAAGGAACCTAAGAAGGAAAGAAAGAAAAAGGAGTTCAAAGTAGGCGAAGAAGTTGCTATGAAAAAGCCTAAACCTCCTCCAAAGACATGTGAATCAAAGAACTCTTGGCTAGGACCATTCGTGGTTGCTAAGGTAATCTCAGATAAGTTAGTTGGAATAAAAGCTAAGGGTTGTAAATTCCGAGTTGCAAATATTGATAACCTCACTCACTGCTGGGGAGGTTATGTGAATGACTGATAAGTGAGGTAACCCGTCGAGCTTAACGACGTTAAACAAAAGCCAATTACTTGTATATTAGCTGAGTTTTTACATTTTTTGCAATTTAGATTAGTTTGATTTTCGTAATTTTATTGTTTTTATTAAGAAATGAGGAAGGGTAGTTGTTTTTGATGATTTCAGGGGTAAAAAGGACTTGAGTTTGGGGTCGATTTGGCGAAAACAGAAGAAAAATTGGTTGGATGTCCAGGAGAAACCGGGAACCCGGTTTCACACAAACCGGGAACCCGGTTTTGGAGCTGGTACCAACCATTCTAACGCAACACTTGGCGTTTTTGGGTAATATCACAGCGTCGGAACCGGGAACCCGCATTTGGCAAAACCGGGTACCCGGTTTTGGTGCTGTGATTTCTGAAAATCCCTGACCCAGCGTCTTGGTGGCTTGCGTTTTCGTGCGTTTTGATTCGCGCCATCGACACAAATCCGGGTACCCGCATTTGGCAGAACCGGGTACCCGGTTTCGGAGCTGTAAACATCCAAAAGTTCTGGTCCAGCGTTTTGAGGTGCTGCGTTTTGGCGCGTTTTGACTCGCGCCATCGAGAAAATCCGGGAACCCGCATTCCACAGAACCGGGTACCCGGTTTCGGCGAGTAAAAATCCCTGACCCCGCGTCTTGGGGTCCAGCGTTTTGGGGCGTTTTGAAAAAAAAAAAAAAAAAAAAAAAAAAAAAAAGTCCACAATTATTTTTCCGCGCCGTCACAGCGACGCGGAACCGGGAACCCGGTTTGCCAAAACCGGGAACCCGGTTTGAAAGCTGTGAGAGGCGGTTTTGGGTATTTTAACCTAGTTTTCTTAGCCTCTTTTGCAAGTATTTACCTAAAACGCACCAATAGCCTCCCCACCTCCGAAATTTATCTACCAAAACACTATATATCATCAAATCCTACCCTCTTTCACCACAAAAACATAAGATCAACTCACCTCCTCTCCAATATAACATCAAATCCTTAGTTTTTCCCAAGATTCTTCTTCACCCAATTCCTTAAATTAAACCCAATTCTTTCTTCTCCCATACAAATTAACCAAGACCCATCTCATATTTCACCCAGTTCTTAATTCTTAAACCTCAAAACATCAAAATTCTAAACTTTTCCCTAAGTTTTTCATTATTTGAAGTTTTGAGTTTGGGGTGAAAAGAGATGACTAACAGAACCGGTGATTTCCGAAGAACTGCTCCTAGAAGAAAGACCACCATAGGTGGTTCTCAAGAACAAGCTATTGAGATTCCTGATTCGCGTCCTAAACGAAAAATTGACGAAGTTAAGCTTGAGTCTAACAGAAAAGAAATCACAGGTCTAAAGAGAAGATTGATTGATGAGATTGAAAGTGAGAGGGAACCAGAAGAGGAAATTGCGAAGAACATTGAGAAGGAAACTGAACAAGAGATTCCGGAAGCACCCGTTACGAAACCTCCGCGTATGAAGATGTGGGCCCACAAGCCTAAGAGGGTTTACACTTGTTGGAATACTCAGGTTCGTGAAAGAATTGAATTTTTGAAATTTGGTGAGGAGACGAATTTTCCTAAGGGTATTATGAGTAGTGATTACAAGGAGTATGCTGTGACATGTGCTAAGTTTGGTTGGAAAGAGTTACAAGAAAGGAAGCTTGAGTTTATTCCTACTTTTGTGCGAGAATTTTACGAAGGTTTAGCTACCTCACATGATGCCATTGATATCCGCAAAAAGGTAGTTCCTTTCTCTATTGAACGTATTCGGAGATCATTGAAACTACCCAATTTTTCTGGAACATGTCCCTTCCAAGAAATTCTTAATGACCCTTCTTTTGATTTTGAATCCCTTTGGGGGACCGTGCTTGTTAATGGGACTAGCCCAATTCCTGAAGGTGAAAGGTATCCTGGACAGTTTTACAGCAGTAGTTTGACACCTCGTGCAAAGGTTTGGTCTCGTTTCATAATACCCACTTTCTTTGGTATTAAACACACTTCCGAGTTGAAGAAAGAGCACATATTTGTTATTAAGTGTATTTTGGAGGTGAAACCATTTGATGTTGCCAAGATCATTTATGATACAATCATGGAGTTCGCGAAATCACCAATGAAACAACAAAATCTGAAGTTTCCTTGTACTATTACTCAGTTATGTCTAGACGCAAAGATTCCGCGTAAGGACGCAGATATTGATACTGTTTCAGTTGGTGTGAGTATAGCTTTGAGCACAATCAAGAACATCCATGAAGAGGCAACACGAGCTACAAGAAGTCCCAGAACTCCTCAATCAAAGAAAGCGAAAACTGTACCTGAGTTGGAAGCGAAGATTCAGGTGTTGGAAGAGAATCAGGAGAAGATGATTGCTACTTTGGGAAACGTTACAAAAGAACTGGACCTGCTTCGAAATTTAATCTTAGGCGTAAATACACTTCAAAACGCGATTTATGATGCTGTTACGCGAGATAAAGGTCCAGAACGCAACACCGATAACCAGCCTCGCGCTGGTTAAGATACGTTTTCTAAACTTTCCTCTTAGTGTATATTAGTTTAAATGCTTTATTGAGTCTTTTCGAGTCGTGGGGACACGACTCATTTTTGAGTTTGGGGTGGGGTTCGTTGCCTCATCCCAATTTTTATGTGTTATTTGCTTTATTTGCTTTCAATAAAAGAATTTTCGGAGTTGCGTTTGACTGTAGAAATTTTTAAATATCCCTTTAAGCATACTTTTGATAAATTTATGATAGTAAATAGTGGACTTTAGGGATTGATATAAAACGCACTTACAATTGCATGCGAACATAGGTAATTGATAGGAAAAATTAATGAACAATGCAAATGAAGTAAGCTTGTACTCAAGGAATATGTTTGGTGTGTAGAACGTGAAATCCTAATTAGTAGAGAACCCACCTAGATATGAACTAAAGACAAGCTATGTACTTAGGAAAATGATAGGGGCAGTTCTTTGTTAGCCATTTGTGCCTTTTTAGCCTTCTATCCCTTGTATTAATTATTATCCGTCTTAGCCCACTTTGAGCCTGTAGCCTTTTCTTTGTAGCCACGATATAAGCCATTATCCCTTAGATTATTAGGCATGACCATATGACCCGCACTTGAATCACAATCCTGAGACATGTCTCGAGCTTGAGTTTGGGGTGGTGGGACCACATATGGGGAATTAAATGGGTAGGGATCGATGTGCTTTGTAGTGTAGCACAATTGCAGATGATATATACTTGTAACCCTTTGCCGGGAATGAAGAAAAATGAAAAAGAAAAAAAAAAAAAAAAAAAAAATTGAAAATCATACAGTAGGAACCGGGAACCCGGATTCTTCAAAACCGGGAACCCGGTTTGCTCCTGTACAAAAAAAAAAAAAAAAAAAAAGAAAAGAAAAAGAAAAAAATATGAATGAATAAAACACCCGGCAAAGTGGAATTTTCTGAAAATCATCTTGTTTATAGTGGGTAGACATGGGACGCTAAATTATTGCGTATATTGGTGAGTGAGAACATCTTTTGAGCGTTAACCCAAGCTCGAGGACATTGTTGATGGTAAGTGAGGAGAGAGCCAAAAGCTCACTTCAAATTTACCAAATATACATCCACACCCGTCCTTAAGCCAATATTATAACCGTAAAGACCTCGTGATTCCTAAGTGCATAGTGAATTTATAATTCTGTTGATAGGGAATACACTAGGTGGAGCGTTCAAAGCGAGGTAGGATTAATGAACACCCTATAGCCATCATACAGAGATGAGTACAAGTGTAACCTTCAAGCATTGCGACTTTAATTTTATGATTGAGATTATTTAGGTTTGATGTTGCATGATTAGTGTATGTGTATATTAGTTTCTAGAGTTTTCTATATGAGATTTATTTTGAGAATTGCTTTAAGGTTTATTTGCTAGCTTCTATGTGTTTATACGTTTACTTCTACCCCTTTGTTTTGTTTTACTTTGTCGGGACGACAAAGGTTTGAGTTGGGGGTCTTGATGTCTCCCTAATTGTTCTTATTTTAGACCCTTAGGAGACATCATTTTTGGTGTTTATTTGATTAATATGATAGACTTTTGGACTTAATATGCAATAATTCGGAATTCCCTTTTTATTTCTATCATTTTTAATTTATTAAACTTTTGCGCGTAATATTGGTATTTTTAGTGTAAAGTTTACAGGTTTTAGATGTTAGCTAGGAGAGGAATCCGAGGAGAAGGTCAAAGATCGTGAATTAGAGTCAAGACTTGAAGACAAATCCCGAAGATATTATTTTTAGAGCTGAAAATCCACTTTCCAGGCCATAGATTTCTGATTTCGAGGTGCTTAAGCGATGATTTAGCCGCTGACCTTTGAAGAGAAATCATTCCTTATCGAGTTACGGAACTTTAGCAACTGGAATGAGGTCAATCGGAGTTGTAACGCATCGGGAAAAGCTGTTTTAGTGAAGGCCTATCATCAGTTACGGGATTTTGGGCTTAGAAAGTGGGCTTGGACATTTAATTAGGCTTTTAATTTCTGGTCCAAGCCCTAGTCCGAATTTTTACTTATAAAAGGAGGTCTGGACTTCTATTTTTCACACAATTCACATTCCACAAGATTAAACACCAGAGAGAAGCAACAGAAGGAAGAAAGAAGAAGCTACAAGAGTTGGAGTGGGTCTATAGCTCCGTTCGTAGTCATTCCAATTCCGGAAATTAGGTTCTTTCAATTTTAATTTTGTAATCAAATATGAATTCCTTTATTTTTAATTTAGTTTTTAATTTTAATATGAGCTAAGCTTTTCTTAGTGCTTGAGAACAAACAATGGGTCAATCCCAATCTTATTAATTAACGAATGTTGAATTTGGGTTTTTATTGAATTAAACTAAATTAGGGCTTTTACTCTTTTCAATAAATTGAGGTTATTTTACTGTTTTTAGAGTAGCTAACTAAGAACAGGTGTTAGTATCTAGGCTATTCCAATTAGTGGCGATTGGATCATCCTGACGGAGGGTTTAGGTACGGAAATATTTATTGAAACTAAAATAGAAGCTATTGATTCTGACGAACTTAGCTAATTTTAGGGCCAATGAGGTAATAAAACTTAATCATCCAACGGTGGATCATATTTACCCTGACGGGACTAGTGACACTCTAGGATCGCCTTATAGTCCACCCTGACGGGGGTATAAGGATATTAGAATCCCGACCATTGTAATTGACCAATTTAGCCCTTAAACAACATAAGTTACGAAGTAAGATTAGGAGGATCCTTGCGTTCTCAAGTACTACATCTCATATTGCGTTTTCACTTATTTTACTTGCGTCTTAGCTTTTACTTGCATTTATAATTTGTCTTTCATTCATTAGCTTTAATAAACAAAACCAAACAAACAATTTATTGTCTTTTATTTTCATAAGTGCATCAATCACTACTTGCTAAACATTGTGATCAACCATCCGTCCTTGGAACGAATCTGTATTATCATACATACTACTTGGGACAACCGTACACTTGCGGTTGTGGTTCGATTAGCATTTGCATTTAATTTTTAGAACACACAAAGGACCACCATAACTTTTTTTAGCCTCTTGCATATAACTCTTGATAATGTCTTATAAGTTATATTAGTGCAGGAAATAGGCCTAAATTTCTTTACACTAGCTGGATCTTTTTCTTTAGGTATTAATATTATATTTGTTGTATTGATCTGAGTTAATATCTTGCAATTATTCAAGCATTCTTTGACTGCATTTGTGAATTCTTCTCCAATTATGCTCCAAGATGATTTATAAAAAGCTGCATTTAGTCCATCAGGTCCAGGACTTTTATTGTCCCCAATTGAGAACAATGCTTCTTTAATCTCCATATCAGTAATAGGAGCTGTTAATAAGGTACTTTTCTCAGCTGAAAGTTTATTTCCAATTAACTCTTTAATAGTCTCCACTGAGCATATTTCTTCATTTTCATCTTCTCTACCAAGGAGGTTTGTGTAGAAATTTACAAACTCACTTTTAATTAATTCAGGATTATCAATTACATCACCTGACTCATTAATAAGACTAGAAATAGTGTTTTTAGCCATCCTACCTTTTACCATCTTATAAAAATATGCAGTACTACAGTCCATATTATATACTGCCTCACATTTAGCTTTTTGTTTCAATATATTATGTTGAATCATAATAGCCTCTTCAAGCTTTAGATGAAGTATTTTTTCTTCACTAAGAGTACATGGATTAGTATCTCCTCTCATAATTCTCATCTAAATAGTGTTTAATTGAGTTTTCATATTATCAATTTCAACACTATTCTTTCTGAAATATAAATTGTTGAATCTTTTAAGAGCACCTTTAACATTCTTCTGCTTCATAAAAACTCTATACAAATTATTCCCTTCAACATTTATACTCCAAGCATCTCTAACAGTCTCCATATACTTTTCATGATTAACTATATTATTTTATTTCTTGTCTTGATTTGATTATTTATTATTTTTAGAGCATATTGGGTTTAAATTTTTATTTAGTGTGAAACTTTAAAAATATATGGTAATTAATTAGATGTCAAATCAATTCTAAGAGATAAAGGAAAGAAGATAATGACCAGAATTGGAGATAAAGGAAAGTAATATGAAAAATGAAAAGATAAAGTTGCCAAATAAATTGGAATTCCATCAGCTACGACCACAAAAGTGCTCATAACTCAAGATTGGCGGGGAATTTGGAAGAATGGTTTGAAACAAAAGTGTAGAGCTTCCCGAGACGATCAGTTTCGACATATGGAACGCGTATATCGGAGCTATATCGAAGAAGTGACGGCCAAAACAAAACAACAACAGTTTATTACTTTTCCTATACTTTAGGGTTACGAATTTGAGTTGAGCTAGAAATCCAATACTTTTCTTCCACTCCTAGAAAACGTTTTAGGGTTCGCTATACCCTATAAATACACCCTCTAATCAGTAGAAACACATCCTTGGCGAATCCTTAAGCCAAGAAGAAGCTTACATCAAGAGAAGAGAAGTTTGGAAGGAGCTGAACACCATATCATGTCTTCACAAGTCTTCGAATTTGTAATTGTTTTCTTTTCTTTCTTAAGTATGAACTAATTTACTTTTAGCTTGAGATTTATCATATATGTACGAACCCTAGTTCTTGTTTAAACGTCTATCTAATTTGGGATACCATCGTAATTAAATTGAATTCGTGTTTTATTCTCTGTTTTATGTGCTTTGATTCATTGTCCGTTTTCCTTGCGAATGCATGCGTATAAGATTACCTTAATAGTAGTTAGATGGTCACTCGAAAGGGGTGTCTAATTATTGAAACACCACATTAACGTCTAGTATATGGAATTAATCCTGACGAGATTTGCCTAACTAGATAATCATTAAGGTTTATTTTAATCACCAATCATCATTAGTAGGCCAGACTACACCTAGGACCCTAGTAGCGCAGGATAAACCTATTTGAGTCCCCTCGGGATTGTGAGGTCGCCACCCTAGTTCGGTCTCCAGGGATAGGGAGGAATTTAGAATTCTGATTATTGCAATTTTACGTAATTCACCCTTACATGTTTAGAATAAACAAGACTAGTGGGGATTACTTGCTAGTTTCTCGAGCTAAACTCTCATACTATCTTCTCTTCGTATTAACTTCTCTGCCTTTATTTTATTAGTTTAGTTTTCTATTTACAAAACCAAACAAAAATCTCTTTAGTCTTTTATTTCTTGCATATTATTATTTCTAGCTTTTATATTTGCACTTGATAATTTGCATAAGTTCTCTCTAACTTTCGTAGTCTCTGAGGAACGAATCTTATTTATCAGTAAAAATTGCATACGTCCTGTAATACTTGCAGTACTGTGCTAGTCTAGGGTTCTTATTTGCGTTATTTATTCTATATTTTTATCACACCCTAGTCCACACCAACGAGTAAACAAGAAAAGTCGGTAGAGGTAGTTAAAGAGACTAAAGGTAAAAAGCAAACTGATCCAAGACAAGTGGGAAAGAAGAGAAGTGGAAACCCCTTCACACTCAATGATTATTACATTTGGGAATACAAATGGCTTTGTTGCCACCCATAAGAAGGATGAGATTGTTTCTCTCACTTGTAGCAAAAATCTGCATGTCCTAGGCCAATTCGAAACACATATCAACCTAAGGGAAATTGACAACTTTGTTAATAGACGACTTTTTAGATGGAAATACTTGGATAACTTTGATGAAGATAAAGGAGGTAGAATTTGAATAATTTACAATCCATATAAAGTCAAAATTGAAAGCAGTTACACAACCCCACAAGTTGTACATTGCATAGTGGAGTCAAGGTAACATCTCATCGCCTTCACATATTTTTATGCATTTAACTAGGTGGGACGCTGCACACACTTGTGACAAGAACACTAAAACTACACCGCTAATTTTGACGAGTCGTGGTTGATTTTGGGTGACTTCAACAATTTTTTTCATTTTCATGAAAAATGAAATGGGGTGATTGTCACACCATACAAGATTAGAAACTTCGTGGATTGCTATTTAGATCTTGGTCCCTCTGATCTACCATGGACAGGGCAAAATTCACATGGCATAACATAACAATCTCAACAAAGATTAATCGACCTCTAGGTAACAAAGCTTTGGACATCTCTAGACACCTTACTAAAACACACTTCTCGCTGATTAATCGTGTTTCAGACCATTCACCGTGCATTGTATTACTATTTCTGCATGGGGGGTGAAAGGACAGCCTCGATTTTGATTCTTCAACATGTGGACCAAACACAACGAATATGGTAACATGGTAACTGGAGGATAAAGTCAAGAGCAGCATAGGATGAACAAAATGTTCTTTGAGAAAAACTTTTTAACTCGAAAAAGACCTATGACTCCTCAACAAGAAATACTTTGCACATATTTCAGAAAGTTCCAAACAATCAAATCTAATCCTAGAAGAAGCGAAAATCAAATTTAAATTGATATTGAAATCCATAAATTATGGAGAAACTTGAGTATTACGGGAACAAGTTATCACCCTTTTCTATTGCAGAAAGGTGTTTCTTACAACAAAAGGCAGAGTGTGGAATCAACATGAAAAGTGACAGATGTACAAAATTTTACATGATTTTGTCAAGTAAAATAATCGAAGGAAATTCATTGCATCTATTACAAATATATATGCTACTATAACCACATAGAGTGAAAAATTACATGAAGCTTTCATGGAGTACTATGATTCACTCCTGGGAAAATATTTGACATAGTCGTGATCTTTGTGCCAAAGTATCTGATTAAGAAATAAAAATGTGATATTCGAAATCAAAATAGATAAGGCCTTGGGCTTCGACGAATACACTTATAAATTATTTATTAAATCTTGGTATGTGGTGGGTGACGTGGTTATGAAAACGTTTATGGAATTTTTCATATTAATATTTCTCCTTAAGTAACTTAATTACACCATCATTGCACTAATCCAAAAGACGGATGAAGAAGATACCATAAGTGGATATCAACCTATATCTTGTTATACTATCATCTATAAATCGATAACGAGCATTCTCTCAAAAAGGCTATGATGCTTGATGGGATCGTAGATAAAGCACAATCAATATTTGTGCCAGGCAGAATCGTGATAGATAATATCCACCTTTTGCAAGAGTTATTAAGTGGTCAAGTGTAATTATTCGATATGTAAGATAAATATTGACCTTCAAAAAGCTTTTGATTAAATTATTGGGATTTATTTTTGAGGTGCTTAAAGTGTTGAACTTTCCAAAATAGTTCATCGATTAGGTAGTTTCATTTATGGAGGTATACACATGGGTTTTAAAAGGAAAATGGGGACCTCTATAGGGTGATCCACTATCTCCATTCATATTCATTCTATGTCCACAATATCTATCACGACTTATTCGAAAACCACATCAAAGGCCCCCTTTAAATACCATCTGAAATGTGGGAACTTGAAGATCACACATCACACCTTTGATGATGATATTATGCTACCCTGTAGAGGGTATATCAAAGTACTTTTGGGGTGTATGGATAACTTCAAGAAAATATTGGGACTTTGTCTCAACCTATTGAAGTCAAAATTTATTTCATAGGTTTCATACCGGGAAAATTAAAAATTATCACTGAATCTACATAATTCACAAGAGAAGGGATGCCACTTAGAACCTTTGGGTTCCGCCCATGGATAATGGGTTAAAAGTGAGAGTCTATGCTCTGTTATATAAGAACCTAACCACATGTGTCATTGCATGGAAAGGTTCATCTCTCTCATACACCGATAAATTGGAATTAATTCACCTAGTCTTGCAAGGAATAAGATGTTTTGGATCCCGATACTTTCAATTCCAAAAGAGGTATGTACTCACATTATTAAAATATGTTGTAACTTCTTTTGGAATTCAAAATCGGCTAAGGTCGCAGGGGATGATATTTGTATTCCAAAGAGTGAAAGGGTCTAAGGCTAAAAAACCTTGAGGCGTGGAATGATGTCCTCTTTACAAAAAAACTATGGAGAATTTGTGATAAAAAAAGTAGCCCATATGGATCAAATGGATGCATAGTGATTTATTACATAAGAAAAATATATGGGAATGACATAAGAACGATGAAGGTTCTCGCTTTATAACGTATTAAAATTTTCTTATTAATGCTTATGGAAGTAGAGACAAATTCGAGAAAGTAATACAAAAGGACACAATTCTATAGGTACAAGAGATATACCATACCATACCAGTCGTATACCAAAAGTAAACAAGGAGAACAACGCAAATGATGGTGGTATATCGCAGATCATCCACGGTATACCACAAAATGCTCCTGCCCGACCAAAAAAATTGTACAAAGTTTTTCAAAAAAGGGCCCCCAAGAGACCGTGGTCAAGTGTTCTATGGAGTCCTGCATCACCTCTAAGTGCATAATAATTGTATGGCTTGCACTTAGGGAAAGACTTAGCGCCAAAGATCGATTAACTTACATGGAACTTGATCAAATTTTTCTCTTTTGCAAGAAAGATTTGGAAACCAAGAAGCACATATACTTTGAGTGTAAGTTCATCAACGATAATTGGGGTATTATACAGAGATGGGTGGACTTAGAAGAGTTATGTATACATTTCAGAGATTCCTAAAATGGTTAAAGAAAGACAAGACAGTCGTAGATTGGAAGACAAAGACATGGACCATTGTTTTTACTTTAACCATGTATTTTATCTTGCAAACTCGAAATAAACTTAGTATGGAGGGTGTACCCCAACTGGTAGAGTATGGTAAAAATATTAACATTCATTTTTACAGATTCCTTTTTGCAATGTATCCTCATCTCACCTTCTCGGGAGAGAATGTATTTTTTGTTTCATCCCACCTAAGCTTATTGTATAGACTTTTTTGTTGGAGAAAATAGCTTTTATTTCTTGTTAGCGCATTGTTAACATGTAGTTAATTAGATCAAACAGGTAATGATGTGTTATATGTTTCTTGTATCGATTCAATATATATATTTACCCGATAATAAAATCGGGTAGTTTGAACTTTTCATTTTACTACTCCTTCCATTTCTAAATAATTATCTACTTAGAATATTAAGATATTCTTTTCCAATTTTTTCATTATTATTTCTATTAAAATATTAAAATTTATGTTTTTAATAAATATTAATAATATTAAGATACTTCCTTAGAAAAGTATTTTAATAATAGAGATTTTTTTTTGCATAAAAAGTTAAAGTGAATAGTTGTTTAGCAAAACTAGTAAAAGAAGATCATGGAGTTGGGCCAGCATTTTTAAAGGTATCCAAATACTGAAAAAATTCTCTATCTGGCAGTAGGGAATGGTATGACTACTAGAGTATAGGAACATAAGTGGATCGGTAAAGGGTATTGTGTTGATAAGCCATCAAATTGTAACATCCGCGTCGTCAATGAACTCTTCAATAACAATATGACGGGATGACTTGATCGACTCAATTTTCTCGCTTAACGCTGTTAATGAAATTAAAGAAATTCCTATAATGCAACTTGATTGTGAGGATAGAATCGTCTGGCCGTACTCTAAAGATGGTATATATTCTACTAAATATGGATACCATTTGTTAGTGAATGAGGTAGTTGCATTTGAACCTCAACCATCTAGAGATGGAGAAGCAAACAATAGTATACTCTGGAATACTATTTGGCATTTTAATGGTCCTTCAAAAATTAGGAACTTCTACTGGAGGATTTGTAATGAGGAAATACCAACTAAAGTTAATATGCGGAAAAAAAATGCATTGATAATGAAGTTTGTGAATGGTGCGAATTGAATAATGAAGACTGTGAACACCTTCTCCTCAAATGCCCGTTTAGTATTCGAGTTTGGGGAGAATCGACTATGCAGAGAAAAATCGATAGAGACTCCTATGAAAAAATTTCAGATTGGCTGCTTACCACCATTAAGAACTACGCTAATAACTGTTGGGACAAGAAAGTTGTCATGGTGCGAATTGAATAACGGTTGAGTCTCTATCGATTCTTATTACAGTTTGGAATATTTAGAAAGAAAAATTGAAAGGTTTCTTTTAGAAAAAGAAATGGGCGGTAATATCAAATCACCCTGAACACAAATTCTCTTATGGCTCGATTGTTTGGAGATGGAAATCACGATAGTTCTATTAATCCAAAACCTAATGACGATATCCCTAGGCAGGAGGAGAATCCAATCTTGAGTGATGAAGCAGAAATAATTTGGTTAAGTGACACCTAATTTGTGAAAGAATGTGAACCTGCAATGGTCGTGGCTTTAGGAGTTGATGTTAGAAGATCACAAGAAGATGCTTTGTTAGAAACGTTATTGAAGGTTAGGCCTCGACTTTCCTTCTTGCTATGAGATCCGTAGGGAATCTCAACTTACAGAGTAGTTCATTTTACTCTAAAAACCTTGAGCTGGTTCAAGGTATTAATAATCAGGCGGGACTTCACTGAAGCGTTAGACCGATTTATGTTGAATTTCGAATTTGGTTAAATTGATTTTGCCTTTGAAAGATATCCTGCATCAGTAGATGCCATAATATATCTAGTTGGAAAAATACTTTTATTATTAGCTTGTTTCATTTTATAATCACCTTGTAAGTTACTAATTCCCTTGTTTTATTTATAAAAAAGGAAAAGGTAAAATCATGAGTGATAAAAAATGTAAAAGTTTGAATTCGCCTTACATGGTCATCACCTTCCGTAATTTTTATTTAAAAATATTTTTGCATCAATTAATTCAACCCACATTAATCCAAGGCTCCCACGTGTCCCATGACACACCTCCATTATTGATCTCAAGGATCTGTCACGTGACACCCCCTCCCTTCACAATACTCTCAACTGTACTTCACTTTGAAATCTCTTCTTATAGCTTATGATCATCATATCACCATATCTATAAAACTTTGATTCTTGTAAGTACCTTTGAATCTATTTATATTTTTATTATTTCCACTTTTTTCTTTAATATCTATTTTGCCTAAATATCATTATCAGGTCAAAGATTGCAACTTTTCAGTTTTTTGAGTGCACAGAAAAGACTATTGAAAAAGTTAGAAACTTTTATAAATCATACCCCACACCAAAGATTTTTTGTTTCTTACTTTAACGATTTCGCTAGCACTTGTTTTTGTGTTTAATGATTAAGATTATCATTGAAATAGTAGTAAACAAGTACAAAGGGATAAATCTAGTAAAAATTAAAAAGGGGTAAAAAACATAGCACATGGAGATAGACTTTATTGGGTAGCAATATATTCAATTCTTCTTTTTGTCTTCATCATTATCTACTCATTCTTAGTAACCACTTGGTTTATATTCATAAATCAATAATAACACACACATATACACATGTTTCTTTCAGGTAATGGCAATGGTGAGTGATTGATGAGTAAATCAATTGTTGAAGCTTCAGCTTATAAACATAAGGTACATCTTTTTGTCCTTTCGATGAGTTTTAATAATGGCCCATTTGATTAATTACTTTACTCACAATGATTTGATGTGAGATTTAAAGATTTTAAAGATTCTTATTTTGCTATTATGAGTTTTCATTGAGTATTATTGTTGAATATAACAGATGGGTGAGTCACTTACATCTGTTCCTACTCTTGATACATCAATTTCCTTTGGTAGATTCGAAAATGATTCACTTTCTTGGGAAAAATGGTCAACTTTTTCTCCTAATAAGTATTTAGAAGAAGTTGAGAAATGTTCTACACCTGGTACAGTTGCGCAAAAGAAAGCTTATTTCGAAGCTCATTACAAAAACTTTCCTGCTCGAAAAACTGATATAGAGCTTGATAAGCTTACTTTTCCTATATCGGAAAATCGTAATGAAAATGATAGTGAAGGATCTACTGAAAAAGTCAACTTAGAAGCCTCTGTGTTCACTTGTGATGATATTAGAGAAGATTTTAGTGAGAGATCTAATGAAGAAGTTGAGAATATCACTACTTTTGATGTGATTAAAGAAGATATAAGTGAAAAATCAGTTGAAGATTTAGAGAATAGCTCCACTTTCGATGAGATTAAAGAAGATTTAAGTAAGAAATCAGTTCAAGAAGTTGAAAATAGCTTCACTTTTGATGAGATTAAAGATGTAAGTGAGAGATCTATCAAAGAAGTTGAGAATAGCTCAACTTTTGATGCAATTAATGAAGATTTTAGTGAAGAACTGAAGCAAGAAGTGGTTGTATCAAGTGTAATAACAAGCATTACTTTTGATGAGATTAAGGAAGATGAAGAAATTGAAGATGAAAAGTTTGAAATTAATAGCAGAGAGGATAATCTTAGTACAAGAGAGTGTGAAAGTTCATTAATTGAGGATTTTAAGGAAGACACAAGTGATACTCAATCAGTTAATAATACAAAGGAATTTAAGGACACTGAGAAAGTTATGTTACTTGAGAAGAAACACATTTCTCAAAAAGTCATGAAAAAAGTTTCAAAAGTCGATAATTTAACTAAAAAACTCCCTGAAAGTGGAAACAGGAAGGCACGAAATATCATTCAAAAGGTAAATTACTTTATATATTTTTTTTTTATCAGCCATTGTTGAAGTTTTTTCTTCTTTTGATCAGAAAACTCCTAAAAAAGAACCGAAACTTGTCGAGACAAAGAAGAAAATAATATCATCTACTCCAAAATCAGCTCCTCAGTTATCAAGAGTTACTCCAAAATCTTCTTCAATATCTACTTCTGAATCATCAAGTAAGAAGTTAAGTGGGACCCATTTACCAAGAAATAGAAGAGCAGCTTCGAGCTCAATGCACATGTCACTTAATTTAGGTCAACCAAATAATTCTACTTCTTCTTCTTCTCAATCATCAACTAGAAGAAAGTCTTTGATTATGGAACAAATGGCTGATAAAGACATCATTAAAAGGGCATTTAAGTCATTTCAGAACAATTATAGTCATGATAAATTTAGTGGAGAAAGCCAGGTTTGTTTATATATATATATATATATATATATGATTTTTCAACCATTTGACTTGATATTTTTTACTGATTTAATATGAATGGGCAGGGGTCATCTGATGCACCTGAGGGGAAAGTTATGCCTTCGTTGACTCCTCGTAAAGAGAATGAAGGGTAATATTGTAATTGACTCATGAAAAGATTTGAAGTTATCTTTTTTTTTAACAATATATGTATTCTTTTTAACTTGTAGATTACGAAAAGTAGCGGATAAAAGGACTCCTCAAAGAGGTCCAGTAGTAAATAAATCCAGCTCTATTTCATCTGGGTGAGACTTGTATATTGTGAAATGTGATCTTTTTTTTTGTTCGAATAAAAAAAAAAGATCACATTTTATTGTGTTTTTTAATAAAAACTAATAATTATGCCTTAAATAATAAGAAGCAGGTTAAGTTCTTTAGCAGCTAAGAAAAATGTGAAAGCTGTAACACCTTCAATTAGCTTGAGAAGTGATGAAAAAGCTGAAAAACGGAGAGAGGTATGTATATTATCCAACTACCTTTATTTGTTGTTTTTTTTTTGCCATTTTACCCCCCTAAGGTTTATGAAATTCGCATTCTACCCCTATAAGAATGGACCTTTTTTGTTGAAGGGGTGCACAGAAAATTAACCCTCAGGGGTAGAATGGGAATTTTGTAAACCTTGGGGGGTTAAATGCAAAAAAAGAAAAAAAAACCCTTATGTCATTGATAGCTGTTTAGTACCATATGTTTCTTCTGATAATCACATTAAATTCCAGTTCCTAAAGAAGTTGGAGCAAAAATCAATTGCCAGAGAGGTGGAGAAAGCGCAACTTAGTGCAAAATCGAAGGTTTTATTTTTATCTTTCATCTTATAACTATCAACTAATATTTTTCTATCTATGAACAAAGTGTAACTCTAAAAGAGAATGATTTGACTAAGCAGGAAGAAAAAAGTGACATGGAAAAAGGGAAACAGAGAATTTACGCACCTGTTAGAACTTCTACTAAGGGACCCTTAAAGAAAAGTTCTCAAAAGGTATGATTTATATATCACCTAAATAATCATCCCTTAAGATTATAAACTTTCTTCTTTTGGTAACAATTTTGCAGGAGGTTGTAAAGAATAAGGTCAATCTCCAAAATAGGTGAAACATTCGAATGTGCAATACCAAAGAAAAGAAGAAAGTATGGACCCTTAATTAAAGTCAATGGAAAATACATAAAGATTTTATGGGTTAAAGTGAAACAAAACATCAGAATGTTAAATTCTCGTATCACCTATATCTGTTTACTTTTACTCGAGTTAAAAAGAAGTGTTATCATTCTAAAAAAGTGTTTACTTCTCTTATGTTGTAACTACACTATTGCAGTGTCGTAATCTTGTAGACTTGATTGTGCATACCTAGACAGTTTATTTATTTTTAGGTAGAGAAACAAAAGCATGTAATATTTGCATATTTATATACATACTTAGATTTATAGATCGTTATGGCCTATGGGTAAGTAATTAAATCTTTTCTCAAGCTCAAAAAATTAAGTAATTAAATATAAGACAAATGGGTATATTGCACGCTATTAAAACAGAACGGTCTATTTGCTCTTCATTCTTCTTCGCTAGTATTCTCTATAATACCTTCTCTTTCGCATGTGCTACCTGAAAAATACATTGACCTGAAAAAAGCCCAGAACAAAAAATACAAACTCATTCTCACCTGATCATAAACTTACATATGGACGAGATTACTCACATATTCCACAAAGAGTAATTTTATTTACCATCTTTTCTAATCAATGAAATGAAGTTAGATTAAAAAAAAAAAAAATTAATAAATCATCACACCCATATGTTAATATGTTAATTTCAATGTTGTTGGGTTGTACATTTTCTAATTTGATGGTTAGGCGTGATAGTATATATCCAGCTCAGCAGTCAAACACCTCCAGCTGTAGGTGTACACCTACAGCTGTTATAACAGAAGGAATCAAATATGGTTAGACATATACATACACTATAGATGTATGTATAGGAATGTACCGATTGTGTGAGTGAGTGAGTGTTGTGTATCTATATAAACACATGTATCTCCATCATTGTAACACACACAAATATATAAAATTACTCTTTCATTCTATTGTTAACATGGTATCAAGAGCTCACAAGAGAGATTTGTCATTGCTTTTTTAAGCTTCTCTCTGCTCCTCGATCCTTTCCGCTGTCAATAGGGGTCCTCTTCAATGGCGTCTTCATCAACAGCTTCTCCATTAATATCTTCAAGTGCTGCAGTTCCGGCAGCCTTATTATTACTTCGTCAAAACTGGGCCTCTTTAATCCAAATTAAATTGGATTCCACAAACTATGTGTTGTGGAAAGCACAGCTTGAAGCTGTGTTAGAAGCTCATGGTTACTTAACTCACGTTAATGGTGAAATTATTCGGCCTTCAACCACTAGTTCTGAATTTTCTCCGTGGTTAATCGTTGATCAACAACTCCGGGTATCTCTGTTTTCTGCTATGATTCCTTCAATTTTATCTCAAGTAGTTAGACTTCCATATTCTTATAATGTTTGGCACAAATTAGAGGAAATCTTTGTTAGTCAATGCCGAACTCATGTGCATCAATTGAAGATGCGTTTATTCAATATTCAAAAAGGTGAACGAAATATACAGGATTATCTTGCTGAGATTCAAGAAATTTGCGATGCTTTGGATACAGCTGCTTCTTCTCTCACTTTGGAGGATGTAATATTGTATACTTTGAAGGGTCTTCCATCGGAATACAATCAATTCAAGTCAAGTGTGCGTATAACTAATGCTCAGACGTCTACTCTGAGTTTTCATTCTCTTGGAAGCCTTCTAACGTCTGAAGAATCTCATATGAAGATGTCGAGCTCAGCTGAGTCCTCTAACTCGGTTCATACAGCTCTTTTTACTCCTTCTATGCCTTCAGCTCATCCACAACCAGGTAGAGGTCGTGGTTTTTCAAATCGTGGAAGAGGTCGTGGTAGATCTCGAGGTTATTTTAATCAATCATTCTCAAATTCAAACGATAATACTTATTCATCTACTACTGGTAATGCATCTTTTACCTGTCAAATTTGTTCACGTTTTGGACACATAGCTATTGATTGTTGGTCTAGAACCGATTTTGTTAAATTTCCTTCTCCAAAAGCTCAAGCTAAAGTGGCTTATAATGTTACTGCAACTCCTGAAAACGATGTAGCATCAAATCCTGATCTGTGGTACTTAGATTCAGGAGCTAATAGCCATGTAACCAATGATGTTTCTCATCTTCAATCTGCTACACCTTACAATGGTTCAAGCACAGTTTCAGTGGGAAATGGTCATTCATTGGACATTGCTAACATAGGCCATAGTAAGTTCTCTAATTCATCTTCAATTTTTTGTCTAAATTCTATTCTCCATGTTCCCAAAATCGCCTCAAATCTACTGTCAATTTCTAAATTTACTAGTGATAACAATTGTTATCTCATATTTACTAGTGATTGTGTCAAAATTTGTGATAAAGTATCTCACAAAGTCTTGTTTCAGGGCCTTTGTAAGAATGGATTATATCCACTTACACTTGGAGGTTCTTCTGTGTCTTTTCCATCTTCAAGTTCTACTTCAATTCAATGTCTATCCTCTAAAGTGGTCTCCTCCTCCTCTGCAATGTTGTGGCATTTGAGATTAGGACATCCTTCATCAAATGCTTCTATACCTCTTTCTTCAACTTTGCAGACTAAGTTAGATCATCATGGAATAAATTGTAATGCTTGTTCTACTTCCAAGTCTCATAAATTACCTTTTCAATTGGCTACTACCAAATCTTGTAATCCCTTTGAACTAATACACACTGATGTGTGGGGTCCTTCTCCCATTACATCTTGTTCTTTATTTTCTTATTATATAGTTTTTGTTGATGATTTCACTCGCTTTACTTGGGTGTATCCTATGAAACATAAACATGAAGTGTGTGCTATATTTCAATCATTTTATAAACTTATTCAAACTCAGTTTCAATTACCTATAAAGTGCCTTAGGTCAGATAATGGTGGAGAATACTTGAGTCACTCTTTGCGTTTATTTCTTCAAGCTAATGGTGTTATACATCAAACTTCCTGTCCACATACACCAGAACAAAATGGTGTCTCTGAAAGAAAACATAGACACCTAATAGAAACTACTCTTTCCCTTCTATCTCATAGTGGACTTGATTCCAAGTATTGGCTTGAAGCATTGTCTGTCTCTGTGTATTTAATCAACCTTCTACCTACTCCAACTCTATCTAATATAAGCCCTTATCAACAACTCTATCATACTTTACCTACATATTCCCACCTTCGTGTTTTTGGATGCCTTTGTTATCCTTGGTTAAGACCTTATGCTTCAAATAAATTAGCTTCAAGGTCTGAACCATGTGTATTCTTAGGCTATTGCACACATTCAAAAGGATATAAATGTTTATCTATTAAAACCAAACGAATTTTCATTTCACGACATGTTCTTTTTAATGAGCTTAACTTCCCTTTTCAAAAATCTAATGAAGTTTCTTGTTCATCTTCATTGTCTAACTCAACCTCAGCTTCGTATGTTGACATATTTAACCCTTTACCTAACCTAAACAACCTATCTCAGATTCCTCAGCCTAATCTTGATAATACGTCTCATACATTAAATGGTCAACCTTCACCACCTCCACCATCTCCACCACCATCAAACTTGTCTTCAACTTCATGTCATCCAATGGTCACTAGGCGTCAAACAGGTTCATTACGTCCATCTTATAAATGTCAGTCTTTAGTCCTTCAAGCTATTCCTCTTGAACCCGTGTCATATAAAGAGGCTTCTAAACAACTATGTTGGCAACAAGCTATGAATGATGAATACAAGGCTTTAACTAGTCAAAATACTTGGACATTAGTTCCACCTCCACTTGGTCGTACACCAATTAGTTGTAAGTGGATTTACAAAATAAAACGTCATGCAAATGGAGACATTGCACGTTACAAAGCTCGCTTAGTTGCTCGTGGCTTTCTTCAAGAATTTGGGTTAGATTATATGGAAACATTCAGCCCAGTTGTTAAACACCAAACAATTCGTATAATTCTAAGTATGGCTACTACTCAATCTTGGGATATACGTCAACTAGACTTCTCAAACGCTTTCTTAAATGGTATATTAGATGAGGAAGTATTTATGGCTCAACCAGCTGGTTTTGTAGACAAAGAACATCCTTCATTTGTATGTAAATTGAATAGGTCTTTATATGGGCTTAAGCAAGCACCTCGTGCTTGGTATCAATTGCTTAATTCATTTCTTATCTCAAATGGTTTTACAGTTAGTACAGCAGATTCTTCAATGTTCATTCGAGGATCATCAGCCTCTTTAACAATTATATTAGTATATGTAGATGACTTATTAATTACAGGTGCGGATAAATCTATTATAGCACAGGTTATTTCTACTCTAAAATCAAGATTCAAGATGCAAGATCTTGGACTTTTATCATTTTTTTTAAGTCTTGAAGTTACTCGCTCATCATCTCATTTACTTGTGTCACAAGCTCATTATGCAGCTTCTATTTTAAAACGTGCTGGATTATCAGATTGTAAATCTTCACCAACACCTACAGTAAATAAATATACAGTTACATCTAATCATGGATTGCTTCCCTTTGAAGATCCCACACTCTTTCGTAGTTTAACAGGTGCACTGCAATATCTTACAATCACTCGCCCAGATATCTCTTATGCAGTAAATCAAATATGTCAAAATATGCATAAACCAACCAATTCTGACTATGATGCATTGAAGAAATTATTGTGTTATATTAAAGGCACATTACATTATAGTTTGTCTTTTACCTCATCTACAAATTTACATATTAAAGCCTTCTCTGATTCAGATTGGGCAAGTGACATTACTAGTAGAAGATCTACAACAGGTTATTGTATTTTTCTTGGAACTAATTTGATTTCTTGGGGCTCCAAGAAGCAATCTACTGTATCTAGATCCTCCACTGAGGCTGAATATCGAGCTTTGGCCTTTGTATCTGCTGAAATTAAGTGGATATCTTTTCTGCTAAGAGATTTGAAGTTTACTTCTCACACTCCTGTTCTTGCGTGTGATAATATCTCAGCTATTGCTCTAGCCTCTAATCCGGTGTTTCACTCTCGAACGCGTCATATAGATATTGATTTTCATTTTGTTCGAGAACAAGTTAAAGCTAAATGTTTATCTCTTATTCATGTGCCTTCTTCATCACAAGTTGCTGATGTATTTACCAAGAGCTTATCAACTGCTGTATTTATGAATCTTCTTCACAAGCTTCCCTTGTTACAACAGTTCAGCTTGAGGGGGGATGATAGTATATATCCAGCTCAGCAGTCAAACACCTCCAGCTGTACACCTACAACTGTTATAACAGAAGGAATCAAATATGGTTAGACACATACATACACTATAGATGTATGTATAGGAATGTACCGATTGTGTGAGTGAGTGAGTGTTGTGTATCTATATAAACACATGTATCTCCATCATTGTAACACACACAAATATATAAAATTACTCTTTCATTCTATTGTTAACAAGGCGAACTTTAATAAAGCCTTGGAACAAGCCTATAACTAGCAAGCATTTCATATTGAGAACATTGACTCGTGGTATGCAATTTGAGGAGGTTCTTGTAATTAAAATCCTGTGTTGAAAAATATTCTTGGGACTTTTTAGTGTAAAGAGACAATTGGTTATGTGGCTAGTGGGTAGGGGTCCCATCCAAATGGACACATCACATAGTCTATATCAAAACTAAAATCATGTCAAAAAAAAACTAAAAAACTAAAATTGGGATAGAGTGTCTCAATTAAATTTGGTTTCATTTTATCAATGAATATTTATTATGTGTAACTTATCAATAAATTTATATTTTTTTTTACTACTTTTGTGATGTCAATGGTCATCAACGGAAGATTGAGAGCATCTTAGCTAAATTTTTTATTTGTTCTACTATATTAGTTTGGGGGATTTTGATAAATTGTTGGGATTGATCATAAAGTAATTCTTATGGATGAATGTAAATGGTGCAAGTTATGAAATTTTTAATTTCTAAGCGTAATTAATCTTGTAGTAGAACATTAAATCACTTACCTCTATGAATATGAGGGTTCCTTGTCTGCTATTGGGAGGGATACATATGGACACCCCTATAATGGTTGTTAACGGATCAGAAAATGACCTTCTTGGCCTATTTAGACTGTTTGATCCACTACAACCCGCCTTATATGGTTCGGTCCTGCGGGTCTTGTGTATATATCAGACTATCCACGGGTTCAAATTTATCCTGGACTTTCATATTGGCAAAACTTGCTCGATCCTGCCTGATCCAACATTTATATAAATATATTTATTTTTGTGATATGTATTATGTCTATTATATAATATTTAATTTATTTATAATATTCCGTGATTATTTCTTGAATTTTATCATATTATTTTTTGTATAACTAAAAATAGTGTCAATAATAATATTTTTATTATAAGTGTGCCACTATTATTGATATGATTTTTACCTACACCTGAATTTAATATTATACAGAAACTAAATTTTAACTAATATGACTTTTACATGATAAATAATACTTTCAATGCGATTGTCTATTCGGTGATATAATAAAAAATAAAGGTATTATAAATTTATTTACGATAAAAATATATATATATATATATATTTATTCTTTACTATATTTGAAACACTAATAATTTATATAAATATCTTCTAAATATATGTGTTGTGTGTTATGATTTGACAAAATAAAATTATAAAATAATAATATAATTTTAAAAAGTCATTTAAGATAGAATTAAATTTCATTAATAACAAATTTGTAGATATAAAAGAGTATTTAAATAAAGGCATGCCAAGAACCCGTCCAAAACCACCAAAAGCCCGTCGGTTAAACCGACTGAAACCCTACTAGACCGGAGATTAAAATGATAGGTCCACCACTAGATGGATTTGGATACCTTTCCAAACCTGTGGGATTTGGACCCGTGCACAACCGTAATGGTTGTTAGTCATTCTCACGCTCAAGATGATCTATTCAATTTGCTTGCATGATATTCGCCTCATCGTAGAGTCAGACCCTTCTGGAAATACCTAGGGCATCAATGTTGATACTTGAACCTGTCACGCAATATGAGATGCAATGGTACTTGTCTAACCACTAACTCTACTTTGATGATACTTTTTAAACTCTATTTTAACTAAAGAATTGAAAGAATATATTAAGGGAAAACATGGAAGGAATTGCAACATGTAAATTTAAGTGAAATCTAAAGGTTAATTATGCAAAGGCTTACAATAATACTAACTTTCCACCCTAAACGGTAGGACTTAGATACTCATGAAACGCTTCGTGATTCGGAATTGAGATGACGAAGATATATAGAATTTTCTATGATGAACCATGCTTGTCTAGAATTGCTTAAAATGTTTTTTGGGCACATTTAACCCACCTAAGTGGGCCTTCATGGACAAATACATTTATTCTAACTTACATAACCGCAACTGAAGATTAGAATAGTTACATTTCAGATTTTACAAAAATCTAAAATTCTTAGAGAAATGAAGGAAGAAAAGGCAAGGTCAACAACACTAATCCATAACTTCCAATCAGATTTTACAAAAATCTAAAATTCTTAGAGAAAATGAAGGAAGAAAAAGCAAGGTCAACAACACCAATTCATAACTTCCAACGATCCAATCCTCTCTCTCTCTCTCTCTCTCTCTCTCTCTCTCTCTCTCTCTCTCTCTCTCTCTCTCTCTCTCTCTCTCTCTCTCTCTCTCTCTCTCTCTCTCTCTCTCTCTCTCTCTCTCTCTATCTATCTATATATATATATAGAATATGAAAATCTCGGTAAAACAAATACATTTAATAATCCAAGTAAGTGACCATTTATAAAATAAATTGATATTTTTATAATGTTGAAAGATAATAGGAGGGATGACTACGACACTTCTGGGTAGAAGGGCGGCCACCTGATAAATTATTCATAATAGTCTCTTTTAAGGTGAGAGATTTAAATAATGTTTAACATGTTTATCTTTAACCCTACCTAAAATTATACAGTAATATATTTAAGTCGATTGATTTGGACTCTATGTGTTATTATTTATCAGAATTATATTGTCTCGCTATTATTGGATTAATTATATTGTTTCGTTATCATATGATTAATTGTATATTTGGGATATCACGACCTACTTCGTCTTCTATACATTAATTGTTATTTGTTATCGTTGTTGCATCAACCTACTTAGTCGTTTCCTATTTGATATTTGATATCACTGTCGATCAACCGTTTGACATGATACAATTGTGTGGCACTGGACGGCATCGGGCTTGTCAGGGTTAACACGACTATCATGATGTATTCCCACCTGACGCATGTGACAGAGAGTTCCTTGGCCAGTGGGTCGTAGGTTCAGTGCACCTGCGGTATTACAAATGGGAGTGATAAGGGAACGAGAGTTGCGACGGGAGTCATAAGGGAAAGACCACAGTATCCTTTGTAACGTGATTATTACTAGTTAGTGTATATGGCTTGTTGAATAGTATAGGATGCCTAATTGGCTATATACACTTTATCTCGCTTTATGAATGTTTAATTTATATTTCTAACATCTTTAATATAATCACTTCCCTTAGGTTAAAGTTTACGTATGACCATTATTTATTTTCTTACTGAGCTAGCGGAAGCTCACCTCCCTTTTCTTTACCCATCCAGGTTAAGATGATTTAAGGACTTGGGTAGGTCAGTAGCACATGATCAGTTGTAGAAGAAGAATAGACTTTTGTATTTATTAGTTTGTATTTATTTATTTTAAACCAATGTAATGTAATAAATAGTTATTTAATTTTAATAAAATGTATTATTTTCTATTTAAATTAGATAAAATAGTCGTGTTTTTCAGGGTGTGACAAGTTGGTATCAGAGCTTAGAGTAATCTCTAAGTGTAAGAGGGGATAAGATTCTTAGACTATCGAAAATGGGTAGAGATAGTAATTAAAACTGACTAGAGTTAGGATTAAACTTAATTGGTGGTTGTCATTAAACCAACATCCAGTTAACTCTTGTGGTTGATCCCTCGTCTAGTGTTGAAATCGGTGGTATTTTCTTGAGTCTGTCCAGCTCGTGGAACTGTCATTATTTTTTGTTACTAAATTGACCAATATTTGGACACTTAAGATCTTAATAGATATTTAATCATATAATAATTATGTGATAGTAATTAAGTGTTTAATTTTTTTTATATTCATACTTGACAATGGTACGTACATACATACATATATATATATATATATATATATATATATATATATATTGAAATTCGTAGTTCCTAGTTGCAGTATGAACTAAACAATAATTAGCTTGAAATGCTTTTGATTGAACCCTAGAACATGATTGGGCATAATTTGATTGAATTTGAGATTGTCTTTTGATGTAAGTGAATTGAGAATAATTTGTTGTTTATAATATATTTGATTATTGTGGAATTCAATTGTTGTGGCCATATAATCGAGTTGTGATATATATCAAACTACACCCGTTAAATAGTGGAGGTAGATTATAAACGTTCGACATAGTTTCAAAGGTCAAACTAGTTAGATAATCAAATATGATAAGATTTAAGTTTAGAAAAACTTGTAGGATCACTCGACAATGGTTCCTAGGATTAAATAACATCCCTTACTTACTCGGGAAAGGCTTCGTGTGACCTTAGAATCCCGGTTAACAACGAATTCCCTTTTTTCCCTTAAGTCAAGAATAATCTCAAGTCATAACTAGTTGTGAGTAAGAACGTCTCGAGCTACTTTCTCATATTTTCATATTAATCCTTGATTTTATATATTATTATTGTCTTAAACTTAGATTTTTTCACTTTAGTCCTTGCCTAATAATTAAATCATTTCACGAAAACCCTCAAAACTATTTTTATTCTAGTTTTACTCAACTAATATCCTAAGTACGATCTTAAAACACAATTTTAACTTCTTAGTTCACGTGGAGAACGATAGTAAACGTACTGCTTCATTACTTGGGATGATCCCGGAGGGTTGATTTTTACATCACGCTCCAGGGGACACCAAGTTTTGGCGCCGTTACCAGGGCCTACTTTGTTAAATTGTGTTTTAGTTATATTTCAGATATTTATTTTTATTTTTTATGTTTTTTACTGGCTTTGCTCTTTGCAGGTCCTAAGCTCACCCCCCTCTCCCCAAACAGTGATTCCAATTACCAACCGATCAGAAGGTTTACGCTGAAAATGTATGGACGATACTATTCAAGTCCCTACATAATCACCTATGTGGAATACTCTTCGACTTATCAAAAATGGGGTGGTAACCACTACCAAGAACCCCTATCATTACCCAAAAACCCAAGGCAAAGGAGTGAGGAGGCGTAAGAGGTATATGGGAAGATTTTAATGGTAGAGACTAGTATGGCTGAGAAAAAGTTAAGAAATATTCCTAGACTCAAGCAGTTATAAGATGGAAACAATATGAGCATTATTTTAATGGAGCTAGATTGGGGGTGTGCCTTAATGCTTGGAACTCGTAAGGTGATCATGGAGAGTTTGTATGCTCACTTTGCACCACTAAAAATACACCAAAGCAAAGAATCAAAGCAATTTGTAGAGTATAGTGATAATGAGTATTTGATTACAGACTTTTGATTGCTTGAGTTGGAAACATGTACGGAGGCATGCCCTGTTGCAGTAAAGTAGATTGAAGTGACACTCGATGAATATCAACGGGTAGTGATGTCTGCATATTTGTGATATAATTGTCTAGTTTAGAGACATCATTTTAGGTGTATTATGCGCTTATCTGCGGTATTTTTCCCTATTTATTGTTAGTTTTTCAATTATTACATTGTTTTGGATGTTTGTTACTTTTAGAGAATTTTTAGTATAATTTGTGTGTTAAATGTGAAGCTCTTAGGTACAATGATGATATTAGATGCCAAATCAATGTTAAGAAGTTGAGGAAAGAAGATACAAGACAAAATCAAGAGTTAAAAGGAAAGAAAGCTGATTTTGGAAAGTACAAAAGCTGACAAAAGATGTTGTCCATATGTGAAGACGTGTAGTATTTTCAATGATGCATAAAATAAACAAGGAATTAGAAAGATCCCTTTTGTATCAAGAAATTTCTATCAATTTTGGTTGCGTGGCAACTAGAATCAAATGATTTGGAGTTGTATCGAAGGACTTATGATTTTACAAGTCTGTGGGTCAAGTAGTCCTATTATTTAGGAAAACGAGTTTGAGATGGATTAGGACTCTAAGACTTAGCCCATGACCTATATTTCGTACCTACACCTATATATATATATATGGATATTTACCTTTAGTAACATGTCCTTGCTCCTAATCATAATTACACGTAGAGATCATCTAGAGAAGCAAGTTGACTTGTAAAGGAAGTCAAGAAGATAGAGATTCACAAACTCCTATTTTCCATCCTTCCACTCTACCATTAGGGAAATTTATCTTAGATTCTTGGCTTAGCTATGTTTGTAATGTTTTTATCTTTAGTTTTATTTCTTTAGCTATGAATTAATCTTCACATAGCCTTAATTTGCAAGATGTATAATCCTTGAATTATATTTTATTATTCTATGTTATTTGGGAAAGTGACAGTTAATTGATTTGAGATTTTTATAACTATAATTGTATTATGTGTTTTCCTTATCCCTGCCCTAACTCTGGCCAATTTTAGGGATGTTCTTACTGTCACCATGGTGGGGTGTTCAATTATAGATAACAACACTTAATTGTCTAGTGTGTTGTAGTGATCCTGACAGGCTTGCCTATCTAGATAGTCAATAGATTTGGATTTAATCACCGATCTCTGTGAAAGGTCCCCTTACCCAAGTCCCTTGGTAGTGTTAATGTTTCCTTCTAAGCTACTCTGGCGAGAGTTAGAAGGACTGTAGAATTTTGGCTACTTATATATGCTCAATTCACCCATATAATTAGAATAGTGATTTAGGAGGATAGGTGCATACTAGCAAATCTAAGCTATATTTCTCATCTCCATTTTTAGTAGTTTATTTGCATTAGTTTAATATTATTTGATTTTAATTCTTATTTAGAAAACCAAACAAATGTTATCTTCTTATTTTGTCTTTTAGTTTTAACAATTAATCTCTACTGCTGTTTTTTTAACTAAACACGAGTCTGAGGTAACCGATAAACCCCTAACAACGAATCTTACTTATTAATCATAACTTGCAAACAATCTGTGCACTTGCAGTGAGTTTCTCATGGTATTATTAGGTGGGTGGGTGGGTGTTATTTTATTATCATTATTTTATCACACCTTTGCCACCACCAGGGAGTAAAAGAGTCTAATTTAGGATTTTAGTGGCTAGTCTAGGTAAATTATGTGTTAATCATAAAATGTAGGGTTTTTTCTTAGTCTAGTGAAGATACTGCTTTTCATAGATAAGACACTGTTGAAGAATAGCTATATAGGATACACACTTAGCTGGAAGGCTATGGACTTGAAGTGATAGATCGGGGTAGAGATTGTCTACTAGTCTTTGTGTGACGATAAACAAGAGAAGGTTTCACAAATTTTGAAGTGGTAGATCATGAGTGAATATTGTCTGTTTGTTTTCCTAATGTTCGCGACAACACTAGTGTGGTCCTTCGAAGGGTAATTTCGAAGAGAGTGTAAAGTTTTGTGGTCTCGCCTTTAAGATCACAAGGAGTTCTAGTGGATGAGTTGAAATCATAAGGGTGCTCATATCTTAGGTGGTGGATGTAGGCATGAGAGACTGAACCTTTGTAAGTCTTGTGTTTGTTATCTCTCCCTTTTAACTCTTTATTGTGTGCATGCCTATATTTTAATCCTTTCCTTACATGCTAGGTGTTTGTTAAATTGTCTCACTAGTTACTTAACTAGTGTTCACTATATAATAAATACACAAATACACTTAGGGTTTGATTGAGTATTTACAGTTTTGTATCTTTTTTCTTAGTGTTTTTCTAGTCTACTTATTTGAAGTACAAAAAAAACTTTGACGTTTAAGTAAACTCAAGTGCTTCGATTTCAAGTTAGAATGTATAATTCTGCATTTTCCTATTCACCCCACCCTCTAGGACACTTTATTGGGTTTTCAACATTGACCAAATTGTTCTTACAATTGAACATTATATGACATAACACTTTGAAGAAAATTGTAATTGAGAACAATTACAGCACGATTGGATGACAGATATACAACATGAACAAATGAATACAGAATATATATATTTTTTTCTTTGTGCATCTTTTATCAGAAATAGACAATCAACATGAATAGGAATAATTTAACAACACAATACGATATGGCATATTCAACACCATGGATATAACATTATCTACTCAGTATCAGAAAAAGGTGAAGTTTTGGTCGTTTTGCAGACGACCAAATTGATTTCAGATCATTATGGCATGAGTAAAACAATTTACTCAATTAATCTTGAAGTTATACAAGGTATTAACACATCCTGATCTATACACTGGCAAACGTTATGTTGTTTAGAAGATTAGGAAAATAGCAAACGCTTTTTTCTTTTGTTGTCACCTTTTACAATTTTCAAACACTATAGTTGATAGTTTGGTCAAGATAAATAGGTGATAGATGAAATAATCAAAGGGAATGTTTTTGAAGATTTTAGTAGCTAGGGTCTTGTAGATAAGTATCTGTAAGTGTTTTTTTTATAAAAATTCCATTTTTAATCAAAACCCTTGTAAAAAAAATTGAGTTTAAATAAATACTTAACTAAAAGAAAACATGAATAGACTAATAGGTATTTTCTGCATCACCAAATTAGACAACCGAAATTTCCAATTTTTTAGAGTTGGATTCCTCAAAACAATTCTTGACGTCTTGGAACATCTCTTCTTTGGACTGCTCTGAATTAGTCTAGATGGTAAAATGTGTGAGTGATCCAAGACAAAAAAAGGAATGTTACTTCAATAAAGTTTCATATTTTCACATCACTTTAATCACCTTCCCCTTTGAGTTGTTGTAATCAATCACTGGTATAGTAGTCTCAAAGAAGACCTTAACCCGCTTAGTTGTTGTCTCTTCATTGTCATCAACCCTTCCTAGGTTCCGATTTAGAAGTCAAGATGCCATCACCTCTTTTGAACACTTAATAAATAGTACAAATTTCAGATCGATTTTCATCTCAAGCAAGAGTAATTGTAACTATAAGCAACTAAAATTGAATAGTTCAATTTTCGACTAATGGTAGGAATTATAATAAGACTCACAATAGTATGAGCTGCTACACGATTCTCCACATTATGAGGGATACGATTGATAAGAATTTTTTTTGTTGGACTTCCCTCCATTGCATGTTGTAGAACCTTGATTACTATCTCGGTTGGGAGAAGCTTTCCCTCATTCTTGTATTCCTTAATCATTGGTCTATAAAAAAATTAATCAAGAGGGACAATTAATACTCGACTATGTGAAATTTGAATCTAGGGTAGAATATAAGAACTGAGTGGGGACTATTTTATTAAGTCTTAATTCCAGAACCAAACGGAAAATCTTAATCACGGTTAACAAACAACAACCATGACTTGCATCATGAGAAATATCGCAATTTTTCAAATATATTCCTCATACAAGTGGGTTAGGATCATGGGGCACTCAAGAATAGAAATATACCCAAATAAAAATAACTTTTAGAAACATCACTTTCCTCAATTTTTGACCACCTATGAACAACGAAGCAAAATAAAGGGGACAGTAGATATGGATCCATATCAAACTCAGTCGAACAAAAGTCAAGAGCAGATATTGATATGGATCGATCTACGACGAACAAACCAAATCTTGAGATCGGGACCTAAGAACAATGAAGTAAAATAAAAGGGACCCTAAATAACCCATATCAAAACCGCGTCGGACAAAATTCAAGATCAACTCTTGATATGGATCGATATACGACCAATAAACCAGATCGTGAGACCAAGAATATGAAAATTTGAAAAATCAACTTTGATATTGATGAAAGTTTGAATGAGAAACTAATGAAGATGAAAGGTTAAAAATAAAGGGATAAGTTAGAGAGAGACGAGAGAATTTTCTTTTTATCCAAGATCAAGTCTTTTAAGTTAATATACTTTTCTACGTTATAAATGTTATATTAGTGATTTTATGCGATGGATTTTAAATACATTAATAATCATAATTTTTTTAAGGTGAAACATAATTAGTTTCATTGAGAATATATAATTACACTTCACATCTGAAACCTAATTTAGTAGAAAGTAACTAAATTTGAGTAGATTTAGACATATTTTTAGCTAGAGAGTTACAAAATATTTTCCAAACCGTATAATCAAGCCCAAACCAATATTCTTGAGAAGAAAGAAGTTAATAAAGTCATAAAAGATCTCGAAAGAGGCGATATACAAACCACAAAATTGAAACCATTGCCAAACCGCATAATAGCACCTGGTCAAATCCGATCGACAATCCATATTTTGAATACCACAACAGTTGGTTAGAAAGTCGGAGGACACAGCCAGACACGAAGGATGAAATTCCAATGTGATACCTTATATTTACAGAAATAATTTATACATTAAACAGAAGTCACAAATTTGTGGTAGTGATTTTTTTACTTTATGTGAGTACACAACTTTCTATATGTTCTGTCATATCTAAATAATTTTTACTTATATAAGGTAAGGAGATTTTTTGTAAACAACTCATTAAAATGACACCTTGTCTTTTACTAGAATTAAATATTAGATTTGTATCCAGCTTACTTATACTAAATACTAATATAATATATTCATTAACTATATATTATTCTCTTAAATGACTACAATTCTAAAATATATCAAAAATATTAATATAAATATAATTTATATTAACATAAAAGGTATTGGCATTCACGTATATAAATACCTAGTCATAACTAGTGGAAATTCAAGCATCTCGAATGATTTTCTCATATTTTTAATTTTAGTCCTTGTTTTTATATATTATTATTATCTTAAACTTAAAGGTTGCACTTTAGTCTTTATCTAATATCTAAATTATACCACGAAAACCCTCAGACAACTATTTTTATTCTAGTTTTTACTTAACTAGAATCCAAAGGACTATCTTAGGGCAAGACCAATAGGATTTGAAGATCCAAAAGTAATTAGTTAAAAAAACATCAATGGTATTTTTAAAGACTAGACAAATATAAAGATAGAGACTTGATCTTCATATATTTTGTCAAATTTGAATACATATGTACATATTTAACATTTTGTCAATAGAATCAAAAGGGGCATAACATTAATATAAAAAATTTACAATATTACTACATATATAAGAAGATCAACTATATAATTTTAAATTAATCAATAAATTTTTAAATATGATTTTTTTACTATTCACATTTATTTTTATATCAAAATATTCATAGAATTATATATTATTACTTAAATAAAAATTTGTCAATACTATATTAATTTATTAGTATAACTTAAATAATGTATATAGTTATCATATAAATACCCAAATTTAAAACTACTATTGATGTTAATATTGATTAAAGATTTAACTTTAATAACAGGTCTTCAAACTAGGTTTTCAAATATATGTTTAAAGACCTAAAATAAGGACTCCATTGGTCATACTGTTAAAACACGAGTTTAACTTCATAGTCAATGTGGAAAACGCTATTAAACTTACTACTTTATTATTTGGGACGACTCATACACTTTCTATGAGTATTTCCTGAGGTATGCTTTTTATATCACGTTTTCGAGGATACCAATATATGATTAGAAAAAGACCGGAAACCTGATGCACTTTGTCTTCCACTTAAAAAAAATCTGCAAAAGGCATGTCCAAACCTCAATAGGATATCGGAACAATTGACAAAAAAAAAAAAAAAAAAGGATATCGGAACAGGTTATGGGTAACTATTAGAAAGAACATTAAAAGAGTCATTAATGTACTATTCATCCAGTATCTGTTTGAGCACTGCAAGTTTGACTCAATAGATGAGATCCTCTAAAAATTCAAAAAGCAACAAACCAGAGAGCCATATGCGACCAAAAATGTTAGATAAATTATATATATATATATATATATATAGGTATTGTGTGATTCCATTAGATAACTCTTTCTCTTGACACATTCAAAGTTTTTTCAAACTGCATTTAGAAGAGACTTATTTAGGAGTTTAGTAGCTAATATAGGTAAATTATGAATTAATCATAAAATCTTGGTTTTTTATTTTCACTTTTGAGTGGGGCAAATTTATATTCATCTTTGATATACTAAAAGCGTCCTAAAAGGGGGGTTGAATAGGACAATGGAAATTAATCGGCTAATTTTATTTCAAGTAAATAAAATTAAAAGCTAATTTGAATCCTATTGTTTTAGCAAACTAAATAGTTAATAACTAGATAATCCTAAAAGACAATATTATCAAACTATTCATGTAGGCATTTTATCAAGCATATAGAGTGCGGAAATGTAAAGAGTGAAGGGATAGAAAACGATACACAACGATGTATAGTGGTTCGGTTTCCCTACATCCACTACCTAAGGAAGCCTCCTTAGGATTTGCAAGATTCTCAACTAATCTTCGTAACTCTTAAACCGGGTGAGATTACAAACCCTTTACAACCACTTCAAAACCTTGAAGGAAATACACTTGTTTTATCACCAACACAAGGAACCAAGCATAAACCTATGCTCACACTACTCTCTTAATCTATTACAAGAACTAAGAGGAAATGAAAAGTGTTTAGGGGTGCTTATAAAAGATTTGTAACTAAACTCCTAAATGAGTGGATATGAACTAAGTAGATTGAGAATAAATATGACTTGAATGTTCCTTTGAAACCTTCTTGAATGATAATATTAATTGCTCTTAAGATTGGTAGATGGAAGGCTTGAGTTGTGTCTTGAATGAGCTTCAATATATAGCTGAAAATATCTTCCAACGGTCAAAAGGCTCCTATCTAACGGATCTATTTTATCTCCAACGGATATAAGCTTTGTCCTCTAGTAATAGTGCAGAAACCCTCTCTTGCGGTGTACCGCGGGTATGGTCCGGTGCACCGCGAAAACGTTCGTCTTAATTTCAAGCTTACTGGTCGGACTATCCTATGCACCGTGTCCCTGGTCCGTGTCTCAGTCCGGTGTACCGCGCCTTAGTCCGGTGTACCGCACATTTTCTTAGCTTACTGACGGGCTATCCTGTGCACCGCGCCTCTGGTCCGTGGCTCTGCGGTGTACCACAGTTTCTGTCCGGTGTACCGCGATACTGCTCTTTTTAAACTCAAGCTTAATATCAAGGAATTTAACACAACTAGTCTAATGAGGGGTTTTGGAAAAACTTTAACAGTGATACCAAATGAATTTTAGTTTAAATGATGATTTGTCGAATATTAAAACGGGAATAAAATCAAGGTGAGGCTAACATTCTCCCCCTTTTTGATGTTTGACAAATCATAAACTTTTGAAGATGCCTAAGATAAAGTTTTGATCAAAAACTCCCCCTCAACCTAATCACTAGAGTTTTTATAAAAACTCCCCCTCACAAAATGCATTTGAAAAAGTTTAACTAAAATTTCTCCCCCTTTGTCAACAACAAAAAGAACCAATGATACGATTTTCGAAAATTTTAATGGGTCAAAAACATTTTGAGTAAAAACAAGGCTAAAGAGATAAATGGATAACAATTAGAAGCTTCAAGGACCCTATAACATCAAGAAAATATTAGCAACAAGAGAATATACACAAAAAAACACTAAGCAATAAAGACATGAAAAGGATGGTTAGAGAATTTGCATGCCAATCTCACAACGAATTTTCTCAAAAAGATCTTGGGGTAGAGGTTTAGTAAAGATATCGGCTAGTTGATTTTCCGAAGTGACAAATTCAAGTACAATATCCCCTTTTTGAGTGTGATCACGGATAAAGTGATGACGGATTTCTATGTGTTTCGTTCTAGAGTGTTGGATAGGGTTTTTGGTAAGGTTGATGGCACTAGTGTTATCACAACGAATGGGAACACAATCATACTCTAGGCCAAAATCTAGTAAGGTTTGTTTCATCCAAAGAATTTGAGTCACACAATTTCCGGCCGCAACATATTCGGCTTCGGCCGTGGATAAAGCAACACTATTTTGTTTTCTACTAGACCAAGAAACAAGGGATTGTCCTAAGAATTGGAAACTTCCACTAGTACTCTTCCTATCAAGTCTACAACCGGCATAATCGGCATCCGAATAACCTATTAGTTCAAAAGAGGTAAATCTTGGGTACCAAAGTCCTAGACTTATGGTTCCTTTCAAATACCTTAAAATACGCTTAACGGCACTAAGATGGGATTCTTTAGGAGAGGATTGGAATCTAGCACAAAGACACACGGGGAACATAATATCGGGTCTAGAAGCGGTTAAATAAAGTAAGCTACCAATCATACCTCGATATGCTTTCTCATCAACATCCTTACCATCTTCATCTTTGTCTAGTTTTGTGGATGTGCTCATTGGAGTTCCAATTTCCTTTGCATCTTCAAGTCCAAATTTTTTGATCAATTCTTTTGTGTATTTGGCTTGATTTACAAAGATGCCATCCTTCATTTGCTTGATTTGAAGACCAAGAAAGTAATTCAATTCTCCCATCATGCTCATCTCAAATTCCTTGTGCATGCTTTTAGAAAAATTCTCACAAAGATTTTCATTAGTAGCACCAAAAATTATATCATCCACATAAATTTGAACAAGAAGGATATCTTTTGAAGACCTTTTTATAAATAAAGTGGAGTCAATATTTCCTCTTTTAAAACCATCATCTAACAAAAATTTGCTTAAACGTTCATACCAAGCACGAGGTGCTTGTTTTAAACCATATAAAGCCTTTGAAAGTTTAAAAACATGATTTGGAAATTTTGGATCCTCAAAACCTGGTGGTTGTTTAACAAAAACTTCCTCATCTATAAAACCATTTAAAAAAGCACTTTTGACATCCATTTGGTAAAGTTTAAAATTCATATAACAAGCAAAAGCAAGTAGCATACGAATAGATTCAAGTCTAGCAACCGGAGCAAAAGTTTCATCGAAATCAATACCTTCTTCTTGATTGTATCCTTGAGCAACTAACCTTGCTTTATTTCTAGTGATAATACCGGTGTCATCTAGCTTGTTGCGAAATACCCACTTAGTGCCAATGATAGTAGGGCCAATTGGTTTCTCAATTAATGTCCAAACTTTACTACGCTCAAATTGATTTAATTCCTCATGCATAGCGTTTATCCAATGATCATCTAGTAAGGCTTCTTTAATATTCTTGGGCTCAATTTTAGATAAGAATGCTTGATGAGCACAAAGAGCGATAATACGAGAACGAGTGGTAACACCTTCTTTTGGATCACCTAGAATTAATTCACTTGGGTGATCTTTGATATTTTTCCAACACTTTGGTAAATCCGTACTAGCTTCATTTGAGAGTTGACTATTTTCCTTAGGAGGTTCATCATGAGAATTTAATTCTTGAGTAGGAGATTCTAAGGGTTGATCTTGTGGAGTATCTTCCTCAACATCTACTACTTTCTTGATACAAAAAGGATTGGTCTCATCAAAGTCAACATGCATAGATTCCTCAATGGTACAAGTACGTTTATTGAAAATGCGATAGGCTTTTCCCTTAGTAGAATAACCAAGAAAAATACCTTCATCCGATTTAGCATCAAATTTTCCCAAATAGTCCCTAGTGTTTAAGATAAAACATTTGCACCCAAAAACACGAAAATAAGCAATAGTTGGTGGTCTACCATTCCAAAGCTCATAAGGGGTTTTCTTAATAAGGGTCTAATTAGAACTCTATTTAACACATAACAAGCCGTATGAACGGCTTCACCCCAAAAGTATGTAGGCAAGCTATGTTCTTTTAGCATTGTTCTAGCCATTTCTTGTAGAGTTCGGTTTTTCCTTTCCACTACCCCATTTTGTTGGGGAGTTCTAGGAGCCGAAAAATTATGCTCAATCCCAAATTCATCACAAAAATGCACAAAAGGAGAATTCACATATTCACTACCATTATCACTACGAATGCATGTAATAGAGTAGCCTTTCTCATTTTGCACCTTTCTACAAAGTTTTGCAAATTCATTGAAGGTATGACTTTTTAAAGCAAGGAACATCACCCATGTATATCTAGTGTAATCATCAACAACAACAAAGACATATCTAGATCCTCCTAGACTAGTGACATCAACGGGACCAAAAAGATCCATATGCAATAATTGAAGTGGCCTAACGGTGATGACCTTATTTATGGATTTAAAAGATGAACGATGTTGTTTACCAAGTTGACATGCATCACATAATTTATCTTTATCAAACTTATAAATAGGCAAACCAACAACAAGATTTTTCCTAGACAATTTTGAAATCAAATCCATACTAGCATGTCCTAAACGTCTATGCCAAAGCCAACTATACTTTACCACGGATAAGCACTTAATACGTTGACACATAATACTCTCAAGATTAACTACAAAAACATTATCCGATCTTTTTGCAATAAACATAGTATCCAACTCATCATTTTTGAAAACAATGCACCTAGATGCTTCAAATTTAACACTATAACCAACATCACAAAGTTGACTTATACTAAGCAAGTTAAAAGATAGACCCTCAACAAGTAACACATTAGAGATAAGTAAAGAATTCATATTACCGATGTTACCTTTACCCAAAACGCGTTTTTTAGTATTGTCGGCAAAATTTGTCACCTTTTGTTTTATATAAACGTGTAAATAATGATTGGTTCCCGGTCATATGTCTTGAGCATCCACTATCAAGGAGCCATATATTTTGCTTCTTGATGCTCAATCCCTACACACAAAAATAATTTAGGCTATAGGTACCCAATTTGGTTTGGGTCCGTGAGGGTTAGTGGATTTTCTTTTTATAGCCCAAATAGGCCTTTTCCAAAGTGGTACAAGAGATCCCAAATCCAATAATTTACGATAATAGCAATGAGATGCATCATGACCAAGTTTTTCACAATAGGTGCAAGTGAAAGAAGATTTTGAAGAAGATGGAATTGCATTTGAAATTTTTGATTTTACAAAAACATTTTTCAAGGGTTTTTGTTTAGTGAATGGATCATATCCAACACCACTTTTTTCAAAAGCCATTTTTTGAGAGCCTAAAATCATTTCCAAGTTTTCTTGCCCATTTGTAAATTTTAAAATAATAGCATTTTGATCAACAATCTTTTTCTCTAACAAAGCTTTTTCTTGCAAAAGATTTTTCTCAATAAGATGAAGTTTCTCATTTTCATCTATACATTCATCACAAAGATTTTGACAATCTTCCAAAGCTTTTAAAACCTCTTTAGTTCTATTTTTCTCAAATTCTAAATCTTTTGTTAAAACTTTGTTTGTTTCAATAGAGTTTAAGAAATCATTGTAGAGAGAATCAAATGCCTCATGAATATCTTGTTCACTAGCATCGTCATTAGATAAAGAGAGTTTAGATTTAGGAGTTACCTCATCATGATTTGCCATAAAGGCAAAGTGAGTTGAGCCGGTATCATCATCCGAAGAAGCATCTTCATCATTTTCAAGTTCTCCCATAAAAGCAACAAGATTAACATTTTCGTTATCACTTTCTTCTTCATCCGAATTTTGAGTATCCCAAGTGATATTAGCATGCATTGCTCTCTTAGGTTTCTCCTTTTGAAGAAGAGGACAATAAGTTTTTATGTGACCAACTTTCTTGCAATGATAGCAAGTGGGTTCATCTTGTTTGATAGCTCTAGTATTCTTCTTATAGGGTGAGGAAGAACTTCCTTTCTTGGCAAAGCGTTTGTATCTCATGAATTTTTTCATATCTCTTGCCAACATAGCCACTCCTTCATCCTCACTAGTTTCTTCTTCATGTGAGTTTTCTTCTTCTTCACTTTCCTTCCTTTCTTTTCGTTCTTTCAAATTGGTACTTAAGGCATGGAAAGCAATAGATTTCTTAATTTTCTTTTCCTCATCATCTCTTATCTTTTCTTCTTCAAGCACAAGCTCTTCCGTCATGAGGTTGCAAATGAGTTCATGAACCGTCATTTTTGAAAGATCTTTAGTGTCTCTTATAGAGTTGATCTTTGATTTGTATTTCCTTGGAAGAGCAAATAAGATTTTTCGACATTGTTCTTTGTTGGTGTACTCTTGACCAAGAGTCTTCAAGGTGTTGACAATGTTAGAAAATCTTTGATGCATAGCATTTAAGGCTTCATCGGGCTCCATACGAAATAGCTCATACTTGGTGATAAAAAGACCAATCTTAGTTTCTTTGATATCTTCCGTTCCTTGATATGATAGCTCCAAGAGTTGCCACATTTCATGAGCCGAATTGCATTCACTAACTCGAGCATACTCCGTAACACTTAACCCATTTATGAGTATGTTCATAGCTTTGTTGTTTTTGGTGAGTTTAGCTATGTCTTGATCATTGTAATCATCTTCATCTTTCACCTCCGTTTTACTACCATTAACATAAGGAATGTAAGGACCCTTCTTGATGGCAAGCCACAAAAAGTAATCGATTCCTTTGACATGAATCTCCATTTTCTTTTTCCATCCAAAGTAGTCTTTTCCTACAAAAAGCGGAGGTCTAGTAGAACATGAACCTTCCGGTTGATTAGAATCCATATCGTATTAACTCTAGAAACGATTAAGTACAATAGAGCTAGGCTCTGATACCAATTGATATACTAAAAGCGTCCTAGAAGGGGGGTTGAATAGGACAATGGAAATTAATCGGCTAATTTTAATTCAAGTAAATAAAATTAAAAGCTAATTTGAATCCTATTGTTTTAGCAAACTAAATAGTTAATAACTAGATAATCCTAAAAGACAATATTATCAAACTATTCATGTAGGCATTTTATCAAGCATATAGAGTGCGGAAATGTAAAGAGTGAAGGGATAGAAAACGATACACAACGATGTATAGTGGTTCGGTTTCCCTACATCCACTACCTAAGGAAGCCTCCTTAGGATTTGCAAGATTCTCAACTAATCTTCGTAACTCTTAAACCGGGTGAGATTAAAAACCCTTTACAACCACTTCAAAACCTTGAAGGAAATACACTTGTGTTATCACCAACACAAGGAACCAAGCATAAACCTATGCTCACACTACTCTCTTAATCTATTACAAGAACTAAGAGGAAATGAATAGTGTTTAGGGGTGCTTATAAAAGCTTTGTAACTAAACTCCTAAATGAGTGGATATGAACTAAGTAGATTGAGAATGAATATGACTTGAATGCTCCTTTGAAACCTTCTTGAATGATAATATTAATTGCTCTTAAGATTGGTAGATGGAAGGCTTGAGTTGTGTCTTGAATGAGCTTCAATATATAGCTGAAAATATCTTCCAACGGTCAAAAGGCTCCTATCTAACGGATCTATTTTATCTCCAACGGATATAAGCTTTGTCCTCTAGTAATAGTGCAGAAACCCTCTCTTGCGGTGTACCGCGGGTATGGTCTGGTGCACCGCGAAAACGTTCGTCTTAATTTCAAGCTTACTGGTCGGACTATCCTATGCACCGTGTCCCTGGTCCGTGTCTCAGTCCGGTGTACCGCGCCTTAGTCCGGTGTACCGCACATTTTCTTAGCTTACTGACGGGCTATCTTGTGCACCGCGCCTCTGGTCCGTGGCTCTGCGGTGTACCGCAGTTTCTGTCCGGTGTACCGCGATACTGCTCTTTTGAAACTCAAGCTTAATATCAAGGAATTTAACACAACTAATCTAATGAGGGGTTTTGGAAAAACTTTAAAAGTGATACCAAATGAATTTTAGTTTAAATGATGATTTGTCGAATATTAAAACGGGAATAAAATCAAGGTGAGGCTAACAATCTTTACACTATTGAGGTATCAATGGTCGATCCATTGAATATTGAAAGTACCTAGCTAAATTTTTTAGGCGACCAAATTTAATTTTCGATCACTATGACATGAATAAAACAATTACTCAAATAATTTTGGGGTTGTTTGATTGTTTAGAAAATAAAGGAAATCATGAAAGAACTTTTTTTTTACTTTTTTGTCATCTTTTACACTTTTTTATTTTTTAAAAGAAATCTTTTACACTTTTCAAACACTATAGTTGATAGTTTTTTTAGTCAAAATAACTTATATTAAAAGGGATCAAAAGAAACTAGAGTAGTTAACCTACTCCAGTAGAGTCAAGAACCATAGCGTCATACATAACAAAGTACCACGATCAATAGGAATATTACAAAACCAATTAACGGGCAAAATTTTCCTAGTAAAAGCTTTTACGATCCAGTCAGCAGCTTTATTTTCAGTTCTTTGAATCCCACAAATCTTGATATAAGGGTGGGCTTTAGTCATACTTCTAATATCTTCAAGGACAGGCCTAACCTTCCAGTGGCAGGACACGCTTGGAGAATGCACGACATGAAGGACTGCTTCAGCATCAGATTCTATATTGGTGCAGGAAGGGACTTGTTCAATAGCGAAGTGTAGAGCACTACGCAATGCTATTGCTTCAGCCTCAAAACTAGAACAGGATGTAGAGGACATGGCGAAGCCTGTAACTTGGCCATTACCGCCATCTCCAGCAAAAGACCAAATCGCTATTGTTTCAATTCCTCTGCTGAATCCATTCTTCTGCTATTATTTCAATTACTCTGCTATTATTTCATTCCTTTGCTATATTCAAGGTAAGGAGAATATAACGATTTCCATTAATTCTCCATTTTTCATCTTTTGTTCATAACAGGTATGGAGGTCAGACCTTCAACTTGGATCAATTCGCCTTTACTGCTGATTGAATTAAAGGTAATTTCTATTATTTCTAATCTCTATCTATCTATTGCAGATGTCAGCTTTCAAGTCGGGGGTAATTGCATTCTTTGTTCCTGTGTTTATTATCAAAAAGCAGTAAGCTTGAAATTTTGACAGTCTTTGTTTGCTTATCATACACATTTATCCGTTTATGATATAAGGTAAAAAAAAAAAATCTTTTTAGGTCCCTTTAATATTTTTATTTGCAGCGAAGGTTTAGAAACTTTAGATTATCTTGATAATATTTTTCAAAGAGAAAGGTTTACTAAACAAGGAGATGCAATTACGTTTGAATCCGAGGTAAGGGGTAAAATTGAAAAGATGTGAGAATATTGAGGACTAATTATGAAATTTACTAAAACGATAAACTCTGTAATTTGATGGCCTTCCTTATTTATGGAAAACATAGGGGAATAGTCTTCTATTTGATTGTTCAAATTCATGTCTTTAGAAAGAACTTACATTCATGTCTTTGGAAAGAAAAGAACGTCCAACATGCTTAAACCTATCATCTCATATCTCCTTCCAGGAAGTTTGGGTAGCGAACCATATTGTTAGGGATCCCGTGGAAGATCAGGGTTAGAGAAATAACAATAATCAGCTAACAAAAAATATTATGTTCTCTGAACTCACAATAAAATTAATTCTATTTCGAAATTAGCAAAAATCAAATCTTTTGATCAAATCAGATAATTATGATTCACTATTAATCAAACTATTAAATTTTAGATCAAAGCTATATTCAACAAAAGTAATATAATCAAAAGCAAAATTAAAATTGTTTCGACAAATATCAGTAAAGTTAATTGTTAATTAAATAAAAAATAGTAGGAAAATAGAGAACTCACAATTGAATATAGAAGGAAGAACAGGCAAAGTCATTGATAGAATGCGAAGCTTCGAGTGATTATTAGTTGTGTTGAAAATCCTATAAAAATCGACAAAATAGAAAAAGGGGAAGTGGAGAAAGAAACTCAAACTATTTTTACCTGATTTAACATCAAGGTTCCTATTATATGCAAAATTTATTTTACAAAACCAAACATTTTTTAACAGAAAAATTTAAAAAATAAATAAAAATCTTTCTAGAGAAGAACCTTCGTTTGGCTAATCCTCTTTAGGCAAAGTAAGAGCACTTCTACAGCTTTAACCTTTCTACTCCTAACAGCTGCTGCTACATCTTTAGTGGCTGGGAGATACTTTAGTTAAAGGATCAATGAAATGAAGATAGTGAAAAATATTTAGACATCACCACAAAGCCTCTGTGAATCGAGACCAGAGAGAGTTAATCCATCAATTAATCAGGAAATCACATGTAATTTATAATTAAATCAGATAAATCATAAAATTTATAAAAGTAATGAGATTAGGTCAAGAATAATTCAATTCTATAGAGTTTCAATGGTAAAAAAAATTACCTTAATTTGGGTTCTCACCAAGCCGGGTTTGATAATGGTGGAAAGTGGTCGCCGAGTGGCGGCAGTTTTCTTGTGCAAGAGAGCGGCTTGGTGGGAAGGTGAGTGTGTAGAGAGATTTTTTTTCCAATGGAGTGCGAAAGAGATGCATTTTGGGACTTTCGCCAAGCCGGTGGAGAATGTTACTAGAATGGCGGCGGTATTCTTGTTCAGAAGAGCGAGCTTGGTCGGAAGGTGAGAGTATGAAGATGAATTTTTTAAAGAAGATAAAATGAGAGAAATGGAAAACTTTATAATGTAATTGATCGAATAATTTGGTTTTTTTAGAATTTTATTACAAAATTGTATTTAGAAAATGGAATGTTAATTTTTTTTGGGCTTAGTGGAAAGGTAAGAGTATGAAATGAATTTTTGAGAGAAATTAAAGGAGAGAAAGAGATGATTTTTTAATGTAATTGATTGAAAAAATATGGTATTTTTAGGATTTTATTATAAAATGGTATATTAATGATAAACGGTATTTTCAAAATAGAAATATAGAATGTTTGTTTTTTTTCTTTTTTCATTTTTTTGTTATAAAAAAGGTAAATAATAAATGAAATTAATGATAGGTGGGGCCAGAAACGATCCTGGCCACCACTTATGTTTGGCCAGATTTAATCATGGCCACTACTTATGCGGGTCAATATGAACCGTAGAAAAAACTCTGAAATATAATATAGATCTTTTAGTTGTATAAGTAGAAGTTTTAAATTTTTGAAGTGCCTTCAGGCACGGGCAATATCTAGTTTATATTATATTTCAGAGTTTTTTCTACGATCCAGATTTACCCGCATAAGTGGTGGCCAGGATTAAATCTGGCCAAACATAAGTGGTGGCTAGGATTTATTCGGACCAAACATAATTGGTGGTCAGGATCGTTTCTGGCCCCACCTATTATTAATACCATTATTATTCTATTACTTTTTTTAAAATAAAATTCTAAATATACCAATTAATAATGCAATCAATTACCTTTTTTTTTTAGCTAAAGATCCACCGTTACAACCTTTAATTTCTCAAAAAACTCATAAGAAAACAATTATAAACTTATTATTCGCACTCGCATTCCAACAAAAAAAAACAAAAAAGATTCTTCACTTTCTCCTTTCCACCAAGCCTCTCCCCTGCAAAAGATACCCGCCGCCGTTCGAGGACAATTCACCACAACCGCTACACAAGAAACCTGCCGCCGCTTGGGACCATTCTCCACCATCATCACCCGGCTCGACGAAGAACCCATTTAACGGTAAAAAATTGGATATCATTAATATTCTTATTATTTTTTTTTAAAATAAGATGATATACCCGATCTTTTATCAAATTGTAGATTTTCAAGTGGCCTTCCATGGACATTGTTCTTGATGAAGCTAATGCTCATAGATCAGTCAAGGATTTAGATTTCAGGTTTTTATTTAATCTATTTTATTTACCCATATAACCACAGCCGCTACACAAGAAACCCGCCGCCGCTTGGGACCATTCTCCACCATCATCACCCGGCTCGACGAAGAACCCAATTAACGGTATAAAATTGGATTATCATTAATATTCTTAATATTACTTTTTAAAATAAGATGCTATACCTGATCTTTTCTCAAAATGCAGATTTTCAAGTGACCTTCCATGGACATTGTTCTTGATGAAGCTAATGCTCATATATCAGTCAAGGATTTAGATTTCAGAATTTGGCCAGGATTAAATCTAGCCAAACATAAGTGGTGGCTAGGATTTAATCTGGCTAAATATAAGTGGTAGCCATTATTGATTCCAGTCCCACTTATTAATTTTTTTTTATCCACAACACTAAAAAGAAAAGAAAAAGAAAAGAAAAACTAAAAAAACCCCAACCCCGTTCATTTCACCAAAGTTCAGAAAACCTAAGCCCTCTTCTCCTTTCAACACCATTCGAAGCCTCGAAGACCATCACCATTCTCACCCTTTCACCGCCGTTCGAAGACACCGTACTTCTCATGCTCCCATACGCCCTCAAAATCAACAATTGAAATAATAGCGATGATTTTGCAATACCACGTCTATTCACATGTGTGCGCTCTCCGCCACCGTACATATTCCAGAAGCCCAATCAAAAGCCCACTCTGCCATCGTCGTGTAGTAGAATTTATGGAAAAAGCCTCATCTTCATTACTCATTGATGTCTCCCTATTTGTCATGAATTAATCCTAGTTGGAGACATTATTTTCGGTGTATTTATTAGAGTATAGGACGATTTTTTCATGATTTAGTACACTTTCCTATTTTGTGTCTTGAATTTATTATTTATTATTTTTAGAGCATATTGGGTTTAATTATTTATTTAGTGTGAAGCTTTAAAGATATATGGTAATTAATTAGAGTCCAAGTTAATTCTAAGAGTTAAAGGAAAGAGGATAAACATGGAAATTGAAGATAAGGAAACAAAAGCTAAAGTATGGAAAGATAAAGCTGCCAAATAAATCTGAATTTCACCATCACGACCACAAATTGGCTTATATCTAAAAATCGGTGAGGAATTTGGAAGAACGGTCAAGAGAAAAGTTAAATATATTTCCGAGACGATGAATTTCGACTACTCATACGCGTCAAACGGATACGTATTGAAGCTGTTAGGACCAAAACTTTAACGGGCTGATTCTATATTTTAGGGTTACGAATTTGAGTTGGGCTAGGAGTCCATTACTTACCTTCTCCTTCAAGAAAACGAATTAGGTCTTCCTATACACTACAAATACAACCTCTTATCATTAGAAAATCATCCTTGGCAAACCCTTAAGCCAAGAGGAAGCTGCAACACAAGAGAAGAAGTCTGGAAAGAGTTGAACACCAATTCATGTCTTCTTCAACCTTTAAATTTTTAATTTCTTTCTTTTCTTTTATTAGTATGAACTAATTTACTTTTAGCTTGAGATTTAGCATATATGTAAGAACCCTAGTTTTTCTATTTGATTTGGGATACCACAGTATTTAATTTGAATTCCTGTTTTATGTTCTGTTTATGTGTTTTGATTTATTGACTGTTTTCCTTGCTAGTGCAAGAGTATAGGATTACCTTAATAGTAGTTAGATGATCACCTTAACTGGGTGTCTAATTATTGAAACACCACATAACGTCTAGAATAAGGTTTAGACCTGACAAATCAACCTAACTAGATAATCATTAGGGTATGTTTTCAACACTATCACCATGTTTGGAATTGAGTTTCTTAGGGCCTTGGTGGCGCTTGATAACCCTATGTTTAGCCTGCCTCATGGTGTGTCCGTAGCCCCCTTAGTCGCTCTCAAGGTCTAAGGTATGGGAATTTAGAATCCTAATTATTTCATATTACATGATTCACCCTTAGACAATAGAATAACCAAAACTAGTGGGGATTACTTGCTAATATCTCGATCTAAACTCTCGTACTATTTGCTTCGCTCTTTTATTTAATTTTCTGTCTTTTAATTTATTAGTTAATTTTCGAGTTCTTAAAAGCAAACAAAAATCTCTTTTCTTTTATTTCTTTGCTATTATTTGTTCTAGCTTCCAATATTTGCACTTGAATATTTGCATAAGTTATTCCTAACCTTCCTAGTCTATGAGGAACAAATCTTACTTATTCATTAAAACTTGCATACGTCATGTATACTTGCAGAACCGTGCTAGGATAGGGTGTCTATTTTTGCACTTATTTATATCATTTTTTATCACACCCTAGCCGACACCACTCATATTCTTATATTTATGGGAAAAACTGACCTTTGAGAAATGTAATCAGCTTACAAGATCGTAATTGGAGCAAAACGTTGATTTACAAATTGTACGATCAAGGTCATCGATCAAATGTCCAGTAGACTAAAGGTAAATCACATTAAGATGATACTTATTCATTAACATTTGAATTTTATTCAATTTTTTTAGGCTTTACTCAACATTTGAATATAATTTTATTATATTCGTTCACCATTCAAATTAGGTTAGCAGCAATTCTGGCACAAAGTCACTTCACTTATGAACGATTTTGGTAATTAATTAATATATATATATACTATGTAATTCAACGCTGATTGCTCCCATTTACTCCATCGATCAAATAATGCACCATTTAATTTGTTCTGCAGCTCATCTTCAAACTGATGAAATGACCAAGGGAAAGCATCGATCATAAATGGTGCATTTTACCTCTCCCAGGTACCAATTATGCAATTATCCCTTATATATTCTGTTCATAATCTTCAAAAGGAGTTGTCGATCAATTCTGGTAATTAATAGCTAGAAGAAATTAAATAATTTACCTACAATAAGTTTTAATTATGTCGATTAATATCAGCAATAGAAATGAAACTGTTTTGAAGTGGTTTGCTTTACAGGTTTTGTATCCTGAATTGCATTATATGTCCTGTATAATGCAAGATTTGACTATACGTCCTTATTTTATGCAACAAGAAACTAAAGGCCCTTAAATTATGCAAAAATTGCATTATAGGTCCTTAATTCAATCTCTTGAGCTAATTGCTCTATAGGTCCTTATATTATGTTTAATTTCTCGAACATGTATCTTTAGCTGAGTTCCTAGAATTTAGAAGCATCAGTTTTTCCTGGCGTTTTTTGAGGAATGTTCGTATATCCATTATAATTATTAGTTGTTTTAGTAATTTTTTGATTTATATGCAGAATTCGATCGATTACGTGAAAAAGACTTAAAAATCTTACTGTGTGAAAAGAAGCTTGGTTCATGATTTAGATCACACATTACTCGCTTAAACTAAGATTTCAGATATTACACAAGAAGAAGACTATATGAGAGGCCCAAATGAAACTCTGTCGGGTATACTATCTTTACATTTTCAGTTTTCAATTTAAAATATATACTCTTTATGGTTTTCTTTTTTTTGTTGCTATGAAGCATTGCAATTGCAATTTTACAGATGCTTTGAAAGGAAACTCAATTAAGGTGGTGTTTATGCTTATGATCCATTGTTAAAATGTGACTTTAAGGTTGCGCTTATGTTAGTTATGCAACTACAAAAACGTAGTCGCAGACTGTTGTAACTTTTTGTTTTTCCTGATACTTTCTAGCTTCCTTATTCTTGCTTTTCTTTGTTTATAAACATAATAATTCTCGGAAATAATTCAGGAAAAGGAGGAGGGTGGACCAAAAAGGAAGATGTGATGCGTAAGATGAGATCGTCTCGAAAATCATTACACGTTGACTTGTGATCATCCTTTGAATTAGTTTTATTTCGTTTTTCTTGTTTTTTTTTTTTTGCATCAAAAACTCAAGTGTTTGCTGGTTTAGTGACTTATTTTGGTTGTTGAACTATTATTATTAAATCGTTTATTATATAATGAATGGATTTTTAAGTTTAGCTTGTTAGTGTGTGTAAAAAAATTCATTATTTACAACGTCGACATGTTTCTTTGTGTTGTTGATCTTTAAGATAACAATATGTGAAAAGTTCGCAAGTACAAAAGTATACTTGCACAAGTACAAAAATGTACTTGCAAAAAGTACTAAAGTGTAGTTCTGCAACTACAAAAGTGTAGTTGCGCAACTAGAAAAGTGTTGTTGCGCAACAACAAAAGTGTAGTTGCGCAACAACAAAAGTGTAGTTGTGCAACAACAAAAGTGTAGTTGTGCAACTACAAATATATAGTTGCAAATACAAATACAAAAGTGTATTTCTGCAACTACAAAAGTGTACTTTTACAACTACAATTGCAACTACAAAAGTATAGTTACACAACTACAATTTGTACCTGCAACTACAAAATTATAACTACACAACTACACTTTTGTAGGTAACTACAAAATTGTAATAGCATGTGCAAATACAACTACATTAGTGTAGTGGTAGAACTACACCTACAGTAGTGTAACTGCAAAAATAAATAACTCCCGAGAAATACAAATTAAATACCAAATTAATTTAAAAAATAACAACATTAATAAAAAATTATATTTTTCGAATCAATACGACCTCAACCGATCATATAACATACAATATACAAAATCACGATAATAAAAAAAAGGTTTAGAATAATAATAGCACGTGTGTGCAAATATTTTTTTTCAGCCGGCCCAAAATTGACATTATCGGTTGCGTTTAATGCAATCTACTCACAAGTGCAGGGAATGCAGATGTAGTCTCGTTGTTTTTATGCATTTGCAAGGCTGGTCCCTGAGCACAAGTATATCCAAAAGTAGATTTGTCAACTTCAAATTCGAGTGAACCATTATCCTGTAAAGTAACTTGACCTCCTCTAAAATTGAACCAGTCTCACCCATATAGTCTATTTGTCTAGGGAAGTGACAGTTCACGATTCAATGGAAGATAATTACCAAGATAAAAAATTCATCAAAATGTTTCATTGTATGCTTCAAACAAAAATGTTGAATTTATATAAAGAAGTGACAGTATGCACAAATATATTTTCAACAAAAGGAGTTTTTCACCAGAAAAGGAAGACTTGCAATAAATCATTTACACAACATACATAAAGAAGCTGTAAATAAACCAAAAATAAAAAGAAGAAGCTGTAAATAAACCATTAAAAAGAAGTTGTAAATAAAACAAAAAAGAAGAAGTTGTAAATAAAAAATAAAATAAAAGTAATGATATTGCATACTTGGTGTAATTTTTATTCTTTTCATATTCACGTTTCTCAACTTTTTAAAAGATCTAAACAGTGATAACATTAAGTCTTATGACATATCTAAACAATCACAATGTATTAACTTTTTCAATTTTCAATTGATGCATAAAACGTGTGCAGTTTACTATCAAAATTTCCAAATTAACCAATTTCTAGATAATAATTGATGCACAAAACGTTTGCATTATTGCTATCCCTTATCACCACACTTCAAGCATATTGTTACCTGTATCTTCACCTTGTTAATGATTGAAGATATCTTAATGGTAAATCCTAAATTGTGGTGACAAATTCTATTGTGGTGATTGGATCTGACAGCCAACCAACAAATGGAGAATACTCCAGCGCCGACGATCTGACAAAAAAGGTGGTGAATTTTTTTTTTAACTTTCAGAAAAGAGATCGATGGTTTGTTGAATAGAAGTTTTTCTTTTTTATTTTTCTTTTATATTTGTTAGGTAAGAATATTTTTGTCCATGTTAATTAAAAGGTCTATAATGAGAAGAGCGATTTACTTGGCCTATAATTAGAAAAAAGATTGATTTTTAGACTTAAAATTAGAATTATCCCTTTCTGTATTTTTATTCCAAAATTATTCTTTGTAGTGTCCCCCCTTAACCTTATTAATATAAGGTATTATTCTAATTTTATTGGAAGTCTATATTTTCAGCACTTAAAGAGAGGTTTATGGTTCGAATTCCTTTTCTAACGGTGTAAAATGAAAGGTACCATGCTCGAACCCCTCCTTGAACATGGTAACTCAATTTTGATTTATTATATAAATATATATAAACAGACATTGATATCTTCGTGAGATTAGTTGGGTGCACGGTAACCTATATTACCAAAAATAAAATATAAGATATTATTTAAAAGAAAAAGGAAAACATAAACGGATGATTAATTGTTGAAAATGCAATAAAATAGTAGGAACCGTTTATCCCCTACAAGGACAATATTAAAGTGAATGGATCAAAAATTAGAATCAGTAAAATATGAATAAATTCTTCATAAGTTATCAAACTTCTTCTTTCGAAGCAAAAACATAATAAAAAGAATCTCACATCAAAGTCACATAATAAATGTTTTTACATTTAGCAATTAATTATCTTTTCTGGTCTGTACATGCCTCAGCCACCTCTTAACTTCCATGAAGTTAACTTGGGAAATCATCATCATTATCCGAATCACTAGAATTGCTCTTATCCGACAAGAAATGACGGGGCAGCAAAGGAAACTTTCCTGCTCTGTTTTCCAGTGATTTTGGTGTTGACGATTCAACGCCCACTTTTGCAGGTTTCTTCTTCTGCCAATTTTTTCCAATAACAATACAAGCCTGATCAACCATTATCAGGAAATCTCTAATTATGCCAAATAGTTGTAAATTGTTGAGATTCTTGTCCTTTGAAGCTCCGGCATGATAATAGTCTGTGGTTTTCTTGACAAGCTCCATTATCCTTGTTTGCTCTTCACTCATTATTTTTATCTCTTTTTCAACCCCATCAAGGAAACTTTTCATTTCTGTTACAAATCCTCCTCCATCATTGCCACATTGTTCCACAAGTTTCTTAATTTCAGTCACTCGAGCGGCTAAATCTGAGCACGTTTTAGCCAGAGTATCGTAATCAATAGTGGCTGATCTTTTCACGTTAAAGAACTCCGCACTTAGTCCACTAACTAAAGGAAGCCCAAGCATTATGTATTCCTTCTCTCTTTCATCTCTTGACACAGATTTATCAGGAATTTTAACGTTTCGGTTAAGCACAACACGTTTTCCCTCTGCCCTAACCACTTCTTCGACAACAAAGTGAAGCAATGTAGTCTTTCCATCTGTACTTTTCACATCAGATAGCTTCCCAAGAGAGGTAAGGTTAAAAGCTTGTGCATTCCCTCTTGAAGTTCCTGCATTCATACGATTTCCAGCTTTAAGAATGGCTTCCAAGAGTTTCAAGAATATCCCTTTAGTTCGAAGCTCATTGCAAGCTGCTTCAAGTATTTGCAAAGATTCTTTGAAGGGAGAAACCTCTGAGTCATAGTGTGATCTGAAAAACATGGCATTACATCGCATGAAAGCAGATGGAACAGCTTTGAGGAGGTGGAAGAGGAATGATTCTGCATCAGCAAGTCGAGTCGGATCATCATTATATGCAAGAATCTCGGCCTGTTCTTCTATAGTTGGCGCTATTCTGTGTAGTTTTTCCAGGGTATCCATGTCTAAACCATGTCCATCGGTGAATGCATCGATAATCTCACTGCGTGAAACAGTTAATGATCTAAGCACAATAGCTGTGTTTTGTGATTTTCTGTTATCAAGGATGTAAATCTTAGTAGATTGAGTTGGAATTGATGAACTTGTATCATCTAAGGGTGACTTTTTACCCGTAGCAACATATCCGAAGAGAGATTCCATTAGATCATCATCAACCCTTAAGATGAAAAGAGATTTAACAGTCAGAAAATACATAAAAGTTACAAGAAATGGAAAAGAGATGGATATATCTTACTTAAACGAGCCACCTTCTATTTTGTTCCACACCATTGAATGATTAACATTAGCATTCACCTTATCCCAATGGAGTGGCTTTAGCTTCACCTGTCCAGTTTCTGCTGCTAAGGACTGCATTCCTTTGGGCACTGGAGGTGGCTTTGATGATGAAGCCAAACCACCACCTTTAGGTGGTGGTGGCGGTGGTGGTCCAGGAGCTTTCATAGGTGGAGGTGGTGGTGGTCCGGGAGCTTTCATAGGTGGAGGAGGTGGTGGTGGTCCGGGAGCTTTCTTAGGTGGAATTGGTGGAGGAAGAGGTGGAGCAGGTAGATCAGCGGAGGGTTGTTTTCCGACAGCCTTGAGATCAGTCATGGATGGAGGTATTGACTGTTCCATTTGTGTCCTAATAGGAGTCTGAATCTCAGATGTTGAAGACTCGCCTTTAAATAAAGGAACTTCTCCTTCTTTTCTTCCTTCATCACTTCGTTTCATAACTCGTTTTTCTTCTTCTTTGTCTTCATTTCTTACATATTTTACAATCTGTTTCTTGAAATTACTTTTACCTTCTTGGTGTTCCAATCTTCTCCAATAAAGTACGTCCAATCCATTTTCATCAACAATCACACCCTTGAGATTCCCATTAAACCGATCAAATTCATTAGGCGGCACCACCACAGCACCACCTTGAGAAGCTCTATTCTTCCTACGAAGATATTTATGCACTAGAAAAAAGAATATCGCAGAAAAAAGTAAAGTACTAGCCAAAGTTATGCCAATTGCAGTTCCAACAGCCTTCTTTGACGATGATCTTGGTGCTGAAGGTAGTGATCCTGGTGTACGTGGAAGTGAGCGGTTGTTACCTGGGGTAATTGTAGGAAGAGGAAACGGATAAAAAGCCTCGAGGTTCCGAGGAGAATCGAATTGACCGGCCATGATAAAGATCAAAGAGAGGATTTTCAAGTAAAATCTATGCTTTCTTTTATGTTATTCATATCTAAATTGTTGTTTTTGGGTTTTGGGTTAAGGTCAATGGCTTAGTTTTGCAAGCAAGTTTGAATTGGTTTGCTGCAATTTTTAATTGCCAACAAGGGATTAATATGTCTTTAAACACGTAATATAACAAAGTCAAAGCCTTCATCAAACATGGTTTCAACTAGTTGCCTCTTCTAAACAAGATATAATATTAGCAGATATACTGATGGGAGACTAACCCTGATAAAATAGGTAGATGGTGGTAACCAAGTTGAGCCGAATACTGATGAGCTGGCTTGTTTGTTTAACTTTTCGAATTGAGCCAAACTTACATTTAAACGAGTTTAGTCGAACGAAACCAAACTCAAATTCAAAAAACCGAACCGAGCTTTCAACGATCCAAGACAGGGATGTTAAAACTTATTAGTTTTAACTTACAGAACAAATTTATTTAGAGTCGAGTTCGAGTTGTTAATGAACAATTTGTTTTTTTATGGTTGAAACAAAACTTCCACTTACAAATGGTATTTTATGGAATGTACAAACATAAAATGTAATAAAAGTTAAAGAAATTAAAAACATCTAAGTTGATATGGAAAGTTTAATAATATATGAGATAATTACATTTAGGGTCTTGACCACACCCCCCTCTTCAAGATGGGGACCCGGCCTAGAACCTCTTCTTACTAAAGACCTCAGGAACTTTTCAACACATGAACCCCAAAACCCCTATTACGTTACTACCCTCTTTTGTTATTTTTTTTCTATATATACTAAATTAAAACCCCTACAATTATAATTTCAGATCTATTTTCTCTCACCTCCCTCTCTTCCCTCTCCTCCTCCGTGAACTCCCAAACCGCCACCACCGAAATGACTACACCACCTGCTCCTCCACCGCCTGCACCAGCGCCACCCCACCAACACCACCAAGCACCTCTTATTCTTCCATCTGCTCCCCCAGCTCCCAACCGCCACGCGAAGTTGTAATGAAGAACTAAAGCAGCCATGGAAAACTCCATCAAACCGGAGCTTCCACCTAGTTTTCAGATCCACCGGAGCTCGTTACAGATCCGTGAAGCGCCGTTCGTGGAGATCTCCGTTCAGGCGAATAACAGCCATTGGAGCTCGGCGAAGAACAGATCCTCGAACAGCCATGGCAGCTCGGCGAATAACACCACCACCGGAGCTCGGCGAAGCACAGCAGCAACGAAAATGATGTCTCCGTTCGCAGTTGGTCATGGCAGCAGCACCACCAAAGGTGAACTCCGTTCGCCATGGCTCGATCTGTGGTTGCGCGGTTGAACGGAGCAGCAGCAGTGTTGGTGGCCTTCATTTCGCTGCTGGATCGAAGAAGAGCACCTTCATGGCCGTTCGTGAACCACCAAGATCCGGTGAAGACAAGTTGCAGCGCTGCTTTTTTTTTTTTTTTGTCCAGCGTACACTCGCTTGGATTCTTTTAATTTTTTTTTAGTTTTTGTTTGACCAGTCAATGTAAGAGATAATTTCATTTGTTTCATTTTTTTAATTAGAAATGTTAATAAAATATTTATTTTGGCATTTTACTCTTTGTTTTTTTAATAATACTCACCAAATTAATAGAATACTCATCAAATTAATAGAGTACTCCGAGATTTTCTTAGAGTACTCCGATATTTTCTTAGAGTACTCCGAGATTTTTATTAGAGTACTTCGAGTTTTTCTTAGAGTACTCCGATTTATTAGTTCACTCGAAAAAATTTAGAGAGTACTCCGCAAATTTAGAGAGTACTCCGCAAATTTTCCGACACTCTATGTTTTTTCCGGCGACCGGTGACTGGTGGTCGGAGGTCGGTGGTCGGTGGTCGGTGGTTGGTGGTCGGTGGTCGGTGGTCGGAGGTAGGTGGTTGGAGGTTGGAGGTATGTGGGTAGTGGTAGGTAGAGGAGAGAGAAATAGTGACATCACATTTTTTTGTCTTTTAGTGGTAGTAAGGGTAGGAAAGACTATTGTCAAGAAGAATAGCATTTTTGAAACTACTCTATAGAGAAGAAAGTGTGTCTCCAAGACCCTATATATAATTCACCCATAATATATTTACTAGTAAATAATATATTAATCTATAATTCATAAATATATACGAGTTTGATCGAGCTTGTTTATATAACGAGTTTAAATTGGAGCTTAAATTTGAGTTTGAATTTGTTTGTGTTCGAGCCGATCTCGAACGAGTTTTTCTCTAAATCGAGCTCATGAGCGGTTTGATTTATTTACAACTCTAGAGGTAGAAAATAATGAAATTCAGTTAGAGTGAATATCTTTGTTATCTTTATATATTATATAAACCGACTATCAACTTATTACATATTACTTAAAAATTATATATTTATCTTTTTTTTATTTAATAATGTGATCAATTATCCTTTTTAAACGAAATTTGTCCAATTTTTTTGTCAAAAAATTATTAAATATAATTTATAGTTCAAAAAAAATTAAATTTATGAAGTATTTGGTAAAAAAGGCCTAATAAAAATATATAATTGTTAAATGTAACCTTTAATAATTTATTTTATAAAAAAATATCTAATGAAATAATTATTTATAGAAAACATCTCTTCTATCTGTTTTATACCTTTACTACCCTTATTATTAAATATATTATTTTATTTTTAATACAATATTTATTTTTTTAATACTAAACAAATAATAGGGTACTTCCACCACCTCCATGTATTTAACTACCACTACAGCCACCACAACCACCACAACCACCACCACCTACTACTTTCATCACACGCGCGCGTCTGGGGAATTTCTTTTAAAATTGTCATAACTAATTCTAAAAAAGTCAGGAAAAAAATTGCATATTTGGATAAAGCAAATCAATATTTACGTCTATGGTTTTTTTTTCGCAAACATGAAATTCACTGTTTGAAACAATGAAATTTCATGTCTGCGAAAATATCAAAAAAAAATCATAAACGTAATATAAAAATGAATTTTTGTTTATTTTTTTGATTTTTTTAGAATTAGTTATGACTATTTAAAAAAAAACTCGGACGCGCGCATGTGTGATGGAATTAGTAGTAGGTGGTGGTGGTGGTGGTTGTGGTTGTTGTGGTGGTGGTTGAGGTTGTAGCATGTGGTGGTGGTGGTGGTGGTGGTGGTGGTGGTAGTAATAGGATAATGGTGGTGGTTGTAGTGGTGGGGTTGTGGCGGTGGTTGTGGGGGTGGTGGTGTTGGTAGGGTAGTGGTGTGGTGGTAGGAATTTATAATAGGGTGGTTAAATTTAAATGATAAATAATAGAGTAATTAAAAAAATTCTATAAAGGTATTTTTGTCAATGGATGTTTTTAATAAATAATTTTATTGAAAGATAATTTTAGCAAATATGCTTTTTAGCATGCATTTATAGATTAATGATTCTAAAATTTATTTTCTAACTTTTAAATTTTTCTAATTTTTTTTACATATTCCCCTACTTATCTCCAACTAACCCATAAATTTGAAAAAACATTAACACTTATTTTTTTTAACATTTTTTTCGCATATCTCCTCATTTATATTGATTAATCCCAAAAATTAAAAAAAAAAAAAAAATCAAACCTTTTAACTTCTTTTTGCAACTACCTACTTATCTATCTCGAACTCTTATTATATTTTACACTTATTTTCTTCAATACCTCTATTTATTGACAAAATCTCCCCAACGGAAATCCACGTGTCAGCTTTTAGTTGGATGAATTTCGTCTCACCAGACACACCTATGACTTGTCTTTAACGACTTTAACAAATAGTACATAAACGACTCTTTTTCCATCCTTTTTAGTTGCTATCTTTCACCTCTCCAATACCCACTTTTATGTCCATAGTCTATCTGCTTGGGGCGAGTCTTAAAATTTGAGGATAAGCAAATCGAGTACCCGGCACTTCTGATTGGTTGTCTGGACTTTGACTCCCTTACCTTCTATCTAATGTAATGCTTTTAAGGTGTCCTCCTTTCGTCACTTGGGAGGTCCGCTCATCTTCTCTTTTGCGGTCTTCATTCTCGAATGGTTTTAGGTACTCTGGTCTTCTCATCCTTTGGAAGTTCAGACTTCTTCTCTTCTCAGCCTTCATTATCCAATAGTTTTAAGATGTCAAGTCTTTGGTCTTCGAAGTTCCAGAATATGCTTCTCTTTTCAGCTGGCCATCTTAGGTTGTCCGCTCTTCAGCTCCTCAGAGGTTCATTGACTTGTATATGCATCATCTCCATGTTCAATTTAACCTGCAAGACTTATACACAGTCTCGATATTTCTCATAATATCAAACATGTTTTATCACAATGTTTAGTCACAAACACGTCAATCGATATACAGTCTTAATGCTAACACTTACATATTTGGACGAATTTACATTTAGAATTTACATGAATATGAGGTGTTAAATGTGAATCGGTGTAATAGGTATGATATATTGGGATGACTGGAAACTATTTCTTTTGGGATTACAGAAGTGTAACTACTGTTTAGGATTTCACATCATCAACAAACTTTAACATGTGTGTAACACAGCTTCTCCTAACTTCTTCTAAGGTCGTGTGTACAGCACATGGGCAGGCGTGGGGTTGTCTGATTATTGGTAAAAGAGCTTGGTTAGTCGCTTATAGTGGTTGGTGTTGAATGTAGGGTATTTTTCATCACACGGGCACGTGGATTGTCCTATTATGGGAAAGGAATCTAAACATACGCTTTTAGTAGATGGTGTTTTTTTTGTAACCATAAAGCGTAACTTGACAATCATCGAATCAAATGATCAAACTCCAATTATAGGTAATACGAATAACAAATTTTACATTTAATTTGGAATTTTGTAAGCACAGTGAACAAAGAACGAGATCATAGTCTCATCGTGTGATCCAAAAGTTGTTTGATTAAATGGGCTAAATCAAAGTCACTGATAAGTGAATAAAGATGGGGGTTTTAGTAGTACAACATTGAAAATAGAAAGTATGGGCACATTTCGAGACACGAAGGGGATATATATGTGGTTTTGTTGGTACGTGTTTCACGGATTTAAGTACCATTACTAGTAAACTACAAGCGCTACAATATGATCTTAAGACACTTTCATACACTACTAGTAGTGGAGACAAACCCGCATGAATTAATAACACTTGTCACACAATATTTTATGACTGGGAATCGTTTGTTTAGCTTGTTGCAGGAATACGTTGACATACTATGCAGAAATATGGGCATGGGCTTTAATTTGGTGTATATTTAGCAAACACGTGTGTATATTGACTATCAAAATAGGGTACAAATAAAATAGGTGAACCCATTCAGTATGCAATCCTACCCAATGATCTATGGACACACATCACCTGGGATAGGAATCGAAGTAATTAAACCTCACATAGCGTAGTGATGATCTAGGGTTGTGTTATTGAGGGGGTCCATTAAGGATGTTTAATGAATTCAGCATCATGTAAAAAAAAAAAAAAAACAAGAAAATAGTGATAACAAAAACTAACAAAGGAAGTGTATCAACTATGTTTACAAATTCAAAAGACAAAAAAAGAAAAAAAAACATTTCCAAGCATAACAGAGACTTTACATCTCCCCCTCTTATATGAAACTGGAATAAGTAAAGATGAGCAACAAAGATACTCACAAACAGTTGTGCAGCTCCATTACAATGAAGCTACCCCAGCTTTGTTCTCAAGCAGCATACTCTAAGAGAGAGAAATGGTGGAAGTGTTATTCAAGTACTCACGCACATACACATAACTTTGTCTCATCTTGTAGTAGTCAACTTTTTATCATCCAAATCAATGAGAAATGTGCGTATTTCCATAGGAGCAAGTTTCACCACCAATTGGAAAGGATCTACAGGTCCTCCCCTTGACACATTTTCTTGTCCAACTTTAGAATCTTCAACTTTCCATACCAATCTTTTCTTCTCCATTTCTTCTCTTCCTTGGTTAGCCGATAAACTCACTTCTTTAATTTTGTTTATCTAACACCAATATATTTTAAAACAATTAGCTAAAATCTAATTTAGTAACTGTAAATATTAATAATAAAAACCAAATATGCTTCTCTTCACCTTTTTGTCTGCAAATAGTCTTTTCAGCTCCACATCAGCCATAACCGATAAATCCTTGTCTTCTCCAACCTATAAATTAAAAATATCAAAACTAATGTACTCTGATCTTGATAAAAGTTCAGAAGTGATGTTAGAAAAGTACCTCATATAGATGTGCCAATCGTAGAAGGACATTTCCATCTTTAAGCTCCTGAATTTCCAAGACAAAATAGATCATCTCAAAATGTTTGCCCACTATCAATTACTAAAATACCCTTCATGAAGTATCATAAGTGTTTATAAAAAACATACCTCTAAGGTTATTAGGGCAACATTATCAGGTAGAACATATGTAGGGTCCATTGTGGTTGAGGTAGGTACTTGAAAGTTGTTGTTTCTTTTACCAACATCCTATAAAGATAATAAATAAATAATTAAGAGATCAGATACATCTCAAAAACATGAAATATTACTCCTTAAATCTTTTTAAACCTGCTCAGAAAAGGCTAAGAGAAAGGGAGAGTATATCTCTTGCCCATATGATCTACGCCATTTAGCTCCCTCTCCAACTGGATCAATTCTTATATAGTATTTTCCTTGAATCTGTGACAAATAAAATATTAGTGAGAGTTTGAATAAGTTAGTTAGCCATTTATATTTCAATAACTAAAGTTTTTACAAAAAAAATTTAATCAGTTTATTACATAGATAGAGAATTTCTTCTTGTGCCTATATATGTAGGAAATATGTATTAACACAAAACACCAACTACTAATGTGAAGTCCTTTATGTTTTTATCGTAGAGTTATAATCATTATCATTTCTTTTCATATCACTTTTATCTCGTATTTTAATAATTTAACATGAAAAAGAAAGCTTACTGTTAATCCTGTACACTCTTTGGATATACAAACTGTTTCATTTAGTGCCTCCGCAACACCTCTTCCATCATCTTTGAGCAATCTCCTACATAACAAGCCAAACAAAGAAACATAATACATTTTAATTCTTGTATGATTTATTATCTTTGGAGGGTAAAAAAGACATTTAAGTGGACAAGGAATATATATGTAGTGAGAAACAAACCTATGAAGCATCAACTCCAACTCTCCATCAACAAGGCTTGATCCTCCTATAGATCTATCAACTAACAGTGATAGCTCAGTGGTGTCATCTTTTGTGAACATTCCAAGATTAATCTGAAGAAAAATCAATAACAAGGTCAATAATTATCAAATCATCCTTTTCATATATTGTAACATACAGGATAATAGTTTCCAGCAATTGGTTGATTAATTTGAAGGTCCCAATCAGCTCTATAATCTCGAGTCTGCCACAAAGAAAACAATTATGTTTCCAACAAGTGCCAAATTATTATTTTTGTTATATATAAAAATAGAAAAAATAGTGCAGCATACACGTTTGAGGAAATCGCGTCCATTAGAATCTGTGTAGAATGTTCCGCCACTTTTTATGGAGGTTTTAATCTTGGTCACAAGCTCTTTTCCAATCCCATCATTAATTGGTATAGGCCCAACCTAAAATAAATCACTTGTAATAATAAGAGGTCTAATTATGAATATTTAATTCTTTTCGAAACTACAAACATGTTAAGAAAGTGAAGAACTTACTGTAAACTCAACTTCAGCATGATCCTTATCCTTGTATACCCTTGTAATCTATACCATGCATAAGTTAAATGTAAGAGACACTACTTCCAAAATCTAGAATACTTGGGTATTATTATCTGGATTTCAATTGCTTGTGATAATAAAAGTTTTAAAAAATATTTTTAATCAAGAAACGTGAAATTAACCTGAGATATCCAGGAATTAATCTTCTGATGAACTTCATCATATAATGGTCCTCTTAAAACTGTAAGTGGAGTCTGCAATGTATAAACATACTCTTAGTAAAATCCCCATAAGGTTATATCAATATGCAAGGTTAAAATAATTACATGTACCTTTTGTTCAGGCTCAATAGGGTATGTACCATTGGGAAGAAAAATATATGCTCCAGAGGCCTACAATATAATAGAAATAAACATTAAAAGAAACAGTAACAGATACTCTATCCCTTTAGCTTAAAGAAGGATATAAAGAATAAAGGCAAGGATTAAAAAAAAGATTTATGACCTGATAATTCACTAAATCCTTGCTTCCATCATCTGCAGTGTAATAAGTAAATGATTGTCCCAAGGAAGATTTAACCTTCAACAATTAAGAAATAGAGATAATAAAAATATTACATCCTTCTTGTTAATCAGTAAATTTTATATTAATTAATCGCTAAAAAACCTACCGTATTCTTGTTATTAATATACTGAATTAATTTCCCTTCACTTGTGTCAAACACAAGCTTCAAAGTGCCTGGTCCCACTTCAATACTATTCTTTTGACTCTTAGCAATATAATCTTCGCTCACTATAGTAGCACCTGTATTAGTAATATAATATTCAGAATGTGAAATTATGAGTAGCATTAAAACTCAGTGCATTATATCAGATGTGTGTTAAAATGGTGTAAAGATGAGATAGTGAAATACCTCGAGTTTTATCAGTTTTAATAAAGTATGTGCTAAAACCCAAAGGTGGGACCGAGGCTGTAAAAGCAAGCCAATACAAAGGATCCATGTTCGCGTATTTTCCTAAATTTGCAGCAGCGTATTTTCTTAAGGACATTGAAGCATTTAAGATTGGAAGTATTTGTGATTTTATTTCTTTTCCAGCTGAATCATGTACAATTACATTGCTATTAATAACCTGTGTCAAATTTAAGCAACATTTTAATTATCCATATAGTCCCTAATGTTTCTAATTAGTCAAATCGGACCTCCATATTTTAAAAAATTTGTAAGTTTGGTACTTTCTTATAACTCTTTCATTAATTTCGGTTAAGCAATTTATTTCAAAAATAATTTTAATAAATGGACTCCGAGATTACTTACAGGAATCCTCACAACATCTGTTCTTTTCCACCCAATCGAGTTATAAACAACAACAGCCTACAAAAAAACAACCTTAATTATTTAGCGCAAATTCTTATAAATCTGATAAGAGTGCTTAATCTATGTGCTTTTACATTATAGTATTAAAAGACTATCAAACGAAAAATCAAGTAAAATATCATACTTACTAATTCTTTCTTGGAGAGATCAACTTCTGTAGGAGGACAATAGCTTATATTTAAAAGCGGACACTAAAAAATCAAAAAAAAAAACGTATAATTAATTATCTAGTACACAGTCAAAGTAAAAATAAAAAGTAAAATAAAATTCTCTCTTGATATACCTGTTTAAACTGTGTAACTATTTTTTTACATCCAACAGGAGATTTTGATTCCACCATACAACCAAGTGAATCTGCCACAAGCTCTTCAGCCTAAAAAAAAAACCCTTAATTTAGCAACAAAAAGTTAAAAAAAGAAATTTAAAAAAAAAAAAAAAAAAACTTGCAAAAAAGAGAATCTAAGCTATATATATATATATATATATATATATATATATATATATATATATATATATATATATATATATATATATATATATATATATATATAACCTCTTTATAACCAATGGAGAGTCTTTTAGCATAATCATTAGCAACATGTTGTTTTTCAGTTCCAGTAACAGCATCATGATGTTGAGCAATAGCTAAAGCATCAGCTAAAGAGTCTGTGTTAGGTTTTCCTTTATTCCTTCCTTTAATAAATTCCAATTGTCTTGCTGCCTATACATATATATACATATACACATCTTAAATAAACATTAAAAAATCAATTAAAAGTAAAATAATTACCAAATAGTAGCCACTCATTGCTCTAACGTAGCCTTTCAAAGCTGGTCTACTCGTAAAATACCCCGTCCAATAAGCATTTTCACGGTCAGCATACCTAATATAACTCATAAATTAACACGTGTAATTTTGTTTCAGTGGAGAAATTGTAAAATTTTATACTCACGGAAAATAATCATCGGTTTTAAGAGGCCAAATCTCATTTGATGCATGTTTTGCGTCTGTGTAAATTGATGGAGTGGAATATAAAGCATTAACACGTCCATCCTGTGAATAAATATGTGTTTTGGGTTCAGTAAAAAAAAAAAGAAAAAACATTTGTAATATAAGTTTTGTGTACCTGGTTTACATAATGAATAAGCTTGTCCAAATTCCTGTACCATGAATGAGCATATTGATACTTGAAATCTGTTCCCATGGTCCACATTATATGATTTGTTCGAGTAATATTAGCCTGTGAGATAACAGAATTAAATGTAAAAAGTAAGTAATAAAATTTCAAATTTAAATTTTAAGTTACAACTTTCTAATTTACCTGTTTTAAAGCAGCTGCTACAAAATCATTGACACGCTCTTGAACATTATAATCAAAAAGATTCATATCATCCTAAAATTTATAAACAAAACATGATTATATACACGTTCAAGCAGATTTTCAATATTTTTATTTTAAAAATTCACCTGGACTATTGGAGAATCATCATTTACTTCAAAGTAAAAGCCCTTTGGAGGTTCATAATTCTCAGGAAATGCACCAGCAAATATCTGACATAAATTAGACAATTTAAGATAAATGTCTAATTTTGACCATTAAATTAGACACTAACCTGTGAAGATGAACCGAGACTTTTAGAGCCTCTCCAAATAACCTCAAGACTCTTCTCTTTTTTCCTCTTTTCTCTGTCTTGATAGTCAATACGTCCAAAGAAAAAAGAGTCAAATCCAACCTAAACAATTGATAAGACATAGCATTTAATATTTCTTAAGTATAATATCGATACAAAGACATTTTATATATCGATTTACATAGTAGTAAATGTACCTCTGCCCCTAAAAGATACGCTTGAACAGCAGAATGTCCAAATGGATCGATTTGCCAACCAATTCTTGGTGTTAAATTAAATTCATCCTTAATAAATCGATGCCCTAATGTTGTTTGATCTATCATGTCAATGTAATGTGGTGACGCTTCATCATGCATGCACATACCACCATTTCTAAACATAAGTCCAATTTAGAAAACAATTATTAGTTATAAATTGCTTTTAAAAAAAATAGTTATAAAATAATATGTTTCGTGTATAAAATAGTAATACATTAGCTCAAGTTGACCCGAGATGATAAGCTTCTTCACAGTGCTTTGCATAGACTCACTTTGTTGTCTCCACCATCGCTGGAAAAAAGCCTAAATACAAGAAAATATTAAGTATTCATGATTTTCAGAGCATACACATAAGCTAAAGTATATAAAAAGAAAGAGTAGTAATAAATTACCTGTTCAACGTATATGAATTTTCGATTTTTATCAGCTAGCAATGATGGTATTAATGAATCCAATACATTTTGAACACAAGCCCCCTGCATGTCCAAGTTTGGAAAAAGTAAATCAATAATTATAAACTTAATTGATAAACTAGATTAGAAGCATAAGAATCACGAGGTTCTTAAAATTGTTACATGGTGATTTTGAGGTCTTTCAATGGTGAGTTGAGGTTAAAACTAACCTTAATTGGGTCTTAAGCTTACATCTACTTTACAATTAAATGACACCACAAGTTACTTACTTGAACTCATTTACCATCTTAGCTACACTTAAATTTCGATTCTTCAAAAATGAAGGAAAATTCGAAAAGAATGTGAAAAATAAAGGGGTACCTGAATGGAATTATTGGAACCAACATAGTACTGATCAACGGTCTTTAACCATCCAACATCATCATGAGTATGAGGAACCAAATGAACATTAAGCTTCCCACTTACGATCCCAGCTGAAGTATTATAAACCATATATTTTGATTCCACCAAAAATGCACCTCCGATAATCAAAAGAATCATCAAACATACTCGAAAATTCTCTATCATTTTTACTCAATTCGACTACTGATGAGAGTAAGTTCAGCTCAGTCTAATAGAATCATCAAACTGCTATAAAAAGACGAAGTAAACAAGAATAATTGATCGCCAATCAATAGACAGATAATAATCGTATCGTTTTCTACTGAGGATTCGATTCGTTTTGATTTGGAGAGTGAATAAGGTTTGTTGAGATTATCGATGAGTTGAAGTGAAGACAAAGTATGGGTTGGACTCAGGTGTTTGAATTGTAGTGATCATAACGGTGGGGGCTTATCCATTAATGAAGTGTGATTTTGACGGCACTGTAAAAGTTCGCGCATTCTCGTTCTAACTTTTTTCCTTTTTTTCTTTTCAAAAGCAACAATTACATTAAAAACAAGAAACGACACGTACAACAAGAGGAAACAAACAAAAGGGAAAAACAAACCTGACGAGTCTTTTTGCTTTTTCTATCATTTTTTAAAAAAAATAGCAGAATTGTCCATTTTTAAAAAAAATATATATATACTAATTTAAAATCTGATTTTAAAATTTTAAAATAGATTTAATTTCCAAAATAAAAATTTGCGTCCAAAATGCATGAACTATCTTCTTCCTTTTCAAATACCTAACTTATTCTCTTTCTTCTCCTTTTATTCATTTCTTTTTCATTTTCTCCATTCTCTTCACAAAGCAAGCACGCAAAAAGGTAGCGAGAGGAGAAGTTCAAGGTAGACGCAAGTAATTCAATCGCTTAGAGGTAAAGGTCCTTGATGCTTTCGAGATGGAGGATGATGTTCCCATTAACGGCACGGCTTACCCCCCAACTCGTAAGGACGGCGGAGCAAAAACGAAACGGGGGTAAAGTATGGCAACGCTTTCTTATTATACGCCGACTTGGTTATAATGTTGTATTTAGATATTTGTTCAATAAACTCAATCAAATTTGGACGCCTAATATTTTATCGAATTGGATTTTGGGTACCTTATAGTTCAATTTACTAGTAACGAAGATTATAATAAAGCTTTGAGTGGGAGGTCGTGGTTGGTTTTAGATAGGTACTTGATCGTGCGAGATTGGGATCCTCTTTTCATGCCCTAAATGGCTTATGTTCTCAAAATAACGGTATGGGTTTGGCTACCATGGTTACCATTTATGAATTATAATGAGAAAATGCTCATGTCCTTAGGTAATATTATTGGGAAAAATGATAAGGGTCGTCAAAAAGTCACACACGAGAGGGAATTTGTGAGAATTACGATCGAAGTTGAGCTGGACAAGCGCCTCGTATCGATTATCTGAATACAAGACCACTTACAAAAGGTAGAGTATGAGGGTATGCACTTATATGCTTCAGTTGTGGAAGTTTAGGCATTTGAAAGGGGAATATGTTGGTCTAAATGGGCCCAAGGATCCCGACGGTGTTACAGAAAATTAGGATAACCCCGCCCAAGCCGTAAGAAGTGAAATAAACAAGCCTACGTCGTTATTGGTGATTGGATGACGACAGATAGAGATCGGGGTCGATCACGGGGTAGAGTGGATATCGGTCAGAACAAGGGTGGGCAAAAGGGTAGAAGTGTGGGGGTTAGAAGAGGAGGAGCAACCCTGAGCAAGAAGAAAGTACCTCATGTGGCAAATATTCTAATCGTGAACAATGGCGGGAACGGGTTGAGATATGAGGTTCTATCTTCGATCGACATCGGGAAAACCATATGTACGCATAGTGTTAAATTAGCTGAATTAGTAGGGTAGTGGTGGTAAATAACGGGTCATTCGGGAGAGCAAAACAAGGGAAATAAGACCGAATCTTGGGGTGATGTCTCTCTTTTTGTGATAGATAAATCCACTCACAAGACATTATTTTGGAGTTTATTTAGTGAGGGATTTTTCCCTGTTATTTGTTATATTGCACATTTACTTCTAGTTTTGGACTTATGACTGATTATAAAGATTTATGTGCTTTAGTTGTGTGTTTAGTATGTATATTTTAGGTACATGCTTGATACAAGGGTCCAAGATGAGGAGAAGAAGTCATAGAGTCAAGGGAAACCCCAAGTCAAAGTGATAATTGAGTTTAAATCAACTGTGGAGAGTTGGAGCGTTTACTAGATAATTCTTGCACCTTCATTTTTATGTCATTACTAGTTATCAGTGAGAGCTTTGGACCTGATTCTTTTTTATTTAGAAAGAGCTTGAAGTTAGGGTGCGCGTGACAAGTGACGAAAGTCAATTCGGAGCTAAGAAGAAAAAGTTATGTCAGCTGCACCTGCCGTGGTTCGAACCCAAAATCTGGTTAAGTAAACCGGGTTAAAGCCCTTCTAAACCTAATTTCCTAAACCTAAAGAGGGTCCCAACGTTTTTAGAAGCTATATAAGCTTATTTTCCAGCCCCATGTCAACACACAACATTATCCAGACTAAATCCATTAGTTCAAAAGAGAAGGAGAAGCGCCAGAAGGAAAGGAAGAGGAAGAACAAGGGTTTGTCTATGAACCCAACAATTTCTATCTCAACCAATCATCATTTCTCTTCATTATCTACAGTACAATTGCTTTATTTTCTATTTTAAACATGAATTCGTTTTTGGTTTTGACTAGTTTTTCTTTATTTAGTGTTAATTCGATTATGAGCTAAACTATCACTGCTTGAGGATGCTTTTGTAATACATTGTGTTTAGCTTTTTTATTATGTTAATGCATTTGGTAGATCATTCAAATATTTAATTGAGTTGGGATTTACTTTATATTTCCATTATTTTGTGTATTTATTATAATTACTCATGTGCTCTGGCCAAGTAGCAGGAGCTGTTTAATTAACCTAACACCCGGGCGGGGGCGATATTACAAAACTAATACACAAGCGCATAGTGCCTTAAATCAGTGGGTTCTTAAGATTAAACCTACTCGAAAGCCGAGAGGATGAATAAGGTAGAGAGCTAATATCACCCATGCGTGGACTTAGATGAACTAGAATCCCGATTAATATGAACAACAGAACCACTCGCCCTTGTTAATAACAAATTCAAATAGCGGTATAATTTATCACTAAGCAATGTCCTCAAGCATTCATCTATCGAGTTTAACTCTTATTAATTTAGTTGTTATTGTCATACTTGGTTAATCTTACTTCCTAGTTTAATATTATTTTTGCATCTTTAGTAGTTAAACAATTCAAAACCAAACAAATATTTCCCTTTTATCTTTAGTATTTTACTATTGCAAACTTTATGCATTTATACTATATTTGAAAAACTTAAATCGAAATAATCTCTGTGGAAAACGATATCCCTACTCATCATTCTTGCTTACCTACGATTCGTACTCTACGGAGTCTTACCCCCTATTATTGTTGCATTATTTTATCAATGGGGCCGGAAAAGGTTAAGATGGCGCCACTGCCAGGGATTGTTATTTAGATTTTTGTGTTCATTGTAGTGCAGAAGTGTCTAGTTAATTTTTCCTTCTATTTATTTTTTGTGCTTTTGTCTCTTATCAAGTTTACAGGTGTTGGTGTATGCACGCGGATCCCAAGTGGCTATTTCGAGACCAAAGAAAGCAAGAAAAGGAAAGAAAGGCACGTTTGTAAATGGCTAACCTTAACCATACACTTAGTTTTATAGCCCATGAGAATCCTTTTAACCCATCTCTAAGAGCTAATATACTTAAGGAGTTCAAAATAACATTCCGCAAGAAGCAAACTTGAATGAAGTCGATCCACCAAATGTACCTCATCAGCAAATGCAAGGCATACCTGAACCGGGGATGCCATTCCGTGTTCAGGCTTTGGGGATTCACCCTCCAATTATTCAAGCCGCGCGTTTTAAGCCCGATATGGGTATGTTGAATCAACTCCTAAGTTATGGGAATTACAGTAGAGCTGCCCACAAGGATCCGGTTCGCGCTATACAAAAGTTCATGCAGATATGTGCCGCCTATATTACTCAGGTGTTACAAGAGAGCAGATGTACTAATTCATGTTCTAGTTTTTCTTAATCGGAGGTGCTAGTGAGTTGCTAGATAGACAACCATCCAAGACTATCCCTGATAATGATTCACTTCAAGCAAGGTTTTTTGATAGATTCTATCCACAGAGTATGAGAATGAAAGACCAAGTTGAGCTTGCAAATTTCGTAAAAGATGATGATGAGACATTAAGGGAGACATGTACTGGACTAGATTCCAGCAACAGTTGACAAAATTCCCTCATCATGGGTATACTCCTCTAATGCAGATCTTGATGCTCAATATAGTGTTAGATTGAAGTTTAAGGTTAGAGTAGATAATCTCGGTGGTGGTGGTTTTGTTTTTATGGATCCTGCTCAGGCTGCAAAGCAATGCAAAAGATTATAGATAATAAGAGAAGTTAGCCTGTTCTACGAGCACATAGAGGTATTTTGCATGTTGTTAATGATACCACGCTAGAGACAAAGTTCTCTATATTGGAGAGTCAAATGAAGCAATTGGATATGGTCGTGAAGAAGAAATCCAAAGTAAACAGAAATAAGTGAAAGTTGTTCAAGAAATCTTTGGGTAATCTGATTGTGGTGCTAGTGATCATGTTGCATATGAGTGTCAAGGTAATCCTGAATCCGTTGTGTTTATATCTAATCGGGGTAACCACTATGTAGGTGGACATGCATATATGCAACCAAATTACAATCATCCGGGGTTCAATTCGTCAAATCCTAATGGGGCGGCTAATCCAAGGAATTATTAACAACGCCCCAAGGACAAAATTTTCAAACAATACCTCAAAATCAATTCCAATGAGGCCAAAGGCCAGTTCAAGATGCTTATTTTGAGACTCTTGCGCAAAAATCACTCCCTGATTATCCACAAGAAGGTACTATAAATGCTATCGTACAAACTTTGAGCTCGTTCATGACACTGGCACAGGAGAATCTAAAATCAAATCAAGAGGTGTAGAAGTCAAATAATGAACGAATAAATGAACACTCTGCGGCATTGAAAATTATTGAAACTCATGTATCCCAGATTGCTAACCATCTGAATATGAGACCACATGGTCAACTACCAAGCAATACTCAGGATCCGCAAAAGAATGAGGAGTGTAACACGATAGATTTGAAAAGTAGGAAGCAGATTCCCCCATTTTTTCCAAAGATGAAAGAGAAAGAGTCAACCTATAAGCCCAAAGAAGTGGAAGAAATATTAGAAGAAGTGGGTGGGTCGGTGATCGTAGAAAAGAATATTGAGAAGATATTGTCAGCTCAGAAGAAGAAAGAAGTTGTTAGTGAGAATCGTCCTCCCCTACCTTTCTGTTGGCATATTGCCTCCTTCCGTAGGTTGTTTTAATGTGACAAATCCTCTTGTGATTAGTGTGTTTATTACTCTTTATATATATATATATATATATATATATATATATATATATATATATATATATATATACTATCTTGCACTATTTTTCATCAAAAACACTTTAAATATCATTCTTATTATGCCTTAATATTATATTTTAAGAAACTAATTCTCATACAAATACTTTTATTCATATCTTTGTGTACATTGAGAATTAGCCTTCATGATCAACTACAAAGTTTCTTAGAATGATGTTTCCAACAACTCTCGTGAAGAAAGTTTCTTCATCCGAGCATCGTAGTAAAAAACAGAGCGTTGACAGAGATTTCGTGTGGTACACTGCATGGACCTTGCGGTGCACCGCAGGTTAGGGTTTTCTGCTCAAAGATAAAGACAAATGAAATATATCCGTTGGGAAAACTAATAGATCCGTTGGACACAAGTCATATAACCGTTGGGAGCATTTTGCAGCTATTAAATGAAGGTCTTTCAAGGCTACAACTACACCTTCTATCCACAAACACTAAAGGGCTTAATTTTTATCATCCAAGAATGTGTCAAGAGCTATTCATAGTCAAAATCATTTTAATGTGCTATAAAGTTTTTATCCACTCATTCAAGGAGTTAATCCAATAAGCCACAAATTTCTATCTACTCAAAAGGAGTCTTTCATGCTTAGTGTTCTATCTACTCATTAGGAGATTGTTAGCAAAGTTGTTTCACCCTCTAAACACTTACATTTATCTTCTTAAGTCTAGTCTTTGTAATAGATAGATTAAGAGAGAATTTGAGTATCGGGAGTATACTTGGTGTCCTTGTGTTGCGATAGCACAAGAGTTTTTCCTTCGTGGTATCGAAGTGGCTGTAAGGGTTATTGTGTTCTCGACCCAATTAAGAGAGACACGGGAGCTTAGTGAAAAGCTTGAAAATCCTAAGGTGGCTACCTTAGGTAGTGGAGTAGGGAAACCGAACCACTATACATGCTTGAGTATTCTCTTTCCCTAAACTATTTACTTCTGCACTCTATATGTTTGATTATATGCTTGTATGAATATCGTAGTAATTTCTATCCCTTATCTCTTTAGCTATCGTTTATTGATTGCTCGTCTTTTCAATTATATCAGATCTAGTTACCCTATTGCATTATCCCTTATAGTTTGATATATATTGTCTTAGAAGTTTTTATATAAACTTATAATTGTCCAATATATTTTTAATTAGGCATTAATTAGGCATTAATCTTGTTAGTGAGAATCGTCCTCCCCTACCTTTCCTTTCACGTGTCTACAATGTATACAATGCTAAAGAATACAATAAGTTCATAAACATGATGAAGAAGTTGCACATTAATTTGCCGTTTTTGGAAACCATTCTAGCTATGCCAAAGTACTTAAAGTTCATGAAGAAGGTGCTTTCCTGTAAAAAAATATTTTGAAGGAGAGTTGTTTGGCTTACCAGAGGAGCGCAGTGCAATATGTCAGAGTAAGTTGTCTCCAAAGCTAAAGGATCCCGGTAGTTTCAACATTCCGATATCAACTGATCAAGAGTAGACCGGGAAAGCATTATGTGATTTAGGCGCGAGAATCAACGTCATCGCTATATCATTGTTTGAGATGTTTAGGATTGGGCATTTGAGTCCTACAACTATGATTTTGCAAAAGGCAGATAGGAACCTTACCCATCCTGAAGGTAGAGTGGAAGATGTACTCGTCAAAGTAGGCAACCTTATAATTCCTTGTGATTTTCTTATTTTTTACTACGACGCGGATAGGAATGTGCCAATCATTTTAGGTCAGTCATTCCTAGCCACGGGGCGTACATTGATTGATGTAGAGAATGGAGAATTAATCATGCGAGTGTAAGACGAGGATGAAAAGTTTAGTGTGTTCAAAGGTATAAAGTTCCCTAATCCACCAGAAGATTGTTTCTGCTTGGACACACTCTACCATGAAGTGAAGAATCCAATCAATGGTGTGGCCAGCTTAGGGTTGGAGGAGGAAAGGCTAAAAAAGAAACAAAAAGTCAAAGATCCTCATAACCTCAAAGGTGATCCATGTATTGATTACTTGAAGGAGACAACGCGAGAAAGTGGAAATATTGGGTGGGCACGGTTGCAATAAAAGATCCCAACTCCCCAAACACACCCGTCATTTTATCATTCCAAGTCATTACACAAAAATAACTTTTGTCAGTTTTTTCTCTGGAAAAACAAAAACACATAAAGTAAAAAAAAAAATCTTAGTCTATAAGTCAGAATTTGATTCCGAAAGTAAAATCAAACGTTGGTGTGCAAAGCGTAGAGGCTTCAAGTTTTTGAAACTGGATTGGTCAATTCGATTCTCATACAAATCCAAAAAGATACAAAATTCTATCTTATTTTTTTTCTAAATCGTACTAGATCGCGATTATATTTTGCGCTGCTTATATATGTGATATAATCATAATTGCTTCCATTCAACAACACCTACAAGAAGAATCTAATTTTTTTCAAATACAATGCAAGAAACAATACTTATCCGTAGATCTTGTTCTAAGTTTGTTTTTAAAGGTCTTATACTTGTCTAATTGTCCCATCGAACTCGATTATTGAGTTTTTTAGTATTCTATCTAAATTAGATTATAGTAGGTAGTTTATAATTTCTTTCTTTGTAAAAAAAAAAAAAGGTTCTTATACTAGATAGTAGTAGAAGACATTGTTGTCTTTTCTTTCGTATAAAATTGCATGAAACATAAAATTTGGACCTTAAAATACTTTTTAAGCAATCTAGTGGCGTTTTATGCTATTAACCCACCAAACTATCTTATTTATACTGCAATCCCAAATCTTTGGGACCGAGATCAGATATCTCCAATCCTATCCACAATCTTGTGTAACATTATCACCAACTCCCATAACATCCTTAATTCTTTCTTACCTCATATGAACATATCAAAAAGCCGTTAAAACCACCACGAATCAATAAACAATGGCTTTCTCCTCATCTCTACTCTCCCCCTCCCCATTCACTCACTCCACCCTTGCTAAACCCACCATCCGCAAACCTCTCACCATCTCCGCCGCCCTTCCACCACTCTCCACCACCGACCTCTCAGACACCACAACCTTAGCAGTTATAGGTGGAGGCTCAGTAGCTGCATTAGCAGCAGTGTTGACATTAACAGACCCGGAAAAGAGGAGGCAGATGCAGGCTGTGGAGGTAGGTGGAGGCGATAAGGAGGTGGTAAGGGAGTATTTTAACAACAATGGTTTCCAACGTTGGAAGAAAATTTATGGTGATACGGATGAGGTTAATAGAGTGCAATTAGATATAAGAATTGGGCATTCAAAAACTGTGGAGAATGTAATGAAGATGTTGCTTGAAGAAGGACCACTTAATGGCGTAAGTGTATGTGATGCTGGTTGTGGAACTGGATGTTTATCGATTCCTTTAGCTAAAGAAGGTGCTCTTGTTTCTGCTAGTGATATCTCTGCTTCTATGGTGGCTGAAGCTGAAAAACAAGTAAGTAAACTTTACTTATAAGTTAAGTTGTTAAGTCGTTGGATTACAAATGTGTAATGACTAGTAAATAGTTTATTAGTGAAGGTTAGGAGTTAAAAACTTATTGCCAAAATTGAATGTGAAACAGGCCCGAGAAGAACTGAGTAAAGAAGGAGATGGAAAATCACTAACATTGCCGAAATTCGAAGTGAGTGATTTAGAGAGCTTGAAAGGAAAGTACGACACAGTTGTATGCTTAGATGTTTTAATACATTACCCACAAAATAAAGCAGATGGTATGATAGCTCATCTTGCTTCATTAGCAGAGAATCGGTTGCTTATAAGCTTTGCACCAAAGACATTTTACTATGCTTTTTTAAAAAGAGTTGGAGAGTTATTTCCTGGTCCTTCAAAAGCTACAAGAGCTTATCTTCATTCAGAAGCTGATGTTGAGAGAGCATTGAAAAAAGTTGGGTGGAGAATTAGGAAAAGAGGTTTAGTTACTACACAGTTTTATTTTTCACAGCTTGTTGAGGCTGTTCCAGCGGAAAACTAAGACAAATAGGACTATGGATGATGATACATTTGGCTGAATCGGTGTATGTATTTGAGGCGTATAATTGCACATAGGTTAGAATCTGCCGAATACAGAGTTGTCTTGTTGTTAGAAAAACAATGTTGAATTTCATTTTGCCTTATGTACCTCATGTGAGACTTGATATTCAGCCGATGATTTGTGAAGATGCTGTTATTTATATGTATTGAAGTCACTCATACAGTGTATATCATATTAGATGACAATGTAATTCAACTTTTGAGTTCATTATTGAAAAACTTTGTTGATAAGAGATTGATTTTTTTTTTTTTTTTTTGGACGTGTATAAGAGATTGTTTAAATTTTATGAGTAATAATATATCATCTAAAATTCATATGGAAATCAGAAAAAAATCCAAAATATTAATACATACTTTGAATAACTCATATCAATATATTACCAACTAAATGGAGACTAATGAATTGGGGACTTATTTCTAATCCGCTTTATGAATTTCTTAGAAAATCAAGCTAAGACAAAGACCATCTTTTTCGGAACGGTTCGTTCATTAATCGCATATGAGAGATATATCGTGAGAAAGCAAACGTTATAGTAAATTCTGCAAATTGAAACTTGATTATTGAATAGTATATGAACAATAATATAACGGATTTGAGATACACATTACGAGATTAATTCTCATTATTGCTACATATACAATCTAGAGTGAAAGAAAGAATCGAGTATTCAACAATCAGATAATCAATAAAGATGAATTTTTTTTACAAGATTACTACTTATCTAATTGAGAACATGTCAAGTTTAGAACTTTTGGATTGAAGAAGATCAAAGACATGACGATTTGGTGGAAGAGTTATGGATTTGATTCCGAAAAAGAAAGGTTGGAACTTTGATATTGTGCAAAAAAATGTAATCTTTAGGGTTAAATTGAGGCTATGAGTTTAGTTTTGCTTGCAGCTTCTGCACTTAAAGGGTGTCAATGCACTTAATTAAATAATCAGTTAGATTAGTATAATTAGTTAAGATTTTGCTATTTCTTCTGTACTTAAAGGGTGTGAATCCACTTAAAGAGTATGAAGTGAAAGGTACATGGTTTGAATTTCCTCCCTAAACATAAATATTCTAGTTCTGATTTACCTGTAATATGCATGTAAGACTGGTATATTTTATATAGAATTAGTCATCGTACGTACAAGTTGACGCATATTAACCACGTAATACAAAAAATATTGGTCAAATATTAAAAAGAAAATCCTAAAGATTTTGTAACATATAATGCATGGTCCGTTGATATTTTTTAGAGTAGTCTTTTAGAAGTTCTTATGTCAAAGAGGAAAATACAAAATAAGGCATAAAAACCCAATGTTAATATTATAAGGTCAAGTTAGAAAAAGTTATTTTTTAAGGCCACTTTCTAATCTTCTGCTTGGGTTTTTGACCTTTTTACCCTTGTTCGTAATGGGTACTTACCCATCACGTATTTTACATTCATTCATTTTTCACCGGTGGGTACCCATACAGCCCCACGAAGAACACTGTCACACATGTTCGTAAATAATCCCGTCATGTGTACAGACCCGTGGCGTTTTTTACATCGTTTTTTAACACTAAACAATAAACAAACTGACTTCTTTAACACTGCAGTGAGGCTGATATACAATATACAATCAAAAAATCATCTATTCACACTCGCAATATACAAATAAAGAGAACAAATCCAATAACTGATTACTCAATGATCCCATAACTAATTGTTCCTGCATTCACTTGGACCTTCCACTGGATTACTCAATACTTCCATTCAGAAACACTAAATGTGGAAAAAGAAATATTAAAGTAGAAATGAAAAAACCAAAAAATGAATCAAAATGGATCTTTACGGGGCTGTTCCCATAACGCTGACTTTTGCTTGGACTGGACTTCATGGGGCGGTACCCACGGCGTTATTTTCATTGGGTTGGACTGGATTGGCTTCACGGACTTCGTCTTGATCACGATGGGCCTGGGCCCATTTTCAAACTGCACTCGACGGAGATGTACCCGTGATGGTCTTTCGCTTGGGCTGGACCCTTGGTGTTGTAGGTTTCAGATGGTGTTAGAAAGCGGCGAGGTCAGACCGTGGTGGTGGTGGTGCAAAGCAGCTTGGGGTTTGGTGGTGATGATGATGATGGTGGCAGCATCTGTTGATGAAGATGGATGAGAGGGTAGACCACGATGGAGTTGTGCTGATATCTGAATTTTCTGGTCAATGGTGAGCCCATCAGGGCGGCAAATCTGGAGTAGAGGAGAGGTGATAGTTCTGTGCAGAGTGGAAGATGATGTTGATGGTGATGGTGGGGATGTTGGTGGTGGTTGTGGTTTGTTCAGAGAACTCAGAAAGGGAAGGGGAAGTGTGTGATGATGTTGATGGTGATGGAGGGGGCTGTGAACGGAGGTGATGGTGGTGTGATGTTCTTGGTGGAGATGGTGATGATGGTGGAGAGCGGCTACGCAGAGAGAGGTGAGATCTGAGTTGTTGGGTAATGGTGGGGACAATGGTGGGGATGGTGTAGGTAGGGTGGGTAGGGTGGGTATGATGGTGATAATGGTGGAAACATCGGGGTAACGATGGTGCTTAATGGTACACGATGGGGTGGGATGGGTGATGATGGTAGGGATGGTTTGTAAGAGAAAAACAGAGAAACGAGAGAGAAGAGAGATGTGGATGGGGAGGTGGATTCCGTGTGTATAATGGGGTTTGGGAATGGGTTTTGGATTTATCAATGTTAGTGTTCAATGGAGAAAGAAGGGATGTTTGTGTTTCTCACACCTATTAGTTGAGTTTTCAACTAGTAAACCTATTAGTTGAGTTTCCAACTACTAGTTGAAACCTAATCTTGTAAGTCTTATAAACTAATTTGGCCTATGTCAAAATCCGTTTAAATTAAAAAAGAATTGGGCCATACCAACCTCCATAGTCGTGACATAGTTTAACGAGGCCCAAGATTAGGGGATCCATATACGTGGAATACTTCCCGCGCATATCTATTACTATAAGACGCAAAAATAAAAAATAAAAAAAATTATAAACAACCTAAATATATCATATCGAAAAAACGAAAATTAAAATTGGATACAATGGAAAGAGACGACGTGGAAAGAGAAGAAGAAGAAGAAGCAACCGATCTATTGCGAGACCGATTCCGACTTTCCACCATCTCGATCGCCGAAGCTCAAGGTTCATCATTTCTACTATTTTTCTTTAATTTTTTAATGTTAAATGTAATCATCTAAGTAATTGATTTGTTTGAACAGCGAAACAGATGGGCATGGAAGTTTCTCAACCGATTATGTCTTGTATCTCCGATTTAGCCTTCAAATTTGCAGGTAATTGCCACATAAAACACACACATACATGTGTATACATATGTTCTTTTAATTTTGTTCATAAATTATAGACACTATCTTACGTATATGTGTTTGTATGCCATATGCGTATATGTGTTTGTAATCCAAATGCGTATATGTGTATACATCGTAACATATGTATGTATACTTGTGTCAGCGTGTGTTAATGTGTGACTGATATATGTCTGCAAAGCATCAATTTTTGGATGCTAAAATCAATTTAATTTGTTTCTTTCAAATAAATCTAGATTTTTCAAGTAAAGAAATGCAAGTTGGAAGTAATTGTCTTTGCATTGTTAGCTATAATTGACACATAGTACTGAATAGTCAATTACATTATAGAATACGCAAATTGGTATTAATATATAAAGTTTATATGGGTAGGTGTTTTAAAACATTACCTTGTTGGTTTAGGTTCAAAACTATGACTTACATATGTATGACTTCATATGCTAGTATGCTCCACATTTTATATTAAAAAAAGTTATTAAGATAGTGAACTAGTAAATAATTGACTATTTCTTAATGCAGAGCAATTAGGAAAAGACGTTGCATTATTTGCACAACATGGGGGTCGTAAGACAATAAATATGGAAGATGTTATACTTTCTGGTAAGTAAAAACATAATTCACTTGCTTTTCCTGTCTTAGGTTTAAAATTTTATAATGTACCTTTGTTTTATATTAGTAATTTTTGTTACAGCTCATCGAAATGAACATTTAGCTGCCTCATTGAGATCATTCAGCACTACATTAAAATCTGAGCCTCGGTCTGAGAGGAAAAGACCTAAAAAAACAAGAAAGGAAGACACATATGATCCAATATATATACCTGATGATCCCTAGCTTTGTGTTGTTTCGAAGTTACAAACTATCGAAGATAGGATGACACATCTTGATTAAATGTACCTTTTTGTTATATATGTTTATGTTCTAGAATCCCGCTTTGTATATTCTTTATAGAAAAAAAAAAAGCATTTAGGAACGTTTGCTTCTGCAATGCATTATCATTGCTAGCTACATCGTTTTCGAGTTAATTGTGTTTGTTTTTGATTTGTTAGGTATTGTTTCTTTTTCCAATGCATATATGTGTGATTAGAGTATTGTTAGGTTACGTATCACTATAAATCATAGTCCTATAACTAAAATTACTAAAATAGTACCATTTAGCTGGAACTCAATTGGGTTAATCATAAAAAGGTGAAAATATTGATTATGAGAATGAAACTAAAATTAATTAGATGTTTTAATTTGTTTGTTTAATTTCTCAAATCGAATTTAAATTTAAACTAAGTGACTTAAGAGATGTTCAAGTTTAATGAGTTTGAAGTTTGAACTTATTTTTTCTGTAAACTTGTTCCTTTTTGTACTCGTAAATTCAAATTGTTCATAAGGAGATTCTTCCACAATCACAAACGACTTTGTTTGTGAATTTATTTAAAAGAGAACAAGAGATTGACTCTGAAGATATAACTGATTTTATACCTTCTAAAATTACGGATGAGATGAATAAGAATATGATAAAGACACCGCATATGGAAGAAGTGAGATCGTGTTCAGCATGTCAGGTTCGAAAGCACCAGGTCCCAATGGTCTTACCAGGAATTTTAGGAAATTATCAAAGAAGATATTTTTAGAATCGTGGTTGATTTCTTTAACCCTAACTGTGATCTAAAAATGATTAACGATACAGTTATTATTCTAATACCAAAAGGTGATACACGAGAAGATCCTAAAGATTATAGACCCATATCTTGCATTAATTTTATCAATAAAATTATTGCAAAAATTTTAGTCCTTAGGCTTCAACCCCTTATGGACATTATTATTTCACCAACACAGTCGGCTTTTATCAAAAGAAAATGTATCCAGGACAATATCATTGTGGCTCAAGAAGTTTTATACTTTCTAAATTGCAAACGAAAATCAAATAAACATTACGTGGCGATTAAAATTGATATGGCCAAAACTTATGATAGAGTTAATTGGGATTTTTTGATGAAAGTTCTTAAACAAATTGGTTTCTGTGAAAAGTGGAGAAGTTTAATAACTGTATTTCTACTGTTAGTATGCAATTAAAAATTAATGGGAAAGACTCGAGAATTTCAATCCTCAAAAAGGTATAAGACAAGGTGATCTGTTATCTCCGTTATTATTCTCAATTATGACTGAAACTTTAATCCACCTTATAAATTATTACAATAAAGAAGAAGATTTAAAGGTTTAAAAATAACAAAAATGTCCTGTTTTAACTCACCTCCTTTTTGCAGAGGATGCATTATTTTTTATGGAGGCTGATATCAAGGAATTTGACAACTTTAAGGAGATTCTAGGAAAATATTGTTTGGCCTCGGGACAAGAAATTAATTACGGGAAATCATCGATTTTTTTAGTAAAGGAATTAGTGAAGGTTTAAAGAAGCGCCTGGAAGTTAGAATTGGTATTTCAAGTACAAATTCATTGGGAAAATACCTTGGAATTCCACTTACGTTAAAGAGGTCTAAAACAGAAAATTTAACTTATATTAAAGACAAATTAATTAGTAAAGCCTCAAGTTGGACTTCGAAATATTTATCTGAAGGAGGTAAAGAAGTTTTAATTAAAGTTGTACTCCAGGCAATTCCTAATTACGCAATGCCAATTTTTGAATTTCCTAAGATGTTATGTAAAAAATTATCGGGTATTGTCTCAAACTTTTATTGGGATTCGGTGGAAAAGAAAAAAATTCATTGGGCTTCATGGAAAAGAGTTGCTAAATCTAAGAAAATAGGGGGATTGGGTTTAAGAGATTTTCAAAAAATGAATTTAGCACTTCTTGCGAAACAAGCTTGGAGACTCGTTGGTTTCTCAAGTTATAAAAGGTATTTATCACCCAAATACAGATATTTGGAATGCTAAGTTAAAGCAAAAAAAGTCGTGGAGTTGGGCTAGCGTCTTCAAAGGGCTTAAATTTATTAAAAACGAATGTGTTGGCAGATTGAGAATGGATTGACGGCTAATATATGGGATGATAAATGGGTTGGACCGAGTATGAAAATTGATAAATGTGATTGGCTTGGAATTAATAAAGTTGCGGAACTATTTAATAACAATTATTCAGGGTGGAACGAAAATTTAATTGATTTAATTTGTAACAATAGAGAAAAATATGAAATAAATAAATTACAAATTGTGAATATCGAGAAGGAAGATAGAATTATTTGGCCACACTCTAGAGACGGGGAGTATAAAACTAAATCGGGATACCATATGTTAGTTAATCAAGATATAAGTAAAGAAGCACAAACATCGGCAAAATGAGAGAACATTGGAGAAACCTCACTTTGGTCAACTATTTGGAAATCTAATGTACCGACTAAAATGAGGAATTTTGCTTGGAGAATATGCAATAATGCAATTCCAACAAAAATCAATCTGCAAAAAAAGAAGTGTGCTACATCAATAGTCTGTGAATGGTGTGAAGAGGCCGATGAAACAATTGAACATCTATTTATTAAATGCCCTTTTAGTGTTGCAATTTGGGCACAATCACCTCTTCAAATTAAAGTGGATAAGAAAATGAGCCATACCTTTAAAGAGTGGTTTATCAGTATTATCAAAAGCTATACAGAAAATGGATGGGAGAGGGGACATGTAATTAGTAACATTTCAAAGTCGGTCCTGAGTGGAGGCCAAGGAGGCCATCGCCTTGGGCCCCCCTCAATTCTTAATACTTTTAGGGCCCCAAATGTTTTTTTGTATTAGTATAATTCTTTTTTTATTTAAAAAGGCTCAATTTTAGTCCAATTCAAAAAAAAAAATGCTAGTCTAATTTTTTTTTAAATTGTTTAAGTAAGTTAAGTAAAAAAAAATTGTTATACACCTAAGATTTTTGTAGGGGCCCATATTTTAAATTGCTTTGGGCCCCCAAAACGTCAGGACCGGCCCTGAACATTTTTTCAATCCTTTGGAGCTTATGGAAAATTAGAATGAAAGGTTTTTTTGACAAAAAGGAATGGGACATTTCAGAAATTATTAATGACTCTAATAAGGTTGTTAATAAACTTTTAAATTTGGAACTGAAGTGTAAAGATAATATTATACTGGAAAAATGCAAACAAAAAAAAGGATGAAGAAGATGTTATATTTTCAGATTCCGCAAATTTGGTTTGGCATAATGATGCATCCTTCATAAATGATAAAGAGGTGTCTGGAATAGCATCGATCGCGATTGGAAAAGATGGGAAAATCAGTGATAAAAGGTATAGAAGAGGTCTTTTTAAAAGTGCAAAAAAAGGAGGATGTTGGGCTTCATTACAAGCGATGAAAGTTACTGAAGGGGTTAATTGTAGAAATGCTTCTTTCTACACTGATAACCTTGCAATTGTTCAAGGTATAATGTTCAAAAAGGAAATTGATTGGAAGATCCTACCATTGATCGAAATGATTTGGAAATGGACCTCAAAATTTCCGGAATTGAAAGTTTTTCATATTAAGAGGGATCTTAACATTATAGCTAATCTGACAGCAAAATGCACTAGAAAAGGCGAAGATTTATCATTATGGATGCCAATCGATGTGTTTGATAGCATAGAGTATCTTAATAATGTTTTAATGTATTGTAATAAATAATCTCTTCTTTTGGAATGACAAAAAAACGACTTTGTTATATAATTTAACATTCACATAAATAATGGTTCTTAAGTAGTCGAAAGTACAAAATAATAAAGGTTAGTACACATTAAAGATAATCCCACTATCATTCACAAAAGAAAGATGAGGCATTCATAAAAGAAAGATGAGAGTATAAAGATTATATCTTTACAAAATTTAAAAAATGTACATTTTTACCTTCTTGCATAAAATCTCTTTAAGGGGTGTGATATATTTTATCATTAGTTTGTTGTTTACATTTTAAATGTTATAAATCGTGGATGCAAATGCAATACACTTAGTTTTTCTCCTTGATTGTTTTCATCTCTTTTAATTTTTTAGCTATTTAAGAAAGCTCAATATAGTTATAATTTCTTTTGTTATACCTAACCACGTTTCACATCCTTTCGAATATCTTTCGCAAAAGAACACTCAAAGGAATAGTAATTCATTTGAATCAAAGCTCTATCTCCATACATTCGACAAACTAGATCAACATAATAGTTGATTTGTTGTCTCTCGTTTTCATTTATTTTGACTTATAAAAAATTGTTCATATCTTTAAAAATAATTATCATAAAATTTCATAATTTAAACTGCATTTACCTTTATTCAAATGTATCTATTATTGTTGGAAAAGAAAATTATCCTAAGAACTTCATCTTAAATCATATTAATTTTTTTTTTACGCAAACCATATTAATTTTTCAAATAAAAAAATCATTTTAATTTGAATGTGATTGAATAAAACGGTCATAAATATAGATATGGATTATCCAGAAAATCACATTTTCTTTTTCGACAAAATTGTTTATAGGCTGCAAGCCATGCACATGTAGATCTAGCTAAAACAAGCTCTTAACCGCCATCAACCTATTATAAAAAGAATCAAATATTTAATTGAGCAAAAGCATATGAATATGAAATTATTTATTACAATATTTTTTTTATTATTTAATTAGAAATAATATTAAAAAAATTTAAAAGAAGTATTTTAATATTAAAAAAATATTTGACACTTATTTATAGAAAGTTAACAAATAAAAAAAAATATAAGTATATATAGAAAGAATAAAGATACAATTAAATAATTATTTAAAACCTTTTTGATTAAACATAAAAAGAGAAAGCTTTTGGAGTATAAAGATTTTTCTTTTTCTTTCCTTTATGAAAACATCATTATCTTTCATCTTTTTTAAAATGTTGTTTTTACTTATTTCCTTAATATAAATTGTAATTGTATGAAATACTATAATAATTATTTAGAGAGACATAACACGTGACGAGGTGCACATGGCCACCTATTCTGATTTAGGTGTGTCATACATTTCCATTTTCTAGCAAGCTAATGGGTTGGCATGAACTGAAGTACCCTAATTTGATATTACGAATTAGTTGCTAACAGAAAGTAAAAAAACTCGTCCCCCCTCCTTCACCGACTTCGAAATATAATTTAAATAATATTTCTTATTTACAAAATCAAATCAAAGATATATATGTAAGAGTAAGGTTGGATATTACTTCAAATCACATCATTTTTTTATCGTTTTCAAGGTAGATTTTAAATTGACTGATCATATGATTTATCTTTCCTGATTTATTATTTTCTCTTTTTTTTATGATTGGTCAGACAATAAAAAGATGATCAATTTGGGGTGATATCTAACATTATTCTATATTTAATTAAAATTCTCAATAAAACAAAACAATTCAAATAAAACGTTAGAAATAGGCAATTTTACGAATATAGGGGTTAATTACGAAAAGTAATTCAATTAGTTTTTTTTTTTTTTGGTCAAAAATCAATTAAATGAGATACCTCGTTAGTCAAGCCTCAAGCATGACGAGATATTGACTCATCCACTAAAATGTTTACAGGTCCTCAACTCCTCATACATACGTTACAGCATATATATAGTATTTTTAAATTACTCATATAAAAACAGATACAGTCTTCTCCTATAGATACTATTGATACAGTTTACATATATGTACGTATAATTGACCGAAGAAGGTGAAAAAGCTCTGACGGATGGGAAATTGCTGCTCCGACGTGGCCGGAGGACAGGCGGCCATCGGCGGCGTTGGTTCTTCATTAGGTAATCAATCAAACGCTCCAAACGACGCCGTTGATGCCTTCCTTAAGTCTCGTGGCTTTCAGGGACTCTTCTATCAGATCGAGGTTTCTTATCTTTTCTTTTAACTTAAACATCTTCGTCAAAGACTAATGTAATATGAATTTTAGTGTAGAAATTAATGTTGCGTAAGGTAATTGATGATGTATTTTTTCGTGATTATTGAGTGAGTATACAAGGTCATGTTTGACATTATAGTCAAATATGTAGGCCAATAAAGACCTTATATCGTTGGAGTTAGACGAACATGAATGCATAAGCTCCTCCAATAATTTAACATATTACAATTCTTTTCACTTATATGTGCTTTTATGGCATCTTGAGCTTAATTGTAGCTGGAAATTAAGCTATTTGTCTATCATTTTTTCACCTGCTAGCGAAAACATTTTAAATCGAGCTTCAAGATCAGCTTAATTAACACTATCATGAGATTATTGCATTAGGATTAAAACTTCTACTAATGCTTTTTACAATTTACACAACCCAGCTGCTTTTAGAAGGTAAAACCAAGCCCTAGTAATTATTTCCTAAGCATAAACCCAACTACAAACTAGTAGTTATTAGTTATTAGCCCTATAAATTAAATGCCAAGGCTGCTAAGCATGATATGAAGCATCAATACACACAAACAAATCTGTCTATAATTTAAAGCAAATCATTTAACGATCATAGTATCATATGAAGAAAAGCAACACAGAAAGCTTGATCACACGCAACGCAAAAGCGAGACAGTTTTTATTTTTTAACCGTGAATTAGGGATCACAAACGAGTCTATGGATTCTTTTTGAGGAAGTTAACGATTTTGATCTTATGTTATGACTATATTTATCATGCTTTTGTTCTTTATTAACTAATATATGTATTTAAAGGCTATAATTTAGGATATCATCCGTGTTTCTTATTATGCACGTGCAGTTATCAATAGAAGCTACGAACTTACGTGATCGTGATGTACTCTCAAAGGTTTGTCATTCACTCTATCTAATGATTAGGAAAGAATCTATATAATAATCTTATATTAAATAGTACTTTTCGAGTGTGTACATATTTTATTTCTATTATTTCGTGATATTGCCACATCATAATTATTTTGGTTTCTAAAAGTAGGAAAGTAATGATTTTTCGTTCATGCTCTTGTTTACAGAGTGATCCTATGGCAGTGGTGTATTTAAAAGGAAAAGATGGTTCTCTTCAAGAGCTTGAACGTACAGAAGTAATATTAAATTCATTAAATCCTAAGTGGATTAGAAAGTGTAATGTCAGATATCATTTCGAGACTGTCCAAAATTTGGTGTGAGTATTTCAAGCAAAAAAATCTTCCGTAATTCTCATTTATACTGAAAATGTTGCCTTGTTTTGAAGGTTTCATGTGTATGATGTTGATACTCAGTTTCAAAATGTTGAAGTAAAGGTGCATATTTAATCTCTTTCTCTATAACTAAAACACATTTTTATCCAGTGAAAATGTGTATATGGTTACTCAAACTAGTTTTAAATTTTTACCGTTATTTTGGTCTATACAGAAGCTCAAGTTGGAAGAGCAACAATTTCTTGGTGAGGCTAAGTGCACATTAGCTGAGGTAGAGTCTTAACCATTGTGATGAGCCATTTTATTATTGAATGTAATTTTGTTTTAGCAAAAATAAAGAAATAAATCTCTTGTTATGCAGATTGTTACAAAATCAGGCAAAGCATTAACCTTAAATCTTGCACAAAAAGGTGAAACTTCTGGTGTAAACCACCCCAAAAAACTTGGGCAACTCAGTATATGTGCTGAACAAACTGTAAATTCCAAGATTACTACAGAGTTGGTTCTCAGATGTTCAGATTTGGAATCCAAGGATTTATTCTCCAAAAGTGTATGTGTGTGTTTAATGTATTTATATATAGATATATATATCCTCATTCGAACACAATTTGCATATTTTTGTTACTTCTTGCAGGACCCTTTCCTAATTATATCAAAAATTACGGAAAATGGAACAACTAGTCCATTCTGTAAAACAGAGGTTATTAAAAATGATCAGAGTCCAATGTGGAAGCCTGTTTTTGTCAAAATTTTGCAAGTTGGGAGCAAGGTAAAACAAATATTTTATCACTTTCAAAGCATAATTTACACATACTTTTTTTAAATATTTGATAATAGATTTGGAATCTTTAACAGTCATTAAACGATATTTCATCAACATCTCTATAACTGGGTTTTACATTAACGCAGGACAGCCCTTTATCCATAGAGTGTTTCGATTTCAATAGTAATGGAAAGCATGATTTAATTGGGTAAATTTCCTTTTTTATTTGCTTTAATTTATTATTTATTATTATCCTTATTTTCCGAATTTTCCAATTTTGCCTCTCTGTATTTTGCTTGTTCAGAAAAGTTCAAAAGTCATTAACGGAGCTAGAAAAGTTACATTCCACTGGTACGGGAGCTCAGTTATATACTTCCACAGCTGGCCAAAATAAGGTAAAAATAAAAAGTAACTAAATAACTATAATTTTTTCAAACTAAAACACACTTTACTTTAATCTCATCACAGGTCTTAAAAAGTCGGCTATTCGTGGACAAATTTACTGAGAAAATTCAACATACATTCCTAGATTATTTGACTGGTGGCTTTGAATTGAACTTCATGGTGGCCATAGATTTCACCGGTTAATTTTACATCTACTTCTAAGCTATGTTATTAAGTATAATAAATTAATACTAAATTTATGTTTTATATGACAGCTTCAAATGGAAATCCTCGCCTTCCTGATTCATTACATTATATTGATCCCTCTGGACGCCCAAATGCATATCAAAGTGTGAGACACTAACTGACAAAACTAACTAACTAACTAACTAACTAACTGACTAAACTAACTAACTAACTAACTATGATTCAACACTTTCAGGCAATAATGCAAGTTGGAGAAGTATTGCAATATTATGATTCAGATAGACGCTTTCCAGCTTGGGGTTTTGGAGCACGACCAATCGATGGACCTGTTTCTCATTGCTTTAATTTAAACGGAAGCAATAGTAACTACGAGGTATTAACTATATTTATTAATCTCATAAATCTTGTTACAATTACAAAGCAATAAATCTTTTTTTATTCCAGGTTGAAGGTGTACAAGGAATTATGACTGCTTATACAAGTGCACTATATAACGTTGCATTAGCGGGTCCAACTTTATTTGGACCTGTGATCACTACTGCTTCCACTATAGCTAGTCAAGCTGTTGCAAATAATCAAAGAAAGTATTTTGTATTGCTTATAATCACGGTATGTAATATAAATTTAAATTTGTTTCAATAAAATTTAACTTTGTGGAATCTTTTACCAGGATGGAGTAATAACGGATCTTCAGGAAACAAAGGATGCGCTTGTTCAAGCGTCAGATTTGCCATTGTCAATCCTTATAGTTGGAGTTGGTGGGGCCGACTTTAAGGAAATGGAGGTATTTTTAGTTATTTTTTTACCCCTTTTTTCTGAGTTTAATTTATTTGAGAATTAACGTTGAGTGATTATATTATAGATTTTAGATGCGGATAAAGGAGATAGACTAGAGAGCACTACTGGGCGTATAGCTTCTCGTGATATTGTCCAATTTGTACCACTTCGAGATGTTCAAAGTAAGTGACTTCATAATTGGAAAACAATATAATAAATAAGGTTTGAATATTTGTGTTTGATTTTTGGTCTGATTTATAGATGGAGAAATGTCGGTTGTTCAATCACTTTTAGCGGAATTGCCTTCACAATTCTTGGCATACATGCGAGCTAGAAATCTCAGTCCAACTACTTGATGCTTTCTACAAGGTGTATATTGAAATGTAATTTCGTCTTATTATTATTATAGTTGTCTGTTGGAAAAATGATGAGTAAAACTTGAGTGCTATTGAAACATTAAGGGAGGGTTCCACATCACAAGGGATGAATGCTTGTTATGTTGATAAAGCTATTTTTTGTTAGAAATTTGAAAAAAAGTAATATTGCTCAAAATAAACCCTGAAGATTTATTTATATATGTGTGTGGGGTGCAAATAATGTATAAAATCTTTACGTTTTCTTATCATCGATCTGTGTTGTGTTATTTCACTTGATTTGTGCTTCGTATATGCTCCGTCTCCGTTTTAACTTAGGGTTGGAAGTGCATATTTTAGAGTACAAAATTGTTTTTAAAATAAAATTTTAAATTTTAAAAGATTACTAAAAATTATTTTAAAATTTAAAGCCACTTTATGTGTTTCTTTTAAAAAGCGTTAATTTGATGTTTTTGCTAAAAATGCTTTTAAGATGTTTTAAAATTCTAGAAATATTTTTAAATGCTTTTAGAAAAAAACACTTCTAAATGGGCACTTACCACATGAATGTTTTAGAACTATTACTCGACATGTATTTCAGTGAACAAAATTATCCAAACTATTTAATTTATTTCCAATTTAAGATTAGACATAATTTTCAGAAGGAAACACAAGCAAAAGAGAGTATTCAAAATTTATTTATTTTTGGCCAACCCTTGCATTGTTTTACCAAAGATGGACATTTTTATTTTGTTCGAAACACCAAAGATGGATTTGATTCACGATTTTGTCGATTTTTTTTTTCATTTCTTTACTTTGGTGCGCCTTTTTTTAAAATACATATTGGAGCCATGTCCAAAAAAATTTGATTCACGGTATAAACGAGTGATCTTCATATGATCATACTTGTCATGAAAACATTAAGGGTATGTTTGGATTAAGGAGGGATTCTTTATTAAAGGATAGGAAAGGAGAGTATAACAAGGGAATGGAAAGGAGAGTATTTAATCTTGTTTGGATTGAATAAAAAGAGAAGGGGGGATTTTATTAAAGGATAACATTTATCCGGTGTTTGGATTAGAAGAATAATGGGAGGAAGGGATTCTTTTTATAACTAAATGACTCATATACCCCTATTAAAATATTTTATAAAGAAAGAATAAGGGTAATTTAGACATTACAACGTAATAAAAGAATCCTTCCTTCCTAATCCCACTGAATTGGAGGGATTGAATATATGGGTTTGTAAGGGATTGCAAGTATCCTTTAATAAACTATCCCCTCTACTTATTTCCAAAACAAACAACGGATGGGATTGTCATTATCCTTTAATACAATCCCCTCCCTCCCAATCCCTCCATCCAAACATACCCTAAATGAAGTATCAAATATTCTCTCAAAGCCCATCTTTATAAGCCACATGAATGCTATTCCAATAAATAAATTAGAAAAAACTTGAATCAAGTTGATTGTCGACCCATTTTCATTGTTAACCCACGTTATTACATATTTTGTTTGTTTCTTCTTCTTTCTCCTTTATCTTTGTGGTTGTTACTTCCATTTGTTTGACCAAACATAATTACTGTTGACATTATAGATGTGTCAATTTGAAGTACTTGGACAAATCTTTAAATTTATCTTTATATTAATATTAATTATATTAAAATGTAACAAAAATTCATAAAAGATAAAAGAGATTTGATTTAACTAGGTATAAATTATAATAAAAAATAAAATCAGTGTCATATATCGAAACAGTGAATTAAAGGGTTTGATTTTCAAGAATTTTTTATATTTTCTCTACTATTGTACTTTTTATTTATTTATATTTTAAAAAAATCTCTCTTAAAATATATAGTGACATCTTATTATTAACTAAAATAAAACTTAAATAAAACTTAGGTATTACAAATACACAATTAAAACTAATATAATATTATAAAATTTTATATAAATTTTTAAAATGCCATTTTTATTGAATAATATTTATATATATATATATATATATATATATATATTTGATCAACAAGTATTTTATTTCGTCAATCAAAACATATACACAACAAGTCTCAAATTAACCTAGTGACTCACAAGGTCAAACTCGGCAAAGTAACTAACTAACTAACTAACAAAAACCAACCTAGCAACTTACTATTTTTGGTAACTTTCCAAAATGAAATCTTTCTAAATATAGAAACTTTCTAAATTTGTAATTTTTTCAGAAAATAGAAACCACCTAACCCTATACTTAGAACATAATTCCATTCTCATCCTTAGCAGTATCAGTGTTAAACCACACTATAAACTAGGTTTAGACCTAGTTACATTCTTAGCAGTATTAGCACTAAACCACACTATAAACCAAGTTTAGACTTAGTTAACCACAGTTACCAACATCACCAACCTAACCTACCAAGCCACATTTCAATCTCTAGTATCAGAAACCCACACTTAATGTAGTTTCCAGTTCAAACTCAGTCTCACATTATCTGTAGAAAACTTGAACTTCTTATTCTTCCACAAATTGTAACTTATATCATTTTGAATATTATTCACAATATCAGCTTTTGCAATATTGACTGCCCTGAATCTTCATTTTTCCTAGTATCTCACACATTGTACACATAACTAGCAAAACTCATTAAGTATACACTATCTCTAAGCGAGTTACTCTAATGATTCTTGAAGAAATACAGTCTATTTTTCCAAGTAGTACCCTTGATATCATTTCAATCATCCATAATACACATCTCTCTCCAAACTTCCAGAGTAAACCACATTCATAAAGAGATGATCTCTATATTCAAGCTCATTTCCACACAATCAACACAAACCACTAACATCCATACCCCACCTTAAAAGTTTATCCTTAATATTTACAAACTAGCCAAATACAAAGTTGTTGTTTAGGTTGGATCCACTTATGTCACACCGCTACATAACAGTCAGTAGTTTGATTATCACCCCTCAAATTATCCATAATCTCCCTATTTCTGAAACCGTTAACTCCCCAACTGATCACATCATTTCTATCCATCAACTTCTAGTTCTTAATCATATGAATAATCCCTTTCAAATGCTTAGGCATTCTCCATCTATCATTAACAAAATATTGTTCCTGATAAAGTTGGTTTTATTAAACAAAATATATAGTGCATATTATAGGTAAAAAAATAATGGTTATAGTGAAAGAGAATTAATTCTGACTTGAAGGATTTCTTGGACATTAAACTTTATTTTAATTTATATTAATAAATTAACATAGTATTAATAATTTTTACTTGAATAATAATATATTCTATTGTTAATATTTTGATATAAAAATTAAATTTGAATAATAAATTTTTTCATATTTTTTTTCCATACAACTGAAGGCCTTAAAGGCAATACAAATAATTAGCTACAGAAACACTAAGCTCCTGTAGGAGAGACCAAAATATTCCTAGGAGTAGACCAACCACTCATGTCTTTGACGAGAACTTTCCTCATCCCTTCCGGGGGATCTTTGTAGTACATTACATCTCCATCCAATTTTGCACCTAATCTCGCCATCCAATCCGCGCTTTGATTCGCTTCTCTATATATATGAATGAGCTCAAACCCCGTGTGGAATCTAAAAGCTTCTCTGCATTCATATCTAAAATCTAAAAGCTTCTCTGCATTCATATTTAAAAACTAATTGAATAATTAAAATTTATATATTTAATTTTTTATTGTATATAAATATATGTTATAATATTATAATTTTTTATAATATGACGATCTCTATTAAAGTTGGTTTCTAACTTTAATTATATAAAAATTATAAGGGTTTTAAGAAATTTTAATAAATAAGCATTTTATTTTTATTAAATAATTCTAATTTAAAAGAAGTAAAAACTAAATTCTAGAGGAATCTTAAAAATTATACACCCGATTTCCTTAATTAAGAACTAATCAAAACAAATACTACACTATATTAACTATCGCCAAACTTTCATCAGTGTAATTAACTCTAAATCACATAATACTACATTCTCGAAACGTATTTCTGAAAAATATTATGAAAATACAATAAATCCACAATTTTTTCTTCTCGGTTTAAAGCACTCAAACTTAATCATGAATATTTTATTTATTTTGCTTATTATTCTACTCTTTAATAAGTTTTATTTTAGCCCAAGTACCTTCAGGTACGGGGCATTCCCTAGGTGTAGTTTCTAGCCACTCAATCTGAAGTCTATAAAGTTTGGATCTTTATGTCGATTCAAGTGTTCCATTTTCAAGTTTGTTCCTTGTCTAGTGAAGAGGGTGTTTTCTATAAACAAGACAAGATTGAGGTAGAACTAGTGTAGGAGAGACACTTAGTTAGAAGCCTTCACAAAGTGTTGGTTAATTGAAAGCGAGATTGTCTAACAATTCTTGTGTGGTGATACACATGAGAAATCTTCACGGGCTTGTGAAGTGTTGCATTGGGAGTGAGATGTCTACTTGGTTTCTCAGTATTTGCGACAACACTAGTGTGGTCCTTCGAATTATATTTCGGAAAAGGTATAAAAAAATTTGGTCTCACCTTTAAGTGGCATAATGATATCTAGTGGAGAAGTTTAAAGTTCTAAGGTGCTCATACCTTATGTTGTGGAGTGGAAACACCAAACCACTCTAAATGGTTATTTGTCTTCTCTTTCTTAACACTTCACTTTTGTGCATGCATATAGTTTAATCTTCTCTCTCTTAAATCTCTACTTTATTGCATGTAAATAGTGTAATGTTTTCTACCTCTGCATATATCTTTAGGCTTAGTATATTGCATGCTTAGTGATTGTTAAATTGCCTCACTTGATTATTGACTAGTGTTAATCATATAATAAATCCACATAAATTTGATTGAGTATGCATACTCATATATCTTATTGCTAGGTGTTGTCCTAGACACTCAATTTGAAGTCCATAAATTTTAGATATTTAGGTAGGATAAAGTGTTCCAATTTCAAGTCAGAATTTTTATGTCTGGATTGTCATATTCGATCCCCTCCCTTAGGACACGTTGTTGGGTTTCATGAGGGTATGATAAATGTGGATGCTTTGGAAATGATCATAAGTAGTTACGAGATAGAAAATATTGTGTGTTATGCATTTTATGTTGGTCTGTGTTCATTTCATTTTCTTCTACCTCTTTTGTGTACCTGCTTCCTCTCCCTTTGGATTTGCATTGCTTGATATATCAAGAAAAATAGGTAAAAAATGTTTGTTGTTCATTCGTTAGTGCTTTTATTTTGTTTTCACTTAGTTGGTACATATGTGGTTGGTAGCGATCCTTGGGTGGTAGGTTGTGGTCAAATTGGTTTTGCGTAGTTGTTGTGGATTTGGTGTTATTTAGTACTATTGTCGGTTTTTTGGCCTCCAATGTATTTATGTCTCACTTTGTTTCTGGGTCTCAAAAGAGGTGGCAACGAGAGTTTGGCGTCCACTCTGTGTTTGTGTTTTGATTTGGTTTAGTTTAGAGGTGATTTGATGACTCTGGGTGATCTTTGGATGGTGATCAGTAGTATTGATTGTTTGTGCAAGTTTTTACTCGTCGTGGTTGATTAGCCATTATTGTTTGGTATCTATCTCGTCAATTCTCCTACTTTATTGTTATTTTTAGAGACATAAAATTTTGTTGTGGTTCAAATGATAGCAGAGTCAAGGGCTACATGTATTTGTCATTCACTTTTCAACTGCGGATTTGGATAGTATTTTGGACAAAAAATTATTTTGATTTGTAAAAAATGTATGTAATTTAAGAGGAAACTAGATTTATGGGGTTATGTTTGTTGATAGATTATGGTATATGTGTGTTATGTCTTTATCATATGGCGTTTCTCATATGCTATTGTTCTCTTTTACGTTGATGGGTGATAATAAAATGAGGATGTACAAGTGTTTGTCACAAATATTTCTCCCATATTATAATAATAGAGCATTGAGTCGGTCTGACTATGACACAAAGATATTTGGGGATCAAATGACAGATATTGTTAGTTTAACATGCACTTTTTTTGTCAGTTTAACATGCACTCAAATGGTATGTAAATTGTCAATTTCCATTAAGACGTTATATTCATTTTTATAGTATGTTAGTTGGCAAAAAACCTAAAACGCTCTAAAAAATCGCCTCCTTTGCCATTTCAAGAAAAAAAAAACACTCTACCGCCGCCGTCGCCCTCCTCCCCGTTCTTCACGGCGACGACGACATCCCCTTCTGGCCTTCCTTTATTTATCTGTTACTGTCTTTTCCCTTTTGTTTTTCCTTTTGTCATTCCTTAAGATCTTTAAGAAGAGAAACTAACCGCAACCGCCATGGCCATGAGTGTGTAGCAAAATACGCGACAATGGACACAGTTATCACCAGCCAAGTCCAGTTTATTTTGGGATTTTTGGGCCCCCAATTTTATTGTTTATTCTTCCCCGTTTCTGGTCTCAATTTGTTGGAGGAGAGAGCCCAACTGGAGAACTGGGTAAAGAGCGATATCCAAGGAGGCCGAACAACACCTATCCAGAGAAATTTGAAGGTGCATGTTTGCGGTTTTATCACTTGGGTCAGTGATACTTTTGTTGATCTGAGGATTACCAAGATCTTTGTTAATGCAAATTTCGCATTGACCTTTGGAGTCAGCATCGAGTTGATAATTACGTTGGTTAATGAAATGGTAGTCGATTATCTCCCCCTCGTTCCGAGGCTTGAGGTTTTCCTTCTCAATGATCATGTTTCCTCGACCCTTAGAGGTCCCAGCCCGCTACTTCGGTGACACCCACGTTACTAGTTTGCTTAGGGTTTGTGTGTTTTGAGTTTGTCAAATTTTCTTTTCCATTGTAGTCGGTTTTTCTTTGTATTTGATGTTTGTTGTTTGTTTTATTTTGGGTTTGGTTGGTCAAACCCTGGTACTCTGTAACGTTTTTTTTATTAATATAAGCTATTGTAACAAAAAAAAAGTATGTTAGTTGACTTCTCCCCTTTTTCCCCCCTAGTATTTTTTTTTTGACTTCTCCCCTCTCATCTATAATTGTCTGAGTATTTTCTTGGATATATTTTTTCCTTAGATTTGATTGGTTTTACCTAATGCTTGTGTTCTATAATTTTACGTAAAAATAAATTGTCTAAAAATCAAAAAGATTTAAAATTTAATCCGCAAAACTTATTTAACACCATTGGATGGAACATGTTAGGGCATGACTAGATTGTCTTTTAAATATTACAGAGGACCTAAAAGTAAAATTATTTTAAAAAGAAATACCAATAATATTTGTAATGAATAGTCAAATATAGAGATAAAGACTTAATTTTTATAAATTTTGACATAAATATATATTTAACTTTTTGTCATAAAAATCAAAAGGTGCATAATATTAATATAAAATTTTTTAATATTATTACATATATTTATATACAATAAAAAAATTAAATATATAAATTTTAATTATTCAATTCATTTTTAAAGATGAAAAAAATTTATTATTCAAATTAAATTTTTATATCAAAATATTAACAATAGAATATATTATTATTCAAGTAAAAATTATTAATACTATGTTAATTTATTAATATAAATTAAAATAAAGATTAATGTTCAAGAAATCCTTCAAGTCAGAATTAATTCTCTTTCACTATAACCATTATTTTTTTTACCTATAAAATGCACTATACATTTTGTTTTTTCCTTTTTTATGTTTCTTGTCCATAAAAAGAGTCGTTTGAGTTATGAAAAGATTTACAAAACTCAAATTTTGAATTATGAGATACTTCCCAAAACTCAGATTTTGAGTTTTGAAAAATTTCTCATAACTCGGTTGATGTCTCCCCATTTGTCATGAATTAATCTTAGTTGGAGACATCATTTTAGGTGTATTTATTAGAGTATAGGTCGATTTTATCATGATTTAGTACACTTTCCTATTTTTATTTCTTGAATTGATTATTTATTATTTTTAGAGCATATTGGGTTTAATTGTTTATTTAGTGTGTAGCTTTAAAGATATACGATAATTAATTAGAGGCCAAGTTAATTCAAAGAGCTAAAGGAAAGAGGATAAACATGGAAATTGGAGATAAAGACAAGAATTATGAAAAAGGAAAAAATAAAGTTGCCAAATAAATTTGAATTCCAGCAATTACGACCACAAAAGAGCTTATATCTCAAGATTGGCTAGGAATTTGGAAGAATGGTCTACATCAAAGTTAAAGAGCTTTCCGAGACGATAAATTTCGACTACTCAAACGCGTCAAACGGATAAGTATTGAATCAGTTGTGGCCAAAACAAAACAGCATCAAAATCTTACCTTTTCTAGATTCTAGGGTTACAAATTTGAGTTGGGCTTGGAGTCCAATACTTACCTTATACTCCAAGAAACGGATTAGGTCTTCCTATACCCTATAAATACAACCTCTTATTATTATAAGATCATCCTTGGCTAGGCCTTAATCTAGGAAGAAGCTTACAACACAAGAAGAGAAGTCTGGAAGGAGTTGAACACCATATCATGTCTTCTTCAACCTTCAAATCTATAATTGTTTTCTTTTCTTTTCTTAGTATGAATTAAATAAATTTAGCTTGAGTTTTAGCATATATGTATGAACTCTAGTTTTGGTTGACATCTATCTAATTTGGGAATTATATGTTTTAAATTTAATTCATGTTTTATTTCTCTGTCTATGTGTTTGAATTATAATCTGTTTTCTTTGCGGATTGCAACCGTATAGGATTACTCTAATAATAGTTAGATAGTCAATAGCTAAGTCATATTTAATTATTGGAAACAACACATAGCGTCTAGTGTAAGGTTTAGACCTGACAAATCAACCTAACTAGATAGTCATTATGGTTTTGTGTATTGCCATTTAATCAATTGCAGGAAAAGTTTGCTTAGATTCTTATTGGCACAGGTAAACCCTAATTTAAACTACCTAGAGCAATTGAAGTCGAACATTGAAATACTATATGATTCACCCTTACATGTTTAGAACGGTAAAACTAGTGGGGATTACTTGCTAATTACCCAGGCTAAACTATCATACTATTTGTTCTTTGCTTATTTAATATTCTGTCTTTAATTTATTAGTTTAATTTTTCTTTATTAAAAAACAAATAAAAATCTATCGTCCTTTTCTTTATTTGCGTATTATCTGTTCTAGCTTTTATATCTGCACTTGATAAATTGCATAAGTTCTCTCTAACTTTCGTAGTCTCTGAGGAACGAATCTTCTTATTATTAAAACTTGCATACGTCTTGTAATACTTGCAGTACTATGCTTGTCTAGGGTGCTTTAGTGCATTGTTTTCAGCATTTATTTATCATATTTTTATCACACCCTAGACGACACCAAGTTTTTGGCGCCACTGCCGGGGACTACATCTTTAGTCCTTGTGCATTTATTTAGTGCTTATATTTCAGTTAGTTCTATTTTACGCTTTCTTCTTTTAGTTTTTGTGTTACAGATTTTTAGTCCCAGGCGAGAGCAGATTTGTTAGGAAAGGGAAGTTTCGTATCATTAGATCCTGCAGAAGCTAATATAATTATGGAGAACGTTCTTGAAACCAAGAGAAGTTGGCTAATTAAATCATAAAAACAAAAAGAGACTTTAGAATCTTTAAAGTTCAAAGAGTTAAACAAACAACTTGAGGAATTACGAGAACAAGCGCGAAAACTAGCTCAAGTAAATCTAGTACATACTTCACCTTCATGTCCTAGTTGTGGAGCAAGAAATCACTCGTGAGAGACTTGCATGAATAATCCAGCTTCAATTTCCTTCATATCTCATCAAAGAAACCATTATGTAATGGTTATTATCAATCTCAAGGAAATTACGCTAATTATCATCCACAAAATCATAATTGGGTCGGAAACCAACAGATATATTATCAACCTCGACCACAATCGTATTATCCTCCACAACCTATCTATCAAGAAACGCCTATTTATAACGAAACTTATCAAGAACCACCTCGATATTCAATGCAACAAACTATACAAGAGCAACCTTCGAGTTTGAATTCAAGCATGGCTAAGATGATGAAACTAGTCGAAGAAAATATGAAGATGAGCGAGCAAAGAATCCAATCCCAGTCCAAGGTGATTAAGAATCTTGAGCATACCATATCACAAATGGCGAGTAATCTTCAAAAAAAATGCCTACAAGGCAACTCCCAAGTGGTACTATTGCTCCTGTAGCTGGTGTTCGTCATGAAGTTGAATTAAGAAGTGGAAAACAATCACCTCCACCTAGAGTAGAACCAGGGTCAACCTCGATTCCTGAGAAAGTGGTTGAATAAACAATTGAAGATAAGGTGGAAGAGGTAATTGAACAAAAGAGTGTCCCAAAGAAGACACCAGAAAAGAAAGAGAACCCAGTGGTAACCAATACACGTCCTCCTCCACCATTCCTATCACGTGTCAAGAAAAAGAATAACGAAAAAGACTTCAATAAGTTCCTTGACATTGTGAACAAGTTAGAGATTAACATCTTGTTTGTAGAAGCTCTCAACAAAATGCCGAAATATCTTAAATTCATGATAGACATTCTCTTTAACAAACGAAGCTTAGAAACTGAGGATATGAGTGGATCATCAGGGGAGTGTAACGCTATCAAGTTACCAGACACACCTTTACCCACGAACTCATGGATGGCACCATCCATGATTACAAAGAATAGAGCTGAGAAGTTCGTGGGAGTTAGAGGTAAGGGATTTAAATTTTGCAAACCATGACCGAGGTAACACGTCTAACTTTAAAAGACGTTAAATAAAAGTGCTATACGGGAGACAACCCGCAATTTTTACATTTTTAGGTTTTTAATTCATGTTTAGTTTAGTTATTTTTAGTAAATATTGCATATTTGAGAAAGGTATTAGTGTTTTTGATGTTCAGGTATTAAAGAAAGCGAGTTTGGGAGGAAAAACAGATTTTATGGGAGTGTTTTGACCTGCCTCCGGTATACCGGGCCTTACCGCAGGTTAGAAACACGAGCCCTCGTGTGCGTGTCTCGTGTTCTATGCCGAGGGGTGACTTCGAAAACTGACTGCACCTGTATACAAGGCCATTCCCTCGGTATACCGGACCAACCAAAACCCGAGCCCACGGGTTCGTAACACGTGTTTTTTGTCGAATCATGAATTTCAAGGAACAACAGCTCTGAAATACCGCCCAGCGCCGCTGGAGAGAGAGAAATTGCGTTTTTTAGGTTATAAGGAAGAAAAAGTTGGTCTATCACGAATTTTACAATCCTTAAGCCTCTCTTTCTTCCCCAAACCTCTCCCAACTCCATTAAAACTTCATCAATCCTTCCCCAAACATCAAAACACTACCCAATCACCATAAAAACACATCAAATCTTCTCTCCACATCATTAAAAAGTAGATTCAACCACCCAAATCATACCTAAACACATTGAATGAAGAATCAAAAGCTCAAATGTTCAAAATTCATCCTAAAATTTCTTAGATCCATACTAATCCATCAAAAATCCATCTTACCAACATAGAGGATCATCATGAAAACACCTTTCTTAACCTAAATAAAGTGTGTACAACCAATAATCAAGAGTTTCAAATTTCAAGAGTGGTTAAAGCTTTGAGTTGGGAGTCAATATTAGATGATTAAGAGAACATAAACAATATCTACTGTAAGGGAGATGAAGAACAACAAGGTATTGGGTTCTATTGAGAATAAATCAAGTAAGAAAAGTTCTAGTTCCAACACAAAGGGTAAAACAGGTCAAGAGAAGAGAGGCCAGCTAGCTGTGTTTGATTCAGTGGGCAAAAAAAGGTTCCAGCTTAGTGAAGAAAACAACCCAACCTCTACAGATCGAAGGTCATACACCCGAAGAAAAAGAGAAAGCTTCAAGGGCCCTGATTGCTTTTGCGAAGAAACAATTAAAGGAACTTCCTTTTGTTTATGAGAAAGTATTTGAAGAAGAAGTTGGTAAAGGAGAATACAAGAAGATTCTTGGAGAAAGATTAGGGTTGGTTTGCGTTCATGATAAAGCGTTCTAAAAAAACTATCTTTGTGAGTTGTATTTTGAGAGGAGAAGAAGAGGATGTGGCACAGTTGATTTATGAGGAGGTGATGCGATTTTCGGTCTCTTCTGTCTCGTTATTTAATGCAATATCCTACTATGATCACGTGTCTGGCGAATATAATTTTGGGTGAAGGAGAAAAACTTGAGTTTAAAATAAGTAACAATATTGACAATTCTTGGATCATTAAAGTTTTAAAAGAAGAAAAGAAGCCCATCACAACACTCCTTGAGCAATGAAAGAAAGATCAATCAAATCCTATCTTGGATGTCGATAAGGCGAGGCAATAGCCTCGAAGAGTATGTTTTCTTTCTTCCCTACCATTTCTTTATGTGCAATATGTGTGCTAATTTTAAATTTTATTTCTTTCTTGAGTCTTTTTCAAGTCGTGGGGACACGGCTAACTTTTGAGTTGGGGGTGGGAATTCGTTGTCCTCATCTTCCCTTTCTGTTTTTGTATAAAATTTAAAAATTTTGGGTTGGAATAGGCATATAATATGTTGAATGTACCTATTTGAGCACGATTTAATTAAGTTAATGATAGTAAGTAGTATGTTTTTGAAAGATGTCACAAATATGTTTAGCATGCATATATGAAAAAGGAAAAGATAAAGTTGCCAAATAAATCTGAATTCCAGCAGCTACGACCACAAAAGAGCTTATATATCAAAATTGGATAGGTATTTGGAAGAATGGTCTACATCAAAGTTAAAGAGCTTTCCGAGACGATGAATTTCGACTTCTCAATCGCGTCAAACGGATAGGTATTGAATTAGTTGCGGCCAAAACAAAATAGCATCAAATCTTACCTTTTCTAGATTCTAGGGTTACGAATTTGAGTTGGGCTTAGAGTCCAATACCTACGTTATACTCCAAGAAACTGATTAGGTCTTCCTATACCCTATAAATACAACCTCTTATCATTAGAAAACCATCCTTGGCTAGGCCTTAAGCCAGGAAGAAGCTTACAACACAAGAAGAGAAGACTGGAATGAGTTGAACACCATATCATGTCTTCTTCAACCTTCAAATCTGTAATTGTTTTATTTTATTTTCTTAGTATGAATTAAATAAATTTAGCTTGAGTTTTAGCATATATGTATGAACCCTAGTTTTGGTTGACATCTATCTAATTTGGGAATTATATGTTTTAAATTGAATTCATGTTTTATTTCTCTGTCTATGTGTTTGAATTATAATTTGTTTTCTTTGCGGATTGCAACCGTATAGGATTACTCTAATAATAGTTAGATAGTCAATAACTAAGGCATATTTAATTATTGGAAACAACACATAGCGTCTAGTGTAAGGTTTATACCTGACAAATCAACCTAACTAGATAGTCATTATGGTTTGGTGTATTGCTATTTAATCAGCTGCAAGAAAAGTTTGATTAGGTTCTTATTGACACAGGTAAACCCTAATTTAAACTACCTAGCGCAATTGAAGCCGAACATTGAAATACTACATGATTCACCCTTACATGTTTAGAACGGCAAAACTAGTGGGGATTACTTGCTAATTACTCGGGCTAAACTATCATACAATCTGTTCATTGCTTATTTAATTTTCTGTCTTTAATTTATTAGTTGTATTTTCCTTTATTAAAAACCAAATAAAAATTTACCTTCCTTTTCTTTATTTGCGTATTATTTGTTCTAACTTTTATATCTTCACTTGATAAACTGCATAAGTTCTCTTTAACTTTCGTAGTCTCTGAGGAACGAATCTTCTTATCATTAAAACTTGCATACGTCCTGTAATACTTGCAGTACCGTGCTTGTCTAGGGTGTTTTAGTGCATTGTTTTCAGCATTTATTTATCATATTTTTATTACACCCTAGGCGACACCATCATTGTTTTAAAAAAAAGACAAAAGACAATGTTTTTTATAGAATAGTAGACAAAACTGCAAAGGTTTATTGAACATTAACCCTTAAAATAATATATATAATATCATATATAAACTTAAAATTAAAATTATCATTAATTTTGATATTAATATAAAAACCAAAATTTAACAACGAATTTTTAAATTTAAACTCCTAATACAGAAACCCCATTAATCATGCTCTTACTTAGGGGTGGAAATCGGAAGGAACGGATAGGAAAAATAGTCTTTTTCGGAAAAATTTCCAATTTTTTTCTGAATAGATTTTTTCCATTCCAATTCCGATCCTATTTTTAGAAACTGGAAAAAAAGTTCCGAATTCGGAATTTACCAAAAATTTGCATATTACGGCATGGAAATTTCGGAACATATGATTCAGAATTTTTGGTTCGGAATTTCTAAAATTGCATTGCCAAGCCAAGTTGATGATGGTGAAAAATTGTCCACAAGTGCCTGGGGTTTTCTTGTGTAGAAGCCCAGGTTGGTGAGAAAGCAGGAAAGTGAAACCTGAGTGTAGAGATATTTCATTATGTTTTTGTTCCAATGCAGAGACTGAAGAGATGGTTTTAGGTTTCATCATGTTTCATTGTTGTTATTTTTTTTCGAACATAACAAAAATGTTTCATTGTTTTCCAACGTTTACTTTTTCTTTTCTTTTTTTTGTTCTTAAACGTTTTCGGTTGTATACTTCTTTTTCTTTATCTTACTATTTATTATTTATTTAATATATAAAATATAAATTTGAAAATATAATTCGAAAATAGTATTGGATTGGAAATTCCAGAAATTTTTATATAGTTCCAATTCCGATCCTATTTTTTCGGAAAAATCGGAAATCGGAATTTCAGAATTTTAAAAATCTGTTCCAAATCGGAATTTTCGGATCGGAAAAGTCGAAATCAGAAATTTCGAATCCGATTTCCACCCCTACTCTTATCAAATGAAGTACATGTGGCCATTGAGATGGGCACCCCTCCAAACCGACTTATTCATCATTCAACTCGTCTCATCTCGCTCAATTGCTCAATCGAATCTGGATCACAAATTTTTAATTGGTGTCCTGTCTCGTCACATGAGACCAACCTATCTTACCCGTTAGCCCGTATACCTTACACATTCTTAAAACGTACATTATTAATTTTTATAAAATATAACTAATGTCTATTTCTTTTCTAACCAACTCATTCATATTAAAAAAAAAAAAATTACTACCAAAATTGCCATAAAAAATAAAAAAGGTTCAGTAGATAAAGTGCCTGTTTGGAAGTGCTTTTTTGAAGAAGCACTTCAAAGTGCTTCTAACATTTTAAAAGTTTTTTTTGACTTTTAAAAGCACTTTTTTGAGAAGCACCAAATAAGGGTCCGTTTGGAAGTGCTTATTTTAGAGTAAAAAAGCGCTTTTGGAATAAAATTTAAAATTTTAAAAAATTGTTAAAAATAATTTTGAAATCTAAAATTATTGTAAGTGCTTTTTTCAAGAAGCACATATTTGGTGCTTCTCAAAAAAGTGTTTTTCGAAGTAAAAAAACTCTTAAAATACTAAAAGCACTTTTAAGTGCTTCTCCAAAAAAGCACTTAAAAGTGCTTTTAGCATTTTAAAAGTTATTTTGACTTTGAAAAGCACTTTTTTGAGACTTAAAATATTTTTAGATTTCAAAATTATTTTTAATAATTTTTTAAAATTTTGAATTTTATTCTAAAAACGCTTTTTTAGTCTAAAATAAGCACTTCCAAACGGGCCCTAAGTTCTTAAAAAAAGCACTAATCTAAAATTATTTTTAATAATTTTTTTAAATATTGAATTTTAATCTAAAAGCGCTTTTTTACTCTAAAATAAGCACTTCCAAACAGGCCCAAATTATAACATTAGTAATTTTGACTTAAATATTTCAAGGCCTTTAATTTGTTAGTGGAAAGAAAAAGTCCAATCCTAATTAAGAATTTATTTATTTATTTTTATAAAGATGAGCCCGACTAATTGGCATGCCCATCCAGGCTCTCACCTTTTTGGTTAGCCAATAAAACGAGCCCAGGCCAAGTCATTTTAATAATTTGAACCGTCCCATCTCGGCCCGTCATAGGTGTACCCAGGGATCAAGTCGCCTCGTCAAATGGCAGAAATTGTGGACAACCCGGGCCATCTCGGCCCACGGGCTCAAATGGCCACCTCTAAATTTATTGGAGCAGAGCATGTATAAGAACGTAAAAGATTCCCCAACACATGGCATGTCGAAACATATTATTGCACTAAACATCTCACCAGTACACAAAGCTTTAACTTAGTAGAGCTACAATAAAAGTACAAGGCATAAATGCCAACAAAATCTATAGCAGAAGTACATATTTTTTAGACTCACTTTCCTTTGCCACTGAATTAAGAAAAAAAATAGATTGATCATGAACCAGCACATTACTAATGCCCCACAAGTAACATATAATAGTACTGAACAAAACTTAGCAAGTAGATGAATCTTGTATGACTCAATAAACACAAACCACCTTTTAATCCGCACCAGGTGGTTTTGATTGATAAGCTGATTCTAAACATTCTTTAGCTCTATGAACCTTTGATTGAAGATAAAAGCTTCCACTTTTCGCATTTCGTTGGAACAAGTTATCGTATCTCTGACAAAACAAAACGATAAATTATTAAAATTGAAACGAAAGTACGAAACAAAAGGTTTAAAGTGACAAAAAACACACCTGTAATACATCTTCCCATGGTGCTTCCTCAGTAATACCAAGTATTTGTCTTGCCTCAGATTCTGTCATATTTTTGCTTGCTCGTTTAATATTATTTACTGCTTCATGAGCAACACCATTTTTTGAAGCATCTGAACATCAAAAAGAGAAATTACAATTTTCTGTTTAGTTTTATGAATAACTTTTTAAATAAAAAAGTAGAAAGGACTTACTTGCAATTGCCTGACGATATGCTTGTAATACAGCTCTACCCATTATGGTGGAGCCCATAACAATTAAGTTTGCCAAAAGTCTTGATGCCTGTAACAAGTTATATCCATTTCCAAACAAGTTAGTATATATTAAGAATGAGTTGAAGTAAATAAATGTAATTATGCATATACTTACCATTGTTGATGATTATAGTTGCAATCTAACCAAACAATTGAGAATCAGGTACCCTGCAATATTACAAAAGCATTTTATCATTTCTCAATTACATAAATCAAAATCCAAATTTATTACAAATCAGCTTCTTAAGAAAGGTACTAGACAGGAGAAATTAAATTGCACGATTGGTCCCTGTTCCAACCCCCAATGTCTTAAAAAGTGGCAAATATTCCATGGTATACAATAATATTGCAGTTACACTCCCTAGGGATATAAAAGCTCTAATTTTTGGAATATCACGGATATAAACACAGGAATTTATTTGGCTTTTTAACCAAACACAAGGACCAACCATGAAATTTTACCCAAAAAAATTAACAATTTCAAATAAAGCAATGAATTTAGTGGAAAGGGACTAGATCTGCCTCTAAAAAGGGACTAATGGTGCAAAAATTTGGAATAACGTAAGGGAATATTAGTGCAATGATTTTAAACGACATATTTGGCTGTTTCATACATAACACAAGGACCAATGCTGCAATTAACTTCTTTGAATAATATTCAAAGACACACACAAAGGAATTTAGACACAAAGGGATCAAGTAGCAATTTGCATAGTAATCAAAATGTTATTCCAATTTCAACTTTTCAATATGACAATTAACATATAACATATTAGTGATTTAAATTAAACATTAATATGTAAGAATCGCCACTACAGAGACCCGAAAAGGAGTTTTGAATGAGTCAATTTAAAGAGTACTTATCCAAAATAACAAACCCCAATGTACAGAAAAGATTGAACAAACTCATGAAATAAAATAAAAAGAGTCATCTTTTATTGCAAAATTATAAAAATCAAAACTTTAACATATCAACAAATTCTAAAACACGATTGAATACATATGCAGTAATTCATAACACAAACCCTAATTAATCAAAAACTAAAATCGGAATAGTAAAATGAAAAATATCAATAAAATTGCTTACAATATTAGAGTTCGCAGGCGAGCGCGAGAGAGTGTGGGTGGGGGTGGGGGTGGGGATGGGGCTGTGATTAGGTGCAAGTGAAGGTGTGCGTTTAGTATGATGTTTCCTTAACTTGAAGAATAAGCCAATGACGATTCTTCACATTATACTTTTTCTATTTTAATCAGAATATATAGTAGAAGCTAATTGGGCTTTGGTTACTAGATGGACATATTGACTCAAACGAATAAAAGAGAGACGGAACTAGGCCCAAATCAACTCACAGATAAATTAAATAAAATTATATATTTGGCAAATTATTAAAATACCACCAAATTAAATAAATAAAATATAAGTGGCAACATAAACATTGATACTAGACGTCAATATCAGTAGGCTAGATGAGATTATTAGAAACGAGGCCGTTCTTTCAGGATTTGGTTGATATGTAATAAGTTTGTTTGGTTTTAATATAAGTGTGGGGGAAAGATACTAGACGTTCCGTGTTTATGAATGATATTATTAATAATATTATTGGTTATTTTGATAGCAGTTATAAAAGTATTGACTTTAGAGATAATATTGCAATTCTTGATATTATTAAATTTGTGGTTTTTTTTGTCAACAATTAAACTTGTGGTATTGAAAATATGAATAAAACTTTTTTTAAATCTCTAGGGATTGATTAAATTGAGAAAGCTATCAAAGAAATAGGAATCAACAAAGTTTTGGGTGAAGACTGATATCTTGATTTCTTCTATAAACACTATTGAAATATTATAAAATTAAGTGTTATAAAAGTAATAAATAATTTTTGGTATAATAAGGGGAGTCTAGAAGATCTAAACCAAGCCTTCATTTCTCTTATACCTAAAATTAAGAACCCTAACACCATGAAATACTTTAGACTTATTGGTGTTTAAATTTTAATTAAAAATAATTGCAAGAATGGTAAATAGGTTTCAACCCCTTATGAAGTGTGTTATAGATAAAAACCAATCAATGTTTGAGGGACAATATACAAGAAAATTCTATGATTGCTCATGAAGTATGTACCAACCTAAAAGGTAAAAAATACACTAAAAAATATAGTATGATTATTAAAGCTGACATTCAGAAAATTTATGAATTTGTAAAATGAGATTTCCTTGAAAGTCTTATAAAAAATGGGTTTTAATGATAATTAGCGTAGTAAAATTATGAGGTGTGTATCCTTTGTATCTTACTCAGTGTTGATTAACGGGCAACCTCATGAACTCAGTATATTTGAGAGAACTATTAGGCAAGGTGACCCCTTATCCCCAATCTTGTTTTGTATTGTAAAACAAACTTTATCTATTTTGATAAAAAAAAAAAAGTTAATTTAGGTTTAATGGAAGATATCAAAACCGCTAAAAATTGCCCCAGAATAACACACTTACTATTTGTTGATGATAGTGACTTTTTTGAAATGTAAGCTATGAAGAAATAATTTTTTTAATGAAATTATAAATAGATATGCATATTCTACTGGACTTACTCTTAATCTGAATAAGTGTGAGGTTAAATTTAGTGTTAGTACTACTATTCACTATTCAGTATATAATGGCATTTAGATTGATTATGAAAGTACCAACAATCTGGGTAACTATCTTGGACTACATATTGAATAGGGTAGGTCCAAGGTTAGGGACCTAAATGTGTTAGTTGAAAAACTATGAAAAGAATTAACAACTGAAAACTTGTTTCTTTCTAAAGCTGAAAAAGAAATACTTACTAAATCAATACTTCAAAGTATCACCAACTATTTTATGTCATCTTATCTTCTCCAAAAAAAGGTTTGTTATATTATTGTTGCCCTTATATCTACTTTTTTGGGAGAAGTAAGAGACAAAATAAAATAAAATGGGGGATATTAGCCTTCATTGACCAAAAAGAAAATTTAGTGGAGGACTGGGTTATAATATTATGAATATATCACTGTTACGCAAATGTGGTTGGAATCTTATTAACAACACTAAATCTCTTTTATATAAAATTCTAAAAGGTAAATATTTCTTCTCATGCTCTTTCTTTGAGGCTAAAGTGGGAAACTCGCCCTCATTTGGTTGGAGAAGTCTCCTTTCTGGGAGAGATGACATGAGTAAACATATTAAGGGGAAATTGTGTAATGGGTTAACTATAAAGCTTCACAATGATGTGTGGGTTACAAATACTAATGAGGTCGGAAGACCTATGAGTCGGAATCCTATTAAGGTCAATGACCTCATAATAAATGGAGAAAGAAGATATAATATTAGTATAGTTGAGGACAATTTCTCAAGTGATGTATTTGAGAAAATCCTTAACACCTTCATCCCTATGGTCTCTACTTATGATAGGACTATCTGGATCCGTAATAAAGAGGGGATTTATTTAGTCAAATTAGCATATAATAAATTAGAGAAAAAGTTAATTAAAAAAGTAGCCTCGTCCAATTTTATTGCCACAGAGGTGTGGAAAATGATCTAGCTCATGAAATCACCCTCAAAAGTTAGAAATGTTATGTGGAATGCTGTTAAAAACTTAATTGCCTTTCAATGAGTATCTAGCTTTAAGGGAAATGATTAATATAAGCAATGTAATAATTGTAAGAATGAAGTTGAAAATACTGAACACTTTTTATTCAACTACTCATGTGCAAGAGCTCTGTGATTTAAACCCCTTTAAATGTCTTGACTTGCAACCAGATTTCTGCCAAGGTAGATATTTGGATGGAAAATGCTAATAAAGTGATCACAAAAACTTTTGGAAAAGATAGTATGATGTGGGAGCTATGGTATATGATTGTCTGGAAAATCTAGAAAGATAGGAATTCATATGCCTTTAGAGGTACTACCACGTCCCCTCATAAAACTCTTGAAAAAACTATGAACATATGGGAAAAACAAACTATCCTAGGGATGACAATACTAGTCTGAAGGATATAAACGATGAAACCATTGTGGGAAATTAAATACAAGACATGGTATGCATGAAAGAGTTTAAGAAAGGTAAAAAACACTCAAGTTCTGGGAGTGGGATACATGATTTAAGAAAATATAACAATCCTTGCACAAAACTCAACCGGAGAATCAAGTAACAAACCAAATGATATTAATAAGTACCCATCCTTCTAGTTAATTTTCTCAAAATCAATTGTGATGCCTCTTTTATGAATAATAAAACATCAATCTGATGTGTTACTATGGATGAAATGGGTAAAGTATTAGATTACAAAGATTGGGTAGCTGCAGTTGATAGACTTATTGAAACTGAAACACTTGGAGTCTTGAAGGCGTTTCTTATTACGAGAGATCACAAGGACAAATGATTCATTATAGGGAATTATTGCAAGACATTAGTAGACCCATTAGCGAATAATTTGAACATTTGTAAGCCAGATATATGTAATATTGCTAGTAGTATCTACTTTAATTTTGAAATTTGTAATCATATCTTCTCATTTTTTAAAAGGGATAGTTTTTCTGTAGTGGATTGGGTAGCCAAGAAAATGCTAAGTGGAAACTCACTTTGGGAATGGTTTCAAAAATTAAGGCCATCCCTTCCGGGATTGGTTAGTTTCTGTAATCATTTTTTGAATATTGATGAAAGTATTTAGAACAAAAAAATCTACGTCACTAAGTATACTCATAGTTCGACAACTATATGTCACTACCTGGTAATGGCCAGGGTGGGATAAAATTACGATATATATAAAGTAACAAACACCTTATGCCACTATGATAAACTCTCCAAAAGTGAACAGATCGTTTGCAAGTAATGTGTAAGTAAAACAGATATTGATCTCAGGGACTACGAAAGTAAGCTATAAATATTGCAATTACTAAGTGCAATTAAAGAAGTCAATAGGTAAGACGCTAGAGACACTAAAATATTCATGTGGTTTCATGACTCTAAATTATTAACTAATTAACCTAAGGAAAGTAAAGATAGTAAAATAATACGAAGAGATGTATGAGAGTTTGGCTAGAGATTAGAAAGTAATTCCCACTAGCCTTGTTCTATGGTTGTTATTCAAGGGAGAATTGTGTGATACATTTGCAATAGCCAAGATTCTAAATTCCTCCTAATTCCCGTCAGGGTAGATTTAGGAAGCAACCTCAACACTACCCATAGTTCTTCCTTTGTGATCTTCTATCATTGAAAAGCTAAGTATATGTTTCCTAACTACCCAATCATCGTCAGCGAAATGACCAGCTATACACATATAAGTAAGATTTTGAATTGAAGTCCATGTGTCGGTGGTCAAATTAATTCTTTACCTTTTAAAATAGATTTATAATAGGATTTTTTTCACTATGTATCTTCATCACATCCCTATCCACGGTCCATCTAGAGGGAACTTTAAATAGGGGTTATAAAGCATAACAAAAGTTTTTAAACCATCTACAATCCTAAAAACATGCTCATCAACGACTACTAATCCAGTTAAGGCTTTCCTACCAACCTCTTTTGAAAATACATAAGTGGCTAAACCACCACCCTCCCCATTTGAATCAGAGGGTTTAAACCTAGCTGAGACTGACCAAAAACCGGGGTATTATAAGGAAAATATGGACATCTTTTAAGTTATATGTGATTTTTCATGTTTGTAGTGCCACAATTGGTTGTAGAAGAGGCATATTCAATACCACAATAGTTACATTTTTCATATCTCTTTTTATCTTTATATATTAATTTTAAAATGCTTCCAACAATTAGATTTAACTGATTTGTGTTTCTTTTGGGACGGGACAGTAGGGGTAGTGGTAACATTTTGGGGCTAAGAAGTAGGAAGAGGCAGGGGCGGACCCACCTTAGGCCCAGGGGGGGCTCAAGCCCCCCCTGAACTCGTAAATTTTAAAATACGTCAACGTAATTTTGACTCGAAAAATAATTAACTCTTACTGAAAATTTATCTGACACGTGCATGCAATAAAAGGCATACAAGTTATTGTAGCTTAGTGGTTTATTATCTTTACATATTAAAATTTACCTTAGAGGTTACATGTTCGAATCTTAGCTTGGATTGATTATTTTAGAGCTAAAAGCGATTTTCAATTAAAATTTTAATGTTTATAACAAAGATTAAAAATTATTTTGACATCCAAAATCATTTTAAGTGATTTTTTTTTATAATCACCTAGCTAATTCCTAAAAGTGATTGTAAAAGTATAGAGTATTATTACGAAGCTAAAATCAATTCAAGAGATTATTTTAAAATGCAATCCCAAATGGGCTCTAAGTTTAATTCAAAATAAGAATAAGACTTCAACTTTTTTCTTATACTTTAACATTAAAAATAAAACTTTGTTCTTTAATATACTAGATTTAAGTTATAAATTTGTCAATTTTTATAAGATCGATTTATTAAATATGCAATTCATTTATACCGGTATCTGCTTTGAGTTTGGTGATAGCATTATTTAGTGTTGGTCTACATTGTATATGGTTAACTAAGACATGTAAGCTCATCAATAAAGAGACGAGCAATGTAATGGTGTTGAATTTTTATATTTGTATTTTGACATTATTAATTCTATGTTTATTTATCCTTTTTTTACCTTAAAAAATATGAAAAGCGTTAACCCCTAAATTTTCATATATTTCAAGCCCCCCCCCCCCCCCCCCCCCCCCCCTCAATTTAACTTCTGGATCCGCCCCTGGGAGGAGGTGGAGTTTCTTGTGTGGCATTATCAACATTAATAACCATTTGTTTTTCCATACTTTATAACTGCAAAAAACAACTAAACAAGTTTCGTGTTAGAATTTATCCATATTAAGTTATTTTCAAAACTAATAGGGACTAAAATGCAAAATATTAAAATAAACGATGAGTTCTACGTTGTAGTATATAAAATGCAAATTATTTTTGAAAAAACTTATGTTTATAACAAATAAAAGTTAAAAAATTTGACTTTTAATCTAGACTTCGAGACAGGTTTTAGTAGCATTTTTCAGACTTCAATATTTTTTCCTTAATAAAATTATTGTACCCTTTTTAAACTATTTCATCGTAACAATTATAGTCCACATTATAGTGTACTCAAATTACTCAAAGAAGACTAAAACAACAACAAAAGTTTTTTTTTAAAGAAAAACAACAATGCTAATAATTTAAATCAATCTACAAAAATCATTAAACTCCTTTATTAAGCAGACAAAACAAAAAATCATCCCTTCACTACCCAAATCAAAAAACCACTCCCGAAGCAGACAAAACCCAAAGGCTAATATATTCCACCTAAAGGCAAAATTATAAGGTATTAAATTTTTAGAACAAAAAAAGGTATTAAAAATATTTTGCTCCATTGTCTTTACTACCACAAAGACCACAAACAATCTTAAACTTTTAATATAATTTGAACATTTTTCGCATAGCAGTGACATATATAAAAACATTTGATTATTAAACTATTTCTTCAACATTTTCATAATTAGATAGGACAGACAAAATACAAAATAAGTTGCTTAACTAATATAGTGTTAGCCTCACCTTGTTTTATTCCCGTTTTAATATTCGACAAATCATCTTTTAAACTAAAATTCTTTTTGGTATCTCTTTAAATGTTTTCCAAAACCCCTCATTAGATTAGTTGTGTTTTTATCCTTGAACTTTAGCTTAGATTCAAAATGAACAGCTCCGCGGTACACCGGACAAGTCTTGCGGTACACCGCAGAGTCACGGACCAGAGGAGCGGTGCACAGGATCGCCCGTCAGTAAGCTAGTAAAATTGCACGGTACACCGGATCAAAGGCGCGGTACACCGGACCGATGCACGGACCAGGGACGCGGTACATCGAGTAGTCCATCAGTAAGCTTGAAATCTGGACGAACGTTTTCGCGGTGCACCGGACCATATCCGCGGTACACCGCACGAGAGGGTTTTCTGCACTATTACAAGAGGACAAAGCTTATATCCGTTGGAGATAAAATAGATCCGTTAGAGAGAAGCCTTATGACCGTTGGACCATATTTTCAGCTATAAAATGGAGTTCATTCAAGACACAACTCAAGCCTTCCAACTACCAATCTTAAGAGCAATTAATATTATCATTCAAGGAGGTTTCAAAGGAGCATTCAAGTCATATTCATTGTGAAGCTACTTAGTTCATATCCACTCATTTAGGAGTTTAGTTACAAAGCTTTTATAAGCACCCCTAAACACTTTTCCCTTTCCTCTTAGTTCTTGTAATAGATTAAGAGAGTAGTGTGAGCATAGGTTTTATGCTTGGTTCCTTGTGTTGGTGATAACACAAGTGTATTTTCCTTCAAAGGTTTTTGAAGAGGTTGTAAGGGTTTGTAATCTCACCCGGTTAAGAGTTACGAAGATTAGTTGAGAATCTTGCAAATCCTAAGGAGGCTTCCTTAGGTAGTGGATGTAGGGAAACCGAACCACTATACATCGTTGTGTATCGTATTCTATCTCTACACTCTTTACATTTCCGCACTCTATATGCTTGATAAAATGCCTACATGAATAGTTTGATAATATTGTCTTTTAGGATTATCTAGTTCATTACTATTTAGTTTACTAAAACAATAGGATTCAAATTAGCTTTTAATTTTATTTACTTGAAATAAAATTAGCCGATTAATTTCTATTGTCCTATTCAACCCCCCTTCTAGGACGCATATAGACTATCATATAGTAGCACAATAATTTTTTTTAAAAACTTACCAAACAACAAACGTGATTATTTTCAAGAGAATCTGCAAAAAAAAAAAAAAAAATCCAAACCCAAAATTAAATTTACTGTAAAAATTCAACTAAAAAAATAAAATTAGAGAAAAAAGAGTAAAGAATACCTTGTAGAAAAGGATGTGTATCCTCAAACCTGTAAGATCCCCAATATATAGTAACATTATCGTACAAAAAGCAAAGAAATCCAATTAGATTTTCATCAAAAAAAGCCCAAATACAGTAAGAAATCAACGTGTTGGCATAGATTGACACATGCATTTAATGCTTGGCATCATAGCTACCTACCGAACCCGAACAAATTAATGCTTACCACGATTGAGGACCAAATCAACAAAAAAAAGATAAATTTTGTCAAAGAAACAAGAGAAGAGATTGACTGATATCAATAGAGATTGATTCGTAGCATAATCGGCCGTAAGATAGAGAGAGATGAAAGGACGGCTTTAGAAATTTTGAGAAGGCAAATGAATGGCCTTTCGAATTTTACAACATGGTATTATTTTTTTAGTGAAGGTCGGTTTTTGGTCTGGAATTACCTAAACCAAAAGGTAAACCAAAAGGTAAACCATAAGGTATTATGGGCCACGTAATATTACCCATTTTATTGGGTCAGTTTATATTTTATTAAGCCCAATTCCGGTTTGGAATTACCAAGCCCAAGGTAAAATGTTGTTAACGTTATTAAGCCGATAATAAGAAGGGTAAACCATAAGGTATTATGGGCCAGGTAGTATTACCTATTTTATTGGACCGGTTTATACTTTTCAAAGCCAAAATTTGGTTTGGGTAATTTTTTGCTCAGCCCTACTATCGAATGAGTATCTTCTCTTATAGAGAAGATTCCCTTTTTAGGCCATTACCTATGGACAAAATACATTTTTAGGCCAAACGTTTCAAAATGCTCATTTTAGGCCAAAGATATTAAAAATGCCCATTTTTAAGCCATGAGACTAACTCCATAAAAAAGTAACGAAATTATTTTGATGCCTAATTAACATTTTTAGGCCAAACGTTTCAAAATCCTTTATTTTTTAGATGAATTTAGTCTCATAGTCTAAAAACGAGTGTTTTTAATATGTTTGACCTAAAAAACGGACACTTAAAAATGTTATTAGGCTATAGGCAGTGTTCTAAAACAAGACCGCCTAGCCAACTAGGCGTTCCAAAGTGCGATCTGCCTAGAATTTCTCTCGAAGATGGCTCGAAGGTTCGTCTACGCATAATCTAATTAATAAACTACCCAATCAGATTAATGAGTTGCCTAACCTGAACTTTACCTAGAAGGCTAGCCCATAAATAACTAATTCAATCTAATCTAAACCAACACATAAGAAAAATATAAAGAAAAACTACTTAGGTTAGAGTTTGAACGCGCGAGAAAATTAAGAAGGTAGGATTTTTCAAATTTCAAGTCTAGATTTCTCGAATTGGACATTTTTAGGTTAATAATAATAAATTATTATGATTTTATAATAAAATATATGATATTTATGTCAAATTGATTTATTTTAAGTGTATTAGGATGTAAATGTTATTCAAAACATTATATTACTCATATATATTTAATAATAAAATAATATATAAACCGCCTAAATAAAGACTACCTAAATTCCGATTAATAGTCCGCCTAACCATCTAGGCGCTCGAAGGCGGTCGACCACTCTAGTATCGCCTAGCGCCTTTTAAAACCATGGCTATAGGTAATGGCTTAAAAATGAGATTTGCTCTCAGTTATATTGCCGGTTTTATCTATATTATTTATGCTTTGGACAAAATAAAAGAATATATAAAAGTTTTATTAAGATGGGTAAATTAGACATTTCATAGTCCATTCGCTAGGGTTCCAATACCCAGTTACTACATAAACAAATCTAACACCACCGCACTTCCATTTAGCTAGCCGCTCTCATCGCAAAACCCTCCAAACTTCTCCCAATCTCTGTTCGGTAAATCCACTTCCTCTCTCAAAATTACATTCATATAAGTTTCAGTTTGCTGATCTATATTTGTTTAATTTTTATAGAAAAAACACTGTTGGTGAAATGGCATCTGTACCAGGTCAGCTTATATGGGAAATAGTGAAGAAGAACAACTCATTTTTGGTAAAGGAGTTCGGTAATGGTTCAGCTAGCACTGTCTTCACCAAAGAGCCCAATAACCTCTACAATCTTCACTCTTACAAGCACTCTGGTTAGTAATTTATGTTTTCTCTAATTTTGTGTTTGTGTTTTGATTTTTGGGTTATTTGGATTATTTGACATCTGGGGATTGTTTCGTTTTCAATGTAATATTTAATTGATTTGTTTTTTATGTTAGAAGTAATTAACAACGTAAGAATTATTTTAATTTGCTAACATCCTTAGCTGTGTCATTGGACCCTTAATTATGTGAAATAGCCAAATATACCACTGATTCAAGATAAATCAGATATAACTCTGTGTTGTTGGAACATTTTAGATGAGCTAGGTATATTTGGGGACTAATGATCCAAATTACACTTAGTATATATGAATCCTGATTCTGGAATCAATAATTTTATATTAAATTGGAATAATTAAAATGTATAGGGTTAGCAAACAAGAAAACAGTGACAATCCAAGCTGCTGGTAAAGATGGTGTTTTGCTTGCTACAACAAAGACAAAGAAACAGAGCAAGCCAGCTTCTTTACTCAACAAGTCTGTCATGAAGAAAGATTTCAATCGTATGTCCAAGGCTGTAACAAACCAGGTAATTCATTTGTTTCCTAGTTTTTATGTTTTGTAATATTAATCAGATGAAAGATTGAAGCTCTTACACATATTGTAACCTGTTAATATGCAGGTAGCAAACAACTATTACAGGCCAGATTTGAAGAAGGCAGCTCTTGCAAGGTTAAGTGCTGTGACTAAGAGCCTTAGGGTTGCTAAATCTGGTGTTAAGAAGAGGAACAGGCAGACCAGGAACTAGTGAAACCTCTTATTATTCTTCAGTCTTTGATCAGAATTTTGATTTTGTTGTCTCACTTTTACCTTTTTAACTTTCTTCTTCTTTGGTGTAAGCGATAGCTATAATATTTAGTTTTTTTGATGAAGGACATGCTTCTCTTTATCTTGTGTTAAGTTATTTGAGCAAGGTGTTGTTATAATGTAGATTCATCTCGATTGAGATCTTGGGATTTTGACTTTTTTATATCATAAAAAATAATCATACACAAAGATTGTGTCTAAGGTTCAGGACATGAGTGGATTTAAGAGCTATACTTGGTAAGGTCTAGAAAAACATATTACTACTTGAGAGGTTTAAAATTATATTAAGTTGGAGCTAAAACACTTTTAGTCCTTGTTTTAATACATAAAATCTGGCATTTGAACAAAAAAAGTACATACAATCTGGCAAATCTGAACAGTATTTAGTAATTGTAATGTTTTCTTAGCATAACAAATTCATATTGTGCAAAAAGTAAAATAGTATTCAACAATTTTTTTTGTTGAAGCCATCTTGTGCAAAGATTGTTATGATAGTGTTATTGGTGCTTTATCTTCACTCAACACATGGCTAGATCTTGTGCAAAGATCAACAAATGTTCCTTATGGTCTTTATATATCAAAATCGAGGTTTTGACTTGATCAATACTGAGATAATACATTTCAATGAAAAATGGACTTTCAGTCTTATTGCATTGAACAGCATGAAACTTTGGTATTTCAATAATGAGCACAACAAGCTTGACTGGACTCTGGAGGGATCAAATGGGATCAAGAGAGTTGCGAAGGCATAAAAGACTTTAATTTAAGTCAGACTTGTATTCTTTTTTTGTTCTAATATCAATCATATATTAAAAATTACGAAGTACAAGAATTGACCAACATCTAATACTTGGTATATAATAGTTGTATATTTTAGATCAATATTAAAAATGTAAATTTTAATAAAGATAATTATAGAATAAGTTAGAAAAAAGTGTTTGAATGTATACATTCTGTGTGAAACAGAGGGAGTAATTGGATTGGAAACATATTTGGCTTGAAATATAAAAATAATTTCAAAGCTTAATACCTTTGGGGTAATAGGATTTATCAGAACTCATAATCCGAGCAAAGGTATAAATTTGTATATGAAGGAAAAGACTTCGGTTTCACCAATGTGGGAGATTGACTTTCATGTACCGTACTAAATAAACAAGCTGCTTTAAGTCTTAAATCTGGTGATATTATTTCTGCAAGGGAGTTGTTTAATCAGATGGTGGAAAGAAATGATTTCTCATGGAACACAATGATCAGTGGTTATGTTCATAACTCGGATATGGTAGAAGCTTCAAAACTTTTCTCTAAAATGCCGAATCCCGATACATTGTCATGGAATTCGATGATCTCGGGTTATTCGATGTTATCTCGTGGAACGCAATGATTGGTGGATGTGCATCCACGGCTTTGTGTTAGAGGCTGTACAACTCTTCCAATCGATGAAAAAGCTTAAAGTGAAACCAACTTACATTACATTTATCTCGGTTTTAAATGCGTGTGCTCATGCAGGACTAGTGGAAAAAGCTCAATCCTATTTTAAATCCATGGTTAGTGATTTTGGTATCGAACCAAGAATCGAACATTTTGCGTCACTTGTGGATGTGATGGGTCGTTGTGGACAAGTTGAGGAAGCGATGGATGTTATAAAGAGCATGCAAGTTGAACCAGACAAGGCTGTTTGGGGAGCATTATTGAATGCTTGTAGAGTGCATAATAATGTTGAATTAGCCAGAGTAGCAGGTGAAGCTTTAATGAAGGTGGACCCACAAAGCTCGGGTCCTTACGTGTTGCTATATAACATGTATGTTGATGTGGGACAATGGGATGATGCAAGTAAGATTAGGAAGATGATGGATATTAATAATATTGTTAAGGAGGCAGGTTATAGCAGAGTCGATTCCAACTCTTTAGAAAGCTTGTGTATTAAGCGCAAGTTGAGTTTACAAAAGTAGCTACTTAATTCATTCTAAAATAGTATAAATATTCTTAAACAAAACTTTTATGAGGTGTTTCTATTAATTTGAGCATCGGAATGTCATCTGAAAATCGCGCTAGCTGGTGTTTGCTTTACAAGAAGAGTAGAAAGAAACTAGAAAATTTTCCAATTATTTTGGTCGAAACATCTCTCAAGTGTGTTTTTTGATATAATTTTACTATATCTTCTTTTGTCCAAGGAAAAATTAAATATGGACGAAGAAGATAGGGTCATGGGTGATCCATATTTTACCAGCTTTGTAGGTCAATTTTAAGAATTCTGATTAATGATACATACAATCCAAAGTTAAATTATTTGAATGTCACCAATGGCTTCTGGTAGTAAAAAAAAAAAAAAAAAATCCGAGCAAAAATTATAGTATTGACAGGGACCTAAAGAATAATATTTAAATCTCTTATAAACAATTTCTTTCAATAATATATATACACGGATTGAAATCATTATACAACAAAACAAAGCAAAGCTAAGGATTATAATAAAAGGTAGAGATATACCCATATACGGGGTGTGTATATATGTTAAAGGCATGATTATCACCATCATAGACAACACAAAACCAAAGTGACACTAAGAACTCTACTCATCACAATTCTGAAGCTTCAGAGGTGAATCCAACACTCATGTTTAGGTTCAAGGAACAAAAGTAACTCATTTACGAAATTCTATATCTACACACCTTATTGGATTGCACACAATCTGGAATATAAACTGGAAGACACCTCTGTATCATCCTCATCATCATCGTCATCTAAAGTTGCAAACTTCACTAATTTAGTACTTGAACTCAGAGTCGGCACCTTTCTTATAGACTTACATCCACAAATATTAAGCCATTCAAGATTTGTTAATCGATTAACACCATCAATTCTAGAAAGGTTTTTGCAACCAGACACATCCAACTGGTTTAATAATTGCAATCCTTCAATACCTTGAATCTCAACAAGCTTTACACACCCAGGTGTCTCTAACTTAGTTAGCTTCTTCAGTTTCGAAAGATTAGGCAATCTTTCGAGTGGTTTAGATGAAACATACAAGTGCCCTAAATATAGTAACTCTCCTACCCCATCAAGACTAACTAAAATTTTACAATCTAAGATCAAAATCGAAAGATTTCTCAGATTCGATATATTTTCAATTGTTGTTAATGATTCACATGATGATATCCTTATCTGTTGAAGTGATGATGGAAGTCTAGGTAGACTTTGAAGCTCTCCACATTTCTGAAGTTGAAGATATTCGAGTTGAGAAAGTGTCCAAGTGTTCTCTGGCAATGTTTTGATGGAGCTTTTAAAAACAACAAGAGACTTTAATTTGGAAAGCTTCTCAAAACTAGCGAGAATTTCCACCATTCTTGAGCAACTTTGGAGTGACAACAGTTCTAAGTTTGCAAGATTATCAAGATTTGGAACTCTCTCTTGAGATTGACAAGTGATCTTAAGTTCCCGTAAACTCAAAGGGAGTTTTGGTAGTGACTGAAGCTGATTACTATCAACTGTGTTAAGGATTTCAAGGCAAGGAAGCTTGGAGATGCCTTGTGGTAGACTAACAATATTGGTAAAAGTGAAATGCAAAATCTTCAACATTGTTAGTCTTGAGAAATCTATAGAGATATCATTTTCCAAGTTTTTACAGTTATAGATTTGCAATTCTTCAAGATTTTTCAACATTCCAAGTGAAGCAGGTAATCTCCTTATGCTAGTGGAACGGATTGTTAAAACTCTGAGCGTTTCAATATCTCCGATTGAGTCAGGCAATTCCGTGATTTTCATTGATCCTATATGCAACTCAGATAATGATTTTAACCTTCCAATGGATTCTGGGAGGTGCGTTAGTGACATACACTGTGCTAATGATAACATTTGTAGATTCTCTAATGATTTTATAGAGTCGGGGAGTTGAGTTATACCCGACGAATCTAATGTGATTTCCGTTAAAGATGTAATATTTCCGATAGAATCCGGGATCCAAGTCAACGATGAGCAATCTTTTGCCGTTAGGATTTTAAGCTTCTTCATATTTAAGCCAAGAGGAATCATTGTTAGCCTGGTACTGTCGATGAGAAGCTCTTCTAAATCTTCCATTGATCCTAAATCTGAAGGGATTGTCCTAAGAGTCTTGCAGCTTCTCAAATCCAAGATCACTAAACTCTTGAGTTTCTTAATCGATGAATTAATCTCCGTTAGTTTATCACATCCTTGAAGTATCAATTGCTCGAGATTTACAAGCCCAGATAAGTCGGGAAGTTTGACCAAGTCGAGGCAATTAGAGAGATTAAGGACTTTCAACTTCTTGGACATCTGAATTTGAGTCCAACCCTTCCAATCTTTGGTGACTTGGCTCCATGATAAATTTAGAATGAGTAGATTCTTTACTAGAAAATTAGCTGATATGTCGCACGAGGGGTCTCTATGACCCAAACTGAAAGAGAAGGTACTGTAATTGATAACTTGCCAATGCAACCATCTCAACTTTGATAAATTAAAATCTCCACGGAAATTTGCACCTTTCACATGAAGAAACCTTAGATTTGTTAAATTTTTGAATATAGCATCAGTAAACAAGGGCATGTTCGAATCAGGTAATTCAATAGTAAGCGCTTCCACATTATTTGTTCCCTGCAAAAATGTAGTAAGAGATAGATGTGATAAGGGTGACAGCTGGATAAGTTGTTAGAAATCATAACTAGTAAACAACTATACAACTATACTTGACACCTAAGCTAGTCAGTTAGTATACTTACAGATAAATATACATGTATGCAATAACTATGTAAGTGTAAATGAAAATAATAGAGATCGATAGTTGGCCTAGTGGTTAGGTTACTCCGCAGAGACCAAGAGGTCCTGAGATCGAATCTCATTGGAGTAAAAAAGACTCCGAGTCCAAAGTGGCTCTCTCATGTATTCAAAAAGAAAAAAAAAATGAAAATAATAGAACATTATTAATGAAAACCCAATTCTAATATTTTATTCTCTTTACTCTACTTGTGTCAAGTGGGATTAGAGCTTACTGTTTCTCTGTCTAGTACATCCAAGGCTTCTTCGGAATCCCACAATCTGCTTCTTTCTCCAGGCTCTTTGTAACTCTGCTCGCGAACGATTGCTCGGCCAAGGTCTCTTAATTGATCATGCATCCTAAATATCTTCCCGTTTTCAACTTTTAGCAATGACTTGTTACACAGGGTCTGAATTCCATTGTCCGGAAAGAAATTACAATCTCTCCACATGTAAAACGGAAGTGTTTTCTCCATCCCGTTGAAAAAACAAGCAATATCAAGAAATATCTGTCTTTGCTCGTAATCGAGAGCATCATAACTTATCTTTAACTTCTCCTGAACTTGATCATTAGATGTGTATTTCAATTTCTCAACCGTATCACTCCACATCTCCTTACTTGTATCGAACAACATTGATCCAACAACCTCAAGTGTTAATGGAAGTCCTCCGCTACTATCTACTATTTCTCTACACAAAGTTAGAAATTCTTCAGGAGGATAGATAGCATGGAAGGCATGACTTGCCAAGAGTCTAAGAGATTTTTGATCATCCAAACCTTTACATTCGCATTCTACAACCATTTCTTGGAAAGAAGTAAAAACATCTTTATTTCTAGTAGTAACAATGATTCTACTTCCAAGACCAAACGAGTCAGGTTTAATTGCTAATGCTTCCAGCTGATTCTTGTGATCAACATCATCAAGGAGAATGAGAACCTTCTTATTGCTAAATCTACCTTTTATCATGTTGAGTCCTTGATCCACATTTAATATTTCTGCACATTGTGTTTTGAGAATGCTGGAGACTAATTGCTTCTGCAAGGACTCGACACCCTTGTGATGCAACGAAGTCTCACGCACATCTGAAATGAAGCAACAACTTTCAAATTTATCTGAGAGATGATTATATAAAACCTTAGCCCATGTAGTCTTGCCAATACCACCCATTCCAAAGATTCCAAATATCTTTACATCCCCAGAATTTGGATTCAATAAGTTTAGCATATCCTCAACATGATCACCTATGCCAACCAAGTAATCAGGAACTCTCAAACGATCCTTTTTCAAAATTTGCTCAACCTTTCTTACAACCTCCTTAACAATGGTCCCTTCACCCCTGTGAAAAGAAGAAAAAAATCTTAAAGACTGAAATCTAAATGGTTTTAGTTGGAACTATATTTATCAGAAAAAAGATTCACCATTCATATATTCTAACTTACCGATTCTTATCAACCATCCAACCCTTGAGTCCTCCAACCTTTCGTAGAGCATTCCTCCATTCTTGGATTATATTCTCAGCAAATCTGCTCTCATGATCGAGAAAAGCCTCTTCGAACCAGCCTTCTTGGTGTCTAATTCAAGATGATAAAACACGGGTAAGATCAATTGTTTTTCACCGCATTTAACCATTTCAGCAACCTCATTGAGGCACCACTTACTTGAGGCATAATTTTTAGAGAAAATTGGAATGGAGATTTTGGTCTGCTGAATACTTTTAACAAGGCCCGCCCCGATTTCTTCTTCTTTTCTAAGCTCCTCTTCATCTCTGTAAGTACGAACTCCTGCACCAGTTAGAGCCTCGTATAGAAAATCAGTGAAGCCGTTGCGTGTATCAGGACCTCTAAAGCTCAAAAACACTTCGTACTCCCATGGTCTTGGAACCAACTCTGGCACATCACAATCTCGTTCATCGAATTCTGATAATGCATCCTCGAATAATTCGCAGTTAAAGTTAGCCAATCCAAGCGATGATTGTTCGATCATCTTTTTATTAAAGTGTGACCTTACAAAAAGACACGGACATAAACTAGCGGATCGAAGTAGTTCTCATCTTTGTTTAGCGATTGAAATTCATATTTCTTTCGATAAACAGTAAAATTGTCTGAGACACTACTAGTACTAGAGGATATCTACTATGGAAAGAGAAAATAATAATAATAGAGGAGACTTTAAAGCTGTATTGTAATATAATATATTGATGGTCCGTAATTTAAAATGTTTTTCACCTAAAATAATAGTTAGACCAAGAATGGAAGCAATGTAAGAAGAGAGATAAGCATATTTTAATAAGTAGGAATGTATGGGTCATGAGTACAGCCCGTCCATTCTTCGTGGGTATGTACCTTCATACCTATAGACTAAATAGGGATATAATGGTAAAAGATCTTGTATTAGATAGTAACTAAAGGCCTTAAAAAGAAGGGTTTTTTAGTTTATTTGGGTGCTCTGGCACCCTCAGTTGTCCCAAAAAAAGAAAAATGTCACAACAAAATAATTTAGAAATTCTAGTTGAAATTTGGTTTATATATGGTTTTTTAACTCAAACGTTCCAATATCCCAATGAAATTGATTCCTTATGTCCATCCCATTTTTCTATACACACTAACTAAATCCAAATCCATGGAAAGATTTCGATTTAGAAATACACACTTTATGAATCTCACTGATAAACAAGTATGGAATCTCATGTTAAACAAAGAATCATTAGTCCATAAGCTATTGAAAGGAAAATAATTTCCCCATTGTACCTTTTTTAGGCAAAAGGGACATTCCTCATCTTGGGGTTTTAAAAGTCTTATATAAGAGAGAAATATGATTTTGCCTAACATAACTTGAAAATTTGAAAATGGAAAAAATATTAATTTACAAAAAAAAAACTAATTATATACTTAGAAATAACTCATTACAAATTACTTGCCAGTTACTAAATGGAAACAAACAATGGAATATAAATTTGATCAAAGCTAATTATAATATTAAAGTAGCTGATAAAATATCTAGTATTATTGTACCTTTGTTAAGATATTTTGATATTTACATTCGCGAATTGTCTATCGAGGTGATTTACACAGTTAAGGTGGTGTATTTTAACTTGGAAAAAAAGGCAGAGGATACTCCCATCCATCCTGGAGTAACAATACTAAACTGTGGAAGCTTATTTGGGTCTCAAATGCATCCCAATAAATTAAAATTGTATTTAGAAAATTGTAAATAATTTTCTTCTTAATAAGGAAAATATATTTAAGAGAAAATGCACAAAAAGTCATATGTGTAAGCTATGTAATAATGAAATAGAAACAACAAAGTATCTTATTATTTTCATATCTCTTGTTTAAAGCAGTATAGTTTGCTTCTCCTTTGACTTTAACAACTGCTAACTTGACCACATGTAAAATGGATAAATGGATTTTAAGCAGAGCCAGTCCTGAGGGGAGCCAAGGAGGCCATCGCCTTGAGCCCCTCCTCAATTCTTATCATTTTTAGGGTCCCAAATGTTTTTTCCCCAAATGTTTTTTTTCATATATAGTATAATTTATTTTTATTTAAAAAGGCCTAATTTTAACCCAACTCAAAACAAAAATGCTAAAAAAAATTATTTATAATACACTTAAATTTTTTTAGAGGCCCATATTTTAAATTTTGCTTCGGGCCCCCAAAATATCAGGACCGGCCCTGCTTTTAAGCATATTTGATAATTTGAACAAAATGTACAAAAAAGAAAAGTTTATTATTGAGTTGATTTACTATTATATTAGTGTATATGAAAATGTTGGAATGAGTTTTTATTTGAGAAGAAACCCTTTGCATGCCCCTTAAAATGTATAGAAAGAATTTGTACTGCTTGGATGGAATATTTCAAAATAATCGACCCTAATGGTGAAGTGTCACTATTGAACGGTGATATTAATGATAACATATTTGATGGAACCATTGATATGAACACAAGAAAAACATTGATATACCAAATGAGTATCAAACTGAACAAAACCCACATGTAAATAGTCATATGGGGGTATTAGTCAATTAAATATGTGGAAAACAAGTGAAAAGTGGAAACCCTCACCTAAAAGTATTATTAAAATTAATCGTGATACCGCCTTCTCTTTTAAAGGAGCAGATATCGCTTGTATTGCAAGAGATTCTAACATAAATATTAATTGTTAAAGGTAGGGCAAAACTATGCCAAGCGGAAAGTGTTCTGAAAGCGGAAGTCTTAGGTATATTACAAGATTGCAAGATGGTTGGAGATTTTGACACAAACAAAGTGATTATCGAGAACGATTCTGAGATTTTGAAAAAAAATTGGCAGCAACATCTATTTTTGGCGGAATAGTTTAGACCTATTTTCTCTTTTGTAAGGAGAAGTTGTAATTCGGCAGCTGACCGAATTACTAAACAACTGTTACGTGTCAAGTTGTTTGATAATTGGTACTTTAGTTTACCAAACTTGTTAGTGGATTTTATTGGACTAGATAGCTTCTCGGTAGAGGTTGGATGTTTTGTATACTCTAACTATTATTCATATTATTAATCTTTTCCCAAAAAAAGAAAGAAAAATACAAACACGTATATCTCCAGAGCTGGTTTTGAGGGGAAGCCAAGGATGCCATGCCCCTCTCAATTCATGTAACTTTTAGAGTTTCAATTTTTTTATATATAGTATAATTATTTTTTTATATTAAAAAACATAACTTTAGTATAGTTCAAAATAAAAATGCTAGTCTATTTTTTTTTTTTTTTAAAAATTAATTAATTAACTAAAAAAAATAATCATATATAATACACTTGAAAGGCCTACTTATTAAAATATGCTTATCTCTCTTCTTACATTGCTTCCATTCTTGGTCTAACTATTATTTTAGGTGAAAAACATTTTAAATTACGGACCATCAATATATTATATTACAATACAGCTTTAAAGTCTCCTCTATTATTATTATTTTCTCTTTCCATAGTAGATATCCTCTAGTACTAGTAGTGTCTCAGACAATTTTACTGTTTATCGAAAGAAATATGAATTTCAATCGCTAAACAAAGATGAGAACTACTTCGATCCGCTAGTTTATGTCCGTGTCTTTTTGTAAGGTCACACTTTAATAAAAAGATGATCGAACAATCATCGCTTGGATTGGCTAACTTTAACTGCGAATTATTCGAGGATGCATTATCAGAATTCGATGAACGAGATTGTGATGTGCCAGAGTTGGTTCCAAGACCATGGGAGTACGAAGTGTTTTTGAGCTTTAGAGGTCCTGATACACGCAACGGCTTCACTGATTTTCTATACGAGGCTCTAACTGGTGCAGGAGTTCGTACTTACAGAGATGAAGAGGAGCTTAGAAAAGAAGAAGAAATCGGGGCGGGCCTTGTTAAAAGTATTCAGCAGACCAAAATCTCCATTCCAATTTTCTCTAAAAATTATGCCTCAAGTAAGTGGTGCCTCAATGAGGTTGCTGAAATGGTTAAATGCGGTGAAAAACAATTGATCTTACCCGTGTTTTATCATCTTGAATTAGACACCAAGAAGGCTGGTTCGAAGAGGCTTTTCTCGATCATGAGAGCAGATTTGCTGAGAATATAATCCAAGAATGGAGGAATGCTCTACGAAAGGTTGGAGGACTCAAGGGTTGGATGGTTGATAAGAATCGGTAAGTTAGAATATATGAATGGTGAATCTTTTTTCTGATAAATATAGTTCCAACTAAAACCATTTAGATTTCAGTCTTTAAGATTTTTTTCTTCTTTTCACAGGGGTGAAGGGACCATTGTTAAGGAGGTTGTAAGAAAGGTTGAGCAAATTTTGAAAAAGGATCGTTTGAGAGTTCCTGATTACTTGGTTGGCATAGGTGATCATGTTGAGGATATGCTAAACTTATTGAATCCAAATTCTGGGGATGTAAAGATATTTGGAATCTTTGGAATGGGTGGTATTGGCAAGACTACATGGGCTAAGGTTTTATATAATCATCTCTCAGATAAATTTGAAAGTTGTTGCTTCATTTCAGATGTGCGTGAGACTTCGTTGCATCACAAGGGTGTCGAGTCCTTGCAGAAGCAATTAGTCTCCAGCATTCTCAAAACACAATGTGCAGAAATATTAAATGTGGATCAAGGACTCAACATGATAAAAGGTAGATTTAGCAATAAGAAGGTTCTCATTCTCCTTGATGATGTTGATCACAAGAATCAGCTGGAAGCATTAGCAATTAAACCTGACTCGTTTGGTCTTGGAAGTAGAATCATTGTTACTACTAGAAATAAAGATGTTTTTACTTCTTTCCAAGAAATGGTTGTAGAATGCGAATGTAAAGGTTTGGATGATCAAAAATCTCTTAGACTCTTGGCAAGTCATGCCTTCCATGCTATCTATCCTCCTGAAGAATTTCTAACTTTGTGTAGAGAAATAGTAGATAGTAGCGGAGGACTTCCATTAACACTTGAGGTTGTTGGTTCAATGTTGTTTGATACAAGTAAGGAGATGTGGAGTGATACGGTGAAGAAACTAATAGACACAGGTATCAATCAAGTTCAAGAGAAGTTAGAAATAAGTTTCGATGCTCTCGATTACGAGCAAAAACAAATATTTCTTGATATTGCTTGTCTTTTCAACGGGATGGAAAAAACACTTCCGTTTTACATGTGGAGAGATTGTAATTTCTTTCCAGACAATGGAATTCAGACCCTGTGTAACAAGTCTTTGTTAAAAGTTGAAAATGGGAAGATATTAAGGATGCATGATCAATTAAGAGACCTTGGCCGAGCAATAATTCGCAAGGAGAGTTTCAAAGAGCCTGGAGAAAGAAGCAGATTGTGGCATTCCGAAGAAGCCTTGGATGTACTTGAGAGAAAAACAGTAAGCTCTAATCCCACTTTACACAAGTAGAGTAAAGAGAATAATATATTAGAAATGTGTTTTCCTTGATAATGATCCAATCGTATATTACACTTATATAATCATTTCATACATATATGTATATGTGTAAGCATACTAACTGACTAGCTTAGGTGTCAAGTACAATTTTTATGACTTATGATTACTAACTTATTGTAGTAACAACTTATCCAGCTGTCACCCTTATCACATCTATCTCTTACTATTTGACCATCTTATCTTTACATTTTTGCAGGGAACAAGTAACGTGGAAGCGCTTACTCTTGAGTTAGCTGAATCGAACATGCTCTTGTTTACCGATGCTGAATTCAAAAATTTAACAAATCTAAGGTTTCTTCAAGTAAAAGGTGCTAATTTCCGTGGAGATTTTAATTTATCAAAGTTGAGATGGTTGCATTGGCAAGTTACCATTTACAATGACTTCTCTTTCATGTTGGGTAATAAAGATCCCTCATGCGCCATATCAGCTAATTTTCAAGTAAAGAATCTACTCATTCTAAATTTATCACGGAGCCAAGTCACCAAAGATTGGAAGGGTTGGACTCAAATTCAGATGTCCAAAAAGTTAAAAGTACTTAATCTCTCTTATTGTCTCGACTTGGTCAAACTTCCCGACTTTTCCGGGCTTGTAAATCTCGAGCAATTGTTACTTCAAGGATGTAATAAACTAACGGAGATTAATTCATCGGTTAAGAAGCTCAGGAGTTTAGTGATCTTGGATTTGCGAAACTGCGACACTCTAAGGACAATCCCTTCAGATTTAGAATCAATGGAAGCTTTAGAAGAGCTTCTCATCGACAGTACCGGGCTAACAATGATTCCTCTTGGCTTAAATATGAAGAAGCTTAAAATCCTAACGGCAAAAGATTGCTCATCGTTGACTTGGATCCCGGATTCTATCGGAAATATTACATCTTTAATGGAAATCACTTTAACTTCCTCGGGTATCACTCAACTTCCCGACTCTATCACGTCATTAGAGAATCTACAAATGTTATCATTAGCACGGTGTATGTCACTAACACACCTCCCTGAATCCATTGGAAGGTTAAAATCATTATCCGAGTTGGATTTAGGATCAACGAAAATCACGGAATTGCCCGAATCAATTGGAGATATAAAAACACTCAGAGTTCTAACAATCCGTTCCACTAGCATAAAGAGATTACCGGCTTCAATTGGAATGTGGGAAAATCTTGAAGATTTGCAATTCTTAAATTGCAAAAGCTTGGAAGATCATATCTCTGTAGATTTCTCAAGACTAACAATGTTGAGGATTTTGTACTTCACTCGTACCAGTATTGTTAATCTACCACCAGGCATCTCAGAGCTTCCTCGCCTTGAAATCCTTAACACAATTGATAGCAATCAGCTTCAGTCACTCCCAGAACTCCCTTCAAGTTTGCGGAAACTCATGATCACTTGTCAATCTCATGAGAGAGTTCCAAATCTTGATGATCTCGTAAACTTAGAAAGTTTATCACTCGAAAGTTGCTCAAGAATGGTGGAAATTCTTGGGAGTTTTGAAAAGCTTTCCAAATTAAAGACTCTAATCGTTTTTAGCAGTGCCATCAGATCATTGCCGGAGAACATCCGTTTGGGATTGATTATTTTAGAGCTAAAAGCGCTTTTTGATTAAAATTTAAATATTTGTAAGAAATAATAAAAAATATCTTGACATCTAAAATCACTTTAAGTGATTATTTTAATAATCACTAATCTAGTGCTTTTCCTAAAAGTGATTTTTAGAGTCTAAAATATTACTATGGATCTAAAATCACTTTAAGTGATTATTTTAAAAAGCAATCCCAAACGGGCACTTGGACACTTTCTCAACTTGAATATCTTCAATTTGAGGAATGTAGCGAGCTTCAATGTCTACCTAGACTTCCATCATCACTTCAACAGATAAGGCTAGCGTCATGTGAATCAGTAACCACACTAGAAGATATCTCGTATCTGAAAAATCTTTTGATTTTGTTCTTAGATTGTGAAAGTTTAGTTAGTGTTGATGGGGTAGGAGAGTTGCAACAATTAGTTAACTTGTCAGTTACATCTAAATCACTTGAAAGATTGCCTAATCTTTCGAAACTGAAGAAGCTTACTAAGTTAAAAATACGTGGGTGTGTAAAGCTCGTTGAGATTGAAGGTATTGAAGGATTGCAATCATTAAACCAGTTGGATGTATCTGGCTGCATAAACCTTTGCAAAATTGATTGTGTTAACCAATTGGCAAATCTTGAATTGCTTAATATTTGTGGATGCAAATCAATTAGGAAGGTGCCAACTCTGAATTCAAGTACTAAACTAGTGAAGTTTTCAACTTTGGACGATAATGATGATACAGAAGTGCCTTCCAGTTTATATTCCCGATTGTGTGCAATCCAGTAAGTGTTTTAGTGCCCGTTTGGGATTTGATTATTTTGGAGCTAAAAGCGCTTTTTGATTAAAATTGAAATATTTGTAAAAAATATTAAAAAATATTTTGACATCTAAAATCACTTTAAGTGATTATTTTAATAATCACTAATCCAGTGCTTTTTCTAAAAATGATTTTTAGAGTCTAAAATATTACTATGGCTCTAAAATCACTTTAATGTTATAAAATTAACGGTGATAAATCGAAATACAGAGAAATATAATCTCGTATTATTATTTAGTGGAATTCAGAATGGTTACAATATGATATGAATATCGAACTATATATAGAAAACCGTAAGTAGCTGCGCAGCTACTAGCTTAAGCTGCTGCGAGGCTTAAGCTGCTGCGCAGCTGCACTGCAAGTCACTTATACACGTTACTACTTTATCGGATATATCGTTGGTGTATATCCACTTAGTATAATATTTTATAACATTTTTTAACTGATTATTGTAAAAAGCAATCCCAAAGGCACTTATATTATTGTACTATTTTTATGGGTTTGTAATATCATACTTCTGATTTTGTAATGGAAAGCAGTTTCACACCATAATTAGTTATGTTAAATTATAAGGATACAACTGTCTCTCTACTCAGTGCCTAGCCTTGCCTTTGGAAAATTTTATTTATTTTATTTTGTCAACTTGAACATGAACATAAATAGAAACCGTTTACAGAAAAATAGGGAAAAGGACAATGTCATTTTATCCTCACCAACTTACACGTCTGAGTGTCTTATTTAATTACAGTGGATTGAAAAATGCTCTTTCTAAACTCTCTCCGTACAAACACCTAACCCTCATTCAAAAAACCAAAATTTTGAGTGATTCCTATAACAATCCTGTGTTTAAATCCTACAGAACTCCATAAACATTTGGTTTTTCCTCCTCCTTTCTTCCCTGCATTTGAGTCTCTCGCTTTCTTCATAGGCATAGTAGTTCATAATGAATTTCTATGCTTCCTCACATCCTCAAGCTAAAAACAACCCCTTGGCTGTAACTCCAGATAACAACTCTATTTATAGAGAACTGAATGAGCAGAAACTCATTGTGAAACTGTTACACCATGAAAAATTCAATCATAATATTTATCAAAAACCATGTTAATAAGTATTGGGAGCTTAAAAAACAAGTAAAAGGTGGAAATATGCGGTGACAATACCTTCATCATTAAGTTTGGAACTAAAGAAGATAAAGAGAAGGTCTTCAATCAGAGACCATAGACAGTACAAGGAAAGCATCTAGCAGTTAACAAATATGAGAATGGAGCAGCTAAAGAGGTCAACAACACTACTATGTGGATGCAATTAATTGGTATACCTGCAAACTTACTAACTTTAAACTGTATTGAAAAAATGTTAAGCTAATTTGGAAAAGTCCACTCGATTGAGTTACCAGCATCTTTAGAAGTAGATGAATCAACTTTTACACGAGTAAGGGTTGATTGGAACATCCAAAACCCCTTAATCGCAGGAATCAACTACTGGGAAAAAGAATTTAAGTCTTGCTGGATCAAATTTAAGTACGAAAACATAGGGCAGGTCTGCCATGGATGTGGAATTTTTGGGCATGCAGAATTGAAATGTAAAAACCCTAAAGTTTTCCCTAAAATTGGTGGTTGGATAAAAATTTCTAATCAAGGCCCAATACATAAATTTATGCTTAGGAAAGTAGCAGAAATTACCTCGGATAAAAAAGCTCAAGAAATTTTCAGAAACAAAGAATTCAATCATCAAACCTTCAATGGAGGCGACTCGGTAAGAAATGAGACAAGTAAACTCAGTAACGGAGTCAATAGTACTGGTGAAATTTTCAAATTTGGTACGGAACAGGGTAATAAGATAAGACAAGAAAATAGTAGTAGTGGTGAGAAGAGGAAGGACGGTAATGGAGGAGGGTATGTTGGTAGTGGAAGTAGTACGATAAGGAAAGAGAAAGAGAAAAGCTTATCAGAATATTACGAAAAAGAGGAGAGAATGGCCACGTTGGGCTATTACACTCAAACCCAAACAACACTCAAACCTTCTCCGATGACTTCAATACACCTAAATCAAACACTTCAACTATCCCAAACTCTTCATCGATTACACATAACCTCTTTAAGAATTGTTACTCAGAAAAGATACGACAATCCGTCAATTTAACAAAAAGAAAGCTTCGAAAAGAGAATGTGAGGATTCTATGATACGACAATCCGTCAAAGCTAGGAGTATGAAGATGCGAAATTACATAGTAACTCAAGTGAATATGAAGAGACAGAAAACACTATGTGCTTATAGAAAAATATAATTGAGAAGAGAAGGGTATGAAAACACTCCGAAAGAAATAGAAGAAAAGGAAGATTATGAAGAAATGGCTGACAATTTGGGTATAAATGAATTGGAGGATAATTCAAAAGGAGATGAGGAGAACAAGATAACAAATGGAGGTATTCAAATAGCTACTATAGAGTTTTGCGGGGTTGACCTAACTCAACCCCAAGAGGGCCAATGATACAAACTGCCTGGAAGACTCAGGTATTATTTCTTTCGGAAACTAAAAATAAATATAACACTGTTAAGAAACTTGAGAAAATATTAAATAGGAAACTTATTGACATTGTAGAACCTGTGGGTTTGAGTGGGGGTCTTGCGATATTCAGTAAAGAATGTATTAATATTAAAATAAGGGTGAATGCCCAATAAGCACATGCCACCTTAGCCACTTGCCCATAAAAGGCACTTAAGGTAAATATACCTTAATGTCCTTACTGCTGTCTACTGCCGTCTGTTGCTGCTGCCAAGGGCGAGTAATGAGAATGTTTCCCAACACTCGTGCACGTACACTTTTGTAAAGGTTGAGTAATGGGAATGTTTCCCAGCACTCGTGCAAGTACACTTTTGTACTTGTGGGCTAATGTTGAGTAATGTGAATGTTTTCCAGCACTCGTGAAAGTACATTTTTGTACTTGTGGGCTAATGTTGAGTAATGGGAATGTTTCTCAGCACTCGTGCAAGTACACTTTTGTACTTGTGGGCTAATGTTGAGTAGTGGGATTGTTTCCCAACACTCGTGCACGTACACTTTTGTACTGTCTGCTGCTGCCAAGGGTGAGAGAGAGACAGAGGAGATATATATATATATAACTAACTCAATGTATACGAACTAACAACTAATAAACGGACGGCGGCTGGGGTGAGGGGGTAAAATAGGAAAGAAAAAAAAGGAGTGCCTTTTATGGGCAAGAAGAAAGCGGCGGGGGTGGGGGGGCATTAATTCTAATTTGAGGTGTTTCTTGGGCAATAATCCTTAAAATAATTAGCAAAACAAGTAATCATGTGCACTGTAATATCACAGAGGATAATAAAAGTCACTTTACTACATTTGTGTATAGCGCCCCAACTGATAAATTCAAATAGGCTTGTCTTGATTTATATAGTGTTGTAGACCAAAAAATAATAAGCTGAAGTGTAAATCCACATAAGATGCCATCAACGCGTATGAATGAGCCACATAGCTAAGTCGGTGTAATGTTATAGCCGAGTAAGTAATCCACTTAGTAAGTTGAAGTGTAAATCCACATAAGATGCCAACTCAGCTTTGACCACATAACTTTGACTTTACAATATATCAACAGAGTTGACATACTATTATATAGTGTATATGAAAATGTTGGAATGAGTTTTATTTGAGAAGAATTCCTTATGCCCCTTAAAATGTATAGAAAGAGTTTGTACTACTTGGATGGAATATTTCAAAATAATCGACCCTAATGGTGAAGTGTCACTACTGAACGGTGATAATAATGATAACATATTTGATGGAACAATTGATACGAACACAAGAAAAAAATTGATTTACCAAATGAATATCAAACTGAACAAACCCCAAAATAGTCATATGGGGGTATTAGTCAATTAAATATGTGGAAAACAAGTGAAAAGTGGAAACCCCACCTAAAAATATTATTAAAATTAATCGTGATGCCGCCTTCTCTTTTGAAAGAGCGGATATCGCTTGTATTGCAAAGAAATATTGTTAAAGGTAGGGTAAGACTATGCCAAGTGGGAAGTGTTCTGAAAGCGGAAGTCTTAGGTATATTACAAGATTGCAAGATGGTTGGAGATTTTGACACAAACAAGGTGATTATCGAGAACGATTCAGAGATTTTGAAAAAAATTGGAAGCCAACAAACCAGACAACAATACAAAGATTTGTAATATCATTAGAAACATCTATTTTGTCGGAACAGTTTAGACCTATTTTCTCTTTTATAAGGAGAAGTTGTAATTCGGCACCCGACCGAATTACTAAACAACTGTTATGTGTCAAGTTGTTTGATAATTGGTACTATAGTTTACCAAATTTGTTAGTGGATTTTATTGGACTAGATAGCTTCTCGATAGAGGTTGGATGTTTTGTATACTCTAACTATTATTCATATTATTAATCTTTTTCCAGAAAAAGAAAAGAAAAATACAAACACGTATATCTCCCGAGCTGGTTTTGAGGGGAGGCCAAGGAGGCCATGGCCCCTCTCAATTCATGTAACTTTTACAGTTCCAATTTTTTTATATATAGTATAATTTTTTTTATATTAAAAAATTCAATTTTAGATTAGTTCAAAGTAAAAATGCTAGTCTATCTTTTTTGTTTAAAAAATTAATTAATTAACTAACAAAAAATAATCATTGAAGGCCTACTTATTAAAATATGCTTATCTCTCTTCTTACATTGCTTCCATTCTTGGTCTAACTATTATTTTAGGTGAAAAACATTTTAAATCAACCGGTGTATTAAGCAGACACTACAGCTTTAAAGTCTCCTCTATTATTATTTCTTTCTCTTTCTATAGTAGATATCCTCTAGTACTAGTAGTGTCTCAGACAATTTTACTGTTTATCGAAAGAAATATGAATTTCAATCGCTAAACAAAGATAAGAACTACTTCGATCCGCTAGTTTATGTCCGTGTCTTTTTGTAAGGTCACACTTTAATAAAAAGATGATCGAACAATCATCGCTTGGATTGGCTAACTTTAACTGCGAATTATTCGAGGATGCATTATCAGAATTCGATGAACGAGATTGTGATGTGCCAGAGTTGGTTCCAAGACCATGGGAGTACGAAGTGTTTTTGAGCTTTAGAGGTCCTGATACACGCAACGGCTTCACTGATTTTCTATACGAGGCTCTAACTGGTGCAGGAGTTCGTACTTACAGAGATGAAGAGGAGCTTAGAAAAGAAGAAGAAATCGGGGCGGGCCTTGTTAAAAGTATTCAGCAGACCAAAATCTCCATTCCAATTTTCTCTAAAAATTATGCCTCAAGTAAGTGGTGCCTCAATGAGGTTGCTGAAATGGTTAAATGCGGTGAAAAACAATTGATCTTACCCGTGTTTTATCATCTTGAATTAGACACCAAGAAGGCTGGTTCGAAGAGGCTTTTCTCGATCATGAGAGCAGATTTGCTGAGAATATAATCCAAGAATGGAGGAATGCTCTACGAAAGGTTGGAGGACTCAAGGGTTGGATGGTTGATAAGAATCGGTAAGTTAGAATATATGAATGGTGAATCTTTTTTCTGATAAATATAGTTCCAACTAAAACCATTTAGATTTCAGTCTTTAAGATTTTTTTCTTCTTTTCACAGGGGTGAAGGGACCATTGTTAAGGAGGTTGTAAGAAAGGTTGAGCAAATTTTGAAAAAGGATCGTTTGAGAGTTCCTGATTACTTGGTTGGCATAGGTGATCATGTTGAGGATATGCTAAACTTATTGAATCCAAATTCTGGGGATGTAAAGATATTTGGAATCTTTGGAATGGGTGGTATTGGCAAGACTACATGGGCTAAGGTTTTATATAATCATCTCTCAGATAAATTTGAAAGTTGTTGCTTCATTTCAGATGTGCGTGAGACTTCGTTGCATCACAAGGGTGTCGAGTCCTTGCAGAAGCAATTAGTCTCCAGCATTCTCAAAACACAATGTGCAGAAATATTAAATGTGGATCAAGGACTCAACATGATAAAAGGTAGATTTAGCAATAAGAAGGTTCTCATTCTCCTTGATGATGTTGATCACAAGAATCAGCTGGAAGCATTAGCAATTAAACCTGACTCGTTTGGTCTTGGAAGTAGAATCATTGTTACTACTAGAAATAAAGATGTTTTTACTTCTTTCCAAGAAATGGTTGTAGAATGCGAATGTAAAGGTTTGGATGATCAAAAATCTCTTAGACTCTTGGCAAGTCATGCCTTCCATGCTATCTATCCTCCTGAAGAATTTCTAACTTTGTGTAGAGAAATAGTAGATAGTAGCGGAGGACTTCCATTAACACTTGAGGTTGTTGGTTCAATGTTGTTTGATACAAGTAAGGAGATGTGGAGTGATACGGTTGAGAAATTAAAATACACATCTAACGATCAAGTGCAGGAGAAGTTAAAGATAAGTTATGATGCTCTCGATTACGAGCAAAGACAAATATTTCTTGATATTGCTTGTTTTTTCAACGGGGTGGAGAAAACGCTTCCAATTTACATGTGGAGAGATTGTAATTTCTTTCCGGACAATGGAATTCAGACCCTGTGTAACAAGTCATTGCTAAAAGTTGAAAACGGGAAGATATTTAGGATGCATGATCAATTAAGAGACCTTGGCCGAGCAATCGTTCGCGAGGAGAGTTACAAAGAGCCTGGAGAAAGAAGCAGATTGTGGAATTCCGAAGAAGCCTTGGATGTACTAGACAGAAAAACAGTAAGCTCTAATCCCACTTGACACAAGTAGAGTAAAGAGAATAAGATATTAGAAATATGTTTTCCTTAGTAATGATCCGATTGTTATATTTACACTTATATAGTCATTGTATACATGTATGTATATGTGTAGTATACTTTCTGACTAGCCTGTATAGTTTTGTACAAGTTGTTATGACTTATGAGTTATAATTACTATCTACTATAGTACAACATATTTAACTGTCACCCTTGTCACATCCCTCTCTTACTATTTGATCATCTTATCTCTCCATATTTGCAGGGAACAAATAATGTTGAAGCGCTTACTCTTGAGTTACCTGATTTTAACATCGCTTTGTTTACCAATGCTAAATTCAAAAATTTAACAAATTTAAGGTTTCTTCAAGTGAAAGGTGCAAATTTCCGCGGAGATTTTAATTTATCAAAGTTGAGATGGTTGCATTGGCAAGTTACCATTGACGGTGACATCTCTTTCTTTCATGGTCGTAGAGAGTCCTTGTGCGCCATATCAGCCACTTTTCAAGTAAAGAATCTAGTCATTCTAAATTTATCATGGAGCCAAGTCACCAAGGATTGGAAGGGTTGGCCACTAATTCAGATGTCCAAGAAGTTAAAAATTCTTGATCTCTCTTATTGTGAAGATTTGGTCAAACTTCCCGACATTTCTGGGCTTGTAAATCTAGAGCAATTGATACTTCAAGGATGTAAGAATCTGACAGAGATTGACCCATCCGTTAAAAAACTCAAGAGTTTAGTGATTTTGGATTTACGAGGCTGCAAGATTAAGACGATCCCTCTAGATTTAGGATCAATGGAAGCTTTAGAAGAGCTTCTCATTAACTATACCAAGCTAACAATGATTCCTCTTGCCTTAAATATGAAGAAGCTTAAAGTCCTAACGGCAAAAGAGTGCTTATTGTTGACTCGAGTTCCAGATTCTATTGGCAACATTACATCCTTAACAGATATCACGTTAGATTTCTCTGGTATCACTCAACTTCCCGACTCTATTGCATCATTAGAGAATCTACAAACGTTGTCATTAAGAAGGTGTATGTCATTAACGCACCTCCCAGAATCCATTGGAAGGTTAAAATCATTATCTGAGTTGCATTTAGGATCAATGAAAATCACGGAATTGCCCGACTCAATTGGAGATATAAAATCGCTCAGAGTTCTGACAATCTCTTCCACTAGCATAACGAAATTACCTGCTTCAATTGGACTGTTGGAAAATCTTGAAGAATTGGAACTCTATAATTGCAAAAGCTTGGAAGATGATATCTCTGTAGATTTCTCAAGACTAACAATGTTGAAGATTTTGCACTTTGCTGAGACCAGTATTGTTAATCTACCACCAGGCATCTCAAGGCTCCCCCACCTCGAATTTCTTAACACATTTGATAGCAGTCAGCTTCAATCACTACCAAAACTCCCTTCGAGTTTGCGGAAACTCCAGATCACTTGTCAATCTCAAGAGAGAGTTCCAAATCTTGATAATCTCGCAAACTTAGAATCTTTGTCACTCCAAAGTTGCTCAAGAATGGTGGAAATTCTCGCGAGTTTTGAGAAGCTTTCGAAACTAAAGTCTCTTGTCGTTTTTAGCAGTTCCATCAAAACATTGCCAGAGAACACTTGGACACTTTCTCAACTCGAATATCTTCAATTTCAGGAATGTAGAGAGCTTCAACGTTTACCATTACTTCCATCATCACTTCAACAGATAAGGATATCGTCATGTAAATCATTAACATCACTCGAAGATATCTCGAATCTGAAAAATCTTTCGATTTTGATCTTATATTGTGAAAGTTTAGTTAGTCTTGATGGGGTAGGAGAGTTGCAACAATTAGTTAACCTGTCAGTTACATCTAAATCACTCGAAAGATTGCCTAATCTTTCGAAACTGAAGAAGCTTACCAAGTTAAAAACACCTGGGTGTGTAAAGCTTGTTGAGGTTCAAGGTATTGAAGGATTGCAATCATTAAACCAGTTGGATGTATCTGGCTGCAAAAACCTTTGCGAAATTGACTGTGTTAATCAATTGACAAACCTTTATTGGCTTAATATTGTTGGATGCAAGTCAATTAGGAAGGTGCCAACTCTGAATTCAAGTACTAAACTAGTGAAGTTTGCAACTTTGGACGATGATTATGATGATGATGATGATAAAGAAGGGTCTACCGGTTTATATTCCCGATTGTGTGCAATCCAATAAGTGTTTTATCTTATTGTATCATATTTGTAGGTTTGCTATATCATAGCTTTTATTTTGTAACGGACACCACCATATTTTGTATTGTTAAATAATAAGGATACGATTGTCTCTCTACTGGTGATAGCTATTGCAATTAGCGTGAATCAAATACGAGACGTTGTAATTGAAGAGAGTGATTTTAGGGTGTGATAACTATTGCCAAAGAAGAGTGTCTAGCCTTGCCTTTGGGAAGTTTTTTATTTTTTTCAACTTGAACATAAATAGAAACAGTCTACAGATAAATACAACAAAACAAATCTAAACAATTAAAATAGGAGGATTTTCGGACTACCTCTGCATCAGAATTGATTTGAATTAACTCACCAAGCGATGTGATTTCTTACTCGCATAATTTCAGTTTTCCACAAGTTGTTGTTGATAAAATAAAACGAACACGGGATCGAAACAATGATAATAACAAAGATATTATAAATACGAAATAAAACTTTACAGCGAGGAAACTAAACGTAAATAAATTAAGTAAACTACTTACAAATAAAATAACCAAAATTTCCGATACTTTAAAAAGAATTCTCGGGTATAACCGATATGTTTAAACGGATTGCCTATACTATTCAAATTTATGCTTGGAACTTTCGAAAAGAGGAAGATCTTTCTTTTGGTGTATTTGTAATTCTACTTAGTGTATCTTTGCAAATGACTCAAATCCTTTATATATAGTAGTATAGAAAGTTTCAAAAATGTCCATAATAACTATAGCTATATAGAGTCAACTATAAAGCCAAAAACCGTTATCATCATATAGCTAAACTGTTTTTTCTGTCTTCCTTAATTCCTGACATGAACCTAGATACTTTTCTTCAGTAAGGGGAGAACGTATCTCTGAACAAGTCTTGTAACTCCTGGGTCATAAGTGTTACGAATGGAAGCATTCATGACGATCATTAATGTGGTACGTACATGTCTCAATTCGATAAATATCCACTCCCAAAATATATTTTATTGTATTTTTAATTCCCCAAAACCCTTTACGACCATGTCACGCCATCTCCGGGCCGGGCGGGGGTGGTAGTGATGCGTGTGTGGGGTATTTCTCGTACTCTTCATTTTTAGAGTTTTGAGTCTTTGAAAGATATATCAAAGAAATATAACATAAACTAATTTTTTTCCTCCATTTCTTATGTGGGACGAAATAAATTCTTGTTATTCTTCTTCTCAAAAAGCATGAATATTAAATTTAAACCTTTGAAATTCCTTTTAATTTCCAACAATCCACCACTAGGGTACTGGGAGAAAAAAGCAAACATGTTTCCATGCATACCAACATTTAGGTGAATTGTACTTAAGTGAATATCTTTCAATTTGAGTTGACACGTTAGAAGTGAGATAACCACCAAATCTCGTCAAATAAACGTACTCTTGAACTTGACGTCTTTCGGTCAAAACTCTCTCAACAAATACTCTACCCGCTAGTAATTACAAATTTCTCAATCACTACCCTTTCTTACACACAAGTGATTTTTACAAATGTTTAACCATAGTAGACCACCCCTCTAGGGTCTTAAGATCATTAAGAGTAACAAATCTCATCTTTATCATGTGTTTAATGAATTCATTATGTTCTTCTCAATAGGACCACTCCTACAGGCTATGAATTCCTTGTGAGTAATAAACTCCTCTTTAAGATCTTCAAGAATGTTATGTACAATGTAAACTACCCCTCAAGGGCCTTGAGATCATTTCAGAGGAAAAGTATCACAACCTCATCGACAAATTCATCAAGTCCTTCTTGATAGGATGGTGGTCCTTTGTGTGTTCTAAAAATAATGCAATAAGTAATCGAACCACAACTGCAAGTGTACGGTTGTCCCAAGTAGTAATAAGTGATCTAGGATCGTTCGCAGGGACGGTTTGGTTAATCACAATGCTTATCCACTAATGAATGATTGCACTTATGAAAGCAAATAAAGATAATATGTTTGATTGATTTTTGTATTTACCCTAAGTAATGAAAGACTAAATGGAAAATGCAATTTAAAAGCTAAGACGCAAGTAAAATGATGTAAAACGCAAGTATGAGGAGATAGCACTTGAGAACGCAATGGGTCTTCCTAATCCTATTTCGTAACCTATGCTATTTAAGGGTTAAATTGGTCAATTACAATGGTCGGGATTCTAAATTCCTTATACCCCCGCCAGGGTGGACTATAAGGCTATCCTAGAGTGTCACTAGTCATGTCAGGGTAAATATGATCCACTTTTGGATGTTTAAGTTAATTACCTCATTGGCCCTAGAATTAGCTAAGTTCGTCAGAATCAGTAGCTTCTATTCTAGATTGAATAAATGGTTCTGTACCTAAACCCTCTGTCAGGATGATCCAATTGCCACTAATTGGAATAACCTAGATACTAACACCTGTTCCTAGTTCATGACTCTAAAAACAGTAAATATTCTCAATTTATCGAAAAGAGTAAAAGACACAATCTAATTTAATTTAACAGAAACCCAAATTCAACATATGAAATTCAATAAGATTTGGAATTACCCATATAGCATTCTCAAGCACTAAAATGTGTTTAGCTCATATTAATTGAAAATAAAACTAAATTAAATAAAAGGGAATTCATATTGTTTTACAAAATTAAAGATAAAAGAACCTAATTTCCGGAATAGGAATGACTGAGAACGGAGATATAGACCCTCTCCAGCTCTTGCAGCTTCTTCTTTAATCTTGTAGAATGTGAATTGTTGTGAAAATAGAAGTCAAAGGCTCCTTTTATAAGTGTAAAAACGGATTAGGGCTTGGACCTAAGAATAAAACACTAATTAAATGTCCAAGCCCAAATTCTAAGCCCAAAATCCCGTAACTGCTGATACACCTTCACTAAAACGGCTTTTCCCGCTTCTTTATGACTCCTATTGACTTGATTCCAGTTGCTAAAGTTCCGTAACTCAATAAGGAATGTTTTCTCTTCAAAGGTCAGCGGCTAAATCATCTCTTAAGCACCTCGAAAACAGAAATCTATGGCCTGGAAAACAGATTTTCAGCTCTAAAAATAATTTCTTTCGGGATTTATCTTTAAGTCTTGACTCCATATCACGATCTTTGACTCTCTTCTCGGATTCCATTCCTAGCTAGTATTCAAAACCTACAAACTTTCCACTAAAATACACAAGATTACGCGCAAAAGTTTAATAAATTAAAAATACTAGAAATAAAATAGAAATTACGGATTATTGCATTTTTAACTCAAAAGTCTATCAAATTAATCAAATAAAAACCAAAAATGATGTCTCCTAAGGGTCGAAAATAAGAACAATTAAGGAGACATCATAGGACCACCAGTACTAGCTATGAATTCATTAGGAGTTTATACATTTACCAATAAGATTTTTGCAAAGCAATATGCCTCAACCTAAACAAAGAATTCATCAAGTTCTTATCAATCGGATCACCACTAATGGATATGAATTCATTAAGAGTTTATACATTCATCAATAAGATGTTTACAGAGCAATATGCCTCAACCTCAACAGTTAATTCATCAAGTCCTTCTCAATAGGATCACCACTCAAGGCTATGAATTCATTAAGAGTTTATAAGCTCATGTTTGCACAGTTTACGCCATAGGGATGGGAAGATAGTGCATCATATAGACTTATCATTCATATAATCTCCTTTAATGGACTTTAGCCACACCTCTCTCGATATTTCCAAGACTACTCTCCTGGTTAAGCCTCTAGTAGATGGATCCGACAGACTCTTCTCTAATCGTACATACTCCAAGGCTATCACACCATTATTTAGTAAACTTGTTACCAAACCATGTCTGATGCAAATATGTCTCATTTTTATATTATAGGCGCTATTATGAGCGACTCTATTCACTTCTTTTGAATCACAATGGATACATAACGGTGTAGCACTTCCTTCCCATGGTGACACATTCGCTAGGAGACTTTTAAACCACTCGACTTCTTGTCCAACCAAATCTAGTTCTATGAACTCGGACTCTATAATGGAGCATACTATACAAGTCTGTTACAAGACTGCCATGTTATAATACCTCTTTTAGAGAAGATCCCATAGCCATTGATGGAGCTTACTTCATCATTATCATAGATCTAGTTAGCATCACAAAATCCTTTCAAGAAATGCAAGAAACTTGTTAAGGTGCAATCACATATAAATAGTACATTTCAAGTACTTAAATAAACGATGAAGAGCAGCCTAATAGTCACCACTTGGGTTGTGAGAATAGCGATTGAGTCTACTTACAACATAGACAATGTCAGGTAGAGTATAGTTCATTAACAACATCACACTTCCTATAATTTTAGTTTATCCAATTTGGGATACATCATATTCATAGTTCTCACATAAATTAATAATAGAATCATAAGAAGTTTTAACAAGTTTAACAACAAACGAGTCAAAATATTTTCAACATCTTTTCTACAAATTGATACTAGGTAAGGAAAATACCATATACGACTAATGGGTTTTACCCCTAGAATCACAACAACTTCCCACATATCCTTCATATCACACTTAGAAGATAAGAAGCGTTTGGTCTCATTATTAATATGGAAACAAGTACTAAATATTAGCATATCATCCACATAAAAGACATATAATAACACATTATGTTCCTATTACTCTTATAGTAAGCACAAGAGTCAAAAGGGTTTAACTACAAAGCCATCTTTTATTAGGTACTGTCTGATATTCCGTACCATTACCTATTTTAGTCTATACAATGACTACCTATTTACATACATTGTCATTTTGACCCGGAAACACAAACCCCTCAGGTTGCATCACATAAATATTCTCATCTAGATCTCAACTCAAACAAAACAAATTTAATATCAATTTGATGTATAAATAGTTCGTGAATGTAAACTAGTGCAATAAGGGTCCTAAAAATGGCTATTTTGGTTACAAGGGAGTAGGAATAAAAGTAAACTAAGCCTCTCTTTTGGGTGAAACATCTAACAACAAGCCTAGCTATAAATTTATCTATTGAACCACCAAGTCTCAATTTCTCCATAAAAAATCCACTTTCTACTAATTGGTTTTCGTTAACACCCATGTATAGTTTGTTTTAATAGATTCAAGTTTACTATTAATAGACTCTTTCCAAATATGAGCTTCTACTGATTCTAAAACCTCATTAAATGTTAAGGGCCTTTCTGCCATAAGAGAGCATGTGACTACCTCTTCACTTAGCATGACTATGTGAAAGCCCTTAGTAAAAAAAGAGGTGATAAAGTTGGCCTGATCGCTTCTAGAGTGATATAGATTCAACAAAAAAGAAGAGAAGCAACTAACAGCAAGTGTACGGGTCGTTCCAGGTAATAGTTAAGTAAATACAGGCATTCGTCTCCACAGTGTTGGGTGGTGACATCAATGGAGTACTAGGTGGAGAATCCATCCTAGTCTCTTCTTCTTTTTCTTCTCTCTTTTCTAACCAAGATCTCCATATTTGATTCCTCTTAATGCGGCTTGGCTGGGTTTTCTATGGATGAAATCTTCCCTTCACAAGGTTAAGTTTCAACTTCAACTCAATTGCCAACAATTATGTCATCTATGCTTAGCGTGGTTGATTCTTCTATTATTGGAATCTCCAGTTCACTAGGTGTAACTTGTGGCGATTCCACATCCTTCTCTTCTTGAAGGTTAAACTCTCCAACCACATCAACCCAAACATCGCTATCTTGACTGGCCTCATGATTAATTTGTACCTTAGTCAATTCGCATAGATGGTCTTTGTTGTAATTTCTCAACCATTTCAGTGAGTTGCATCAATTGTTGCTCCATAATTTGATGTTTTTGTTGCATAATTTGCACTAATAATATAGTATCATCGATCTTGATGAAAGGATTGATGGAGTCTTCCAACTTCTTGAGCCTTTCCTCATGATCTCTAAAGATCCCTCGTTCAAATTCATGAAAGTGTGTATTTCATCAAAGGAGTTTTGCAATTGATCATACCAGGATTGTGGTAGAGCTTGAGCTCGATAAAGATAATTCTCCATACCTAAAGAAAAAACTGAAAAGAGACTAACAAAACAAGCGTAAAATTGAAAACAAATAAAACTACTAAACTAACTTAAACACAAATAAAATATCTATAATAAATTCCCGGCAGCGACGCCAAAAACTTGTTCGCTCCTAGAGTATGATATAAATTCAACACTAAAGAAGATAAGCGACTAACCGCAAGTGTACAGGTTATTCCAATTAATAGATTGGTAAATACGGGTATTCGTCTCCACATGGATTTAACTAGTTATTCTAAATTCGTGTTCGATATTAGAATAGATGGTTTTAAATGCTGTGATTATAAAGACAAGCAAAGTATTTTGTTTTTTAATTAAATGTAAATAAACTAAATAATAAATAATTATGTAGTTAAGATAAGGAGATGCAAGTATGAACCTATCCTATTGAATTAGTGATACCTAAGAATAAAGGTGAATGGAAATTTCACAATAGTCAAAATTCTAATATCCTCCTAACTCCCGTCAGGCTAGACTTAGGAGGCAATACTACGGTATTATAGGACCCGTCAGGGCGACTATAAGCTACTTTTAGATGTTTAAGCAATTTACCCAATTGGCTACGTGGTTAGTCAAGGCCTCCAAGCTCAATAATCAAGACCACGCGTCTATATTCTAGTTCTGTATTTAAACCACCACCCCCCCCCCTAGCGGATGATCGCCTCCACTAGCGAATAACCTAATTACTAAAAACCTATCTCTAATTATCTAAGTTATTGATAGTAAACAAGCACAATAATTTAGTCAATGGAAATTGATTAAAAATCAAATCAATTAGGTAGTGATTGGTATGTTGTAATGGATTTAGGCATGAATGTAATGAGTTCAGGAACGTAATGAGGTTGGAAATGTAATGAACTTTGTAATCATTATACAGTGCTTGATATGCTATATGATTGGGGATGTAATGGTCAGGTTGATTTTAACCGTGTGCTAATAACTAGTTCAGTTAATGTAAGTAAATTATTTAAGATATAAAGTAATCCTTTTATTATTATAAAATATAAATATTTTTAATAAAATAGAATCTGAAAAATAAATTATTTTAATAATTTTTAAATGATTTGTATATATAGTTCGATAAATATTAGATTTATACATTTTGATGATAACCTTTACTGAGAATGTATGATAATAATACGATTGATGCAATTTAGAATTTAATTAGTTAGTTATTGATTAGATAACTTGTTTAATTGTTATAGAGAAGTAAAAAATTTAAAATTTAATTGAAATTGAAATTTCATGTTAATATTTTGATAAATATATTGATTAATGAATTATCCTGGGTTGCGAACAGTGATTCGATTGATGGGTATGTTAAAAATAATAGAAATATTGTTATGATTCTCTATATATTATGGTAAAATGTATCACCGATATAAAGATCTTATGTAATTATATACAAATTATGTATGTACGTAGTTTTTTAAATATAATTTTTTTTTGAGTTTTCTAAAATAATAATATGAATTTTTACATATCTGATTTAATGGAAGAAAAAGATATGATATGAAATGTGTAATATATTAAATTTAATAAAATTATTTTAGTTTGTTAAAGAAAATATTCATTACGGTTACGATTGTAATGATTCATTCATGGGTAGTAGTTATGTAATGGAAACCCCCATTTTCATTGTAATGTGATTACGGAAGAAATGATATTACGGAGTTTGATTACGATGTACCAATCACATTAATCATGTTTAAATCAATAATGTCATTACATTACTGATCTCATTACACCATACCAATCACACCCTTAAATACTAAAATCTCATATTCAAATTAAAACAAAAAACAATAATCAATTGTTCATATAATTACAGTCCTAAAGAGAAATTATGCATATTAAAACTCTTGAATAAATAGTTTAGAAATACCTCAAAGAAAAAAATAAGTCTAATACTAATTTACCTGAATAATAAAGATGGAGAAATGTATAATTAATGTGGTGAAACTCCAACTCTTGATTCTTCCTCCTCCAGATCATCCTGATTGCTTCTATGATGATTTATTGATAAATATTAAACTTAGGTTGCCAATGGATGATTTTCTAAAGTCAGGATCTGATATATGTATATATGTGTGTGTTAAGTCGAAATCTTGGAGTAGAAGTCAAGTTATTGGAGTCTTATTCCTTTTCAAATTTGTTTCCTAAAATATAAGACAAGATAAACACTGCTGAATGATTTGGTCATATCTCCTTCATTAATTATTAGATTTTTGCGTATTTTATATGGAAACTGCCACAATTCAAAGATCTTTCTGCTTTTAAAATATCTCCTCCAGATTCGTAATATATTTTCTGCAGTCTTCAAAACACTGGCGTCTTTACAGCATGGCATATTAATTTGGCGGTTTTTTATTTCCTAAATCAACTTTGTTTCCTTTCAACTCTATATTTCACCTTGGATCTTCTTTCCTTAACTCCTTATTAGTAATTTGGCATCTAATCAAATTAATTTACAATAAGAGTTTCGCATTTGACACACAAATTACAATAATAATGCTTAAAAAGTAATAATTCTCCAAATCAATGTAAGAAACTAGAATATATCAAACAATAAGGTAAAACACCTCAAATAAGCACATAATACACCTAAAATGATGTATCACGAGTATATTAGTTCATCACAAATAGGGAGACGTCATTGTCCCATTACTTGAAATCGATCCTACGCCTTTTACTTCTCCTAGTTTCATCCTCAAGAACACTACTAGGACTCGCAAAAGTTGGGGGGTTATTATTACTCACAAGCATATCAGAAATAGCAGATAAGTTATTAGAAAAAATGATAACATGCAAAAAGTATCAATATTATTCATAATTTTATTAAGAGAGATGTGTACAAAGAATTTAGCATCTCTATATTAAAAAATGTTATCGTCTAGCGATAAGAATATATAAGAAATATTATTCTAACCATATCCTATGAACATTGAATCTATGGTCTTGGATCAGATGATGACTTTTTCAAAGTCGGGTAGCCTTAACTTGGCCGAACACCCCCACACTTTTAAGTATTCCAGGTTAAGTGGTATGTCTTCCATAACTCAGAAGGGGATGATGTCCCCCAGTGTGTGATAAATAAAAGAAATAATAGAAGTGGGGGTAACAACTCCACAGTGTACGGATTAGAGACAAGTAAAAGTGCTAGGTAGGGTTATCGTTTTTTACTAGGGATTATCTGTGAGACAAATGGTGTTTAAGATAGTGTAAATGCGTGAAGCTTGTAACTAAAATAACAAAATACTAAAGAGTTCAACTAGGAAAATGTTTGTTTGTTTTTCAAATATGAGTAACAACTAATATAGTAATAGGAATAATGATTAAACTAAGAAATAAGGATACACAAGTAAATAAAATAAAAGATGAAGTAATAGAAGATCGTTGCTTGAGGAATTGCTAGGTATTCTTTATGCCCTGGTGGGTCCTTGTGTGTTATAAAATAATGCGATAAAGATTAAGGACTCACAAACCGCAAGTGTACGGTTGTCCAAGTAATAAACCGATAAGTCATATTCGTTCTTAGGAAGTGGACTGGTATAATCCAAGTGTTCAATAGAAAAGTAGTAGTAATTGCTAATACAGAAAATAAAAGATAAAAGATATTTGTTTGGTTTTGTTTATAAACTACTAGACGCAAGAAAATAAAATAAAGACTAAAAGATTAACTGAATTAAAAGAATGCAAGTTTATACGGTGGACGTAATAATGAGAGATATACTTGAGTCTCGCAAGAGAATTCACCTAAGTCAGTGCAATTACTGTTTCGTTTAAGGGTAGAGTTGTCATTTAATTATTAGTCGGGACTCTATAATCTCTTAACCCTCGTTAGGGTGGACTTAAGAGTTATCCTACGGTATTATAAACCCCGTCAGAGCGATTATACCTACTTTCAAACGGTTTTAGTCTCTTACCCAATTGGCTATGTGGTTAGTCAAGCCCGTTAGGGTCATTGACGAATACCACACGTCTATTACCTAGGTCTGTAATTAAACCCCCCATCAAGGTAATCCCTTTGCCACTAAAGTGAATAACCTAATTACTAAAACTTATTTCTAATTGATCTAGAAAAGAAATAATAAACAAGCATAAAATAATATTCAATAATAAATACCCAACTCAGATTAAATCGTAAAATCCCAAATTCAAAAACAAAAAATTGATTAACTAGGGCTTCAACCCATTATTTGTGATTCTCAAGTACTTAATAATTTAGCTCATGTTCGAAAGAAAAACTAAAATTAAATAAATAAAAGACATTTTCCTAAATTACAGAAATAGAATATGAAACCTAATTGAAGGGATGAAAAGAACTGTTGTTGGAGAAAAATGCATTCTCCAGCTCCTACTCTTACTTCCGCCTCTTGACGCTCTCTCTAAGGATGATTTAATTTGAAGAAAATATGAGAGGTGCTGAATAATGAGGTCTAAGATGGATTATATAGATGGTGAAAACAGATTAGGTCTAATCCTGAGCTTAATTAAGTAATTAAAATCCCAAGTCCAAATGGTAATTCCCGTAACTGGTGTACAGCTGTTGGTAAAACGGCTGTAACTTTTGCATATCAACTCCAGATATACTCATTCAAGTTGATAAATCTTCATAACTCAATAAGGAATAAATCTTCTTCACAACTAAGAGGTTTAATCCACGTCTAAGTAGCTCGAAATTAGCAATTAACATCAGCCTTCCAGATTTGCAGCTTTCCTAGTCAACTCTTCGGGATATCTTTTCTTGCCTTTGACTTCTCCACTCGATCTAAGACTTTAATTATTGATTCTCCTCCTTATCTTGATGCTCCATAGCGTCCATGAACCTACAAATTTGCACTAAAAACAAACCATTTAACGTGTAAAAGCTTTAAAACTGAAATATAATAAATTCCAAGGAGAGAAAATGAAATATAACTAAATAAGCCTAAAAGTCTATCACATAAGTCAAATAATTACCTAAAAAGATGTCTTCTAAGGGCATAAAATTATAACAAAAAGGGAGACATCATGCCCCTAATTAATCTTGTTATTGATAAGGGTGAGTGGTTGTGTTCACATTAGATGGGATTCAAGTGCTCTCCTAACTCCCATCCGGGTAGATTTAGGAAGCAACCTTACACACCTAAAGTTTTCAGGTGAACTATTATCCCAACCCTAAATGACTACCTAGTGGACAAGACCATTCGGTTGAATGCCTCGCACTAGGCGCTTATGTAATAGGTTTGTAATTAACCCCCCCAATCCTGGTTTTAGCTTAAATTACAACAGCTACCCACTTCTTGGATATAGTACAAGTAGTGTTTAAATCAAACACTATAATCATAATATCCCAAAGAGTAAATACCACTTTTGCCCCTGGTTTTTCACGCGATTGACAGGTTGCCGCCCATTGTTTAAAATGCGCCTGTTTACCCCCTAATTTTTGTTCTCATGACTCGTTGCCCCCTACTAACGTTTTTCGTCCAATTCTGCCGTTAAGTGTTATTTTTTTAGTCAAAACCGTTAGTGTGACTTGGAACATCCATGTCAGCGTTTTTATTATTTTTTTTATTCCTAATCTTAATTAATCAATTAATTAAATTAAACCCATTTTTAAGGGCAAAATAGGTTTTTATTAATTGTTTGAATATTATTAATAAAAATAATAAAATAAACCACCCCCACCCCCCCCCCCCCACCCCACTAAACCCCCCTTCTTTTTCATCCCCAAAACACCAGAAACCACCGCCGAGCTTCGTTGGAGACAGGCCCCACCACCACTTGGAAACCAAAGTCGAGCATCGTCGAACTTCGAACCACCACCACCTGAAGACCGTTGTTCGAAGCTTCGAGGTCCGCACCACCACCACCGGAGTTCGAAGTGAAGCCATGGCAGCCCATTTTCAGCCATCGTCGTTCTGCTTCGCCGAGATCCATTTTTCCGGCATGGAGTTCCCTTCGCAGATCTGGTGTGCAAGATGAAGCTTTAGCAGCAACTCCGAAGCTCGAAGCCATAAAATCCGGCGACGAAGGGAGGCGCGCGAGTTTTCCTGCATAGAAGACCACCACCACCACTAGTTCGTCTTTGTTTCAGCAGCAGTGAAGAGCAGCGTTTCCGTTATCATTTCTTTGATTCGAGCTCGCCGGATCTGCAGATTTGAGGTGGTTCAAGATATGGTGAAGCTCGCCGGCAGGGAGAGAAGGTTTCATACTCATCTTCATTAGTTTCAAGCATTTGTAGCTCATCATATGCTAAATCATCAGGCTTTTGCTGTTCTTCGGTGTAGATTTCATCTTTGTTTAAATGGTTCAACTATGATTAAAGGCTGTTGAGTTTTGGTCTGAACTGTCATTACAAATTTGTCTTCACTTGGGCCGATTGATAAATTTGAGTCGTTGAAAGGTTAGATAGTCTTCATCTTTCTCCTTGTACCATAATTGATCATTTTCCATAAAATCAGGGTAATCTCGAGTTGTACCAAACTGAGATAATCTATCTGATGAAGCTTGTGAAGTTGGTCTTGTGATAGTATGGATTCCATATGGATTTGTAAACTCTGCAACAATTGTGAATAAAGTTCTGAACTACAAAGAAAAACTAACTTATCTTCAAACGATTGAAGAAATGGCAAGAGAAAGTAATATAACACCTAACAATTGATTATAATTCCATTATGAGTTTATTCTTTATGACATTTTGATGAAGAAATGACTAGGTTTTTTTGGAAGAAACAGAAGTCGGGAGAGAAGAAGAAGATGGGGAAGACGAAGAAGAGGGGAAAGGGGTTCCGGGGGGGTGGGTAGGGGGTGTTTTATTTTATTATTTTTATTAATAATATTAAGACAATTAATAAAAACCTATTTTACCCTTTAATTAATTGGGTAATTACGATTAGGATTAAAAAAAAAGCTGACATGGAAAAGCCACGTCACACTTAACTGCAAAATTGGACGGAAAATGTTAGTAGGGGGCAACGAGTCACAAGAACAAAAATTAGGGGGTAAACAGGCGCATTTTAAACAATGGGAGGCAACCTGTCAATCGCGTGAAACATCGGGGGCAAAAGTGGTATTTACTCTATCCCAAATGCAATAACTCAATTAAAAAAGCTAAGAACAAATTTTTATAGTAGCATCCTCAAGCTGTGAAGGTTTAGTTCATAACTAAAGAAGAAAATATAATTAAAGAAAAAATAATCAAAACTAAGAACATAATCATGTTTAAAAGACAAAATAAAGCTAACTTACTCTTAATACTTAAAGGAATCGATGAACGGTTGAGGTAGAATAGCTGGGTGCATAGACAAACCCTTGTCTTCTCCTCTTCCTTATGTCTTAAGCGTTTCCCCTTATGAACCTATGGATAATGATGGATAATGATTGATAGATATGAAATGAGGGATGGAAAAATAGCTTATGTATGCTCTAAAAACGTTTGACCCCTTTAGACTTGTTAAATTAGGTTTGGAAGGGGCTCAACCCGTTTTACTAACCAGAATTTTGGTTCGAACCACGGTGGAAGCAAATGGCGTAACTTTTCATCTTTACTCCGAATCGACTTCCGTCACTTGCAAAAGGACCCTGACTTCAAGCTCTCTCTAAATCAAATGAATCAGTTCCAAAGATCTCACCAAAATGTCATAGTGACTTAAACAATTAGACATAAAGACTTCTCTAACAAACACTCCAACTTCCCAAAGTGGCTCTAAGCTCAAATTTCGATTTGACTTGGGTTTTATCTTGACTTTTTTACTTCCTCTCCTCATATTGGACCAATGTATCAAGAATGTACCTAAAAGCTACACACTTAACACACAATTAAGGGGCAAAAGCTCTATATATAGTAATAAGTCCAAAACTAGAAGTGAAAGTGCAATATAGCAAATAAATGGAAAAAATCCCTCACTTAGGCCTAATAAACTCCCAAAATAATGTCTCGTGAATGGATTTATTCATCACAAAAATAAATACATCAAGACCCCCAACTCAAAGTTTTGTTATCCCGGCAAAATAAAAATAAAAGGAGTTTAGAAGGGTCTAAGTCAAATAAGCCAAAGAAAGGAGATAGAACAGAAAACATAGTGAATGACACTAAAGCACAAATCTTAACTAGTCTCATATAGTATAATCTACAAACTAAATAAAATGTACACCTATCAAATATACAATCCATACAAATTAGTTTCAAGATTAAATTAGTTTTGCAATGCGCGAAGTGAGGTTCTTTCTTAGTTCATAATGGTGACTATAGTATATTCTTCGATTCTCACATAATTTATAAGGTCCATCCAACTACTCTCTATAATGTGAAATCTCCTTAAGTGTATGGTCAAGAATACTAAGGTCTTTAAGGTTGTAATGTAGGTTGTGGGTAGGTACGATACGTATATTTGGGTAATTTAGATTGAGCTTTTGGCTCTCCCCTCACTGTCCATCAACGAGTCTCCATAGATCTTGAGTTACTCTCAAATATGTTCTCACTCAACCCAATTGATGCACTTAATAACATCCCCAATAATCCCAGATGAAACCCTTTCATGATACCTAAAGAAATCCCACTTTGTCAGTCCAAAAATGTATATATTCTTCTTTTGTAAGTGGCAATGACTCTTTTTTTTATGAGAAGTCATGCCACTATGTTTCTTTTTTTTCTCATATGTATTTTTCTTTTTTTTCAAATCCTTTTCTTTTTTCTTTTACCCCAACAAAGGGTCACAATGTATATAACAAGTGATCAAGAAGCTTACAACAAAAAAATCCACCAAATGATAGTTCACATTAAACCACCACCGCAAACTCAAGCTCTAGACGAGTCTCAAAGTATCGCAATTTGAGTTTTGGTCACATAATGAAGTCCAAAAAAACTAAGGGATAAGACTTGTAATATGGCTACATGAAAAAGCTTAGAAAGGCTAAGAGGGGGCTGAGATGGATAGTATATCAATAATAATGGACAAAAAGGTAAAAGGCAAAAGGGCTAACAAAGAATTTCCTTAATCATATCATATTCTACACAAATTAGTTACTATCTCACTTCTAGCACTTTCATTAAATGGTTTGTCAGCTAGAGCTAGATTAGGTCTCTCGTTCGACACACCACTCATACTACCTAAGATCGAACTCACTTATACGTATTGTTCACTAATCTCTCCATTAATTACAATTTTCACTTCATGTAAATCTTTTAAGCAAAAACAAGATAAGTTTATTAATTTACTATCTACTATCATTAACTCACTAAAATTTTACTTAAAATATACATTCACTAGATTTAAACCAACTTTTACACTTATTGAAAGCAATTAAAAATACATAAAAGTGGGGATAAAAACAACGGATTTCCACCCTCAACTCAAAGTTTCCCGTGACATCCACGACTTGAAACAGGCTCAATAAAAATAAAGACAGACACTAATATGCAAATATAGAAAGGGGTAGAGAAGAGAGAAACATACTTTCAAGGTTGTTACCTCGCGTGATCACTATTTGAGATGGTTTACAGTTTACTAACAAGCTTCTCTTTCTCCCCGAGTTTCGCATCCTCCTCATTAACGCCTTCCAACCCAATGTCCCTTGTCTCAAGAAATCTCCTATATTCACCTTTTTTCGCTTCCTTATGTTATAAACCTTAAGTGGTTTTCTTTTATTCTCACCCAAATCCTTGCTTGAACTCTTCTTCATCTATCTCATATGAGCAAGTGTATTTGTTCTTCGTGATTTCTCTCTTTACCTTCAACTCAAAATTTTACCGAGTTTAAAATAACGCTCGAAGTGGACGAATGAGGTAATATTTAGAGTGGGAAAGGTGCGAGGGAAGTGTTTTTCTATGTAGGTATGAATGATTTGCGGTGGGATAAAAAAATAATGAGAGGATTAGAAAAAATAAATTTGAAAATTTCTAGTTTAATTCTTTATTTTTTTTTATGTTGGAATAAATTGGTTGGATGATTGTTGTTAGGAATGATGGAGGGATGTTTTCAGATATGAAAATTCGGTTATTTGAGTTTATTATAATGGTCGGTGAAGCTCGGGTCGAATCTCTAATGGTGGTTGAAAGTTTGGAGAAGAAGAAGCTTTGAGTTTTAGGTCAAAAGTGTAGTTGGTGTTTGACTTTCGTCCTTCTTTTTGTCGCGACGCGATACACCGCAAGTCATGCGGTATACCACACTCCTAGGTTACAACTCAATTTCTCTGAGTTCACAAAGCGTGGACCATCGTGCACACTGTTTGGCATTGTTGCGATACACCGCCGGTGGGTATACCGCACTTCTAGATTTTGTCTTCTCGCGATTCATACCGTGGCGATTCTCCTCCACGATTCATTTTGTCGTGCTTCGGCAAACAATTGATCATAAGACAACTCCATACAAAAGCCAGCAACTTCGAGACTTCGATAAGAAAATCGGAGATGGTGAAATCTATAGAGAGCCTAAAAATCAAGAAGGTCGTATACATCTTCTTAAAAGCAGAGGCCAACATTTACTTACTAATCAATGCATACTTGACGCCATTGTTCAAACATCAAATGTAAGACCCACTTATACTTTACCGAAAATCTCACTATCAAACTCCTTCAAGAAGCTAAATCTGTGGTAGTTGTTGAAATCGATAAACGTATGGTTGATGTGTTGCACTAGGTTGCACGGGGAAGCGATGCGATGCGATTCGGGTATTCGGCAACTCCAAAAAAGCCGATTCGGGGATTCGGCAACATATTTAATTTTTATTTTAAATATATATATATATATATATATATATTTAAACTAAAAAATTATAGAAGAACAATTCACAATGTTATAAAATAGAACACTTCAATTGAAATAAAACAAACAAATTTACTAAAATATATTTAAACAATCTAAATATATAACTAAAAATATATTTTTGAACAATCTGCCTTATGTTCGACCTTCTATAGCGATTAGTAAGGACGACTCTTGGTATTCACGGCTTTGTTTTTTTGTTTTCAGAAAAGGTAAATAATATGTTTAATAAGGGTTTAGTTATATAAAGTTTTAAATATTCACTCTAACCCCTTAAACTTTATAAATTTATAATTTAGACCTTTAAAAAAAAGGCCGATTCCAAAAGGAATCCTTGCACAGGAAGCGCCGCTTCCGAAATCGGTCAAAGCTTCCGAATTCGTTGACTCAAGGATTCGCGAATCCGAGGAGAATCGCTTCCGTTTCCGTATCCGATTCGGGATTCGTCACTGTTTTGAAGAATCCGTGCAACACAGGTGTTGCATAAACGTGCTGATGGACATGATCTTGATGATCGTTTAACTGTAAAATTTTGATGATACTCTGATTGTTTGATATAATGCCTAATAGAAATAATGAACAGTACTTAGTTTATTTCGTTTTTGTAAGTTATATGTAATGATGCACTGAAGACAGAGTTTCCTTATTTCGATCTTATCGTGGCTAACATTCCTTACCGGATATCATCGCCTTTGGTAGCTATATTTGTATTTGGAGGTAACAAGTTTAGAACAGCGACACTTTTGCTTCAGAAAGAGTTTGCGAGGAGATTATTAGCAAACCCTGGTGACTCGGAGTTTAACAGATTAGCTGTGAATATGAAATTGGTAGCTGATGTGGAGTTTGTGATGAATGTGAACAAAAGGGACTTTTTGCGTTCCCCGAAAGTTGATTCCTCGGTGGTTAAAATCCGCTTCAAAGATGAGATTCCAGATGTAAATCTTGAGGAATGGTGGGCTTTCACAAGGACATGTTTTAGTAAGAAGAATAAAACACTAGGAGCCACGTTTAAGCAAAAGAAAAAAAATGTTTTAATTATATTATTCTATTAAGATGATTCATTGGAACTTGAAAGTAGAGAAAACATGAGAAGATACAAGTACTATATTTATATTATTGCATCTGCAGATTTTTTTTTTCATCCCATATTTCGCTATAACTGTATAGAATTGGGTATTTTGTGAAAGAAGATATGGAATCGATGTTAATGGGATGGTGTTCTGTTGATGAGTAGTTTTCTTCGAGATTGATATAGAACAATAGGACATTATTGTTGGCAAATAAACGAGAATGAAACCAGTTGGGTTAGCTTAACTGACCAGGGTCTTGCCTCAACTGGCCCGAACCTTGTTATTTCTAGAGGAGGTCTAGAGTTCGAATCCCCTCCCTAACGGGTGTAAAGTAAGAGGTATTTCTCATCCTATGCTTCTTTTATTATTATTTTTTATAAAGATGCTAGCAATGCAAAAGACTCGAAAAGTCTCCGAGTTTTTGATATTGGGACACTTAAATCTTTTTTTTCTTTTTTATCTTTTGTAAAGTTCCTTTTTTAACATGTATGGTTTTGATGTCAAAACTTTGACTCTTTTAAAAATCCATATATATCCTTCATTGACTACTAATATAAATATAATATTTCAAATTGTAAACTATTCTTATTGTATTCTTTAATTATGAGAATTAAGAAATATGATTTATATTTTTTAGACACAAATTTTTTTAAATATTTTTTACCAAAATAATAAATTTTTTTAAATCTATTTATTTTATTTGTAAGGTAAGCGTATGTTTTTATTTAATTATTTTATAAAATAAAATATGATAAATTTTTAGATAATATTTAATATAAATAATACTTTTCAGCATAAAAATAAAAAATTTAACACAAATGTTTACAAAATTGGTCACTTTTCTCTTCAAATCTTGGCTTACTCAGTTTTTTCTGGTAATTTCAAACGCTTTAAATAGACCGTGAAAACCTGCTCATTAGGAACAATATAAATAAACCCCAGATCTCCACTAAAAGCTCCTCCTTTATTCTAATCAAACAAAGTAAACCTATTAGCAAAATCAACTATAAAACCAAAACAATCTTAAAAAAACATCTTCTTGTTACCTTCCTATTAAAATGTAAAAATTCTCCCAAAACCCACTTTGGATTTTGAAACCCTGATTCCGCTATTCTTCCCTGACCACTGTAACTTGCAACCTGAACCAAAATTGCACTATTAGTCCCTATATTAGGTAAAAATTGCACTACAGGTCCCTATATCATATGCATTACCACTCCAAATTTTTTAGGCCACGATAGTCGGTGATCAGAGAGACACTCTTTTCCAATTTTAGCACGAAACGTAACCTGAAAGATATTTAGCTTCAACGGGTCAGAATGCTAATTTCGTAAACCTTAGGGGGGGTTAGGGGGGTAAAATGCAAAAAATCTTAAAAAGTGTTTAATTAACCTGGCCAGCTGGCACTTGAAGATCCCCTGTCAACTTTACTGCCTCCACATACTCAAATAACTTGGAATTTACTGATCCATCCTCGTTATTTCCATCCCAGTTACCATATTTACGCTTCAGTTGAATTACTTGAGGGCCATAAGGTCCAAATTCACCCACAAATAAACCTGCGTTGCAATTTTTGTGAATAGGCCCCTACGTTAAGTCCTTTTTTTCGTATGTTTATCTTGCAGATATGACATTTCAATCCCTTATCTTTCGATTTTGTTACAATAATAGTCCTTTTTTAGCATTGGGACTAAAATGATATATTTACAAGATAAAGGACTAAAGTGTAAAAAAGGTAAACTTACCTTCAAATGGATCTAAATCACTATCTTCTTCTTCTTCTTCAAAATTTTCTTCATTATTCTCCATTAATTGATTTAAAGAATCATTATTTTTTATTAAATCTGAAATTTTAATGCTCATCGATATAAGTTTTATATCAGGAATTATATCTGTAAGATAATTTTTTACGCTTTTAATCCCTTTCTCAATATTTAAGTCATTTTCATTTAATTTGGCGTTTGACCTTGTAGCTACTATACTCCCCATATTTTTCCGCAAATATACAACCTGTCAAGGACTAAATTGTAAAAAAAACTTAAAGATAAACACTACAAAAAAAAGTAGCATTAGCGGCGGGGAAGCTATTGCGGCAACAACTAAAATGGCCTCTAATAGTAGCATTAGCGGGAAAGCTATTGCGGCAACAATTAAAAATGGCCTCTAATTATATTTTTAGCGGCAAACAAAAACAAATAATTTGCTACTAAAGGTATCTTTAGCGAGAAAGATATAGAGGCGACAAATAAAGACTATTAGCCGCAAAATTAAGATTTTTAGTTTTAAATTTTTTGCCGCTAAAGATAATATTTCTTGTAGTGAAAAAGGACCAAATAGGTAATTAAAATATTTCTTCCTCACCTGCATTGTATATGTGTCATCGCCATTTTTTACCACAAATATTTCAAACAGAGGAATTCTTGGAGAAGCCGTGAATAATTGTCTGTCCATGTACCAATATGTAATTATTTATAATTCAGGTACTGTTTTTGTAAATTATACGTTTATATTATTACCTGGGACTGTAACTTTTTCCAACAAATCTTCCCACTTCAGGAGTTATAGGTATTATTCTACTGAAAGGATCATCTGAGTCATTTGAATACCCGGCCCACCAACCCACCTGGATTTAACAGAAGGGTGGTAAATTAGTAATTGAGGTAATTAAAAGGTGAAAAGGGTAGAATAGTAATTACCAATCTGCTTCCTGTATTTTGACACAATTTTGAAGCATCATGATACCGTTCATCATTTATCGCATCCTAGATATAAATTAGAAAAACAAATACAAGTTAAAAACCATAGGGGTAGAACGAAAATTTTGTAAACTTAGAGGGTAAAATGCAAAGATAACAGAGTATTATGATACCTTAACTTGGGACATGATTTCATGGACATTGTCTTTAGATTTTGCTTCTGCAAATGCTGTTTTCAAAGTTGCAGGTTCACGATACTTTTCTTTCTTCTTTATTGCATTATCTAGTTTGAACTGTATGTTATAGCCACAGGTTAACCCCTGAACTTTCAAAAATACATAATGACCCTATATTTTTTTTATATTTTTTTTATAATAGGCCAAAAAAAATTAGAATTTCACTTGGCCCCGCAATTGTCAAAATATATATTTTTTTGCCTATTTTATATGAGGAACTCAGAGATAAGAGGACCTACATTTTCGGCATAATATAAGGGACCTATATTGCAATTAAATCGGATCGGGGGCAAAATCCTAGCTCCGCCCCAGCCTTGAGCACAATTTATCCACAGAGTTCATGAAGAAATAAATATCTATATATGAAGTAAAAATAAGCCAGAAATATGAAGAACTAGGCGTAATTCAAAATACCCATTTGAATAAAAAGTTCAAAAAAAAAAAAAAGTAAATATCGTGAAAGGAATTGAGAAAGATGTTACCTTTATAAGAAGAGAAACATTGAAATGAGCTTGTTCAATTTCAGAAAAATGGTGGGCCCACCTTTTCCAATCCCTGTCAGTCCCAGTAGAAGGTGTAGAAGAGTTGTTATTATCTGTATTATTATTATTATTATTATTAGCATTGGTACAGCAACAATGGAGGTTTTGGGATGGTTTCAGTAATGGTTTTTTGGTGAAATTAATTGAAGAAGATGATGAAGGCCTTAGTTGGGGAATTAGTTGGGGAATCAGAGGGTGATTGGTGTGACCGGTTGACCATGCTTTTGCAACTGCCATATCTCACTCTCTCACTCAATTACTGTTGACCTGTTGGAAAATTCTTCATACGTAAAGAATAAAATAAAGGAAGACTAGGACATGCTGGGCTGGCTACTTATAAACGGACGGAAAATTCTTACATGCGAGAAAGTAAAATTAGGGTTAGAAGACTTGATGGGTAAACCATGCAGAAGCCCACGTGTAGCGAGAAGCTAATAGAATGAGGCAGGTGGATAGTTCGGATTAATTGTCCTTTGCCTATTAAATATATTAAATATATGGTCATTAATGTCTTTTGGGGGTCCATTAAGAGATGTGTCTTCATAAAGTGAAAAAAAAAACTAAAAATGTTTGGCTAATGAGTATTGCGGGGTTGAACCAAATCAATCCTAATTGAGTCAATGACACAACTGAGTTGGAACTGTCAAGGTCTTGGCAACGACCTAACAGTTCTGATATTAAAGGATATTGTGTTACAGTATCAACCTGAGGTAATTTTCTTAATTGAAACTAAAAATTCTTCTGCATATATGAAAAAAATTGCTGCTGAATTAAATTATGAAATTAGCTGTCTTATGGACCCTAGAAAATTGAGTGGGGGTTAGCTTTATTACGCAACCCTATAATAAAAATGGATATACTTGAATCTTCTGACACATATATGTATCGTAAAATATCTGATGAAAATGATAAAAAGTACTGTACCACTTATGTTTACAACCCATATGAAGATAAAGATAAAAATTCCGTTTTGAATTCTATAAAGGAGTGTACTAGATTCTTTCCTAGTCTCCCATGAAATATAATAGGATATATGAATATGTATAGATACTCTAATGAAAAACTAGGGGGTAAAGGACCAAATAAAATTAATATGAAGAGAATTAATAAGTGGTTGAAAAATCTTAATATGACAGATCTTATATCTAAAGGATGCAAATTTTCTTGGTCAAATAAAAGGCAAAATGAGGAAATGATTAAACAACTGATAGATAGATGTTGTATCAATAAATCTTGGGAGACGCTTTTCCTAAATTCTTGGCTTGCTATACTACCCCCAGTATGGTCTGACCATTGTATGATTATGATTATGAAAGATATTAAAAAGATCCCTTATCTGAAAATATTCATATTTTGTAAAAACTGGATAGATGATGAAGAATGTATCAACCTTATTAATAAGAAATGGCTAGAAATGATTGTTATGAGGGGTAATGGAGTAAACAAATTGGGTAAGAAAATTAACATGCTCACAAATACCCTTACTAGCTGGGCTAGAAAACGCAAAAAAGAAAAAAGACTCTTTGAGAAATGATAATATGTTTCTCCAAAACATGATTAATTCACATGATCCTATAAATTGGGAGGATTATAATGATATTATTAAAAGAATGGAATATAGATGGCTACAAGAGTAAACATACTGGAAATTATAATCAAGAGTTAAATGGCTAACCTTGGGAGATAGAAATACTGCTTACTTTCACTCAATTACCAAAATGAGAAGAAAAACAAATAAAATCAAATGCTTATTGACTGAGGATAACAGTTGGGGATATGATAAGAAAGATATGGAAATGGAAATTAAATCTTACTTTAAAAACATTTTTAGTACTAAGGGACCAAGAAACTATGACCCTGTTCTTGAAAATATTGAGAAATGTGTGAATGATAATATGAACACTAATCTTACAACTCCAGTTTCTATAGATGAAATTAAAAGAGCCCTTTGGGATATGAGTGATGATAAATCACCAGTGCTAATGGATACCCATTGTACTTCTTTAAAAAAACATTGGGAGCTAATAAAATTTGATCTTATGAAATTTATCTCAGATTTTCTTTGGAACGGGAGTAGTCTCTATGAGATTAATAAGACTATAATCACCCTTATCCCTAAAGTTGAAAAACCAACTAAATTAGCCCATTTTAGGCCTATTATCTGTTCCAATGTAATATATAAAATTCTCGCAAAAATCCTAGTTAAAAGACTACAAAGTATAATGCATCTTATAATTAGTGAAACTCAATGTGCGTTTATTCTTGCGCATGAAGTTAGTCACTTTCTTAAACGAAAAAGAAAAACTGAAAACCACTATATGGCCATCAAAGTTGATGTAGCTAAAGCCTATGAAAATGTAGAATGGGATATTTTTACATGATATGCTTATTAAAATGGGTTTTTGTACAACTTGGATATGATGGATAATGGGTTGTGTTATTACTGTCTCTTATCATGTTTTACTCAATGGTGAACAAGTGGCTATTGACTTACCTTCTAAAGGATTAAGACAGGGTGATCCATTATCCCCTTTCCTATTTTGTATAATTACCCAAGCGCTTTCCTCTCTAAGAACTCAAAGGATGGATAAAAACCTAATTCGAGGGCTAAAAATTAATAGAAACTGTCCCACCCTTAGTCACATCCTCTTTGCTAATGATAACCTATTTTCTATAAGGGCTGGGGAAGAGGATGTTGAGGAATTTAGTAGTATTATTAATGAATTTAGTAATGCCTCTGGACAATGTATCAATCTTAATAAAAGTGGTGTTATGTTTTGCAAGAATACCCCTAATGTAAAATAAAAAACGTACTGTCTATTTTAAGAATGAATAGACTAGACAATTTAGGAAAATATTTGGGACTCCCAGCTGATTGGGGAAGATCCAAAGTAAAATCTTTAAATTGGATGATTGATATTATTTCTAGTAAAGTTGAAGGTTGGAATACAAATTTTTTATCTGATGCAGGAAAAGAGGTGTTAATAAAATCTGTTATAAGTGCTATTCATTCTTATACGACAGTGTTTCTTATTCCAAGTACTGTTTGTGATAATATAGATTCTTTAATCTCTAAATTCTGGTGGAATAAAAACAATGAAAAAAGAAAGCAGTGGATTAGTTGGAAGGAAATAACTGAAAATAAAATAAAGGAGGAATGGGTTTTAAAAATATGAGACTAAAAAATTATGCATTATTAGCTAGAAGTGCATGGAAAATATTTAAAAACCCAGATTCTTTACTTGCGAAAAACCTTAAAAGGTATTTCCTATAGTAAAACATCCTTTTATTAACGCTAATTTGGGTACCATCCCTCCTGGGGTTGGAGAAGTTTACTTGAAGGTAGAAGTGTGTTTGAAAATGAATTGATCTGGAAAGTAGAAAATGGTAAGATAATTGATATTTGGAAGGATTCCTGGATTCCAGGTATTAAAAAACTAAATTACCCTACAAACTGCTCTTTGAAGAAAGTTGCAGATATATGTTATGAAGGTTCAAACATTTGGAACCCTCATATTATTAATAAATGGTTCAATCCGGCTATTACTAAGAAAATTTATAATATAATTACCCCTTTAAGCAAAATAGAAGATAATGCATGTTGGGCACCATTTAAAGATGGTGAAGTTACATCTAAAGGTATTTATGGCTACCTAAAAGAAATTGATAATGAGAAAGAAAAGAAAAAAAAAGGTGAACTTTTACCTAGTGGCTCTTATATAACCCCAAGTAACATTTGGAAAGAGATATGGAAGCTAAAGGTACCACCGAGAATTCGAAATTTCTTATGGAAACTGTGCAAAAGAAAAGTTCCAACTGAGGAACTGGAATATTACTCTAAATGTGAAAAATCTGATATATGTAATCTATGTGGGACTGATGCTGAATCTATAGAGCATATGATTTTTAAATGTCCTTGGGTAAGAGCTCTATGGGTTGTCTCTCCTTTACAATTAATAACTACAATCTGTTGTACTTCAAAGTTTGAAAACTGGTTCCTCAGTTCAAAAACTTTGCAAGGGGGTACAGATGTAACTGGTAGATAAATTTTCTCCTTAGTCCCTTATATAGTTTGGCATGTATGGAAAGCTAGAAACAAGTTTTGTTATAAAGGAATAACACCTTATCCAAATAAAGTACTCCAACAAGCAATAAAAGCCTATGATGAAGTTAAAAGTAGTAAGAATATAAACTCTGAGGCTAACATTACGAATCCCACTACTTCTACTTCTTATACAAGTAATACCACAATACCAAACGAAAATGATGCTATGAGAATGAATATTCAACAAAGAAAAAGGACTTCTGGAAACAAGAAAGGTAAAAGCATATATAATACTCCAAATACAAGTAATAATCATGTGAAAATATGGAATGAAAATGTTACAGATAATACATTTTTCGCTTTCTCAGATGCATCTTTCAAATCTGATTTAAATTCTTCTTATGCTTGTATTTTACTAGATAAGAATAATATACTAATTCATGGTCATGCTCAAAATTTCTTATCTTACGGTGTAGAGGAAGCTGAACTGATAGGAGTTCATAATGGGCTAGTTTTGGCTATTAATTTCCAGTTTAAGGACATTCGAGTTTTGAGTGACAATAAAGTGGTGATGGATATGCTCAATCAACCTAAAACTCCTACAAATGCAAAGCACAAGATACTGTATTCAAATATTAAGAATTTAATTTGTAATGATTAGTTTCTTTTTATTTCATTCCTAGGAAAATCAACTATTTTGATGACTGGGTCGCAAGACAAAAGCTATTAGGTGTTTTGCCAAGTGATTGGTTGACTAAACCCCCTCCCCAATTAGTTAGGCTTCTATCTTCTTTACCATCCGTTTCGGGGATTGGTTAAAACCTTGTATGAACTATGTTGATTTGTATTATTAAGCTTTTGACAAAAAAAAAAAAACATATTATTTTATTATTGATGTCTCCTCATTTGTGATAGATTTATGTTAAGATGAGACATCATTTTTAGTGTTTTAGAAGTCAATAATGTCGATTTTCTTGAGTTTTAGTGCACTTTCCTATTTTGTGTCTTGATTTGTAGAAATAATGTTTTTAGAGCATATTGGGTTTAATTGTTTATTTAGTGTGTAGCTTTAAAGATAATTATGGAGTTTAATTAGAGTCCAAGTCAAAGACAACAACTTATGGAAAGAGATATGCATGGTAATTGGAGATAAGGAAAGAATTGCTAAAAAGATGGAAAAGGAAAAGCTGCCTAAATCTGGGATTCTGCAAAGATAGGCGTTTTTACCTAATAAAGAGGCCGAATTTGGTAGATTACTCCTAAAGGGCGTAGGAAATTCTGTTGCGATTCTTTTGGTATCTTGTGGAGCAAAATCGGACCAATAATAAAGAAGTTATGACCAAAACAACGCAGCAGTGTTTATCTTTATTTCCATACGAATTTGAGTTGGGCTAGAAGTCCATTACCTTAACTCTTCCTCAAGAAAACGAATTAGGTCTTCTAAACACCTATAAATACACCCTTATATCACTTGTAAATCATCCTTGCCTCATAGTAATTAGTTCTTAAGGTTTTATTCTTCCAGTTTATTGTAGAGAGCAAGATGATGTCTTTTATTATTTCTTTTAGTTTATTTCCTTCAGGTATGAACTAAACTTCCCATAGCTTGGGTTTTGCATGTGTATAATCTATGAATTCTAATTCTTCTATCTAAGTTTCTTTGGGAATTATATGTTTTAATCTGATATTAGCTTCTTACTTTATATTTGCTTATGTGTTTTGATTTAATGTCTTTCCTAGAATTGATCACTTTAGGATTGTTTTAAGAGTAGTTAGATGGTCACCTTGTAAGGGTGTTTAACTATTGAACCACCACATAATGTCTAGTGTCGATAGCAGTTCTGACAAAACATACTTCTAACTAGATAGTCATTAAGGTTTGTTTTAACCACAGTATCACCAAGACTTGCAGTATTTGCTTAGGGCCTTAGTGGCGTTTGATAACCCTATTTTAAATCACTTCTTGGTTGTGACGTAGCCCCCTTAGTCGCTCTCAAGGTCTAAGGTAGTGGAATTTAGAATCCTGACTAAGTATTACCAAGAGCTAATATTCTCCCTTATGAACTAGATCTATAGATAGAATTAGAGGGATTAGTGCATACTAGCAAAACCTAAGCTATACTTCTCATCTCATATTCTTAATCTTTTACCTTATTGTCTTTATTTTCCTAGTTTTAATTCATAAATTCGAAAAACCAAATATTTAATTTTCTGTTTTCTAATTATTTACTTTTACTCGTTATCTGTTCCTACGCGTTTAACACACTTAAGTCCCTGAGAACGAACTCTACTTATCATTAAAACTTGCATACGTCCTGTAATACTTGCAGTACTGTGCCTGTCTAGGGTGAGAGTGCATAGTTTTCCATACTTAAATTGATCTTATTTTTATCACACCCTAGGCGACACCAAGTTTTTGGCGCCGCTGCCGGGGACTTGTGTCTCGTTAGCGTGTGGGTTATCTATTTCGAGTTTTAGTTTTTAATTAGTTTTTACTTTTCAGTTTTTAGTTTAGTTTTAGTTTTTATTTTTCCAGATTTACGCTTGTGGTTTGCTTTAGTCTTTTTCAGGTTTTCACAGTGTTTAATTCTTGGCCTCCCTTACCGGAGCCTGAGAGGAGCTTCAGAGCTTATAACAAAAGAATTCGTAAGGAAAGAGCCTTAAGAAGAACTATGGCAGACATTCAAGACAATGATCCGGAGTTAGTTTACTTTGCACCAGGAGGACCTCCTGCGTTTGTTCCACCTGGTGTACAACTGCCAGTAGGAGAAGGTAATGGGCAGAATAATCAACAAAACCGAGTTGAACAAGATCTACCTGGCCTTAACATACCATTCCATGTTCAACCCATCGGTTACCGCCCTCCTGAGATTCCGAATATCAAATTTAGACCCGATCCGGGTATGCTTAGTCAATTTCAAAGTTTCGGACTCTATACTGGTACTGCAATTCAAGATCCGGTAAAAGCGATTCAGAAGTTTATGCAGATTTGTGATGCCTACATTACTCCTGGCATTACACGCGAGCAACTGTATTGTCATATGTTTTCGTTTTTCTTGACCGGAAGAGCTAGCGATTGGCTAGAAAGACAACCACATGGAACCATTCACTCTTGGAGAGAGCTTCAAGCCGCATTCTTTAACCGATTTTATCCGAAGAGCATGAGACTTAAAGATCAAACCGAGCTTGCAAGATTTTCCCAAGAAGATGGAGAAACAGTGGGAGAAGCATGGACAAGGTTTCAACAAAAATTAGCTAGATGTCCGCTCCATGGTTATACACCTGCTCTACAACTTGCTATATTCTATGAAGGTCTTGATGACAAGGGTAGAGACAAGGTGGATAACATTGGAAAGGGTAATTTTGTGTCCATGAATCACAATGAAGCTTCCGAGGTGTTAGAAAATATTATGGAACAAGAAAGAAGTTGGCCTTCAACGCGAGCTTCTGCAGCAAAGACCCGAGGAACGCTTCGTTTAGATGCAGAAACCGCGAACTCAGCTCAAATATCCTCGTTAGAAAATCAAATCAAGGAGCTGAGAATCGCGATGGAGAAGAATTTAGCTGCTACAAAGGTAGTTCAAGAGGCACAAGGTTGTCAACAATGTGGAGTTAACGATCATTCATGGGAAGAGTGTGAATCAAATCCGCAATCTGTTTACTTCATATCTAACCGATGGGGCAACCGCAACCATCCGGGTATGCAGTATTCAAATCCACAAGGGGCCGCTAATCCTAGTCAATATCAATCGCGACCCCAGAACAACTCTTACCAACAGAGAGGTCAGTACCAAAACCAATATCAGAATCGACCTACTCCTCCACAACAACCTGCTCAAGACGCCTATACCGATACTTTAGACCAAAAAGCTTTACCTCAGTATCCGCAAGAAGGATCTATGGACAATACACAGATAGTACAAGCTCTAGAACGTTTGAACACCACTGTAAACGCTCAAGAAGAAAAGGTCAGAGGACACGATGCCATACTTCAGATGCTAAATACTCAATTAGCCCAAATAAACAAGCATCTAACAGAACAAAAGGAAGTAAAGGCAATCGAAGGAGGTGAAAACAATGTTGTGTTCGAAGCTTGCAAGGCTATATGCCTTGAAATCGAAAAAGAAAAGGAGGAAGCACCACATGCTGCCATTAGTGCCGTGGAAGTTCCCAGTATTGAAGAAGAGCCAACCGAGTCTAACCCCGAGGAGTCCGACTGTCTAGAAGTTTATCATCTGGAAAGCGATGAAGAGAGAGACGAGTTCATAGAGCTACTGAAAAAGGTGCAAGAGGAGATGCGATCAATGGTAGAGTATGCAGCGGAGTTAGCAAGAGAGAAAGAGGAAGAAGCCTCAAAAGAAGAATCGAAAGAAGATGAAGTGGCACCTGCTGTGCTAGAGGAGAAAGAAGAAGAGAAGGTGGAATCGCCACCTAGTGTTCAACCAGTGTCATCAACTATTCCTGATACAAATCCTAAAGATGACACTATTCTCAAGACATTTGTAGAGGCGTACCAACCTGAAAATATCAACGCCCAAATGCTTGAGATTGCGAAGAGAGGACTTACACCGCAACAAGTTTTTACGCAAGTTATTCCTGAGAAAGAGGCGAGTGTAGAGATCCCAAGAGAGAACCTGAGGGTTTCGAGAAGAAGTGAGAAAGAGCTACCCACTAAGCTTAAAGATCCGGGAAGTTTCAACCTTCCTATTCAATTGCATGGTAGGCTCAAAGTGAAAGCAATGTACGATGTGGGTTCTGGTGTGAATCTTATGCCTAAGTCCGTGTTCGAGAGACTTGGACTTCAAAAATCAGAGAAAACTCCAGTGAAGTTGCAGTTTGCTGACAACTCAGTGAAGAGGACGTGGGGAACAGTGGAGGACGTCTTAGTCCGTGCAGGTAATATCGCCATCCCTACTGACTTTGTTATTCTTGAGTTTGATGCAGATAAGCAGGTTCCGATCATACTTGGACGGCCTTTCATGGCCACAAGTCAAAGTGTGATCAACTTCCAAGATGGGACCATCACCCTTCATGCTAAAAATGTATCCGAGACCTTCTATGTCTTGGGTAAGAAACCGAGGAAGTTGGATCCCACCGTACCTATCATCCACAGCCTTTCACATCACAAAGTCCCTCCTGAGGAGATCCACTTAAAACCTGTGGATACTGAGCCAAACATTGAGTTTGGGGTTGGCCATGAAGTCCTATGGAAAGCCCACAAACGCGAGAACAGGCCACGAAGTTTCAAAGACTCGTGGATGGGACCATTCATTGTCACTAAAGTTGTTTCAGCCAAGGTGATAGAAATTCGCCCCAAAACTGGGGTCAAGCGCAGATTAGTTGACGTTCATAGCCTTACTCGTTGTTGGGGAGGCTATATTCGCAAATCTTGACAGAGGTAACACGTCTAACTTTGAAAGACGTTAAACAAAAGTGCTGTTCGGGAGACAACCCGAAGTTTTTTTTATGTTTTCATGTCTTTTACATTCTTAGTTTAAGTTTATTTTAGTTGTTTTTAGTTGATAATGCATATTTGAGAAAGGTATTAGTGTTTTTGGTGTGTAGGAATCGGAGAAATCAAGTTAGGGAACGCGAGGAAAATTTTTGGAGCGCAAGAAAGCACCCCGCGGACTACCCTCACGGACTACCCCATGGTCCGCAGGGATGGTCCGCGAGGTCAAAACCCGTACCACGGGTAGCTACCGCGGGTTTAGGTCAGAAACACGAAAAAATTCCACGGACCACCCCGCGGTGCACCGTGCCATGGTCCGCGCCCCAGAAACCCGTACCACGGGTTGACTACCACGGGTATTTTGACGGAGCAGCTACAGAAGCCGCGGTGTACCCCGCGGTACACCGGACCCTAGTCCGCGAGCCAAAAAACCCGTACCACGGGGTCCTACCACGGGTTTAAGTCAGTAAGCAAAAATTTTCGAGCATCAGATGTCACGGACTACCCCGCGGTGCACCCCATGGTCCGCAGGGGTAGTCCGCAGCGCCGCCAGAGGAGAGAGAAAGTTACGGGATTGAGTTATAAAGGAGGTATTGAAGCTATTATTCCGAATTTATTAAACCTTAACCCTCTCTTTCTACTGCACAACTCTCCTAACTCCATTGAAGCTCATCAAAACCTTCACCAATCACCAAAACACTACCCAATCATCAAGGAAAACACATCAAACCTTCTCTCCACATCATTACAAGAGAGAATCAAGCTACCAATCATCACCAAATTCATTCAAATTGAAGAATCAAAGAGCCAAATTTCACAAATTCATCACACAATTTCTAAAATCCAAGCCTACCCATTACAAATCATCCTCACCCACATAGAGATTCATCACCAATTCACCCATCCTAGGACAAATCAAGCTTGTTCATCCATTAATTCAAGAGTTTAATTTTCAAGGGTTGCTAAAGCTTTGAGTTGGGGGTTAATTGAAGATGACTAATAGAACATCAATCTTATCTAGCAAGAGGGAGGTGAAGAGTAACAAGGGATTGGATTTAAACAAGAAGAAATCAATTGACAAAGGAGCTAGTTCTAAATCAAAGGGTAAAGATAAATTGAAGAGTGGGAAACCTTCGTATGATAGTAATGGTAAAAAGCTTTATTTTTATGCAAAGGAAAGAACACTACCTCAAACAAATCCTATACCTATAGAGAAAGTGGATACTTCAAAGGCCTTGAAGATTTCTGCGGAGAAACAATTAGAAGAACTACCTTTTGCCTATGAGAAAGTATTCAAGGAAGAAATTAGAGATGGAGAATACAAGAGATTCTTTAAGCTTGGTGAGAAGTTGGGTTGGTCTACGTTCATGGTAAGCCGTTCTGAATTATGTCCTGAATTAGTTTTGGAGTTCTATCTAGGCCTCTTTAGCCGAGATAGTGATTGTGTTCCGATTAGAGGAAAGTTAGTTCCTTTCACAGTTGAGGAGATTAGGAACCACTTCAAGTTTCAGAATCCGAAAGGTTGTTGCAAATTTGAGGAAGCAGTTGCTAAACGAAAAATCTTTGATAAGGAATTACTTTTTGAGCATGTGTTAGACAAGGAGAAAGTGCAATTACATAAGGGAGAATTGAAGGCACCTTGGCCTTACAAATATCTTCAAGCAGATGCTAGAATTTGGCATAATTTCCTTATCCCTAATGTCTTTGGAAACACACGAACTTTGGAGGTGACTATGAAGAACGCGCTACTGTTGGACTGTATTTTGAGAGGAGAAGAAGTTGATGTGGCACAGTTGATCTATGAGGAGGTGATACGATTCTCGGTCTCTCCTAAATCGGTTTATAACGTTAAATTTCCAACTATGATCACGTGTCTTGTGCGAAAAGCGAATGTAGTATTGGGTGAAGAAGAGAAACTCGAGTTTAAGACGAGTTATATTGATAATGCTTGGATCAAAGAAAGCCTTCGAAGAGCGGGTTCTACTCAAGCCTCGAAGGAAGAAAAGGAGCAAAATTGGCAAGAGAAGATGGAGGAGCGTTTAACGAAATTTGAAGCAGCTCAAACTTCCTTAGTCAATGATGTGGCACAAATCAATGCTAATCAAGTGCACATCATGAAACTCCTTGAGCAATTAACGAAAGATCCAGCAATTCCAATCTTGGATATCAATGATGCGAGGCAATAGCCTCGAGAGTATGTTTTCTTTCTTCCTTACCATTTCTGTAAATATGTCTATCTGCTAATTTTAATTTCTGTTTTCGAGTCTTTTTCGAGTCGTGGGGACACGGCTCATTTTTGAGTTGGGGGTGTGGGGATTCGTTGTCTCTCATCTCCATTTTTCTGTTTTTGGGTGAAGTTAAAAGTTTTGATACATGGGAATTAGATGTAGAGTGTGTTTAATAGCCTGAAAGCATAAGCTCAGTAGATTAATGATAGTAAGTGATATGTTTATGAGCTATGTATTTGTATGCTTTGAGTATTTGCAGGAAAACACACATTGATAGTAAAGAAAAGATTAGTGAGCAATGCGATAGAAAGTATGTTCGATCTCAGGGAACCTTGAGAAGTGTGTAGGCCGTGAGATCCAAGCTAGTTGAAAAACCATTTGATGAAAGTGCTAAAGGTAAGAAATTTTCTGAATTACATAGTGTAGAAAGTGATCAAGGCGGTTCTTTCATATTTTTAAGCCTTTGAAGCCTTTTTATACCTTCTCACCTTGTGATTTTTGAGTTTAAAAGTTATATCCTTCTTAGCCCCTTCTAGCCTTTCTAAAGCCTTTTTTGAAACACATTATAAGCCATATCCTTTAGATTTTTAGGACTTTTACATATGACCCGCACTCGAATCGCGATGCTTAGACAGTTGTTTTAGAGCTTGAGTTTGGGGTGGTGGGTCCACCATTATGGGAGTTATTATGTTGGGATTTTTGAGCTTATTATTGTGCTTTGTGCTTTATATTGAGGATGCTTTACAACATTGTATTGTAACCCTTTGCCGGGGTAATAGTGAATGAAAAAGAAGCTTCGAGCTAATTTTGCCAACAAGGGCATTAAAAGGAAAAAAATATATATATGAGAAAATTAGCGTGATGTCTCAACATTAAAAGAGAGTCATAGCTATAGAAAAGAGATTGATGTGAAAAGAAAAGAAAATATATATTCGGACCGGCAAAGTGGATTTTTATGTGAACATCTTAAAGCTTAATTGGGTTATTGGGGATGCTAAATTGTGCATCAAGGAATTCATTGGGTTGAGTGAGACGTTTTATGAGAGTAACTCAAGCTCTAGGGCGATTCGTTGATGGCTAGTGAGGAGAGAGCCAAAAGCTCACTCCAAATTATCCAAATATACTATCATACCGTCCCTAAGCCTACATTACAACTTTAAAGACCTTGTGATTCTTTGTTATGTAATTGAGAAGTGATTGAGCCATTAGAGATTAGTTAAGTGGATCCTTGGATACTAGCAAGGTTTGATGAACAATCTATAGCTCTCAAGGGGAACTGAGTAAAGTCCCAATCCTTCTTACATTGCGAAACTAATCTGATCTTGAAATCAAGCCGTGTTGACTGTGGATATAAGAAGTGTACAGGTATGTAGTTTATGAATATTATTGCATGAAATTTTCTGAGTTATGTGCTTTAGGTTTATTCTATATATTCTGCTATGTTTTTCCCTTGTGTTGAGAATTTTATAAGAGTGTATTTCTAGACTTCCCTTTGTTTTATCTTTTATTGTATCGGGACGATACAACTTTGAGTTGGGGGTCTTGATGTCTCCTCATTTGTGATAGATTTATGTTAAGATGAGACATCATTTTTAGTGTTTTAGAAGTCAATAATGTCGATTTTCTTGAGTTTTAGTGCACTTTCCTATTTTGTGTCTTGATTTGTAGAAATAATGTTTTTAGAGCATATTGGGTTTAATTGTTTATTTAGTGTGTAGCTTTAAAGATAATTATGGAGTTTAATTAGAGTCCAAGTCAAAGACAACAACTTATGGAAAGAGATATGCATGGTAATTGGAGATAAGGAAAGAATTGCTAAAAAGATGGAAAAGGAAAAGCTGCCTAAATCTGGGATTCTGCAAAGATAGGCGTTTTTACCTAATAAAGAGGCCGAATTTGGTAGATTACTCCTAAAGGGCGTAGGAAATTCTGTTGCGATTCTTTTGGTATCTTGTGGAGCAAAATCGGACCAATAATAAAGAAGTTATGACCAAAACAACGCAGCAGTGTTTATCTTTATTTCCATACGAATTTGAGTTGGGCTAGAAGTCCATTACCTTAACTCTTCCTCAAGAAAACGAATTAGGTCTTCTAAACACCTATAAATACACCCTTATATCACTTGTAAATCATCCTTGCCTCATAGTAATTAGTTCTTAAGGTTTTATTCTTCCAGTTTATTGTAGAGAGCAAGATGATGTCTTTTATTATTTCTTTTAGTTTATTTCCTTCAGGTATGAACTAAACTTCCCATAGCTTGGGTTTTGCATGTGTATAATCTATGAATTCTAATTCTTCTATCTAAGTTTCTTTGGGAATTATATGTTTTAATCTGATATTAGCTTCTTACTTTATATTTGCTTATGTGTTTTGATTTAATGTCTTTCCTAGAATTGATCACTTTAGGATTGTTTTAAGAGTAGTTAGATGGTCACCTTGTAAGGGTGTTTAACTATTGAACCACCACATAATGTCTAGTGTCGATAGCAGTTCTGACAAAACATACTTCTAACTAGATAGTCATTAAGGTTTGTTTTAACCACAGTATCACCAAGACTTGCAGTATTTGCTTAGGGCCTTAGTGGCGTTTGATAACCCTATTTTAAATCACTTCTTGGTTGTGACGTAGCCCCCTTAGTCGCTCTCAAGGTCTAAGGTAGTGGAATTTAGAATCCTGACTAAGTATTACCAAGAGCTAATATTCTCCCTTATGAACTAGATCTATAGATAGAATTAGAGGGATTAGTGCATACTAGCAAAACCTAAGCTATACTTCTCATCTCATATTCTTAATCTTTTACCTTATTGTCTTTATTTTCCTAGTTTTAATTCATAAATTCGAAAAACCAAATATTTAATTTTCTGTTTTCTAATTATTTACTTTTACTCGTTATCTGTTCCTACGCGTTTAACACACTTAAGTCCCTGAGAACGAACTCTACTTATCATTAAAACTTGCATACGTCCTGTAATACTTGCAGTACTGTGCCTGTCTAGGGTGAGAGTGCATAGTTTTCCATACTTAAATTGATCTTATTTTTATCACACCCTAGGCGACACCAATTATGTGATATATATGATTGACCATGAAAATGTTTAAATATGGTATGAAAATAATTTCAAATGTATAAAAAATAAATTCAATTAAATATAGGTATGAAAATAGTTTAGTTATATATATTAAAACAGAAATTTTAAGTATTAGGAATTTTTTTAATACTTAATAATAAAATTTATTTAATATATACAAAATAAATTATATAATCGCAAAATACATAATGTGTGTTATAAAATGAGATAAGAAAAGCAAAAGAATGTAACTTCTCAACTTGGTTTCTTGAGACCATTGACGCGTACACTGCTAACTGGTGGAATAAAAGAGAGATAACTGCTTCCCACAAACAAAGCAACCTCACCATCACTCACCATCAACAACCTTCCCACCTTCCCGGCGCTAACCTTTCGCTCCACTACTTTGACCCTGCTCCAGAGATCAGCGACAACACACGTAGATCTCCGACGCCTGTTCGTGGACCACTGTCGTCACCGCCCCGTTCGTGGCTCCTGTCTCCTCCGGCGCCTCTGCATCACGCGAAATCTGTAGGTCCATGATCCATCATCATCGTGTGCAGGTCTAGAGGCCCTCCTCTTCATGCGAAATCTACAGGACCGTTCGTGGTTGGTGTTCATTTATTTGGCGCGTCTCCGATGTGGTGCTCCTTCTCCGATCCACCGACGCCAATCTTCGACCACATAAGCCAGGCCCAACCAGCAGCGCCCAAAACCAGGCCCACCAGTTCTAAATCTGATTCGAAGTTAACTATTGTTTGTTTCTTTATTTTTTTAATATCTGTTTAAGTATTTCCCTTTTTCTTTTTAATTCTAACATATATTGTAAAAAGTTTTCTTTTTGTTTTAGATGTAGATTTAGATGTGTTTGAAATGTACCAATGTGATATGTTTGGATTGTACCAATTCGTTTTTATCGTGAAAAAAGTTATCGTGAATAGATTTTGTGTATTGATTTTTCGGAAAAAACTTTGTTTGACGCGTACCGTGGATTTCGACACGATAGCTTCGATCAGGTCTATAAATAAGTCCGGACATTAACCTTGGACATAAACAAAAACCATCTAAGTCTAGAAAAATACTCTAACTGACCCATCATGCAATTACAAAAAGTATAAGAAAATCGTAAAATAAACATAGTATCATTTGGTACGTACCAAATTGGAAAAATTGGTTCGTTTCAAACAAACAAATACTGGTCTATACTAAACGTAAAAAAATGTTATTTTGTACTAAAAATGAACTGAATAGGGGTATAAAGATAAAAATTCTAACTAAAAAATCAAACATAGGTATTTGTTATAATATTTTTTTAATTAAGACTTTGTGAATAACTTTTTGAATTTTTGGGTTTTTTTTTTTTTTTGACATTTGGAGGTGCATAAGCACCAATACAACCAAATCAAAAACCTATCATCCAATACCTAACTTGCCAAATCTAGAAGTCAAGTAAAAAAAACTAAATGAATTTTTGGGCATCTACAAAGTAATTTCCTCAAAATTAAATGGGTCAATTACCCAAGGAGACTTGAGAAAATTCAATGTGACATTTAGGAGCTAGTCAATTCCTCTCTCCTTCTTAGAGGCCAATAAAATGTCCAATGTCATAACTACCCTTCTAGTGCATATAAGACAAAAAAATAGGTTATTTCTCTCTCCTCCACTACCATTACTCTCTCTCATCCATTACCATTAATCTCTCTTCTCCTTTATCATTTTTTCTCTCTCCTCTTTAATTAATTATCAAATATTTTCCAGCTCCGACCACAACCACCGATCACCGCCGGCCGCCTCCGGCCACCGCCGGAAAAAGTTCTGAGCTTGGAAAAAAGTTCTGAGTCTGAAAAATAGTTCTGAGTCTGGAAAAAAGTTCTGAGTCTGAGTGCAAAAGTTCTGAGTCTGAGTGCAAAAGTTCTGAGTCTGAGTGCAAAAGTTCCGAGTCTGAGTGCAAAAGTTCCATTAACGCCAGATTATTAATCGCCAACAGTGTTGAGCGCAAAAGTTCTGAGTCTGAGTGCAAAAGTTCTGAGTCTGAGTGCAAAAGTTCTGAGTCTGAGTGCAAAAGTTCCATTAACGCCAGATTTTTAATCGCCAACAGTGTTGAGCGCAAAAGTTCTGAGTCTGAGTGCAAAAGTTCTGAGTCTGAGTGCAAAAGTTCCATTAACGCCAGATTTTTAATCGCCACCAGTGTTGAGCGCAAAAAGTTCTGAGCGCAAAAGTTCTGAGCGCAAAAGTTCTGAGCGCAAAAGACCAAAAAAATAAACAGAAACACGAAGCAAGAACAAATCTGCTACATAAACTTGCTGAGCATCTCGAATCGACTTGCTACCGGAGATCCAAGCTTCTTCTTCACAAATATAAGCACAAAAACAACTTCGTTTATCCATGGCTTTCAAATCCGATCTTAGAGATTATTGTGCAGCAGATCAATTTATTCCTGCCATGACGGAACCCTAGATCGAAACTCTATTTCGGATCGGTCAAATCTCCACCTTCACTGCGGTATTCATCGAAGTTCATGCCAACGGTCTTCTTCTCCGCGCTCTCTTCTTCGGTTGCTTGGTGGCTGCATGCTTCAAGTGAAGCAATGGAAAGAAGGAATATTATGGAGTGGAGAAGAGAGGCGTTGATTGTAAAAGGTGAGGAGAGAGGTAGAAAGAGAGAGAGAAATATTTCTGAAAATGTAATTTAGGATTTAAAAGATATTATGATAATATTTAGTATATATAGAGAATAAAAAAGGGTAGGAAAGTAATTGGGAAATTAGGCTATAGTGTTAAATTTAGTTTGTGGGCTTTAGTAAGAAGAGGCTATAGAGCCGGTCTCCTTAGGTCACGAGGTGGTCTTTTCAAGACACTTTGGGTAATAATCTCAAATTAAATACATGATTTAAATTTTAAAAACCGTTAAAGAAGTATAACGCAGTAACGCACGACAAGGGTCAGTCAAACTTATAATAAAGTGAAAATAATTTTGTCGAAAGGGTTTATCTTTGCTCAGCATAGAAGGCGAAAATGGCCGCCGAAGCTTTCCGTCAAGCCGCCGTTAACACTCTCGAACGCCGTCTATTTTACATACCTTCATTCAAAATCTATGGTGGTGTTGCTGGCCTATACGATTATGGCCCACCTGGTTGTGCCGTTAAATCAAACGTCCTCAGCTTCTGGCGTCAGGTCTACTCCGCTAAGCTAATTACTCATTTCTAAATCATTTATAAGCTTTGAGTATTTTTTTATTATTTATTCTTCGATGAAGTTTCTTGTATGATTCATTTTTGGCAGATATTGTGATTCTTTAACTTACCAACTCATCTAAAAGGCGCTTAATAGTATAACATAGACTAATATTGAAACAATTGGGAATAACACGGGTTTTATTTGCACTCAATTAAACCTTCCTCTTCACAACTAGCATTCTTTTTTCTTTTCTTTTTTTAAATTTGAGTGCCATTGTTTATATCGTTGTATTCAGAATAATTTCTATTAAGATTCTCACTTTCACTCACTTTTAGTAAATTCGAAAATGGCATGCATATACTTTTCCGAAGTCAGATTATATATACCTATTGTTGATATGATTTTCTATTCTTTGACTTTCATTTTCTCTTGTAAAATTCAAGTACCCACGTTGACTCAATTTTACTTTGCTTTTTCAGCATTTTGTTCATGAAGAAAGCATGTTAGAAGTAGATTGCCCATGTGTTACACCAGAAGTAGTACTAAAGGCCTCAGGTCACGTTGATAAGTTCACCGATCTTATGGTAAAAGACGAAAAAACCGGAAATTGTTTCCGTGCCGATCATTTAGTGAAGGATTTTTGCAAAGAGAAACTCGAAAAAGATCCAAATCTTCCATCCGAGAAAGCATCAGAATATAAACATATTATTGCAGTTTTAGACGATCTTTCAGCTGAAGAGCTTGGTGCAAAACTTAAAGAATATGGTATTACTGCTCCAGATACCAAAAATCCTCTCTCTGCTCCTTACCCTTTTAATTTAATGTTTCAAACTTCAATTGGTCCATCTGGTATCACACCTGGGTAAGAATATACCTATATTGCCCCTCATTGATCAATACTAACTTGTATGTGTTATTTCTGGTTAGGTACATGCGTCCTGAAACAGCTCAAGGGATATTTGTGAATTTTAAGGATTTGTATTACTACAATGGAAGTAAATTACCATTTGCTGCTGCACAAATTGGTCAAGCTTATAGAAACGAGATTTCTCCTCGTCAAGGTCTTTTAAGAGTACGTGAATTTACACTAGCTGAGATTGAGCATTTTGTGGACCCCGAAGATAAATCTCATCCTAAATTTTTCGAAGTTGCGAATCTCGAGATTTTGATGTTCCCGAGGGAAGATCAAGTATCTGGAAAGTCAGCTACACCTATGGTTCTTGGTCAAGCAGTTACTAAGGTTTGTTTAATCTTGAAAAGTGTGTTATTACGCAAATGATAATATTAATTGTGTTGTTTTAGGGGACTGTGAATAATGAAACACTTGGATATTTCATTGGGAGAGTGTATTTATTCTTGACTTGTCTTGGAATAGACAAAGATCGATTAAGGTTTCGTCAACATTTAGCTAATGAAATGGCTCACTATGCAGCTGATTGTTGGGATGCTGAAATTGAATGTTCTTATGGTTGGATTGAATGTGTTGGTATTGCTGATCGATCTGCGTATGATTTGCGTGCTCACACGGTCAGATTTTATTTTAATGTTCTTGCTTTTGTATCAAAATATTCAAGATCACTGATTTTTAAGTAAATTACAGGATAAAAGTGGTGTATCCCTTGTTGCTCATGAAAAATATCCAGAACCTAGAGAAGTTGAGGTATCTTTAATTTTTTTCTTTTTCTTGAGTTGAATGATATTAGTGTTATAAATTTAAATCTCTTTGAAATTCGTTATTTCAGAAACTTGTTATTACTCCAGTGAAGAAGGAATTAGGTCTTGCTTTCAAAGCTAACCAAAAAATGATTGTTGAGGCATTGGAGGTACATAGTACATAGTACATACATCTTATATCTTATATATATATATATATATAAATTAATTAAATTAATAATTTTGTTCCGTAACACATATAGGCTATGGAGGAAAAGGAAGCAATGGAGATAAAAGCGACTTTAGAATCGAAAGGAGAAGCAGAGTTTAACGTATGTACACTAAACAAAACAGTGAAAATAAACAAAAACATGGTATCAATTTCGAAAGAAATAAAGAAGGAACATCAAAGAGTATTTACACCATCAGTAATCGAACCATCTTTTGGTATTGGAAGGATAATATATTGTCTATACGAGCATTGTTTCTACACAAGACCTGGTAGAGATGGTGATGAACAATTAAATGTGTTTCGTTTTCCTGCATTAGTGGCTCCTATTAAATGCACTGTTTTTCCACTTGTTCAAAATTCTGAATTTGAGGAAGTTGCTAAACGGATTGCTAAGTCATTAATTGCTTCGGGGATCTCATACAAGATTGATATAACAGGTAATTTAGTAAATATAAGGATTATTTGGGTTTATAATTGATATGTGTTTGTGTGTGTGTTTGTGTAGGGACATCGATAGGGAAGAGATATGCGAGAACAGATGAACTTGGAGTACCTTTAGCGATTACAGTAGATTCAGTTTCTTCAGTAACTGTGAGAGAGAGGGATAGTAAGCAGCAAATACGTGTAAATGTGGATGAAGTGGCGTCTGTTATTAAAGAGATTGTGGATGGGCAAAGTACGTGGACTGATATACAGTGGAGATATCCTACTCATTCATCTTAACCGCCAGAATGTTCCATTTTGATGGAGTTTTTCAATTTTTTATAATTTTCTATTCTACTTCACCACTTTTTAAATCATTTGAGGAACTAGCTATGTCATCATTACTCTTGGTATTTGAATCTTGAATGATATTTGACCTAAAAGAAGAAAAAATATTTGAATAATGTCCGTTGTCACGAGGTTTGAGAAACTAGCAGATATGCTTTATCCATTAACACGGTATAAAATTTAAAAGATACAGTAAAAGAGCAATTTTGCTCTCTCCAGCAGATGCGGTAAATTGTGGGTCTCCCAAATCACATACGCCATTTCTCTTCTCCCATACGCCATTTCCATTGCATTTTGTTGGCCACGGTATAAATTCTAACGGCTATACTTATAGCCGTGGGAGAATATAATTATAAAAACCCTATATCCAAATCAAATTGAACAAAACAGAAATCAAAAAATTGTAGAAAAAATCTAAAAACAAAGATTGTGGAGAAAAGAGTTTGAAGGTAAAATTTCTTTTTTTTAATATTAATATCAATCCAGGTTGTTATGTTTAGGTTTTAATTGCAAAATTTAAATGATTACCTTGATTTGCAGAGTTCTTTGATTTGCAGAGATCTTCACAGAAAGGAAATTAAAGAAGCGTTAATTGATTTTACAGAGTGTTTTGATAGTGCTTTGATTTTACAGACTTATATTTATAGAAATAATTTATACATTAAATATAGGTCACAAATAATTTTATACATTAAATAAAAGTCACAAATAATTTTATACATTAAATAGAAGTCGCAAATATGTGGAACTGAATTTGTTTAGTTATATTTGAATAATTTTTTCTTATATAGGATAATGAAATTTTTGTGTAAACAGCTCATTAAAATAACACCTTATCTTTTACTTGAATTAAAATTTAGAATGATATCCAATTCACTTATACTAAAATCTCATACAACATTATAGAATATAGGAGTACTTATTAATTATATATTATTCTCCACTACACTTTTAAAATATATCAAATTTTTTAATATAAATATAGTTTATATTAGCATAAATATAATTAGTGTTGAAATATATTTTATATCAAAAACTAGAATTTATAATATATTTAATACTATTTATTAAAGAGAAAAACATTAAAATTGTTATAAACAAGTATAATATAAACTCAAGAGATAGAGAAATATGGAGAGAGTTTTCTTATTCTTTTTAGTAGTGTGTAAAGGATAATGAAATAAGGGTCATAAATTATTGGAGATATATGACCCTTCATTTCATACAATAAGTTATATCCATAAAGATGGGAATGGAAAAGCCTAGAAAATCAAAGGATATCCATTAATAATAATTATATATATTATTTATAATACTTCCTCTTAGATGTCCATTTCTTATGAAATATGGCTCATTAAAACCTTAACAAGAAAAATCATGTGGGATAAATATTTGGTTGAAGGAAAAAGAGTACATATGCATAGGCTATCTTCAAATACTACCTCGTTAAAACCTTGTCAAGAAAAATCTAGTGGGATAAAAACTTGGGCGAAGGAAAAAGAGTAAGTGTCTTGTTCATACTCCCCCTGATGCTGGCAAGAGATCCTTGAGCTGTCGCATTCTCATATTGTGGACCAACTTTTTGAATGTTGTGGTTGGTAGTGATTTCGTAACTAAATCTACAAAATTGTTACATGATTATATATGTCGAATGTCAATATCCCTATTCTTCTGTAGCTCGTGTGTGTAGAATTTTTTTGGTGACATATGTTTCGTATCGTCGCCTTTGATGTACCCATTTTGAATTTGTGTGATACATGCAACATTATCCTCATACAATATCGTCGGTAGATTTCTTATTGAGGATAACTCACACGTTTCTCGGATATGTTGAACAAGGGATCTTAACCATATATATTCTAGACTTGCTTCATGTAGTGCCAATATTTTAGAGTGATTAGATGAAGTGGCAACTAAAGTTTGTTTCACGGATCTTCATGATATCGCAGCGCCACCACAAGTAAACACATGACCACTTTGAGATCTGCCTTTGTAAGGGTCTGAAAGATAACCGGTATCAGCATAGCCTACTATTTGCCGCTGAATCTTTTGAGTAAAATAATCCCATATCCGTTTTTCTAAGAAGATAACGCAAGACATGCTTAATTCCATTCGAATGTCTTTTTGTTGGTTTTGAGCTATACCTTGCCAATAGATTAACTGAGAATGCTATAACTGGTCTTGTACAAATTTCAAGGTACATTAATGCTCCAATGACACTAAGATATGGTACTTCCAGACTTAATAATTCTTCCTTTTTTTCTTGTGGGATGAATGGATCTTTATTTATATCCAATGATCGAACAACCATAGGGCTACTTAACGGATGAGCCTTCTTGATGTCTCCCTATTTGTGATGATTTAATATATATTGGATACATCATTTTAGGTGTATTTAAGAAATTAATACTCGATTTTTATGCATATTATTGTATTTTCTTATTTCTTGTCTGGATTTGATAATTTATTATTTTTATAGCATATTTGGTTTAATTGTTTGTTAATTGTGAAACCTTAAAAATATATGGAAATTAATTAGATTCCCAATCAATTCCAAGAGATAAAGGAAAGAATATAAGGATGAAAATTGGATATAAAGGAAGGAAAAGATAAAATAGGAAAAGAAAAGTTGTCAAGTAAATCTGAATTTCAGCAGACATGTCCACTAAAGTGATCATAACTCAAGATTGACTGGGAATTCGGAAGAATGGTCTGAAGCAAAAGTGTAGAGCTTTCCGAGATGACCAGTTTCGATTTAAATAACGCGTTAATCAGAACAATATTGAAGAAGTTACGGCCAAAACAAGACAACAACAGTTTCTTACCTTTTTTAGGCTGCAAATTTGATTTGGAAAAGAAGTCCAATTGCATGCCTACTACTCCAAGAAATCCGAATTAGGGCTTCCTAGACTCCTATAAATACACCCTTTAACTATTGTAAACATGTCCTTACCCGTCCTTGCCCAGTTCTAAATCTTAGTCAAATCCTTAGTCATTCAAGAGAGCAAGTTGACTGTATGTATATTTATTTTAGTTTATTTCTTTCTAGTATGAACTAATTTTCCCATAACTTGGGTTTTGCATATGTATAATCTATGAATTCTATTTTCTTCTATCTATGTTTCTTTGGGAGAACTATTTTAAATTGATTATAACTGCTTAACCATATATTTGTTTTATGTGATTTGATTTATTGTCTGTTTTAAACCTGATCAACTTAGGGTTGTGATAATAGTAGTTAGATGGTCACCTGGAAGGGGTGTCTAATTATTGAAAGACCACATAAACGTCTAGTGTGCGGTAGTGATCCGGAAGGGCTTGCCTAACTAGATAGTCATTAGGGTTTGATTTAATCACAGATCATTATTTGCAGGCCAGTCTCATCTAAGAACCTAGTGGCGTAGGAGCACCTTAGTTAAGTCCCCTGGTAATTGTGAGGTCGCCACCTTAGTCCACCCGGAAGGGGGTAGGGAGGAATTTAGAATCTTGACTACTTATCGAAGAGCTATTATCACCCTTATTAAATAGTAGAAGAAATAGAAGGATTAGTACATACTCTCAAAACCTGAGCTATATTATCTCATATTATTTCTTTCATATTTTATTTACTTTATTTTATTTTATTTTATTTTATTTTAGTCTAATCATTATCTCCTTAATCACATTTATTTTATTTTCTGTCTTTTAACTATTATCTGCTACTCTATTTTGTTTACCCATTCGTATAACACACTAAGTCCCTGAGAACGAATCTGACTTTTCATTAAAACTTGTGTACGACCTGTGATACTTGTAGTGAGTAACGTGTTTAGGCTAGGGTGTTTAGTTGCATTATTTATATCTTATTTTTATCACACCTTAACCGACACCAAGTTTTTGGCGTCGCTGCCGAGGACTTGTGTCTCGTTAGCGTGTGGGTTATTTATTTTTAGTAATAGTAGTTTTTAGTTATTTTAATTCTCCAGTTTTACAATTTTGGTTTATCTTTGTCCTTTTTCAGGATTTAACAGTGCATGCTTGTGGAGCCCGAGTGGAGCTTCAGATCTTATAACAGACGTATAAAAGAAGACAGAGCACGAAGAAGAGCGATGGCTAAACAACAAGACGGAGTAGATCCTCCACTTGGTCTTCTAGGACATATACAACCACCACCACTAGGAGATAACAGAAATCTAAACAGACACGAACAAGATCTCCCAGGCTTGGGAGAACCTTTTCGAATTCAACCATTAGGTTATCGTCCTCCAGAGATCCAGAATATCAAATTCAGACCTGATCCGGGTATGCTCAGTCAATTTTTGAATGTTGGACTCTATAGTGGTACAACAATTCAAGATCCGGTAAGAGCGATTCAGAAGTTCATGCAAATTTGTGATACCTACATTACTCCAAGCATTACACGCGAGCAACTGTATTGTCACATGCGTTCTTTTTGACCGGTAAAGTTGGTGATTGGCTAGATAGACAACCACTAGGTACAATTAATACTTGGACAGAACTTTAAGCCGCATTATTTAACCGTTTTTATTCAAAGAGTATGAGATTGAAAGATCAGATAGAGTTTGCTAAGTTTTGCAAAGAGAATGGAGAAGAAGTAGGAGACGCATGGACAAGGTTTCAACAGAAGTTAGCTAGATTTCCACTTCATGGTTATACCCCATCTTAACAATTAGCGATGTTTTATCAAGGTATTAATGTCGAGAGTATATTGAGGGTAGACAATCTTGGAAGAGGAGGCTTTGTGTCCATGGATCCTGCAGAAGCTGTCGAAGGTATAGAATGTATCATAGAAACAGAAAGGAGTTGGCCACTTTCGCAAGGTCCTGTTAGAAACACCAGAGATACGCTTCGATTAGATGCGGATATTTCTAATTCAGCTCAATTAACAGCATTAGAGAATCAAATTAAAGAGATTAAGCTTGAGATGCAAAAGAATTTAGCATTAACAAATGTAGTGCAAGGGGCACAAGGTTGTCCACAGTGTGAGGTAACAAATCATACAAAGGAAGAGTGCGAAGGAAATCCAGCATCTGTTTATTTCATATCCAACCGAGGAAATTACCAATTTGGTAACAGGAATCATCCGGGTATGCAGTATTCAAATCCACTGGGGGCCGCTAATCCAGGTAACTATCAACCTCGTCCCTAGAATAACTCGTACCAACCAAGAGGTCAAGTTTTGTATCATGGAAATCAGAATTATAATCGACCAGCTCCTCCACAACAACCTGTCAATGATGCATATACCGATAATTTAGCCCAGAAGGCTTTACCACTATATCAAGAGGGAGTTGTGGGAGATAAGCTATTAAAAAAATTTATGGATCTTATGACAACTAATATGCATTCACAGAACGAGAAGTTAAGAGAACAAGTAGTTTCAATTCAGATTTTAGGTACGCAAGTAGAAAAAATGAATAAAGTTCTAACAAATATCATGGAAGCGAAGGAATTGAAAGCTATCGAAGGAGGTGATGCCAATGTTGGGTTCGAAGCTTGTAAAGCTATATGCCTTTAGATTGAAGAGAATAAGGAATTACCGCATGCTGCAGAAATTATCGTGGAAATTCCAGAAATTAAAAAGAACCAACCAAATCTAGCCCCGAAGACTCTGATTGTTTAGAAGAGATATGCAAGAAGAGATTAGATAGGTTATGGAGTTACAAGCTGCTAGAGCCAAAGAGAAAGAGGAAGAAGCCTCAAAAGAGCTGAAAAATGAAGTTGCACCTGCTGTGCAAAAGAAGAAAGAAGACGAGAAGGTGGATTCTCCACCGGTTGTTCAAACAATGTCATCAACTATTCCTGATACAAATCCAAAGGTAGACATTTGTAGAGGCGTATAGTCCAGAAAATATCAGCGCCCAGATGCTTGAGATTACGAAGAAAGGGCTTATACTGCAACAAGTATTCACGCAAATTATTCCAGAGTAAGAAGCGAGTGTACAAGCCAGAAAAGATACTATGGCTCATACTAAGAGAGTCTCTAGAAGAGTTGAGAAAGAGTTGCCACTGAAGCTCAAAGATCCAAGAAGCTTTAATCTTCCTATTCAAATAAATGGTATTCTCAAGATGAAAGCTATGTGTGATGTGGGTTTAGGTGTGATTCTTATGCCAAAGTCCGTGTTTGATAGACTTGGAATCCAGAAAACAGAGGAAGCTTCAGTGAAGTTGCAGTTTACTGACAATTCAGTTACCAAGACATGGGGAACAGTGGAAGACGTACACGTCCGAACATGTAATATCACCATCCCCACTGACTTTGTTATTCTTGAGTTTGATGCAGATAACTAGGTTCCAATCATACTTGGACGACCTTTCTTGTTGGCCACAAGTCAGAGCATCCTCAACTTCCAGGAAGGGGCCGTTACCCTTCACGCTAAAAACGTATCTGAGACATTCCATGTCTGGGGTAAGAAAGCAAGGAAGTTAGATCCCACTGTTTCTATCATCCACAGTCTTTCACATCATAAATACCCAGACAAAATTCACACAAAACCTGAGGATACTGAGCTAATGATTGAGTTTGGGGCCGGCCATGAAGTTGTATGGAAAGCCCGCAAACCAGAGAATAGGCCACGAAGTCACAAAGACTCGTGGGTGGGACCATTCGTAGTCACTGAAGTTGTTTCAGCTAAGGTGATAGAGATAAGGCCCAAGAGGGGCATCAAATGAAGGTTAGTAGACGTTCATAGCCTTGCTCGTTGTTGGGGAGGCTATATTCGCAAATCTTGATAGAGGTAACGCGTCTAACTTTGAAAGACGTTAAATAAAAGTGTTGTATGGGAGACAACCCGCAATTTTTATATGTTTTTATGTCTTTTAATTCATGTTTAGTTTAGTTGTTTCCAATTTATATTGCATATTTGAGAAATGTATTAGTGTTTTTGATGTTCATGTGAAAAGAAAATCGAGTTAGGGAAGAAAAAGTAAATTTTTGAGCATATTCTGACCTACCCTCCTGCTAGCCGGTGATATGATCGGTATGCAGGTGGGATAAAAAACCATCACACGGTTCCCAAAATCAGGTTCACTGTCGAGATAGAGAAAAATAGAAAATTGGCTAACCGATATGCCGCTCACAGGGCCGGTATGCCGGTGCGAGAAAAACCGTGGCACGGTAGGGAAAATCAGGTACAATGCCGAGAGCACTTGGGAAAAACCGTGGCTGCAAGTGTCGACGTGGTCTGGGACCGGTATGCCGCCCACATGACCGGTATGCTGGCGGCTGCCGCTGGAAAGAGAGAAAAAAAATCATTTTTTAGGTTAAAGAGGTTAGTTCTATTCCGAATTTTTCAATCTTTTAAGCCTCCTTTCTTCTTCAAACCTCTCCCAACTCAATTAAAGCTTCAACAAACCTTCCCCAAACATCAAAACACTACCCAATCACCATAAAAACACATTCAATCCCTTCCCAACATCATTATAAAGAATATTCAACCACCCAAATTATATCAAAACACTTTGAATCCAAGAATCAAAAGCCTAAATTTCCCAATTTCACCCAACAATTTCTTAGATCCATACCAGTCAAAGAAGAATTCATCCTACCCATATAGAGAATCATAATTATAACACCTTTCCTAACCCAAATAAAGCTTGTACAACCTATAAACAAGAGTTTCAAACTTCAAGAGTGGTTAAAGCTTTGAGTTGGAGATTAATTGAGATGACTAAAAGAACATAAACATTATCCACTGTTAGGAGTTGTACAGAGTTGTGATATTGGACAGAGTTGTACATAGTGCTAGATGGATTTGGTGAGATCGATGGCGCAGCGAGAAACGTCGATTTGGGTTTCACACTATTGGATTGGGCTTGGAGTATCGTGGTGGATGGATCAGAGTAATTGTGTAAAAACGGTTTGTATCACTAATGAAATTTTATATTTGGTTGGTGTATTAAATGAAGTAGTAGAAGTGTAAACATGTAATCTACCTCTAGCAGATTAGTTATGATACGTTGGGTCAACTGTTTTTTTATCTTGATTTTTTGGGTCATTTTACTCTATTAATATTTAATAAAAATAAAATAAGTATAAATAGTTACTTCCTCTGTCTACTTTTATTTGTCCTACTTTTTGTGGCATAAGGATTAAAGAAAATATTAAATACATTCTTTCTTTAGTATATTACTTCTATTCATCAAGTATAAAGTCATTTCTTATACTTTTTTTAGAAAGTAAGACACGTAAAAGTACTAGGTAAAACCCGTGTTTGAAGACACTAAAGCAAAAATGAACTCCGTTGACAAGAATCGAACCCAGGTTAAAAAAAATTAATAAGTGGGCCAGAATCAATCCTGGCCACCACTTATGTTTAGCCAGATTAAATCCTGGCCACCACTTATATTTAGGTAGATTTAATCTTGACCATCACTTATGTAGATAAATTTGGACCGTAGAAACCATTGGGACTAGCTCAATGGCCAGGATGCCTGTCTCTCATCTAGGAGATACAGGGTTCGATCTCCTCAGCCTTGTTATTTCTTGAGCCTTAAAGGGGCTAAGCAAGAGGTGAAGGTTCGAGTCCCCTTCCTAAACATGGGTAACCTGTTAATATAGATGTTTTATTTTTTTTAAGAGAAAAATATTTTGACACAACTATTTGATAAGGATTAATGCCCAAGAAACACCTCAAATTAAATTTAATGCCCCTCACCCCTGCCGTTCTCCTTTTGCCCATAAAAGACACCTCTTTTAATTTTTATCCTATTCTACCCTTTTCTACCGCCGCCGCTCTCTCTCTCTCTCCATGAGTTCATAAACAAATAACTATGATAGCCGCTCTCTCTCTTTCGTTTAAATTATCAGCATATACACAAACACTGTGAATTATGAGAGCACCCATTAATGACGAATTTAGCAAGAAAAATAAAGAAACAGAGAGAAGAATAAGAAGAAGAATGAATAAGAGAGGAAGAAGAGATGTTTTATTTCTTGTTACAGTTACAATGTACAAAACTAGTTTATATACAATCATGTCTAACTAGATATAGCTGTAATCTAACTAATTTTTATGTAGAAGAAACAATTTGCATTTTGGTCCCTGCATTATTTCTTTTTATCCAATTCATTTGCTGTATTCAAAGATAGATTGACATCTCCACTGAAACATGATATTTGAGTATTGGGAAAGTAAGAAATTATGATTGAATTGTGCGAAAGTTTGTATAGAATAAGTTGATTGATTAACATTGAAAAACTAGAAGAAAAAAACAATTCAAATGAGTAATGGGAATCTCTCCCAGAACTCAATATTTAGTCCGCAAGTACAAAAATGTACTTGCTTAGCGTTTTCTGAGTTCTGGGAATTTATCCCAGTACTCAACATTTGCCACAAGTCCAAAAGTGCACTTGCACAAGTACAAAAGTGGGCTTGCACAAGTACAATCCGAGTTCTGAGTAATGGGAATCTATCCCAGAACTCAACATTTAGTCCACAAGTACAAAAGTGAACTTGCTTAGCCTTTTCCGAGTTCTGAGTAATGGGAATCTATCCCAGAACTCAACATTTAGTCCACAAGTACAAAAATGTACTTGCACGAGTTGTGGGAAACACTCCCATTACTCAACATTAGTCCATACAGTAACAAAAGTGTACTTGCACGAGTTGTGGGAAACACTCCCATTACTCAACATTAGTCCATACAGTACAAAAGTGTACTTGCACGAGTTGTGGGAAACACTCCCATTACTCAACATTAGCCCATACAGTACAAAAGTGTATTTGCACGAGTTGTGGGAAACACTCCCATTACTCGCCCTTGACAAAAATTGTACTTGCACAAGTCCACTACTCGCCCTTGGCAGCAGCAGTCGACAGCAGTAAGTATTAAGGTATATTTACCTTAAGTGCCTTTTATGGGCAAGTGGCTAAAGTGCCAGGTGGTTATTGGGCTAAGGGTATTAAGGTATTTTTACCTTAAATGCCTTTTATGGACAAGTGACTAAGGTGGCAGGTAGTTATTGGGCATTCACCCATTTGATAATTGATAACAGGCCGGAAAGAAATAAACTTTGATGAAACCGTACATTTTGTTGTTGGACGAGACTCCAAACATCCCAATTATTCTCTAATTGGCCCTAAAGTTTCAGCCCATCACAAATAATGCTGTCTTGCAATTTGCGAACATTAGTTTCTCACTGTTGTTATTCAATGGAGTCTGAGTCTCTCTCTACTCTGTATGCATATAGATGAATTAACTATATAACTCAAACACGGTATATAAAATTCATAATTAAATTACCAGTTATGAAGAAAAAGTTACAATCTTTATTGCAACCATGGATTTCAAACAACCAGTATGCAAATTTCGCCATACTAATGTCTTCTTCTGTTCATTCATCACAACCTAATCGTTCAAGCACAGGTTAGTTATTATCTCTTTCTGTTCAATTCTTCAATATAAATGTAATAGCTGCCAGTAGTAATAATTTCTTGTATTAAAAAATGTTATGAATTACTGTTTTAATCTAAGTAATAATTTTATTGAGGATATTCTTATCATAATTAAGCAACTATACCCGTGTTATTTTGAAATTGTCTTCCAAAATGGCACCATTTGTGCCTGCTACGGGGATATTTGTAACATTCGTGTACAACATTGGGGTATATATGTCATTCTTTGAAACACAGGGTACATTCAGCGATTTTGCATAGCATAAGGATGGATGATGCAATTTGCCCTTTTAGAATTATTGCTGAGTTTACCTACAAAAAAGAATATTTATTCGCCTTCTGCTTTTATAGCTTAGTTAAAGGAGTTAACTGATGAAAAAGAATCAAGGTTTCATAACATTACGACACTTATACAATTCTTATATACATCTGGAATCCCAATTCATATGGTAATTTATACTTTTCCTTCTTTCTTGACTATTTCAGACCAAGGTACACTCTTTCGAAGTCTCGAAAAATGCAAACTCACTTCTAATTTCGAAACTACAATTAAAACACATGCAAAAATAATCAAACACGGGTACAGCTTGTATGAATCGCTTGTATCATTGTTAATTACAGCATATGTAAGATCTAAACATTCAAATCTTGCTCATCAACTTTTTAACGAAATTCCATACAAGAATTATGATGTATTCTCCATCAATCTAATCCTTGCAAGTTTTACAAAGGTGGGAGAAATTCATATCGCTAAAGAGATATTTCATAAATCGAAGAATCGAGATCTTGTCTCATGGAACACTATAATTGGAGGTTGTGTTAAAAACGGGTCGTTAAAAGAGGCATTGACTATCTTTCGCGAAATGTTGACCTCTGATATTGACCCAGATGGATTTACTTTCGCTTCAGTTCTTAATGGATGTGGAAAACTTGGAGCTATCCATCATGGAAAATGGGTACACGGGTTAATGAATGAAAAACAAATTAAACTCAATTTTATATTATCTTCAGCTTTGATAAATATGTACGCAAAATGTGGTCAAATCAATACTGCAAAAATAATATTCGATAGTGTTGAAAAGAACGATATTTCAGTTTGGAATGCAATGATTAACGGATTATCGATTTATGGTCTTGCTTTAGATGCAATTTCCATTTTCTTGAAAATGGAAATGCAAAATATTAAACCCGATTTAATAACATTTATTGGAATTTTAACAGCTTGTAGTCACGGTGGACTTGTTCAAGAAGGACATTTCTATTTCGATTTAATGCAAAGGAAATACTCGATTCAGCCACAGCTTGACCATTACGGAGCAATGGTTGACTTGTTAGGCCGGGCCGGGCTTCTAGACGAAGCTTACAAAATGATCAAGGAAATGCCTATTAAGCCTGATGAGGTTATATGGAGGACATTTCTTAGTGCGTGCAAGACTCATAATAACTCCAAATTTGGAGAAGCTTCAGTGAAAAACATATCGAATCTTGGTAGTGGAGATTATGTTTTGTTATCGAATATTTATTGTTCAGTTAATAAATGGGATATCGCAGAGAAAACAAGGCTTGAGATGAAGGAAACGAAAGTTCGTAAGATTAGTGGAAAGAGTTGGATTGAAATGAATGGTACAGTTCATCAATTTAAATCCGGTGATAAATCACACCCTGAGATGGAAGGGATATATAAGTTATTAAAGGCTTTGATTCACCGGAGTAAAATGGAGGGTTTTGTTTGTAGCACTGAGTTGGTTTTAATGGATGTATCTGAAGAAGAAAAGGAGGAGAATTTAAATTATCATAGTGAAAAATTGGCATTAGCGTATGGGATACTTAAATCGTGTCCAGGAAGTAAAATTCAGATTAGTAAGAATCTTAGGACATGTGTAGATTGTCACTCTTGGATGAAAATAGTATCAAAGTTGTTAGAGCGTGTGATTATTGTGAGAGATAGGATTCGATTTCATTCATTTGAACGTGGTATTTGTACTTGTGGAGATTACTGGTGATGTTGATTTATTTAACGATTCTCATCCTTATACAAACCCTGTCAAGCATTTTTTCTTTAAATTGGGCGTTCTTGGGGTATAAGGACATAGATTTTGGTTTCATTTGACATAGCACAAGTTTTGGATATAAGATATCAATAATATTACGTAGAGAAGTTAGTTGCTATTAAATTATTATAAAGTGCGGAAAAAGAAAACATATAGCTCTCTGTAAACGCTCCTTCTTTCTAGCTTCTTTTAACAAGTTTTACTAGCCGTTATCGGCAACACCAATCTCCCGCTAATCCAAATGATGGTGGCAACACCAGATAGGGGGGCGGCTCAAGAGCGTCATCAGCCGGTTGATCGCGGACCGGAGGACGGAATGATCATGGACAGTGTTGAGACAGCAGCAAACATGGTGGCCTTTCCACCTTTAATAAGAACCGAGGAACGCAATATGAAACGCGTGAGGGCTGAAGCAACGGAGGTGCACTCCTCCACAGCGGCGGCACCGGAAACAATGGTTCACCACAGGGGGGCTACGAACGTAATCAATCCAGCTAAGAAAACCTCTGGGTGGCATAATGCTTTGACGGGTAAGAGCTCGATTATCCCAATTATAATTGATGAGGATGAAATTAAGAGTAGTAGGCATAGTAGTTTTGATAAGGAATTTCTGGACTCCATTAAGGATGATGAGTTAATTAGTAATTGTGATTTTCCCCAATTGTTACGTTCTAGAGAGGAAATTTTAGAGGGTATTGAATTGTGGAACAACACCGTAGTGATCCGTTTACTGGGTTCGAGAGTGAGTTTTGGTTATCAGGCATCTAAGTAAAACAAATATGGAGCCGAAAGGGTTATTCGAATTGGTGGATGTTGGGTACAGATACTTTATGGTTAAATTCACGAACAAGGAGGATTGCGAGTTCGCGCTAGCAGGGGGGCCATGTATGATTTTCGATATTTACCTCGTTGTTAGGGAATGGACACCGATGTTTAAGCCGCATCTAGACTCAATTACAACTACCACAGCGTGGATTAGAATTTCTAACGTGGGGATGCAAAATTATACAGCTCGTATTCTCCGGAAAATGGGTAATTTAGTGGGAAGAACGGTACGTATTGATTCTCTAACTAAGGCTCGCAAAAAAGGGAACTACGCTAGGATCGCGGTTGAGTTAGACTCGGGGAGGCCTCTAGTGCCCAAGATTCACATTGGGGAGAGAGACTTGTTTAGTTGAGTACGAGGGGCTTCATCTCGTGTGCTTTGATTGTGGTAGGTTTGGCCACCAGAAAGGGAAATGTAATAGCACCAGTGGGCAGTCTACACAGCAAGATAATGTAGTGAGAGAAGAGGAAAGTGAGATGAACAGTGGGGGTAATTCAGGGAAGGCTAAGATACCGGAGGCTACTTACGGGGACTGGATGACCGTCAAAAGAAGGGAACGGGGTAATTACAAAGGTAACAGCTCACGTAATGTTAATGGGTCTTGTGGGGTCTTGAGTAAAGACTTGGGGTCGAGATTTTCCGCACTTCTTGTAGATGAGGGTAAGAGTCCGTTTTCGAATTCTATAGAACAACCCGAGTCGAGTAGAGCGGGGAATCGCAAGAACAGTAGCAGTAGTGGGGTGGATTTCTCTGGTACTTATGACCGTAGTGTTGTACGATCGGGGGGGGGCATAATGTTATTATAGCGCCGGACTTTGAAATACGGAAACAACTAGCTGCTATCCCGGAAGTGGAGAGCTTTGAGGCAATTAAGGCGGCGGAAAGTGTTGCACCAGCTAAGGGAGCTGGTCGGGGGAAGAGCAGGCGTCGGAAGGGGGGTGCTGCGGGTGAGAATGGCGGAAGTAATAAGGGCGGGGCTGTGGTTTTTGGGGATGGGGCCAGGTCTGAATTTTCGGAAAATATAGAGGAGCAGGGGGTCTCGGTTAAGGGACCTGGACAGGTTTTGGTGAGGTCGGAAAAATAGAGAGCAGATAGGAGTTTTGGGTGGGACTAAGGAAAATAGTGCAGGGACTATGGGTGCAAATTTGGAGATTAATAATAGTGTGGAGGCTGGTGCAGGTGAGATGGTAGAAAGGACTGAATTGGGGGCGCTTATTTTACCTGCAGATCAGCTTCATGCGCCAGGGATTAATAGCGCAATTTCTGAAAAGTTAGAGGAGCAGGTGGATCGATGGGTTACCACAGGTAGGGGCCCACTGGAAGGGTTGACCGAGGGTGATAACTTTGACTTACCTCCTGCGTTTGGCCAAGGGAAGTCGGCTGGTCAGTCGAGTGATGCGCAACCTTTCGAGCCGGGCGATTTTGACTCCTCTATGGTCCCGGAAACCCAGTTTGAAAGAGTAGATAGGGACGAGCAGATGGAATTAATTCCAGATGGGGACGGCAACATGGATCAAGTACAATCCTAATCCTCTTATTTAGTTTCACAAATTGTTTGCTATGTGTACACAAAACAGGAATACAGGTAGTTGGGGAGGAATTTCTCAACCGCTTAACATATTAGTGTGGAATTGTCATGGCGCGGCGGCTCCGAATTTTCGTAGGGTTGTTATGGAGATGATACGGTCCCACAGGGTATGGTTAACAGTTATAATTGAGCCTAGAGTTAGTGGTAGTAGGGCCAATGAGATTATCCGTGACTTGGGTAAGGGTAACTCTACGAGGGTCGAAGCGGAAACTTTCAAGGGGTGCATTTGGCTTTTATGGGACGATTCTGAGATCGGGGTTCGGGTTTTATCAGCAGGGAATCAGGTTATTAATATTGAGGTATCTAAACTGGATTGCGAATCATGGGTGTTTTCCGCGGTGTATGCACGGCCTAGGTCTCGGGATAGGGCGCCTCTTTGGGACACTCTTCGATATTCATTCCGTGATTTCAGAAGGCCGTGGTTGATTTCGGGGGATTTTAATCAGGTTGGTTTAGAAGACGATAAGAAAGGAGGCGTTCCAGGGACGACGAGAAGTATGGAATTGTTTTGAGGAATGGCGGCATGAATGCGAGCTTACGGATTTGGGTTTCGAAGGTCCGCGGTTTACGTGGTGCGATTCTTGGAACACGGGTCAGGAAATTTTGCGCCGTTTGGATAGGGCATATGGTAATTTGGAGCTCATGTCCCTTTTCCCTTTTGCCAAGGTAATTAATCTTGATCGGAGACATTCAGACCATGCACCTATTTTAGTCTAGTTGAATCCGATTGATTATTTACGGTTGCCTAAGCGATTTCGGTTTGAATCGGCGTGGTGCTTGCATAAGGGTTTTAAGGAATTTGTTCAAGAGAAGTGGAATTCGGGAGTATCAGATTTGGGGGACACATTAGAGTCTATGAAGGAGCAGTTCTTGATTTGGAAAGAAACAGTGTTTGGGGATATTTGTAAGAGAAAACGGAAATTGTTGGCAAGGCTCAAGGGTATTCAGGTGTCTCTACAAGCTTCGTATAATTCCTCGCTTTTTAGACTAGGTAAGAGGTTGAGGAACGAATACCTTAGCGTCTTGGAGGAAGAATATTTTTTTTGGTTCCAGAGATCGAAAGAAGAATTGATTCGTTCTGGAGATAGAAATACCAGATTTTATCACCTGGCTACAGTTACAAGAAGGAAGATTGCAAATATTCAGCGGCTTAGAAATAGGTTTGGTGATTGGATTGAGGAGGAGAGCGCTTTGGGTGCCCTTGTTCGTGAGTTTTTTGTTGAGTTATATTCGGAATCTAGTAGCTTTCATGGCCCTTTTGCTCTTCCACATGGCAGTAGTCTAGGCGATGAAGATAGAGCGTTATTGGCCGAGGATTTTACGGACGAGGAAATTCGGGTTGCAGTGTTTCAATCGAACCCGAGTAAGGCGCCTGGTCTTGATGGGATTTCGGTTTCTTTTTACCAAAAGTGCTGGGATATAGTTGGTACAGATGTGTGTGGTATGGTGAGAGATTCGATTCGTAATGGGGTGTTGGCTGCTAATCTTAATGGCTCCTTGATTCACTTAATCCCCAAGGTGCCTGATCCGGATAAGGTTGGTCAGTTTCGTCCCATTAGTCTCATTAACGTCCCAGTTAAGTTCATTATGAAGGTAATGGTTAATCGGGTTAGACCTTTGCTAGCGGAGAAAATAGGACCGAATAAGAGTAGTTTTTTACCCGGTCGTTCGACTATTGATAATATCGTGTTGGTTCAAGAGATTGATCATAGAATGCAGAAATTAGCTTCGAAGAGGGGTTACATGGCAATCAAGATCGATCTTGCGAAAGCTTATGATAAGCTGAATTGGCGTTTTATTGAGGATACATTGCTTTACTTCGGGTTTCCGTCCTCTTAGGTGCGCCTTATTATGTCTTCTATGCGTACCAATACTATTCGAGTTCTTTGGAATGGGGAACAGCTTGAAGAGTTCACACCTCACCGTGGAATACGTCAGGGAGATCCTCTTGCACCCTATATTTTTGTTTTATACATGGAAAGACTTTCTACTCTTATACAGGGGCTTTGCGAGGGTGGGGAGTGGTTACCCATTCACACCCATCGCCAGGGGCCACCTATCTCGCATGTGTTTTTTGCAGATGATCTATTATTGTTTGCTGAGGCGGACACGACGCAAGTGCAACTGATCAAAGAAGTCTTGCGGATGTTTTGTGAAGAAGCATGTCAGACAGTTAGCGAAGAAAAATCTTTGATTCATTTCTCGGCTAATGTACCTGATGGGAGAGCGGAGGAACTTGCGGGCTTGAGTGGTTTTACGCTTAGTGATTCAATTGGGGTTTATCTTGGAACACCTATTAGGTCGCAACGCCTCCCGAGAGGGTTTTTAGGAGCGTTACGGCTAAAATGAGGAATAAGCTACCGAATTGGAGGAGTCGTAATTTATCGTTGGCTGACCGTGTTACATTGGCTCAGTCAGTTCTAATGGAAATTCCCACGTATATTATGCAGACTATGAGACTTCCCGTGTATGTATGTGATGAGATTGACAGGATTATCCGTGATTTTATATGGGGGTCATCTAGTGAGGGTAGGAAGATTCACTGGTTAGCGTGGGATGTCTTGTGTAGACCCAAGAGTAATGGTGGTTTAGGTCTTCGTAAGGCTAGGGAGTATAACAAGGCGCTTTTAGCGAAGCTCAGTTGGAAGGTGTTGAGAAATGATCCCACGTTGTGGGTAAGGGTGTTAAGTCAGAAATACTTTAGGGATGGTTTCTGGGAGCGGGAGATCAAGCCGGCTGATTCACGGATTTGCAAAAATATCTTGATTGGTAAGGAGGTGCTTGAAGGTGGGATTAGTAGTGTGGAGAACGGGGAGGAAGGGACTTTCAGGTGGGACCTTACTTCTTCCGGGTTGTTCTCGGTCAAGACAGGTTACGAGAAGCTTACCGCATTGGAAGGGGTTGTTGATTTTAAGTGGGAATTGATTTGGGCTTTGAAGTGTCCTCAAAAGGTTAAGACTCTCCTTTGGAGGGCGGTGTGGGACCGGCTTCCTACGGGAAAGAATCTCGTGACTAGAGGCATGGTGGATGATCCGAAGTGCCGCATTTGCGGGGAAGAGGACGAGTCTGCATATCATTTATTCTTTAGCTGTAATTTTTTTACTAACCTGTTGTATGAGTGTACAGGTGGTTACACAGGTGTTCCAGGAGAGGCGCAGCAGGTCCGTGGGCTGGTGGATCGGTTCGGGGCAGCTGGAGGGGTCCGGAGGAAGGCGCGGCAGCAGCAGCAGCATGGGATGGCTCCGGGACAGCAGCTTTTTTCCGGGAGTCGGTAGCAGCAGTTCGTGAACTACAGGGGCGCTCAGCAGCACGGATCAGAACCTGGAGCAGAAACGCCACAGCACAGTCCCGGGGCTACTTCGTCACAGCAGGTTCTGCAGAATCTTGAGCTCGATGGACAGCACTCGAGGCTCTTCTATTGCCGGAAGTGGGAGGAGCTCTTAGCCAATAAAAAGTTAGTAAATGGAGCTGAACTAAGGCTTGTCGTGGCGGCACTAGTTTGGCACATTTGGGTAACCCGCAATACGATGATTTTTGAGCCTTCGGCTAGAAATAAAACAAAGGGTGAATTGAAGGCTACTATATTTAATTCGGTCAATGATTATTTACGAGCGTGGGGGCGTGAGCGGGATGGTGGGTTAGTTGTGGTCTCGAAATGTGTACTAGTTAAATGGAGTAAGCCGGAATTTGGGGTAAAGTTGAATATAGATGGTGCCTTCGATTCGCAAAGGCTAAAAGGTGGAGTAGGGGGCCTTTTTAGGAATGGTAGAGGGGAATACTTGGAAGGGTTTGCCGGTAATTGTATAGCACGGAACTCATTTGAAGCGGAGCTTAATGCACTTCATTTTGGGTTGGAACTAGCAGTTAGGAGCGGGTATAATTCGTTAGTGGTTGAGATAGACTCGAGTGAATTGTATGCGCTAGTGAAGGGCGGTACGAATTCAAAAGCTTTCTCAAGTACTCTTATACGCCAGTGTTGTAGTATTTTATCCAAGAACACACAATATGAGCTAGTTTGGAACTACCGTGAAGCAAATAGGAGCGCAGATTGGTTGGCAAAGTTTGGCTTAGTATGTGAGGGCGGTCCCGTGCCTTATCGTGATCCTCTGGATGGACTGTGGCGACTCCTAGCGAAAGACCGTTATGGTTGGACGTTGCCTAGATCTACGTTAGCTAATTAAGTTGTTTTGGGAGTCTAACTCCTCGGTCTTTTAGACCTCCTTTGTAACAAAAAAAAAAGTTAGTTGCTATGTTTGACTATCACAGATGGGATCAATTCATGCTTTGTTTATCGTGGTTATTTAATTAAGTATTAAATTCTTGGCTCATAAGTCATATACCGTGGCGGATGACTAGGGGTAGATATCGGCCAGATCGGATCAAAAATAAGGGTGTTCGGAAATTTTTAATTTTTTTATTATAGAGAAATCTAATTCAATTCCGAAATTCAAAAATCCGGATCAAAATTTTATTTCGATAATTTAACACCCAGAAATTTTCGGAATTTTGAAATTTTCAGAATATTCTATATTTTTTTCATAAATGAGTTTTTTGAATTTTTTTTCCACCGATTTTGCAATATTAAATTATTTTAGAAAGTATAAACCAATATAAGAATCATTATATAAAACAAATAGAATCATAAAAAACAATACAAAATTACGTGGATATCACTAATATTACGTGATATAAGATATCACTAATATCACGTGGAAAAGTTAGTTGCTCTGTTTGACCATCACAGATGGATCAATTCATGTTTTGTTTCTCGTTGTTATTTAATTTTAATTTTTTTTTGAAAATCCACTTTGTATTATTTCAAACTGAGTTATTACAACCACTATCTACTGTAAATATTTACATAAAAGAAACTAGTCAGACTACTCATTAGAACACCTATCATTCAACTATCCTATTGTAACCATCGTACATTGCAAGATGTGCTAGTCATTGATAAAGAACACCAATCTGTTTGTAAATCACAAGTCTTATAACCTCTCACACCTTTCTGAACCCCGGTGAAAGGAACAACAACACCACCACACACACAAAAACCAAGAACCAGAAGGAGACACTTAATCACGATTAGCATCGCTACAGTGACTTTTCCAGTGTAAAACACCAGAAGTCCTCCCAATTAAACATAACCCAAATTTGGGTTTGAACCACGGAAGATAGGACAGGCTGAGGATGGTACTCGTACTTGAACTGAATAGTATCATTTTTACCAATTATCCCTATCTAACAATATATCCTAAATTGGAACCAAACCCAATTTAAATGACCCTTTATTACAAACGTAGTTCTCAAACAATATGTCATCAGTAGTATAAGAGTCATTTCATCAAATATCTCATGTTGATTACTGTAAAACCAAATAGAACCTTGTATTAAATTTTTGGCTCATAAGTCATATACCGTGGCGGATGATTAGGGGTAGAAATCGGCCAGATCGGATCAGAAATAAGGGTGTTCGGGAATTTTTAATTCTTTTATAGAAAAATCTAATTCAATTCCAATCCAAAAAAAATCAATTCAAAATTTTATTTCGATATTTTGACACCCAGAAATTTTTGGAATTTCGAAATTTTCTAAATATCTTTAGTTTTTTCATAAATGAGTTTTTTGAATTTTTATTTCCACCGATTTTGCACTATTAAAATTTTTAGAAAGTATAAACCAATATAAGAATCATTATATAAAACAGATTGAATCATAAAAAACAATACAAATTCAATATTACATGCATAAAATACGATATTCAATTATATCTAAAATTTAAATATAAAATAAATACAAATATTCAAGTAATTTTTTTTCAACATGTAAGAACATAGTTTCAAATTTCAATAAAACTTTCATAAAATCACAATTAGATAACCTCCAACATGTAATTGATTACTACGGAGATTAAAATTCTTGCTAGTGATCCAATGGAGAGACGCAATTTTTTTATTTATTTATGCGTTATATAATTTGATCCTTTTGTGAAGTTTAATGTGACGTGAGGATGGAACGTTCATCGAAATTTAAATGTTAATGGTAAAAAAGCAAATGGAGAAGCTAATTTAGCGAATGATTTAGAGTTGAAGATCGTTAATCCATGCTGAAACTTATTATTTTGAGATGAATATTGTATTCTGAGCTAGAGTTGTCTGAGTTGGAGATTATTGTTCGAGTTGACTCGTTATTTCGAGATGAAGCTCATTAGTCCAAGTTGTTGGCCTGGGGCTCGCAAGTGATGTCACCAAGTGACACCCAAGATTAAATAAACAGAGGGTTTAGTTTAATTTATCAAATTAACAAAACTTGAATGGTAAATTTACTTTAATTATATATTTTATTTTAACATAGATTCATGTTTACTATCATAAAAAAAAAAAAAGGGTGTATTCAACTTATAACAAACGGGTTTTAAACTATGGGTTAATGCCCAATAGACACCTGCCATCTTACACTTTTGCCCATAAAAGACACCGTCTTTTTTAAAGAACAGTGAGTTGTGTGAAACTTCCCAACACTCAAAATCTAAGTTATGGGAAGCTTTCCATTTTTCAAAGTTTGAGTTACGGAAAGCTTCCTATAACCTATGCTGTAGATCTCGGTTTCGGGCGCTAGGCGGTCGACCGGGGCCTAGCGCCTAGACGGGATTACACGGGGCCTAGGCGGAATTATACGGTTTTGAATTCCGATGTGTAATTTTGTATATTTAGTAATATATATGTAGTAATTATATCAATTTAACTGTTTAAGTCATTAAAATCATCTAACAACACTATAGTAAATATCAATATACTAAAATTTGAGTTATAATATCACCTAAAGAATTCTCGAGAATAAGAAAAATAACGAAAAGGTCTATGCGGGCATGTTTTTCCATTAATCGGCGCCTAGGCAGCCAGTTTTTGCCATTAGACGGTGCCTAGACGGGTTAGGCGCCTATTCCACGGCGACTAAGGCGCTAGGCAAAAACGCCTAGAGTTTTAGCTAGGCGTAAGCGGTTGAGGGGGGAGTTGACGCCTAGGCGGCGCCTAGACGCGCCTAGGCGGGGAGATCTACAGCATAGCCTATAACTCAAACGACTCTTTATCAGGAGACGGACAATGAGTGGTGGAGTAGTATACCCACATATTGAAGAACATTAGATGGGATAGAAGCGACAATCATTGATGTGGCCACTATATGGCATATTTAGGTGGATGGAAACGAAAATTGTTTCGAACATCATGGGCATAAAAATTCACTCAGGTAATCCGCGCAAGTGCACATCACACGTAGGGATGGCAGTGGTTACGATTTTAATCGGAAACCGATGGATTACCGAATCGAATAAAAACCGATTATGTAACCGTGGTTGAATCCATTAGGTTTGGTTTTAAAAAGTGAAACCGATGGTTGAAACCGTCGGGGTATGGTTTTGATTTAAAAAAATCCGAAAAACCGAAAATCCGAAAATCCGTTATATATATATATAAATCTGATTTTATTTTACCTTCTAAAGGCGAAAATCCATGTGTTTTTATATTTTGAAGTCCATCTTTCTTATATTTTTTTGATTTTTATTTACCAAGAGGCCAAAAGTCTCAACACAACTATAGATAAGGATGGAAATGGTTATGGTTTAAAATCAAAATCGATGAAAATTTGAACCGATTAAAAATCGATTATGCAACCATGGATAAAACCGTTAGGTTATGGTTCTGAAAAATGTAACCGATGGTTAAATCCTTTAGGTTAAAATTTTCGATAAAAAAAATCTGAATAACCAAAAACCCGTTTATTATCATCTATTTTTGTATATTTTATAGTAATATAGATAAAAAAGTATTTTCATATCTCAAAACTAAAATAAATATTAGAATTAACAAAAGAAGTAACAAAAACGTTATTTAATTAAAGATCAACATAATATTTTATATATTGGATATTTGTCATGTATTTGTGATCTTGTTTCAATATTTTTAATATATTTAGAGAGTTATAGTTTGGCATGTCACAAGAACGAGGCGAGGTTAAGAATCCTACTATGAGAGGGACGCCTCACGAGTCGTGTTATGGTTAAAATCCGAAAAACCATTTAAAAAACCGAATCCGAATTATTCGGATATGGTTTTGAAAAGTAAGTCTGATGGTTAAATCCGTTAGGGTTTGGTTTTTGATAATTTAAATGGATATGGACATGGTTTTGGATTTTTTTACAATAATCCGATCTGTTGCCATCCCTAATCACACGGCAAGTATTATATTAGAGCGTGGGGGAAATAACAAGATGGAGGAATTATCACCTCGGCTAGGAGCACATTAGTGAAGTGGACAAAACCAACGGTGGGGGTGAAGTTGAACAGGGATGGTGTTTGTGGTCGCAACCACTAAGAGAGGGTGTATGGTTATCATCTGAAACGTTAATGGTTCATACATGGGAGAGTTCTCAAGATCGTGCAAGCCTAAGACGTTATTTCAAGTGGAACTTCTTGTACTTTATTTCGGCGTGCATATGGCGACGAATCGTAAGTATGAATTTATGGTTGTTGAGATGGACTTGTTAGAGTTACACGTACTAGTGCAAGATGACGGAAAAAATAGGAGTCTGACAGATGAGATAATTATATCATGCACAAGAAGAACATCCAAATTTTGAGCTCATATATGTTTTTTGGGAAGCGAATTATTATGCTAATTGATTGGTTAAATTGGGTGCGAAAGCAAAGGAATGACCTGTATAAAGACCCACCAAAATGATTGGTTGATTAAATTGGATGCGATAATCCATGCCTAGAACTATTATGTGCAATTCCTCTGGAGTTTAGTAAGCTAACACTTACCGGCTAGTTATAGGCCTCCGTGGTAATTAAAAGATATATCTTGTTAGTTTTAAATCTTACAAATTTTTTTTACCAATAACGAAAATCACATTGACAAAAATCAAAATATAAAAGGATGAAAGTTACTCGATTTTTTTTTCGTTGAAGAATATAAAATCAGTTTTAACCATAAAACACGTTAACCCAGAAACATAGACTTCATAAAAGGTAAATATCTTCCATTCATCAAATTTCCTAATTAAAGTAGGAAGATTAGTTACCCTGCTTTGTATAAAAACACTCTCAATTTCCTAATAAAACTAGTTACCTTTTAAGTATTAGACCTAGTACTAGTAGAACTCTTCTTTCTTGGTATGCAAGTTTTGTGTCATATATAAGAGCTCATTCATATATAACAGAGTAAGGATACAACATCAAACGGCGCCTCTGAACTTTTATTGAATTCATCAAGATGGAATTCTCCTCAAAGGTGGCTAGTCAAACACTACTTGACGAGATCAAAAGAGATCAAAATAAGAATATATTGGTGTCTCCGTTGTCAATCAATGCAATATTGAACATGATCACTGCTGGATCATCGGGACCCACTCTAGAACAACTTCTGAAATTTCTCGGATTCGTGAATATCAAACATCTCAATACTCAGTTTTCGAAATTTATGGACATCGCAACCACAAAAAATAACAAAAGAAAACGAGATAATCTAAACAACAAGGAAGGTCCATTATTATCGTTCGTGAATGGTGTTTGGATTAGTAAGCTTTTTAAGCTTGCAGATTCATATGATAACATTGTTAAAACCGTTTATAAAGCTGAAGCACGAAACGTAGATTTTTCAAAGGTAGGTTTATATACTTATATAGTTATATGTATATTTTTCTTTAATTAGTCGATTGAATTATTGGATTTTTTCATTGTTCTAATGTGATTTCCGTGTTTGAAGGCGAATGAAGTGGTGAAAGAAGTGAATAAATGGGCAAAATCTGCATCGAAGGGACTCATTAATGATGTTCTTACTTCATCTGATATCACGAATGACACTAAACTTATTCTCGGAAACGCTTTGTACTTTAAGGGCTCGTGGGTAAAACCGTTCAAGTCCGAGTGGACTAAAGATAAAGACTTTTACCTTCTCAACGGGGATAAAGTTAAAGCTCCCTTTATGACTGGCTGTACTGAATATACATACGGATCGTTTACAGGTTTTCAAGTCGTTAAAATCCCATATGAGATGGGAAACGATAAGAAAAGACGATTTTCGATGTGTATTTTCCTCCCAAATAAGAAAAATGGATTACGAAGACTATTAAAAAAAGTGAATAGTGACTCTGAATTCTTAGCAAAACATTTAGAGCTTAAAAAACGTTGGATTAAAGAATTTTATATTCCGAAGTTTAAATTCGAATACAGAAATGAAAAAGTAGTTGAAAAAATGCAGAAATTGGGACTTACAAATCTGAAAGTGACAGAGATGGTTAATCCATCAAAGGAATTGAGTGTCACAAAGATTATTCAGAAGACTTTTATAGAAATAGATGAAAAAGGTGCGGAAGCTGTAGCGGTCACTGTTGCGCATGAGATGGAAACCTGTTGCGCACCAAGTAGAAAACGAGAAGTTATAACCTTTGTAGCTGATCATCCCTTCATGTTTACGATAATGGAAGAGAGATCTGGGTTAGTGTTTTTCACAGGGGCTGTATTGAATCCACTTATAAGAGCCTAGTGTTTGTTCATTTGTTGTTACGAATTTGATCAGAAGAATCTAAGTTATTGCGAGATTTAGCAATTTTCTATGTTAATTTACTGTTCAATTTTGCCAAATTGTTTTAATTATATGGTGTTTCATCACCATGATTAACCATTTTGCTGTCTTTATTGTTATTGTTAACTTTTAATTAGTTTTATGGGCACTAGTTATTATTAGTTAATTTTAATTCTAATTTATTAATTTTATTAATCAGAGCATTCAAGCAATTTAGTAAAAAATAGTGTTTGTTTTTTAAGTAGTTTTGTAAAAGACACTTTTATTATTATAGATTAAAATTGAGTTGTTTGGTCTCTATTAATGTTATTTGCAAAAGCTTTAATAGTTTCCTCAATTGTAATGAAATAATGATCGACGACCATCTGCAACATTTTGGAATAACACAAGGACCAATGTTGCAAATAAAGAATTTTATAATACTCTGGGCAACGTTATAGATGAAGTGTGTCAAGTTTTGGTTCAGTGTTGTGTTTAGAAAATTTAAGAATATATCCTAATTTGTTAATGGTATAAGAAGACATAAACCACCTCTCACATACACATAGGGCTGAGCAAGAAAATAGGTTTGGGTAATTTGGGTAAAAAAGGAAGATAAAAAAAAGGGGATTTTGGGTATTTTTAACATTGGCCCAATGTTAACTTGGGCCTAACATTTAAAAAGCTGGACCCGTCCAAATTACCACGGGCCTCTCTTTGGACACTTAACACTCGGGTTGGACCCGTCCAACCCGACACCGTTCATCAATAAAAAAAAATATGAGATTATTACCCAAAGGGTCTTGAAATCACTACACCGTGACCCAACAAGACCGACTATTTTGGCTCTTCTTACTAAAGGCCACAAACTAATTTTAACACTAGAACCCTAATTTTGCAATTACCTTTCTACCCTCAAATGTTTTTCTTTGTTTTTTGGACACTATATATAATAAATTATAAACCCTAACACACTCTCCCACATAACTATCACATAACTAACACATATTAACACGGTTCTCTCTCTATCCATGCTAAGACACTAAAGCTCCGGTCTTTCTCTCTCTCGCTCTCTATCTTCATCTTCGTCGTCTCGCTTGGTTATTCTCTCTTTCGCTCATAATCTTCATCTGCTCTCTCTCGCGTTATTCTTCTCTCTCTCGCTATTATTCTCCCTCTCGCGCTCACGTAAGTTACTGTATTCTTCCTTTTTGCTTGTTTTAGCTGGGTTTTTTTGATTTTTCTATGATTCTGTGTTTTTTTTTGCTAGAATTGTTTATTTTGTTACTTGTTTCGTGTTTGAGTAGTTGTTTATCGTTATTCATCCTTTGTGTTCATCGATATGCGTTGTATCTCACCAATCTTCTGTTTATTGCACACTCTCAGCAGATTTTTGCTCGTTTATGATTATAATACGTGTTTATGTACTTGCATGCATTCATGCTCAGTAATTACATGTTTTTTATTTAATACTCAGTACTTTTCTATTCGTGTTGTTTTACGCTCAGCACTAGTTATCATATACTCAGTACTTTTCTGTTGTGTCATGCGTATGCTCAGCACAATAGGTTTTTCTGTGCTCGCGCAATAGTTATGCCTATGCTCAGTACTATCTTATACATACACTCAGTATTTTCTATTGTTATCATATACTCAGTACTTTTCTGGTGTGTTATGCCTATGCTCAGTACTATCTTACGCCTATGCTCTGTTTTTTTGTTTATACTCTTATGCTCAGTACTATATGCGTATGCTCAGAACTTTTGTGTTATGTCTATGCTCAGAACTTTGTTATGTGTATAAGTGTTGTATTTTTGACTAGATTACTGAATATAGGGACCTATAGTTACTCTATAAGTGTTATGCTCAGTACTTTTTGTTTTTTTTATGCCTATGCTCAGCACTTTCTTTTTTGCGTTGTTTTACGCTCAGTACTAGTCATGACTATACTCAGTACCTTTTTGTTGTGTTATGCCTATGCTCAGCACTAGTTACTCTTTTGCTCAGTACTTTTATGCCTATGCTCAGAACTTTTGTTTGTTTTACTGAGTTCTCATTTTCCAGGTGATATGGATTTCGATGTTCTTGTTGTGTTCAAGGCTGGTATAGACCATGCCTTTTTGCCTTTCAACAAGTTGGTCGACTTCAATTCGATAAAGGATTTTGCAGTCAAAAGATGGGGTTCGTTTGACGGTTCTGTTAGTTTATCGTATACTATTGGTGATTACAAAGATTCCAGACTAGATAATGAATCTGATTTCACCACGATCAAGTGGATTTTGGAGCGTGGCAAATACGATAAGATGGATATTTGTGTTTCCGACAAACGAGCTTGTTTACCTTACACCGTTTCCTCCCGTTCAGCTGTTCAACTCATTCAACCCGCGCCTATACAATCTAGTCCCGAACCTTTCATATCCGACCCCCCTCCATCCTTTTTCACACACGAAGTAAAGGATTTAAGAAGCGACTCGTGGAAATCTGGTTTACAATATAAAGGGCAGTGTTTTATGGGCGGTGCCGAACAATTTCGCTTAACTCTTTGTAAACAAGCCGCAGTTGAAGGTTTTGAGTTTGACTTTATTCATAACAATAAGAATCGTATTAGCGCACAATGCTTTTATAAGGTTAGCAAGTGCTGCAAATGGTACGTCTATGTTTCTCCAGAGAAATTTAACGCTTTTTGGTACGTGAGGACTTATAGGCCTACTCATACATGCGGACACGTTTACAAGAAGATGTCTAGCGATAGGTTGGACTCTAGCGTGTTATCTCATGTTATTTCAGACAAGGTTCATGCGAATCCTTCTCTTAGGCCAAGAGAAATTCAATTTATTCTAAAGGAGAGCTACGGTTTTGATATTTCTTACAAAACTTCTTGGGGCACGGTCAACAAGGCGAAGGACCATCTATTCGGCGATATCGATTCCTCGTTTAATCGTTTGCAGACTTATTTTGAGAAGCTTAAAGCGCTTGACCCGGATACAGCGTTTTCGGTCGAGTGTGATCCTGTTTCTCGTGTATTTCATCGTTGTTTTTTTGCTTTTGGTGGATCCCTAGCTGGTTTTGGATCATGTCGTCCGATGTTATTTTTGGATGGCACTTTCCTGAAATCCAAATACAAGGGAATGTTAGTTGTTGCTACCGCTAAAGATGGTAACCAAGGTTAGCACTTTACTTTTTGTATTCAACTTTCATGAGTATTCAACTTATACTCAGTAACTTGTTGAGTATTCAACTTATACTCAGTAACTTTTCATGGCTCTTTGCTCAGAACTCTTCTGAGCCAATTGCACATGCTCAGAACTTTTTTGACCATACTCAGTTCTTTTTTTTATGTACACAGGGTTATTTCCTGTTGCTTTTGGTGTAGTCCCCGGTGAAGATACAGTTAGCTGGACCGGATTCCTGGAATTCTTGAAACCTCTCGTAAGCGGTCGACCACTTACTTTCATATCTGGCCGTAATAAGGGACTATTAAACGCCGTGAAATCTGTTTTCCCGAACGAAAGCCATAGTTTCTGTACAAAACATATAGAGAAAAATATTCGTGTCTCGGTGAAGGGTTCAACGTTTTTCAAGGATCGAATGGTTCATCTTATGAACACAGTTGCACGCGCTCCAACGACTCAACACTATGACCACTTTATGGCAATATGGCTTCTTGAAGGTAAACAAAAGATTATCGATTTTCTCAGTTCATTACCGAAGGAGAACTATGCTAATGCTCACTTCCCTGGGCGACGTTACGGTGAGATGACCTCAAACGCAGTTGAATCTTTCAATTATTGGATATTAGAGCAAAGGAGTCTTCCCATTTCACAGCTTATCGATGCGTTGCGAGTTAAACTGATGCAATGGTACCACGATCGTTCGCTAACCTCATCTAAGTGGACCACGCCACTATGCCCGTCTATTATGACACTTTACAATACAAATGTTGGACTTAGCTCCACATGGGCAGTTAAACAGTCAACTCTTAATCTTTACCAGGTCGGGTCAAATCCCGTTATGGTTGTAGACATCGTAGCTCGGACATGTTCTTGTTGTTCATGGCAAGAACTCGGTTTCCCTTGCCAACACGCGATATGTGCGTTGTCGTCTGCTGGAGTTGTTAACCCTTTTGAATACATTGAGTCATATTTTCATGTTGATTCCTACAGAAAATCTTATGCAAAGAATATTCCTCCCATGTCGACTTTTGAGGTAGCCGTCCCACTAGATGATTCCGTGATTATCCATCCTCCTCCATGTAGAGTTCCACCTGGCAGGCCTCAGTCTAAGCGTCATCGTTCATTTACCGAGAAACCAGTTAGGCTCATGCGATGTGGAAGGTGTCGCAAGATTGGAACTCACAACCGCTCAACATGCAGGGCTGCCATATGATTCTTTTGTAATGAACTTTTGTTTTTATCATGTATTAAGCTTTAGTACTTTTTGATTGGTTCATTTACGAAGTACTTATAGTGTTTTTTTTTGTTATATGCAGTCAATGCTCAGAACTTTTTCTGAGTCCATGGCTTTTGCTCAGAACTCTTTCTGAGTCCATGGCACATGCTCAGAACTCTTTACTTAGGGTTTTTTACAATGAACTTTTCATAGTCTGATATACATACTCAGAACATTTCTGAGTTCTTGACTTTATGCTCAGAACTTTTTACTTAGGGGGTTTATACAATGAACTTTTTTTACATTTTTCTGATATACATACTCAGAACATTTCTGAGTTTATGGCTTATGCTCAGAACTTTTTACTTAGCATTTTTTATTGATTTTATTGCGTTTTTGTCGCTTGTTAAGACTTTTCCTGAGTTTTATCCTATACTTTGCTTTTTTTGTTGATTACATTTTCTATACTTTGTTGATTTAGAGTTCTAATAGCATCAATTAAACAATAAACATTAATCTGCTCTAAACATTCAAATACGATAAACATCAATTTAACCATAAACATACAAGTACGATAAAATACGATAAAGATTAGTTCAAACAAAATATTACATCATCAAAGTACTGAGTTTTGGATGACAAAAGTCTCCAACAAAAGTTTATAGTGAATGACAAAAGTTTCTGATAAAAGTTTATAGTGAATGACAAAAGTACTGAGTTAGCATGATAAAAGTTTTGAGTTTACATGACAAGATTAAAAAGTAGTGATTTTCAACCACAACGGATCCTCTGAGAAAACTGATCATGGCGTAACAATTTATTCACAATCTCGGCCCTCATTGAATTTACCACACTCTGTTTGATTGGGTGGCTCGAGAATTTTCCTTCCTTATAGAATTTCTTTGCCCATATTAGAACAAAGACACCACAATCTAAACTTCCCTGTTGTTGCTGAGGCGATTCCATGTGAAATAGTTTGTATACTTCTCCTGGGTTTTGATTATTCGCCTTGAGCACCGAATCCACTAGGTAATCTCGATATCTTTTTGCAGCCATTTCTGTCTTTAAACCTATCGACCCTTCGCCTTTATTGCATATCGAGTTGTAGTGGTTGAAGGTACAATACTGCCTGTCATACACCATCAAGCTCCAATGGCTTCCACTCTGACCGTCTTTTACGAAAATTGGCAGAAGCGTATAATCGAACTCCTTGCAGTTCCTAGCAAAAGCTTCCTTTACCAATATATTCTTTGACTCTTCCATATCCCGTTCAATGTATTGCTGTTAAAAAAAACAATACAATTATCAATTATAGTAGTTTACTTTATTAAAACTATTCTTTTTATGTAATTGTATATGATTCACTTACGTAGCATTCTGTGTTTTGATACGTAACTCTGTGTAGAAGACCTGTCTTTCCATCACCAAATTCTTCATCTATCATGAAAAGCATAGCTTCAAGTACCTGAGATTTTTACAAAAAAGTTCTGAGTTTGCATGACAAAAGTCCTGAGTTTGCACTCAACAATAGTTCTGAGTTTTCAACTATACCCATGGTTCTGCTGAGTATATATGAAATACTCAGAACTTTTTGTTGAGTGTTGTTTTGTTTAACTTGGTGAGAATTCATACCTCAGATGGCAATGCACATCTGTGTGCAACATTCAGTGCTTCGTTTCCCGATACAGCAATTGCATCTTTCGCCCATACTGCGTCAATTCGCTGCTTTTTCGTCTTATTGATCAACCAATCATAATCTGCTTTGTTTGCAACACTCTTATAGAACCATTTCGGACCTTTATCCTCTTCTACCATGACCTGCTTGCCCTTGTCCTGCTTCTCGAGTGGCTTCTCCATTTTTGTCTGATTTGGCTGTTCATCATCGTCCTGTGATGCACTCAGAAGATCGAATCGTGGTTGCGATGATCTGATTTCTTCAGGCTTTGTTCTAGTCTTGACAAGTTTCGCAGGTTTTTTCTCTCGTAATGTTATTCTCTTCCTTTTCTCTGCTACTTTAGCCGGTTGATCTTCCACAATATCAGTGTAAGCGATATTTACAGATCGCTTATTTAACTTTACATTCCGGGTAATCGATCCCGGAGTATATGTTCGATATTCTTTCCTTGTCTCTTGTTTTTTGCTTGGTCCCGCAACTGTCTGACTCGCGGTCCCCTGGTTTTCTTCACACGCCATCTTCACCACACCATCGAGTTTAACCTCCTCCTCCCGACTCATAACCTGATCTCCCTCCCCGTCTTTTTTCTCCTCATCTTCTTCTTCCACTTCAACCTCCCCTCTTCTCACCATCTTGTTAATTTCTTGGAGCGATGCGATCTCTTGTTTGAGTTTTTTATTTTGTTCTTCTATCTCCAAAGCTCCATTCACAAGAGATTCCTGTCCAACCTCCATTATTTTATATTCATTTTCTATTTGTCTGAGTCTATTGCTCAGATTCTTGTTCTCTTCAACGAGTCTATTTTTTTCTTTTTTCAGATTAAGGTTCTCCGTTTCCTGTGATTCACACTTGTTTTTAGTCTCCTTCAATTCTTCTACAACTGATTCCAGCCTCCTGCTCAGTTGTTTGTTATTTTTCTTAAGTTCAACATTTTTATTCTCAAACACCTTTAACACCATATTATCATTCTCTAGTCTCTGAATCTCCTCTGTCAATCTTTCAATTTCACACACGGCATCATTTATTCTCTCACGCATGCTCAACACTAAAGGATTCTTCGACCCCGATCCCATCTCTTTTGCACCACAGGATGTGTATTTTGAAGAGCCCACCTCCTTGTTTTCCACCATTTTGCCTGTTTTAACTCCCTCAGGCTCATCTGTGTTGGCTTTCTCAGACAACTCAGCACTTTCCATCTTCTCGTCTTCACCTCCTTTTGGTGGACCATCTTCTAACGAGTCCTCCACTACCATCTCCTCTGGATCACTCGATACATCCGTTTGTCGCTCTTCCTCTTCAACCATCTCATTATTAACCATCTCTTCCCTATCAATTTCTTCACCATCCCCATGAGAGTTAAGCCAATCATCCACAGGCTCATCATTCCAATCCTCACGCTCATCATTCCCACCTTCTCCAATAACTTCATTATCATCGTCATTTTTATCGTTATCAACCTCAACAGCATCTTTATCAGCACCCTCATCTTCATTTATATCCTCAAGTTCTTGATTAAGAACAACATCATCTACATTTACATTACCACACTCAACACCTTGATTAACAACACCAACATCTTGATTATTAACACCAACACCAACACCAACACCTTCATTAGCAGCCTTAACACCTTCATTACCACCATCAACAGCTTGATTACCACCCTCAAGCTCAACACCTTCATTACCACCATCAACAGCTTGATTATCCTCAGCATTGTCCTGATTCTGTACTTCAGCTTCGGGTATTATGGGTACTACAAGCCATTGTTCTTCTTCCTCAGTTGGCTCTAGTTTCCTTCTATGCATCTATAAACATTTACACAACAAAATTAACCACTAATATTTCATACTCAGTAAAATTAAAAAAACATACTATACTTTGTTTACCTTGTCCTCGGTGACCCGAAGTTGGTCTGCCTTTCTAAAGCCAGTGAAGTAATCCCATTTTAAAATTCTGGGTTTCGCACCTGCATCCCTCAAACAACCGACCTCAACATGCTCATAGTACCATGCCTGCAAGGTTTAAAGATAAAGTACTGAGTATAGGCAAAAAAGTTCAGAGTGTTTGAACAATGTTCTGAGCAAGGACAAATTTATATCAAAGTACTACTTACCATAAGTACACACAATCCACCCATAACGGAATGCACGTCCTCGAAAGTATTTATCCCCGTCATCGTATCCTCCACAACACCCTTAGCCCAATCGTACTTCCTCATGTTGTGTAGGTCTTCACACAACTTTAAGAAGGGCTTCCTAACACTATAATTTCTAGTTGCAAACAAAAGAGCCGTTACTGTGTACAAGCTCAGTAATATCGCCATATCCTCCTGAGCTTGCTCAGTAACCGGCCCATCTAGTATCACTTCTATTCTTTCTTCCAGCTTCTTCAGGTTTAATTTTCCCTTTTTCAGATCACCAAAGTTTCTTGTGTACCATTGACTGTTTTCGTTTAGTTCATCTTCTGTGAAATCAGGCAACTCAACCTTCCCACACTCTATCCCCATAATAATCTTGACTTCTTTCGCAGTCATTTTCAATCGCTTACCCGCAATGATGAATCTTTGTTTTTCTCTGTCGAAAGTTTCTATAACTTGTCTAGTAACAAGATCGGATTTCTTAAAAACCTGGTACTCTTGTCTTTTCTCGAATAAACCCATCCACAGTCGGTGGAAGGGTGTCTTGTTGGCTTTCCCGAGAAACTCTACCTTGAATTTGTCATTCTTTATTATAGTGAACAATCCAACAAGTGTTGATCTATATTGTAGATCAGTCTTTTCCTTGGGTTGCTTTTCCTGCAAAAACATATAGCAGAGCAAATTTTAGTGAGCATAACAGTTTCTGAGCATTAAAGTTCTGAGCAATACTTTAACATAACATTTCTGGGCATAACACTATGAATAAAGCATGGTGAATATGAACAAAAGTTCCGAGTATGAGCAAAAGTAATGAGCATGTGTAAAAAGTTCTGAGTATGCGGGGGAAAAGTTCTGAGTATATGCGTAAAAGTTCTGAGTATGCACAAAAAGTTCTGAGTTTTTGGCCAAAAGTACTGAGTATGCGCAAAAAGTTCTGAGTATTTGCATCTATGATCTCATAAACAACATATTGAGCATAATTATCATCTTTCATAACATTCTAACTAGTATTATCAACCAAACATCATACAATTTCAATCTTTCTGAGCTTTTAATCTTACTGTTATCAACTAAACTATTCAATTTCACTGAGTATGACCAAAATAGGTAATTTTCAATAGAATTTCCTAAAATATACTCAGATTAAAAACAAAATCTAACAGTTCATAAGAAAATCTAACATAATCAGAACATGCAAAGCCTAATAAACACAATCTAAACATAAAACGTAACATGCACAGAAATTAAACATTCTTATTTTGCTGAGCATTAATCAAAACCTAACATAATCCTAAGGTTCGTATTAATGCTCAACAAAATACGAAAAACACAGCAAAAAGTAAAAAACAAAGGTCTTTAATACCTTTTTATCCTTCTTCGAACTCCTTGCGCGCGATGAACTAGCCATTTTTCTGAGTTTAATCAGTAACTCGTCGATTTAATCAGTAATCTACCGTCTATCGCCGCTGTATTGTTGATCGGTGCTCTGCTTTTCCTCAAAATGTCGCTTACCGCTGTATTTACAGTTCTGAGTTTTGATCGAACGTTGATCGGTTGTTGTTTAGAGATGTTAACGGAGTTCTGAGCGGCGGTTACAGTGGTCACCGGAGTGCTGAGCGGCGGTTACAGTGGTCACCGGAGTGCTGAGTGTCGCTTCAGTGTCGTGTTAATCAGAGAGAGAAAGTTGCAGAAAGAGAGAGGAGAGAGAGTGTAATGTTAGAAGTGTTTTGAGCGGGTAACGAAGAGTCTCTATAATATTTTATGATTTTTAAATTGTAAGGGTAATAATGACTTTTAACATTTTTGTGGCCTCTAAGTAGGAGAGAGAAATTTAGTAGCTTCTATGTGGCACACTAATTTTTCTCAAGACCCCTTGGGTAATTCACCCAAAAAATATATATACATAACGTGTTATCCATCCGATCCATTTCATTTCTTTCCCTTCTCAGCTTGTCTCCTACGCTGCTTTTATCCTTCTCTCTTCTGAAACACGAAAAAGGCGAACCCTAAGCCATCAAATCTCTATCTTCTCTGCCGAATTCTGTATGCTAGATGCCTATATCTTGTACTATATTATTATTCTTCTTCTCTTCTCTGCCGATTTGTACCCGAACCCTGGGTTATTGGTTGTTGGATTCGAGAGCTTTCATTTAATGTGGCCTGAAAAAACCCTCTTTGAGGTCTGATGTAGCCGTTGTTGATAGATTCAATAACGTGTTGCCTTATTCTCATTCGATTAGCCATGGGTTTTTGGCTATATATTAGGGCTTTTTCAGATCGAGAAAAGCCACACCATTCTAAGGTATTTCTAATCTCTCTTCTCAATTTATTTCTATTTCATTTTCTGTTAATTGTTTTTCCCGTAAATTTGAATATATGATGCGTAAATCTGAATATATGATGCGTAAATTTGTTTTTTGAATATATGATGCGTAATTTTGTGAATTCTTAAATAATTTATTATTACACCAATTTATGATATGACTTATGAGGTATGTTTATCAATTATTCCTTTCTGGCGCAATTATGAAATTAAGATCAGCTAAATCGATTTAGAAATAATACTAAGATCAAATCCTGAATTAATATTCAATTTATTCTATTTATCACTTCTCAATTTGATTGGAAAACAAGTATAAGTGTTAGTAATGCTCAATCCTCAATTTGATTTCAGGTACTATGAATGTTGCAAGAGGCAAGGAACATCGCCTAATAAATCACTTATATGTTCATTATTCAGGGTTAGTCATAATAGAGTTTGAGAAATTGTTTAATGAACTTATATCATTTGGTTTTTCAACTTCCTTTTTGTTCAATCCGTTACATTCCTTATTATTAGTAGACTCATAACTGAACCTGCTATTATGATTCAGGCAAAGATGAAGAAGTCACATAATGAAGTATGCAGCTTTGTCATTTTGTTGGTAATTTCAATTCTCTTTATTTCATTTAAACTTAGTATATTTCAATATACTAACATTCTGACTTGTGTATTTTAGGTGCATTTGACATTACACCACCTGAAAATGTTGGATAAAATAGAAGTAGCAAATTATTTTGGGTAAGCTAAACCCTTACCTTATTATCATTGTGTTTTACATAAACATGTATTGGTAGCCGCCTTTTGTAGCGAGTTGCCTACGTGTTTAAAACACAATAAGGTGATGAGGTATAGTTGGTTTTCCGGGAATCCCGTGCTATTTTCCAACTATATCTGAGGCCGATGAAAGTTTTTATAACATGAGATGATCTACTCAATTATAAGCTATTTGCTATTACAAGCCTGTGATGACACTGTTCTGAGCCTTAAAGGTTAAGCCTTAATATGTTTAACTTACTGATATATTTGAGAATGCTTTTCAGTAACAGGAAAATGGAATTTGAATGCTCCAGGAAGTGATTGTGATGAATTTGAAGTTGAAGCTTTTGAATGTTGATTATGATTGAATGTGTTGTAATATTTGTAATGAATTTGATTGAGTTGTAATATTTTGGAAGAATTTCATTAAGTTGTACCTTTTCTTTTGTGAATTTGAGTAATTCAAGGGGTTAAATTGCAATTTGTAATAGTTAAGTTGTAAGATTTTATGAATCAGAGGGTATTTTGTGATTTAAGTCAATTATATGGGAGAAATTTGCAATTTGAATTAATTTTTTAGCTTTATATTATAATTGCATTTCATATTTACAGGTTTAATTACCCTTGGGTAAACCCGAGGGTAACCCGTGTTTGGGTAACCCGAGGGTAGGGTAAAATTTAACCCTACCCTTACCCTTCACAAAACATAGACCCGGCTTTCTTACCCTACCCTTACCCTAGACCCCAACCCGGGGTAAACCCGGCCCGTGCTCACCCCTACGTGCACAAACACAAAAAGATCAATCCAACAATCATAACATTTAAAGGGTAAAAACGACAATATATCCTTCACGAAAACGTTTAACAGCTAGTCATCATCGACATAATCCAAATCTCCATAAAACAGAAACAAAAACATAAATAAAACAAACAAACAAAACATCCAACGAAATATTCAAAACAACCTTAAACCCTTTACATATCCACACAAACCAAACCAAACCAAACAACCTTAACAAACCTCAGCATCAAACTTCAAAGAAATCCCCATACTAAAAAGCTCCTGACACAAAAGCTTAGCACCATACGGAACATTAACCTTCACAATATCTTCTACCGATTCACAAAACCTACAATACGGACCCCTCACTTTCCTGCCACCTGGCACAGCTCTTTGAATAACATTTGCCATGTTGGCACATTTCCTACAGATATGCATAATTGCTGAGTCACTCAAAGTGAAGAGACGCTCATGCAAATTATCAGCTGCTCCATGAGCGATCAAACAGTCACGTTCCATTTCACCAAATTTGATTCCGCCAAATCTTTTTCTGTCAGCTACTGGCTGACGTGTCAAAGGGTGAACGGGACTCGTGTTTCTGAATTTAATGTCTTCAGCCATGTGGGTTAAACGCTGGTAAAAAGTGGGGCCCATGAAGATTAGTTGTTTTATCATTTCACATGTGCGTCCATTGTAGACTCTTTCATTTCCCCATTTCGAGAATCCTAGGCTGTTCAAGCAAAATTACATTACGTCTCTATATAATGCAAAATAGCAGTAGAGGTCCCTATATTAATACAAAATAAAAGGATTACCTGTGAAGCTGAGCTGAAATGTCTTCAACAGAAGAAGTAGAGAAAGGAGTAGCATACTTTTTAGGCCCTCCAAGAGCAATACCTTTCCCTAAAGCTGACTCTAGAATACATTTTAATAGTAAAATAACAACTTTAAAGAGTTTCTACCCATTTTTTTTATCACATTAATGGTATAATAACATATAAATTTTAAAACATAGAATGAAATTGAAATACAAAAAAATGATTAACATTATAGCAAAATCAAAATAATAAGGAACTAAAATGATGCATAAGTAAAATAATGGACTACATATGTGAAAAGGATTAAAGATAAATGGACTCGGCTTCAAAGACTTTCATAGTCAAAATCTAGCATTGTTATCTTCAAAGGCTTGGAAATTTATGATAATAAAGAATCTCTGGTTTATAAACTGTTTAAAGGAAAACACTTTCCTCAAAGTGACTTCCTCTTTGCAAATCTTTGCAGCAACTGTTCTTGGGGTTGGAAAAGCCTTGTTGAAGGCAAAAATTGTTTTGCTAAAACAATTAGATGGAATGTGGGTAATGGCGGCTCTATTAGAATATGGGAGGATCTTTGGATCCCATCTCATGATACTTTGATCAAACCTCCAGATTGTGAACTAGCTATGTGTCTGAACTTATAAATCCAGACAAAAATGAATGGTAAGCTGAGTTAATCAACCTTTACTTTACTCCTGAAGTTGTAGCAACTATCTCTAACATTTTTTGCCTTTTTTTCACTGTCATGACACCCCATACTGGCCTTTTACTAGTGATGGGGCTGTCTCAGTTAAGGAAATGTACAAGAGACTTTGGAGGGCTGGTGGTCCTTTGTGTGTTCTAAGATAAATGCAATAAGGAAAAGAGAACCACAACCGCAAGTGTACGGTTGTCCCAAGTAATATAGTTGATAAAACAGATTCGTTCTCAGGGACGGTCTGGTTGACTCTAATGCTTATCAGATAGTAGTCAATTGCACGTGAAAACAAGTAAATGATTTGAAGATTGATTTTTGGTTTACTAATGCTAAATCAATAAATTAAAATACTAATTATTACAAGTAAATAACTAGACGCAAGAAAATAAAGTGTTTACGCAAGATGAGAAAGCAGTACTTGAGATACGCAAGGATTTCATCTAACTCTTATTTATTCCATGTTTCGTTTAAAGGACAAATTGGTAAAAGGTAATGGTCGGGATTCTAAGGTCATCCTTACCCCCGTCAGGGTGGACTAAGGAGCTACTTTTAAATGCTACAAACCCCGTCAGGGTGATTATAGTCTATTCTTAAGTGATTAAGTTTATTTTACCCAATTGGCCATAGGATTAATTACGCTCGTCAGAGTCAAATAATTTCTATCCTACATTCATTAATTATTTCTGTACCTAAACCCCCCGCCAAGGTGATCCAATCGCCACTAATTGGAATAGCCTAGATACCAAGACCTATGATTGGTTAATTACGTCAATTATAGTGATTAAGAACAAATTAATGAAAAATACCTAATACCCAATTTGATTTCAATTATAAAAATCCCAAATACAAAAAGATAGAATAAAATAGAATCAAATCAATCCATAATGCGATCTCAAGCACTTATTGAGTTTAGCTCATAGTAATTAAAAAGACAGAAACTAAAGAAATAAATGGGTTCATAATGTTTTACAGAATAAAATAAAAGAACCTAATTATGGAGTTGAATTGGCTGAGAATCGGAGATATAGACAGTTTCCAGCTCTTGCTTCTTCTTCTTCTGCCTCTAACTTCTTCTCTGGTGTCTGACTTTTAAGCGTATGTTATATTCTGAAAAAAGTGTGTGTAAATAGAAGTCTCAAGCCCTTTTATAATGTTAAAAACCGATTAGGGCTTTTCTTTAAGGATTAAGTTAAAATAAGAAAAGCCCAAATCCATAATTAAGCCCAAATCCCGTAACTACTGCACCACCTCCACTAAATCAGCTCTAACCGGTTCGTTACAACTCCGATTGACTCAATTCCAGTTGCTAAATTTCCGTAACTCAATAAGGAACATTTTCTCTTCACAAGTAAGAGGCTTAATCCACTCTTAGATGGCTCGAAATCAGCAATATTTAACAACTTTCCAGATTTGCAGCTTCAAATAATCAATTCTTTCGGGATATTTCTTCTTGTTTTGACTTCATTACATTATCTTTGACTTTATTCTTTACTTCCTCTCCTAGCTAGTATTCAAAACCTACAACTTTTTACTCAAAACAAACCATATTACACGCAAACGTTTAATAAATGAAAAATACTAGAATTAAAAGAGGAAAATCGATTTATTGCATATTAACACCAAAAGTCTATCTAAATAGTCAAATAAACACAAAAAATGATGTCTTTCAAGGGTATAACATTAGAACATTTAGGGAGACATCAAGGGCTCAACAGGCAGGAGATAAAGTAAAGGATAATAAAAAAGGTGACCGTTCCTTCACATTAAATTCTGAGGATTGGAAATTTATATAGAGTATGAAAATTCACCCTAAGATTAAGAATTTTATATGGAAGTGTTGTGAGAATGGATTAGCTACTAATGAAAATTGAAAAAATAGGAAATCTTGTGAAAATGATCTTTGATCTATTTGTGGTAAAGAAACTGAAAATGTGGAACACTTAGTGTTCCATTGCTCTTGGGCCAGAGCAGTTTGGATGGCTAGCCCATTGAGTTTTAACTCTACGACTGAACCTTCTTTTAATTTCAAGAAATAGATTGAGTATATAAGAAATTGCATGAAAGAAACAAAAGTCAATGATGAATTTTTTGGTGAATTAGCTTTCTATATTGTGTGGTTTATATGGAAAGGCAGGAACGAGAGTATATCCAGAGGAACAACTCCTGGCCCTATATTCACTCTAAATGAGGCTTTTAAAGCCTATGATGACAATAATCTAGCTAAAAGATTCAATTCTGAGGCTAAAGAAAAAACAATTATTGAAGAAAGTATTGGCTTCAATACTGACAATGATAATTTGAACTCTGTAACTCAAGTGAATCACTTTAGAGAAGACAGAGAAAAGAATTGGAAACCACCTCTACCTGGTTTAATTAAAATCAATTGTCATGCTACCTTTGATAAATTTTCTAACCAGGCTTCTTTTGCTTGCATTGTTAGGAATTCTGCAGGTTTTTTGGTAGATGGAAATGCGCAAAGGATTAAAGCTAAGTCAGCTATTGAAGCAGAGGCAAGGGGGATTATTCAAGCTTGTGAGATGGCTTCAAACTTCCCCGAAGGCTCGGTGGAAATAGAAAATGATAGTTTGTTATTAGTTAATCAAACTAGGAAAGGAGGAAAATTGTTTTGTAATATTTTGAACTTAGTTAAGTACATTCTTTTGTGTAAGACTAAGTTTAAGATTAAAATCTCCTTTGCAAGGAGATCTAAGAACACTTGTGCTGATTGGGTTGCTAAACAAGTGCTTAAAGGTGCCTTGTTTAGCCTTTGGACAACTTTTCCACCTCCCCAATTAGCAATACTTTTGGAAAGAGATTTTAATCCACTAGGGATAGGGTGATTTGTAACTGTTTTCTGATGTTTTAATAAATGCTTCTTTCGACTAAAAAAAACGATAGTCCAAAGTTCAAATTACAAGGAATTAAAATAAAACAAATAAGATAAAAGTAACTAATAAAACCATCAATGATGATGAACAATTCCATCACCAATCAAGTGGGAGATATCACCACTTGGATCCTCAAAAAAATCAGAGCAATCAATACATGTGATGTCTAGTGGAGGTGAATTGGCATGTTCAACATTGTTTGTTTCTGCATTTGCTTTTCTTAGTAAGGCTTGATATAGATTAACGAGATATTTAGGCAAACGACAATCATGATCTGAATGATTATACATCCCATATTTGGTACAACCTTGACTTGAATTTTTGACGGGGCCTTTGTAAAGGTTCATTTTCCCTTGAAATTCTGGCTTTTTGACTTTATAATTTTGATATCCACCATTGAACCAAGAGTTATTTTGACCACGGGCACGACCACGGTAATTTCCACGTCCACGTGCATAGCCACGACCACGACTACGACCATAGTTATGAGCTGACATGGCGTTTACTTCAGGATACATTTCTTAACCAGTGGGTCTAGATTGATGATTTTTCATCAAAATCTCATTATTTTGTTCCGCCACAAGAAGGCATGAAATTAGTTAGTGGTATTTTTTTTAAAATCTCGCTCTTGGTATTGTTGTTGTAAAAGCATATTCGAGGCGTGAAAGGTAGAGAATGTTTTCTCTAACATTTCTTCGTCAAAAATCTTATGTCCACATAAATTGAATTGGGAACTAATTTTGAATACTGCAGAATTATACTCACTTACATATTTAAAATCCTGCAATCGGAGGTGAGACCAGTTATAACGAGTTTTAGGAAGTACCACTGTTTTGTGGTGGTCAAATCGGTCTTTCAAGTTTTGCCAAAGCTCACGTGGGTCTTTTACAGTTAGGTACTCAGTTTTCAAGACTTCGTGGAGATGGTGGCGAATGAAAATCATTGCCTTTGCGCGATCCTGAACGGTGGTTGTGTTTCCTTCCTTAATGGTATCTCCAAGATTCTTAGCATCCAAGTGAATTTCAGCATTCAAGTACCATGATAAGTAGTTGTCTCTCGAAAGGTCGATAGCGATAAATTCTAGTTTTGTGAGATTTGACATGCTATCGTGAAATAAAATAGATTTATTAGTATGCGTAAAAGAAATATCGAAAAGTATTGAATAAATTTAAATGATCCCGACATATCTAAAAAGAATTAATCGTTTCATCTTATGACTTCGTGGAGGATTATTTCATTCATATGCAGAAACTTAGTAATTTCAGTATAAGTTATGCTATATCAGCGGATATGCATAAAATTTATATACAACTTGTGTATTTGTCTTATTTTAGCTTATATGATATGTTATATCGGTGGATATAAACATAAAATATATATAGTGTATATACCATATATAATAATATCATTAGAATTTGTATTATTTTTTTTCATTAGAAAAAAAGAATTACAGTAACTAAAAAAAATAATACATTATGAAACTTAAGTGTAAAGCAAAGAAAAAAAAATGAAACAACAAGTTATGGGTTTGGACTGAATAGTCATCTAAAGGTTTATAACATATATCTTATATTTATGGAAATAATGTATACATTATATAAAAGTCACAAAATTTGTGGGAGTGAATTCGTTTCGTTTGGGTAACATGATTCCCTATATTTTATGTTACATCTGGATAATTTTTCCTTATATAGAATAATGAAATTTTCTTTAAACAACTTTTTTTTTTTTTTTTGAAACTTAATACATTTCAGACAACCTAATACAAAGCATCAACCAATACCTGATCGAGAAAATCAAGAAACCAGTACATTGCACGTATTTCCTTCCTCCTGTTGTGCCCTGTGCCTAGCTTGTTTAGCTAATTTGTCTGCCCGACCGTTGTACTTTCTTGGGATGTGTTTAAAATGGACTGGGGCTACCATCGCCGCCAGTCTTTTAATCTGTCTGATCCACGGTCGAAGCCTCCAATTAGCAGCTGACACATGCTGAATACCCCGAACCAAGTCGAGGTTATCCGAGAAGATTGTAATCCCCTCGTTTCTTTCTCTAATTGCCCTTTTTAGTGTAACAATCACAGCTTGAGCCCATACTCGTATTACACCTTGCAGTTTCCGAGTGTTCCCAACTATTACCAGTCTCCTTAGTTACTTGTACTACTCAAATACCTGTCAGTTGATGAGATGTCTCGAAAGACGTATCACACATATAAGCTATTTGCGTATCAGAATTTAAATCCGTAGCTATGCCTTCCGGTACTCCTGGTGCATTATTTGGCCTTTCTTGACTAGCAGCCCAATCCCTTCCAAATCTTTCTACCATATGCTTGTTGGCTGATCTGATAGCGTCATCTGTTTCAATAATATAACTATGATGTCGGCTTTTCATTTTTGATTTCCATATTAACAGTATCACATAAGATGTAACCACTTCGCGTCTCCAACCCCCTTTTACAAATGTATCTATAATCGCTAGTATCCATTCTCCTATCTGATCGACTGTTTGTCCAATGCTAATTTGTAGAGCCGATCCTGCCCATACAAGCTTTGCTATATTGCACGTGAGCAGTAAATGTTCCACTGTTTCCTTTTCCGCTTTACACCATATGCACTCGCCTTCCACATCACAATGGCGATTGACTAAGTTCTGACCTGTAGGTATGGCATTATTACAGGCCTTCCAGGTAAAGATCCTGACCTTTGTAGGTAAATTTGAGTACCAAACAGTAGTCCATAACTTGCTTTCTAGTTGAAAAGTGCTTGACTGTCCCGGTGTCTTCCTACGTTCTTCTTCCGTAATCACTATATAGCCTGACTTTGTCGCGTATTCTCCACTCGCAGTATAGGGCCATATCAATCTATCTTGTACGTCCTCTCCACTAGCCTTCTCCCTTAAAATAATGGGTATAACCGGCTGTGGGAAGATTTCATCCAGTACCTCCCTATCCCAATCAGCCGTACCCTGTTTTAGAAGATCCTTCACCTTATATATCTCACAATGTTCCGGTTTTTCTAATGTCCATGACGTATCTAACCAATTATCTGTCCAAATATTAGTATTCTCTCCATTGCCTATTTGATATTTACCGTATTTCTTTAACAGGTCACGCCCCTCAATCAGACTGGCCCATGACCATGTTCGAGATTGTCTTAGTTTAACATCAAGAAAATTGCATTTAGGATAATAGATACCTTTAAGTAACCTGGCCGCTAGTGTGGTTGGATTCTTTAAAATTCTCCACGCCTGCGCCGCCAGTAACGCTGTATTCATTTTCTTAAAATCTTTGAAGCCCATTCCCCCTATTAGTTTGCTTATCGCCAATTTTTCCCATGCTAGCCAATGTATTCGTGACTTTTCTCCGGAATTCCACCAGAAATTCGAGATTGCTGATATTAGCTTATTACAAAAGGTTATGGGAAAAGAGAAGACTGACATTGCGTATATTGGTAAAGCTTGTAATATCGCTTTGATAAGTACTTCCTTCCCCCCATCTGATAGCAACTGCGCCTTCCATCCTTCAGTATGCTTAAACACCTTTTCCGCAATCCATTGAAGGGACTGTATTTTTGACCTCTTATGACAGAGTGGTATTCCTAAGTATTTTCCGATATCCTCTTTTTCCTGAATCCCTACATTCAAAGAGACCTGTGTCCTCCGTTCCTCCGGGGTATCTTGACTGAAACAGATTGAGGACTTGTTGAAATTAATCCTCTGCCCAGAACCTGCACAGTACTTATCTACACATTCCCGAAAGGATTGTATTTCATTATCATCAATCGTCAGAAAAAATAATGAATCGTCCGCAAATAGTAAATGAGTTATGGTAGGACAATTTCTAATTATCTGTATACCTTTCAAATTACCTTGTTCCACTTTCTGTTCAATGAGGCTGATTAGGGACTCCGACATCAGAGAGAACAGGAAACAACTTTTAAAATAAAGTCTTATCTTTCATTTGAAATAGTAATTAGATTTGTATCCAACTCATATCATCCTAAAAATTAACATAATATTATAGATTATATTCATTAACAATATTATTTTTTAAAATATATAAAAAATATAAATATAAATATAATTTAATATTAACATAAAAAAATATTGTCATCCACATATATAGATTATTATTAATATCAGTTTTTATCAAAAATTAAAATTTATAATATATTTAATACTATTTATGAAAGAGATAAAAAATTAGAATTAGTTTGTTTAAGTTTTTTTTTTTGAACGGGTACGTTTAAGTTATTATAAAATCGTTGATATGATTAGACATTAATATTTTTAATTTTTCTTTTAATATAATATTTTATAATTTCAGTTTAAAGAAATAATCATCATAAACATTCTTGTAAAACATAATAATACAGTAAAATCATGTTTAATATTAAAGACATATTAAACAATAATACCCTTAAAATTATATCCATTTCACTAAATTTTTTCCGGACAAATTCTCCCGCCAAAATTTTTTACCACCAAATTTCCTACCAAAAATTTTTCAACCAGAATTTTTGCACTAATTTTTTTCCACTAAATTATATTCGAAGGTTTATAGTGTTGGTTTGGTGGATAAATCTTACTTAATGATATTTTGGTTTGTATCTTTGTTCCCCACTAAACTACATCTGAATTAATATTGTTGTTAGGTAAATCAACTCCTGCCAAACTACCTTTGGAATTTTATGTTGTAGTTTGATGAGATAATTGCCGTCAAATTATTTTTAATTATGTTATTTGGTGGGATAAATTCGAAAATATGCATTTGAGTATATATTTACAAATTTTTATTTTGTGAAAGAAATTTTTGTGGATAAAAGAATTACATATAATTCCAGATAATCCTTTCTAACATTTCTAGACAAATCCCATTTCATAAATTAAACCACCTTTTTTTGTGACACATAAATTAAGCCACCTAAACTTTAAAAGTAATCACATTAGGTAAAACACCTCTGGATAGGAATTCCATCGGGAACCTTATTAAAAAGCCTTTCACATTCCCGTAAATTATCTTTTTTTACAAATGGTGTGTATAACCTTGTTAAACGTAACATGTTGAACAAAAAAAAAGTGGACCAAAAAAGTTGGTTTTGTAAAATTCTTCAACAAGTGTACCAAAAATTTGTACGAAAAAAAGTTGGCTTTGTAAAATTCTTTTAACATGTGTACGATATACAACTTATTTTAAATCACATCCATGAGCTGCCTTAAAGTAGCATGGGGTATAAGTGTCCTACAAAATGACTTTATACTAATATTAAAATTTTATACATCACAAATAATCCGTTTATCCTTCATCATCATATAAACCTTATGAGTTTCATTAAAATAGGGATACGCAACCAAAATATTCATGATCAAGTTATAAGACATATTAAATGTATCCCAGTTATAAAATTCCATTATCTCAAAAATATCAACAGCTTCTTGAACATTTTATCTTACCATAACTTCTTATTGCATATATATATACTCCTTCCATCAAATCATTATTGGAATTCTATCGCATTTCGGAAATCACACCTTCCATTTCTTCAAATTGGCAAATAAAACCAAGTAACTCAACCATACATTTGTAGGTAAATACATAATGCTTATATCCATCTCCAGTTTTAGCTGCATTGAACATTTCAAGTGGCTTTTAAGGCTTTTTTTGGTGTTTTAGCACTTCAGCTACATGTTTAGGTAATCTAACTTGACTCATTACACTAAGGTAAGAACACTTAAACCAAATTTCAACTAAAACCCATCAAATCCTTATATTAGCATTAAGTACTTTAAGCAAAATGTCACTACAGGGCAAAGCATGCTCTATCCGCAACTGCTTTTCTTACCGGAACTGCCCAATAGCCACCAACACAACCACTATCAACTCCAGTGTTCCTTAACAAAGCAAATATATCATCGTCAAACTTGCCACCTCTCAAGAAGCCAAAAATTCTGGCATGTGAACCCGACCTATCATTATCCATTTCTCCTCCAAATGGGCTTCAAAGTCGTAAAATTCAGTAAATATATAGACGACATATATATGATTTAACTAAACTTTATTTTCAAAGTTGGAAAATACTTCCATCCAATATTTGATGGTCCAATACCAATCGTATTATGACACATATCCCATGTTTATGCTACGCAAAAACTAATTATGGTAACTACCCAGTTAATCTAATGATATGTGTTTTATCAATATAATTAATGGTTATGATGTTAATATTGGACCATTGAATATAGGATGGAAGTCTTACCTTTCAAACCTCTCGATATTTGCTTTTAAAGTTGGAAAGTTTGACTGTTTTCGACAAAATCTGAGATTCTACTGCTTTAACCTCCCCTTCTCATATATGAAAGGCTTAGAATATAGTGATTCAATGGTATGGTTTGCGTTATTTAGAAATTATCACCTACAAATTAATCGCTAAACATTACATGAGATTTAATATTATTGAACGAGCTTAGACCATCTCCAGCAGATGCGTCAAATGTGGGTTTACCGTATAAAAAGTGGAAAAGTAGCAAATTGTTCACTCCAGCGGATACGCTAAATCATGGGCCCTACAAAACAGACACGGCATATCTACTCCCTCATACGCTACTTTCAGCGCATCTATCTTCTTACGGTAAAAGTTTTTTTTTTAATTGTTTCATGAATTATGAATAAAATATTATACACTTTTTCTTTTCTTTTTAAAAAAAAGTATAATAACATGAATCAATTAATTATAATTTAAAAATTCCGAAAAATTTGTAAAAATGATTGAATTAGGTTAAAATTAAGTTAAATGTTTTTTTTCTTTTTTTGTATTATTTTAAAGTTATAAATAATAAATATCATATATTATCAATATAATCAAACATATATTTTTATTTAAATTATCAATATTATATATTATCAATATAATTAAACATATATTATATATTTAAAAATTATTATTATTATTTATGATATTGAAAAAATAAAAAATTAAATAATTTTATTTAATATTTATTTAAATTAAATAATAATAAAATTAAATATTACAAGGCTAATATATTATTATTACTATTAATATTATTATTATTGTATAATAAAAAGTAATTATAAATTAAAATTATAAATAAATAGAAGATATAAAGTAAAATTATAAAGTAACTGAAATAGTAAAACTGGAAATTGATGCTGTAAATTTATGAAGTAGATGTATTTTTATGCGGTATAATGAAATATAGAGTATAAAAATAGCGCATCTGCTGGAGATGGTCTTACAAGTTAAATAATTATAATAATATACCATAAACAACAAAAACATGAGTCCTAGATTTTAATTTTGTTATTTAGCAACGCTAAAAACCATCTTTTGAAAAACCCAAAATCTTGATCTTTTGCAACAGCCATTTAAATCATTTTTAGCTAAATATTAAATTAAAGATTGAGAAAATATATAAATTGTTTCAAAATAAATACTCACATTGTTATGTGAATGATCCATACAAAAAACAGAGAATTGGAGAAAATATATTCTAGCTGATGTTCTTTTCCTGTTTTCGCATTATCCTCCTATACACGATCGTAAATGAGTGGTTGAAAGGAAGGAAAAATGTTAGGAAGTGTGTTTGTGGGTATCATATTAATAAGACTAAAGGGTGTAATCACGTGGAAAGCAAGTGCAGGAGACATTGTTGTTGGGTGTGTTTAAGGTTTTCTGGGAAGAGTGAGAATTGTTATGAACATTTGAGGAATGTTCTTGAAGATATATTCTCATCTTTCTCTTCCAAAACACCGATTGATAACAATTCAAATCAAAATAAGAAATAATTTACCAATATACTGATTGAAAACACGCATATATAACAAACAGTGCACACTTAGGATTTATTTGGTTAGAGGGATTATAAGCGGAGGGAAAGGGGTCATATATAACAAACAGTGAAAACTTAGGCTTTGTTTGGATAGAGGGATTATAAAAGAAATAAATGGATTATAAAGAATAGTTCCTTTGTTTGTATTTTAAAATTTTAGAAGGATAGGTTACTAAAGAATTATAAGAATACTAATGGTTAAATGTCTTTATTACAAAGATTTCCATGGGTACAAACAAAGCTGCAAGAAATGCCAATTTACAAAAAATATATCGAAGAGAGATGCCGCTCAGCAATGTATTGGAGGTCGAGATATTCGAAGTTTGTGTAATAGATATTATGGGACCATTCATTCCATCCCATGGGAATCCTAACATCTTGCTAGTAGTAGACTATGTTTCCAAGTGGGTATTTTTGTAGAAACACCAAGGAACGATGCCAAGACCGTCGTCACGTGCCTCAAGACCAATATCTTTTCAAGATATGGTATGCCACAATTTCTAATTAGTGATAAAGGTACCCATTTCATCAATGCTCATTTGAAAATTTCTCTTCGTAAGTCGGGGATGTGACATTGTACATCCACTGACTATCATCTGCAAACAAATGGTCAAGCAGATGGATCTAACTGAGAGATCCATTCTTGAGATGATGGTGAACAAGATGAGGAAAGATTGGTCAATGAAGCTTGGTGATGTTCTCTAGGCTTATAAAACAACATTCGAAACACCAGTGGGAGCATCTCTGTATCACAGAGTCTAAAACAAGGCATGTTATCTTCCTTTAAAGCTCAAGCTTATTAGGTTATAAAATATTTGAACTTAGATGAGAAATTGGCGGGTAAGCAAAGGATGATGCAGTTGAACGAGTTGGCCGGATTTTGTTTCCATGCCAATGATAATTCTCGTCTCTACAAGGAGAAAACTAAAAGATGGCGTGACAAGCAAATTCATATGAAGAAGTTCAAGGTAGGACAATGAGTGATCCTATACAATTCAAGATTCTAAAACTATCTGAGGAAGCTCACGTCTTGATGAGTGTGACTATACATTGTTATGAAAGTAACACCTCATGGAGCTATTGAGATTTGAACATCCGATTGAGAACCGAACCTTCATGGTTATTGGTCAACGACTAAAGATATATAATGGGAGTAGAGACATGATGAGGGGGATGTTGTGTACCTCCTTGAAGCCGAGTAACCCGAGGAAACACGTCAAACTTCACCAACGTTAAACAAAAGTGCTCTTGGGAGACATCCCTTGTTTTAATGCTTTCTTAGTATAATTTTTTTTTTGTGTAGTGTATACTGCCTTAATTTTTATGTGTAGTGTGTACTAAATCTAATAGGAGAGGAAGTATAGTGTTTTTGTTATGTAAGTAGGTAAATCATGAGTTTATGGTGTAATCATAGGAGAAACAAGCACCAGAAACTGCTACGCACGATATACTGCGCCTAAGGGTGGCATACCACACCATCATCGTCATGACCATGAAGGCCTATGGGACGAATTAATGAAAAATGTAGAGCATATGCACAGTATACCGCACCTTCTAGCGGTATACCACCCAAAGAAGTTGTATTGCCACTAGCACCAATAATGATACGATATAGTGCCCAACGGTATTATCGCACCTTCTTGAGTTGTATACCGCTCAAAAAAAGTTATCAAGACGGTGCGCACATACGACACCCATGCCGAGAGAAAGTGATTTCATCAATATATCGTGCCTTACCGGCGGTATACCGCGAGGCTACTCGTGTCGACAAGCACTATTAGTGTATTACGGTGTGAAACATTAGTAGGGGAAGGGTATATTGCGCATGACCTACTGTATACCGCTTAATGCGATGCTGTAAAGAGTAAAAGAATCCTTATGAACATCAATTACTCCAAACCCTATTCCTATCCTCCTCCAACATCACCAAAATGATAAAATCAGTCCAAAATCCATTAAGACACCATTGAAACTTGATCAAACCTTCACCAACACACCATTACAACACCAAATCTTCTTCCACGTCCTCTACAAACACATACACATTATCACATCCATTCCATAACACCATAAAATACCAAATATTATCAAGTTTTCAAGAATTTCTTCCACCACAAGACATCATATATCCTTCATTTATTCTTCATAAAACACTATCCAAATACAAATAAATATCCTTCGACACACAACAACCCAAAAAAGAACCAGCCAAATCAAAATCCAAAGGATGACTTCATACTTGGTGCCTCTTTGAGTTGTGGGTTAGTTGAGATGACGAGGCGCACATATGTGTTGGCTTTCAAGAGTAAGAGATAAGCCATGGGGAAGAAGAAAGATTTACCTGGGACAACAAAAGAACAAGAAATCCTCATCGGTAAGCTGCATGGAAAGAAGCCAAAGCCTGAGGTACATACTCAATCCAGAGAAAATACTATGAGAAGGAGATTATCAGCTAAACCAAAGAAGAAGAACCAATAGCCAAAGATTGTGGTTCATCCTCGACTCCACAAGAAGGATAAATTATTGATGAAGTTGAAGCAACATGTTGATCACGAATTATATGTGCCAGTCGCATGCGAAGTAACGTTTATTGATATTTATCCTTAATTACTTATTTGTTGAGTAGATTAGTTTAAATTTTATTTGCTTTATTGAGTCTTTTCGAGTCTTTGGGACACAACTACCTTTTGAGTTGGGGGTGGGGATTCCTTTTCCTCATCTTTGTTTTTGTGTTTTAGGCTTTTAGCATAAAAATTAAATTTTAAGTATAGGGATAAGGCATATAATATGGTGAATCTCCCTATTTAAGCATGTTTTTATTGAGTCAATGATAGTAAGTAGTGTGTTTTTGAATTGTGTCCCAACGCATTTATTGTAGTTTGCACGATAACATTAGTTAAAGGATATAAAAGAGTAATAAGAAATGCATAGAAACAAAAGTTCAATCTTAGGGAGCCTTGAGAGGTGTAGAACATAAGGTCTAAACTAGTTGAAAACCCACATAGTCTATGAACTAAAAGTGAAAACATAACGAGGCCTAGTAGATTGAAAAATGATTAAGGCAGATCTTTGATAAGCCAATTGAAGCCTTTAACTTGCTAACCCATTGAATTTTGAAATAATTATCTGTCTTAGCCCTTTTCTAGCCTATAGCCTTTCTTTGTCACCACATTATAAGTAATACCCCTTAGTTGATAGGACTTTTCCATACGACCTACACTCGAATCGCAGTGCTAAAATATTCGTCTTTAAAGCTTGGGTTTGGGGTAGTGTGACTTCATTATGGTAAACACATTAAGTGGGATTTTTGTGAGTTTGTGTCTACGATATATTAATGATGAACTTTTTATTGTAACCCTTTTTAGGGTATATTGAAAATTTGAGAAAGAAAATAAAAATAAGTAGTATGACATCTCACATAAAAAATTATGTCATTGCCAACTTACAAAAAAATTAATTGAAAAGAAAAATTAAAAGAAAAGAACCGACAAAGTGGAACGTTTATGTAAATCGTCGTGAATGTATTAGGTTATTTTGGGATGCTAGTAAATGAGCATCAAATTCAGTTGAGTGAGAAAATCTTTGAGAGTAACTCAATTTATGGGGACAATTCATTGATGGCTAGTGAGGAGAGAGACAAAATCTCACTTCGCATTATCCAAAGTTATGTATCATGTTGTCCCTAAGCCTACGCTCTTACATAAAATACCTTAGGTTATTTAAAGACATGTTTAAGTAACAATTTATCAATTAGGGAGTAGTGAGGTGGACCATTCAATACTATGTTAAGACCGATGAACACCATATAGCCTCTATATCAAACTAAGTAAAAACTGCTCCTTCTTGCATTGCAAAATTAATCTAATCTTGAATTTATGGTGTGTTGATTGTTTGTACATTATGCTTATGTGTTTATTTGTTCTTAGACATTACTACATAATACTTGTTAGCATAGTTGATTCAGTATCATTCATTGTTTTATTCTTCTTCTTCTTCGATGATTAGTAACAGAGACTTCCCTACTAGTCTTATTTCTTACTTTGTCTGGACAACAAAACTTTGAGTTGCTATTATTGATGTCTCCATTTATGTGATAGATTAATCTAGTCACGAGACATTATTTTAGGGGTATTTAGGACTTAGTTGAGGATTTTTCCCTATTATTTAATGTTTTACACTTTCTTGTCTAGTTTCAGTATGTATGCTATTTCAAGAGCTTTTCTGCCTAATTGTATGTTAAGTGTGCAACTCTTAGTTACTTGGATACTAAGATACTCCGAGATGATGATAAGAAGTGACGAAATCGATATTACCCCTTAGTTATGGAGAAAAAGAAAGATTCGGCCACTTTTAGAAAGTGAAAAGTTATGCCACTCTGATTTGAAAAGTGGATTCTTTAAGTTACTACGCAAGATTGATGAGGAGTTTGGAGAAGAAACTTCATATCTAGATAGTGCTTGGAGTCAAGAGAGCGTATAATTTAACGGTTTGTGATTCAAAGCTGAATTGAAGAAGTTATGTAAATTGTTTTTGCCATGGTTTGAACCATTCCCCTTTTTAGTAATACATTTTTGGGGCCACTTAAAAGAGGTCCACAACCTATAAAATGTTTTCTGGACCTTTAAATACCAAAAATTAACTTCACAAAAGGGTCATAATCGTATTAAAAGCTAGAAATTGTCTAGAGCACAGAGAAGAAGATAAGAAAGAGCTTGGAACCAGTTCATGCCATTCTATCCCATTCGTTCATCGTTTTCAGCAATTATTAGAGTAACTTTATCTTGTTTTTTTTCTGAACATGAATATTGTACTTTTGATTGCTAGTTTTATTTCTTTTAATACGAACTAAATAATCATAACTTCAGAACATCAATAATGTAAGAACCTTAGAATTGTTTTTATGAGTTATTGAATTTGGGGGATTGCCTTATATTGAATAGTGAAGTTTAGTGTTCTGTATTATGTATGTCATACTTTCACACTCCTTGCTATGTGCGTGTATAGGGTTTCCCCTTTAGTAATTAGGTCTATCATCCTGATAAAGGGTTCGATTATTAAAAACAATACAAACTTTCCTAGTTTGCGGTAGTGAACCTGACGGGGTTACCTAACTAGATAATCAATAGGGTTAGATAGAACCACCGATCATTGTGTAGGGTCTCCTAACCTAAGTCCCCTACTAGTGTTGAGGTTGCCTCCTAAACCACCCTGAAGATAGTTAGGAGGAATTGAATCCTGACTATTGCATGTTCCACAATTCTCCCTTAATCAATAAAACGTAAGACCAAGACTAATGAGGATTACTCGTGAGTTCTCAAACTATACTCTTATATATCTCTCCTTGGTTATTTACTTTATTGTCTCTAGTTTAATTCTTATTTCCTTAGTCAATTAATCTTATTTGCATTCGGGTTATAAAACCAAAAATCAAACAAATACTTGCTTTATCTTTTGCGTATTTAATTTAACGTCTTCTGGTTAAAAATTTTAAGAGCACTATCCCAAGAATAATTTTCGTAGTCCCTGTGAAGACGATACTCTACTTACTTATCTTTATTACTTGTCAACGATCCGTACACTTGCGGAAAGTCCTGTTCTCTCAGATATGCATATACTTACATTATTTTATCACATCTTTGGGGCGACAATATTCTCATAAATTAAGAAAGAACAGTTATTACTTGTCAACGATCCGTAGACTTGTGGAAAGTTCTGTTCTCTCAAGATGTGCATTTAACTGCATTATTTTATCACATTTTGGGAGACGACAATTTTCGCATAAATTAAAAAAGATCATTTATTAACAGTAATATTACTATAATACGCATCTCGATATATTAAATATATATTAAAAATATATATTTTAATATTTTAATAAAAATAAAGTAAACAGAAAAAATCAAAAAAAGTTTTATAAATAAATATTTAAGTACAACGATTTTTAATAATATGGATTCAGAGAATAAATTTAGAAACTTTGTCCTTGAGCTGGACTCTTTTTTTTCTAATCTTGAACTGGACAAAACATCCCAATTATTCTCTAACTGGCCCTAAAGTTTCAGCCCATAACAAATAGTGCGAACATTGCATATACATGAATCAACTAAATAACTCAAAAAGTATGTAAAATTCATATTTAAATTATCAGTTATGAAGAAAAAGTTACAATCTTTTTTGCAACCATGGGTTTCAAACAACCAGTATGCAAATTTCACCATACTAATATCTTCTTCTCTTCATTCATCACAACCTAATCATTCTAGCACAGGTTATTTATTATCTCTCCCTGTTCAATTCTTCAATAAATATGTAATCGCTGCCAGTAGTGATAATTTCTTGTATTAAAGAATGTTATGAAATATTGTTTTAATCGAACTAATAATTTTATGGATTTTATCATAATTAAGCAACTATACCCGTGTTATTTCGAAATGGTCTTCCAAAATAGCACCATTTGTCCCTGCTAAGGGACATAATTGTAACATTGGGGGTATATATGACATCCTTTTAGACACGGTATGTGCAGCGATTTACCATAGCACAAGGATCAAACTATGCGATTCGCCCTTTTAGAATCATTGCTCAGTTTACTTGCAAAAATTTTTATAGCTTAGTCAAAGGAGTTAATTGATGAAAAAGAATCAAGGTTTCATAACATTAAGACACTTATAGAATTCTTGTATACATGTAAAATCCCAATTCATATGGTAAATTATAGTTTGCCTTCTCTCTTGACTATTTCAGACCATGGTACACTCTTTCGAAGTCTCGAACAATGCAAACTCACTTCTGATTTCGAAACTGCAATTTCAACACATGCAAAAATAATCAAACACGGGTACAGCTTGTATGAATCGCTTATATCATTGTTAATTTCAGCATATGTAAGATCTAAACATTCGAATCTTGCTCATCAACTTTTTAACGAAATTCCATACAAGGATTATGATGTATTCTCCATCAATCTAATCCTTGCAAGTTTCACAAAGGTGGGAGAAATTCATATCGCAAAAGAGCTATTTTATAAATCGAAGAATCGAGATCTTGTCTCATGGAACACTATAATTGGAGGTTGTGTAAAAAACGGGTCGTTAAAAGAGGCATTGACTATCTTTCGCGAAATGTTGACCTCTGATATTGACCCAGATGGATTTACTTTCGCTTCAGTTCTTAATGGATGTGGAAAACTTGGAGCGATCCATCATGGAAAATGGGTACACGGGTTAATGAATGAAAAACAAATTAAACTCAATTTTATATTATCTTCAGCTTTGATAAATATGTACGCAAAATGTGGTCAAATCAATACTGCAAAAACAATTTTCGATAATGTTGAAAAAAACGATATTTCAGTTTGGAATGCAATGATTAACGGATTATCGATTTATGGTCTAGCTTTAGATGCAATTTCCATTTTCTTGAAAATGGAAATTCAAAATATTAAACCCGATTCAATAACATTTATTGGGATTTTAACTGCTTGTAGTCACGGTGGACTTGTTCAAGAAGGACATTTCTATTTCGATTTAATGCAAAGGAAATACTCGATTCGACCAGAGCTTGACCATTACGGAGCAATGGTTGACTTGTTAGGCCGGGCCGGGCTTCTAAACGAAGCTTACAAAATGATCAAGGAAATGCCGATTAAGCCTGATGAGGTTATATGGAGGACATTTCTTAGTGCGTGCAAGACTCATAATAACTCCAAATTTGGAGAAGCTTCAGTGAAAAACATATCGAATCTTGGTAGTGGAGATTATGTTTTGTTATCGAATATTTACTGTTCGGTTAATAAATGGGATATTGCTGAGAAAACAAGGCTTGAGATGAAGAAAACTAAAGTTCGTAAGATTAGTGGAAAGAGTTGGATTGAAATGGGTGGTACAGTTCATCAATTTAAATCCGGTGATAAATCGCACCCTGAGATGGAAGGTATATATAAGTTATTAAAGGCGTTAATTCACCGGAGTAAAATGGAGGGTTTTGTTTGTAGCACTGAGTTGGTTTTAATGGATGTATCTGAAGAAGAAAAGGAGGAGAATTTAAATTATCATAGTGAAAAATTGGCATTAGCGTATGGGATACTTAAATCGTGTCCAGGAAGTAAAATTCAGATTAGTAAGAATCTTAGGACATGTGTAGATTGTCACTCTTGGATGAAAATAGTATCAAAGTTGTTAGAGCGTGTGATTATTGTGAGAGATAGGATTCGATTTCATTCTTTTGAAAGTGGTATTTGTACTTGTGGAGATTACTGGTGATGTTGATTTAATTAACTATTCTGATCCTTATACAAAACCCTGTCAAGCATTTTTTTCTTTAAATTGGGCGTTCTTGGGGTATAAGGACATAGATTTTGGTTTCATTTGACATAGCACAAGTTTTGGATATAAGATATCAATAATATTACGTAGAGAAGTTAGTTGCTATTAAATTATTATAAAGTGCGGAAAAAGAAAACATATAGCTCTCTGTAAACGCTCCTTCTTTCTAGCTTCTTTTAACAAGTTTTACTAGCCGTTATCGGCAACACCAATCTCCCGCTAATCCAAATGATGGTGGCAACACCAGATAGGGGGGCGGCTCAAGAGCATCATCAGCCGGTTGATCGCGGACCGGAGGACGGAATGATCATGGACAGTGTTGAGACAGCAGCAAACATGGTGGCCTTTCCACCTTTAATAAGAACCGAGGAACGCAATATGAAACGCGCGAGGGCTGAAGCAACGGAGGTGCACTCCTCCACAGCGGCGGCACCGGAAACAATGGTTCACCACAGGGGGGCTACGAACGTAATCAATCCAGCTAAGAAAACCTCTGGGTGGCATAATGCTTTGACGGGTAAGAGCTCGATTATCCCAATTATAATTGATGAGGATGAAATTAAGAGTAGTAGGCATAGTAGTTTTGATAAGGAATTTCTGGACTCCATTAAGGATGATGAGTTAATTAGTAATTGTGATTTTCCCCAATTGTTACGTTCTAGAGAGGAAATTTTAGAGGGTATTGAATTGTGGAACAACACCGTAGTGATCCGTTTACTGGGTTCGAGAGTGAGTTTTGGTTATCTGGCATCTAAGTAAAACAAATATGGAGCCGAAAGGGTTATTCGAATGGGTGGATGTTGGGTACGGATACGTTATGGTTAAATTCACGAACAAGGAGGATTGCGAGTTCGCGCTAGCAGGGGGGCCATGTATGATTTTCGATCATTACCTCGTTGTTAGGGAATGGACACCGATGTTTAAGCCGCATCTAGACTCAATTACAACTACCACAGCGTGGATTAGAATTTCTAACGTGGGGATGCAAAATTATACAGCTCGTATTCTCCGGAAAATGGGTAATTTAGTGGGAAGAACGGTACGTATTGATTCTCTAACTAAGGCTCGCAAAAAAGGGAACTACGCTAGGATCGCGGTTGAGTTAGACTCGGGGAGGCCTCTAGTGCCCAAGATTCACATTGGGGGAGAGACTTGTTTAGTTGAGTACGAGGGGCTTCATCTCGTGTGCTTTGATTGTGGTAGGTTTGGCCACCAGAAAGGGAAATGTAATAGCACCAGTGGGCAGTCTACACAGCAAGATAATGTAGTGAGAGAAGAGGAAAGTGAGATGAACAGTGGGGGTAATTCAGGGAAGGCTAAGATACCGGAGGCTACTTACGGGGACTGGATGACCGTCAAGAGAAGGGAACGGGGTAATTACAAAGGTAACAGCTCACGTAATGTTAATGGGTCTCGTGGGGTCTTGAGTAAAGACTTGGGGTCGAGATTTTCCGCACTTCTTGTAGATGAGGGTAAGAGTCCGTTTTCGAATTCTATAGAACAACCCGAGTCGAGTAGAGCGGGGAATCGCAAGAACAGTAGCAGTAGTGGGGTGGATTTCTCTGGTACTTATGACCGTAGTGTTGTACGACCGGGGGGGGCATAATGTTATTATAGCGCCGGACTTTGAAATACGGAAACAACTAGCTGCTATCCCGGAAGTGGAGAGCTTTGAGGCAATTAAGGCGGCAGAAAGTGTTGCACCAGCTAAGGGAGCTGGTCGGGGGAAGAGCAGGCGTCGGAAGGGGGGTGCTGCGGGTGAGAATGGCGGAAGTAATAAGGGCGGGGATGTGGTTTTTGGAGATGGGGCCAGGTCTGAATTTTCGGAAAATATAGAGGAGCAGGGGGTCTCGGTTAAGAGACCTGGACAGGTTTTGGTGAGGTCGGAAAAATAGAGAGCAGATAGGAGTTTTGGGTGGGACTAAGGAAAATAGTGCAGGGACTATGGGTGCAAATTTGGAGATTAATAATAGTGTGGAGGCTGGTGCAGGTGAGATGGTAGAAAGGACTGAATTGGGGGCGCTTATTTTACCTGCAGATCAGCTTCATGCGCCAGGGACTAATAGCGCAATTTCTGAAAAGTTAGAGGAGCAGGTTGATCGATGGGTTACCACAGGTAGGGGCCCACTGGAAGGGTTGACCGAGGGTGATAACTTTGACTTACCTCCTGCGTTTGGCCAAGGGAAGTCGGCTGGTCAGTCGAGTGATGCGCAACCTTTCGAGCCGGGCGATTTTGACTCCTCTATGGTCCCGGAAACCCAGTTTGAAAGAGTAGATAGGGACGAGCAGATTGAATTAATTCCAGATGGGGACGGCAACATGGATCAAGTACAATCCGAATCCTCTTATTTAGTTTTACTAATTGTTTGCTATGTGTACACAAAACAGGAATACAGGTAGTTGGGGAGGAATTTCTCAACCGCTTAACATATTAGTGTGGAATTGTCATGGCGCGGCGGCTCCGAATTTTCGTAGGGTTGTTATGGAGATGATACGGTCACACAGGGTATGGTTAACAGTTATAATTGAGCCTAGAGTTAGTGGTAGTAGGGCCAATGAGATTATCCGTGACTTGGGTAAGGGTAACTCTACGAGGGTCGAAGCGGAAACTTTCAAGGGGTGCATTTGGCTTTTATGGGACGATTCTGAGATCGGGGTTCGGGTTTTATCAGCAGGGAATCAGGTTATTAATATTGAGGTATCTAAACTGGATTGCGAATCATGGGTGTTTTCCGCGGTGTATGCACGGCCTAGGTCTCGGGATAGGGCGCCTCTTTGAGACACTCTTCGATATTCATTCCGTGATTTCAGAAGGCCGTGGTTGATTTCGGGGGATTTTAATCAGGTTGGTTTAGAAGAAGATAAGAAAGGAGGCGTTCCAGGGACGACGAGAAGTATGGAATTGTTTTGAGGAATGGCGGCATGAATGCGAGCTTACGGATTTGGGTTTCGAAGGTCCGCGGTTTACGTGGTGCGATTCTTGGAACACGGGTCAGGAAATTTTGCGCCGTTTGGATAAGGCATATGGTAATTTGGAGCTCATGTCCCTTTTCCCTTTTGCCAAGGTAATTAATCTTGATCGGAGACATTCAGACCATGCACCTATTTTAGTCTAGTTGAATCCGGTTGATTATTTACGGTTGCCTAAGCGATTTCGGTTTGAATCGGCGTGGTGCTTGCATAAGGGTTTTAAGGAATTTGTTCAAGAGAAGTGGAATTCGGGAGTATCAGATTTGGGGGACACATTAGAGTCTATGAAGGAGCAGTTCTTGATTTGGAAAGAAACAGTGTTTGGGGATATTTGTAAGAGAAAACGGAAATTGTTGGCAAGGCTCAAGGGTATTCAGGTGTCTCTACAAGCTTCGTATAATTCCTCGCTTTTTAGACTAGGTAAGAGGTTGAGGAACGAATACCTTAGCGTCTTGGAGGAAGAATATTTATTTTGGTTCCAGAGATCGAAAGAAGAATTGATTCGTTCTGGAGATAGAAATACCAGATTTTATCACCTGGCTACAGTTACAAGAAGGAAGATTGCATATATTCAGCGGCTTAGAAATAGGTTTGGTGATTGGGTTGAGGAGGAGAGCGCTTTGGGTGCCCTTGTTCGTGAGTTTTTTGTTGAGTACAGATGTGTGTGGTATGGTGAGAGATTCGATTCGTAATGGGGTGTTGGCTGCTAATCTTAATGGCTCCTTGATTCACTTAATCCCCAAGGTGCCTGATCCGGATAAGGTTGGTCAGTTTCGTCCCATTAGTCTCATTAATGTCCCAGTAAAGTTCATTATGAAGGTAATGGTTAATCGGGTTAGACCTTTGCTAGCGGAGAAAATAGGACCGAATCAGAGTAGTTTTTTACCCGGTCGTTCGACTATTGATAATATCGTGTTGGTTCAAGAGATTGATCATAGAATGCAGAAATTAGCTTCGAAGAGGGGTTACATGGCAATCAAGATCGATCTTGCGAAAGCTTATGATAAGCTGAATTGGCGTTTTATTGAGGATACATTGCTTTACTTCGGGTTTCCGTCCTCTTAGGTGCGCCTTATTATGTCTTCTATGCGTACCAATACTATTCGAGTTCTTTGGAATGGGGAACAGCTTGAAGAGTTCACACCTCACCGTGGAATACGTCAGGGAGATCCTCTTGCACCCTATATTTTTGTTTTATGCATGGAAAGACTTTCTACTCTTATACAGGGGCTTTGCGAGGGTGGGGAGTGGTTACCCATTCACACCCATCGCCAGGGGCCACCTATCTCGCATGTGTTTTTTGCAGATGATCTATTATTGTTTGCTGAGGCGGACACGACGCAAGTGCAACTGATCAAAGAAGTCTTGCGGATGTTTTGTGAAGAAGCAGGTCAGACAGTTAGCGAAGAAAAATCTTTGATTCATTTCTCGGCTAATGTACCTTATGGCAGAGCAGAGGAACTTGCGGGCTTGAGTGGTTTTACGCTTAGTGATTCAATTGGGGTTTATCTTGGAACACCTATTAGGTCGCAACGCCTCCCGAGAGGGTTTTTAGGAGCGTTACGGCTAAAATGAGGAATAAGCTACCGAATTGGAGGAGTCGTAATTTATCGTTGGCTGACCGTGTTACATTGGCTCAGTCAGTTCTAATGGAAATTCCCACGTATATTATGCAGACTATGAGACTTCCCGTGTATGTATGTGATGAGATTGACAGGATTATCCGTGATTTTATATGGGGGTCATCTAATGAGGGTAGGAAGATTCACTGGTTAGCGTGGGATGTCTTGTGTAGACCCAAGAGTAATGGTGGTTTAGGTCTTCGTAAGGCTAGGGAGTATAACAAGGCGCTTTTAGAGAAGCTCAGTTGGAAGGTGTTGAGAAATGATCCCGCGTTGTGGGTAAGGGTGTTAAGTCAGAAATACTTTAGGGATGGTTTCTGGGAGCGGGAGATCAAGCCGGCTGATTCACGGATTTGCAAAAATATCTTGATTGGTAAGGAGGTGCTTGAAGGTGGGATTAGTAGTGTGGAGAACGGGGAGGAAGGGACTTTCAGGTGGGACCTTACTTCTTCCGGGTTGTTCTCGGTCAAGACAGGTTACGAGAAGCTTACCGCATTGGAAGGGGTTGTTAATTTAAGTTGGAATTGATTTGGGCTTTGAAGTGTCCTCAAAAGGTTAAGACTCTCCTTTGGAGGGCGGTGTGGGACCGGCTTCCTACGGGGAAGAATCTCATGACTAGAGGCATGGTGGATGATCCGAAGTGCCGCATTTGCGGGGAAGAGGACGAGTCTGCATGTCATTTATTCTTTAGCTGTAATTTTTTTACTAACCTGTTGTATGAGTGTACAGGTGGTTACACAGGTGTTCCAGGAGAGGCGCAGCAGGTCCGTGGGCTGGTGGATCGGTTCGGGACAGCTGGAGGGGTCCGGAGGGAGGCGCGGCAGCAGCAGCAGCAGGGGATGGCTCCGCGACAGCAGCTTTTTTCCGGGAGTCGGCAGCAGCAGTTCGTGAACTCCAGGGGCGCTCAGCAGCACGGATCAGAACCTGGAGCAGAAACGCCACAGCACAGTCCCGGGGCTACTTCGTCACAGCAGGTTCTGCAGAATCTTGAGCTCGATGGACAACACTCGAGGCTCTTCTATTGCCGGAAGTGGGAGGAGCTCTTAGCCAATAAAAAGTTAGTAAATGGAGCTGAACTAAGGCTTGTCGTGGCGGCACTAGTTTGGCACATTTGGGTAACCCGCAATACGATGATTTTTGAGCCTTCGGCTAGAAATAAAACAAAGGGTGAATTGAAGGCTACTATATTTAATTCGGTCAATGATTATTTACGAGCGTGGGGGCGTGAGCGGGATGGTGGGTTAGTTGTGGTCTCGAAATGTGTACTAGTTAAATGGAGTAAGCCGGAATTTGGGGTAAAGTTGAATATAGATGGTGCCTTCGATTCGCAAAGGCTAAAAGGTGGTGTAGGGGGCCTTTTTAGGAATGGTAGAGGGGAATACTTGGAAGGGTTTGCCGGTAATTGTATAGCACGGAACTCATTTGAAGCGGAGCTTAATGCACTTCATTTTGGGTTGGAACTAGCAGTTAGGAGCGGGTATAATTCGTTAGTGGTTGAGATAGACTCGAGTGAATTGTATGCGCTAGTGAAGGGCGGTACGAATTCAAAAGCTTTCTCAAGTACTCTTATACGCCAGTGTTGTAGTATTTTATCCAAGAACACACAATATGAGCTAGTTTGGAACTACCGTGAAGCAAATAGGAGCGCAGATTGGTTGGCAAAGTTTGGCTTAGTATGTGAGGGCGGTCCCGTGCCTTATCGTGATCCTCTGGATGGACTGTGGCGACTCCTAGCGAAAGACCGTTATGGTTGGACGTTGCCTAGATCTACGTTAGCTAATTAAGTTGTTTTGGGAGTCTAACTCCTCGGTCTTTTAGACCTCCTTTGTAACAAAAAAAAAGTTAGTTGCTATGTTTGACTATCACAGATGGGATCAATTCATGCTTTGTTTATCGTGGTTATTTAATTAAGTATTAAATTCTTGGCTCATAAGTCATATACCATGGCGGATGACTAGGGGTAGATATCGGCCAGATCGGATCAAAAATAAGGGTGTTCGGAAATTTTTAATTTTTTTATTATAGAGAAATCTAATTCAATTCCAAAATTCAAAAAACCGGATCAAAATTTTATTTCGATAATTTAACACCCAGAAATTTTCGGAATTTTGAAATTTTCAGAATATTCTATATTTTTTTCATAAATGAGTTTTTAGAATTTTTTTCCACCGATTTTGCAATATTAAATTATTTTAGAAAGTATAAACCAATATAAGAATCATTATATAAAACAAATAGAATCATAAAAAACAATACAAAATTACGTGGATATCACTAATATTACGTGATATAAGATATCACTAATATCACGTGGAAAAGTTAGTTGCTCTGTTTGACCTAGGGGAGAGCATGGGTCGGTTTTACCCGGTTTTGAGGTTGGGGTAAACCAAGGGTAATATATTTCGGTTTAAGGAATTGCTAAGGTAACCCAAGGTTAGGGTAAAAAAAAGTTTACCCTCGGGTTAATTCGGTTTACCCTTCGGTTACCCTCGGTTTACCCTCGTTAGTCAATATTAGTCAAAAAAAATTTAACGCATCATTATACTTCGAAAGATCAAAGATACAATCTTGACATTAAAAACCAAAAAATCGTGAATCGAATACTTCAAAATAAATTATTCATGTTTGGAATATCCGAGAAGTCAAATGAATTGACCTTTCAAATATACATGTTTTGTATTTTTTTTATTTACACGGTTATTCGGTTTGGGTAACCCCAACCCAATAGCTTGGGTAATATATAGGTAAAATACATGGACCCGAAAAATCATAAGGTAACCCGATGGGTAAGGTTGGCCAAGGTAAAATTAACATATATTTTGGATCGGTTTAGTTAAAATTAACTCGGTTTTTCGGTTTTGTTAAAATTTTGCTCACCCCTAGTTTGACCATCACAGATGGATCAATTCATGTTTTGTTTCTCGTCGTTATTTAATTTTAATTTTTTGTTTTGAAAATCCACTTTGTATTATTTCAAACTGAGTTATTACAACCACTATCTACTGTAAATATTTACATAAAAGAAACTAGTCAGACTACTCATTAGAACACCTATCATTCAACTATCCTATTGTAACCATCGTACATTGCAAGATGTGCTAGTCATTGATAAAGAACACCAATCTGTTTGTAAATCACAAGTCTTATAACCTCTCGCACCTTTCTGAACCCCGGTGAAAGGAACAACAACACCACCACACACACAAAAACCAAGAACCAGAAGGAGACACTTAATCACGATTAGCATCGCTATAGTGACTTTTCCAGTGTGAAACACCAGAAGTCCTCCCAATTGAACATAACCCAAATTTGGGTTTGAACCACGGAAGATAGGACAGGCTGAGGATGGTACTCGTACTTGAACTGAATAGTATCATTTTTACCAATTATCCCTATCTAACAATATATCCTAAATTGGAACCAAACCCAATTTAAATGACCCTTTATTACAAACGTAGTTCTCAAACAATATGTCATCAGTAGTAATCGGGGTAGAAATCGGCCAGATCGGATCAGAAATAAGGGTGTTCGGGAATTTTTAATTCTTTTATAGAAAAATCTAATTCAATTCCAATCCAAAAAAAATCAGAATTCAAAATTTTATTTCGATATTTTGACACCCAGAAATTTTTGGAATTTCGAAATTTTCAGAATATCTTTATTTTTTTCGTAAATGAGTTTTTTGAATTTTTATTTCCACCGATTTTGCACTATTAAATTATTTTAGAAAGTATAAACCAATATAAGAATCATTATATAAAACAGATTGAATCATAAAAAACAATACAAATTCAATATTACATGCATAAAATACGATATTCAATTATATCTAAAATTTAAATATAAAATAAATTCAAATATTCAAGTAATTTTTTTTCAACATGTAAGAACATAGTTTCAAATTTCAATAAAACTTTCATAAAATCACAATTAGATAACCTCCAACATGTAATTGATTACTACGGAGATTAAAATTCTTGCTAGTGATCCAATGGAGAGACGCAATTTTTTATTTATTTATGCGTTATATAATTTGATCCTTTTGCGAAGTTTAATGTGACGTGAGGATGTAACGTTCATCGAAATTTAAATGTTAATGGTAAAAAAGCAAATGGAGAAGCTAATTTAGCGAATGATTTAGAGTTGAAGATCGTTAATCCATGCTGAAACTTATTATTTTGAGATGAATATTGTATTCTGAGCTAGAGTTGTCTGAGTTGGAGATTATTGTTCGAGTTGACTCGTTATTTCGAGATGAAGCTCATTAGTCCAAGTTGTTGGCCTGGGGCTCGCAAGTGATGTCACCAAGTGACACCCAAGATTAAATAAACAGAGGGTTTAGTTTAATTTATCAAATTAACAAAACTTGAATGGTAAATTTACTTTAATTATATATTTTATTTTAACATAGATTCATGTTTACTATCATAAATAAAAAAAATAAAAAAAGGGTGTATTCAACTTATAACAAACGGGTTTTAAACTATAGGTTAATGCCCAATAGATACCTGCCATCTTACACTTTTGCCCATAAAAGGCACCGTCTTTTTTAAAGAACAGTGAGTTGTGGGAAACTTCCCAACACTCAAAATCTAAGTTATGGGAAGCTTTCCATTTTTCAAAGTTTGAGTTACGGAAAGCTTCCTATAACTCAAACGACTCTTTATCAGGAGACGGACAATGAGTGGTGGAGCAGTATACCCACATATTGAAGAACATTAGATGGGATAGAAGCGACAATCATTGATGTGGCCACTATATGGCATATTTAGGTGGATGGAAACGAAAATTGTTTCGAACATCATGGGCATAAAAATTCACTCAGGTAATCCGCGCAAGTGCACATCACACGTAGGGATGGCAGTGGTTACGATTTTAATCGGAAACCGATGGATTACCGAATCGAATAAAAACCGATTATGTAACCGTGGTTGAATCCATTAGGGTTTGGTTTTAAAAAGTGAAACCGATGGTTGAAACCGTCGGGGTATGGTTTTGATTAAAAAAAATCCGAAAAACCGAAAATCCGTTATATATATATATATATAAATCTGATTTTATTTTACCTTCTAAAGGCGAAAATCCATGTGTTTTTATATTTTGAAGTCCATCTTTCTTATATTTTTTTGATTTTTATTTACCAAGAGGCCAAAAGTCTCAACACAACTACAGATAAGGATGGAAATGGTTATGGTTTAAAATCAAAATCGATGAAAATTTGAACCGATTAAAAATCGATTATGCAACCATGGATAAAACCGTTAGGTTATGGTTCTGAAAAATGTAACCGATGGTTAAATCCTTTAGGTTAAAATTTTCGATAAAAAAAATCTGAATAACCAAAAACCCGTTTATTATCATCTATTTTTGTATATTTTATAGTAATATAGATAAAAAAGTATTTTCATATCTCAAAACTAAAATAAATATTAGAATTAACAAAAGAAGTAACAAAAAGGTTATTTAATTAAAGATCAACATAATATTTTATATATTGGAGATTTGTCATGTATTTGTGATCTTGTTTCAATATTTTTAATATATTTAGAGAGTTATAGTTTGGCATGTCACAAGAGCGAGGCGAGGTTAAGAATCCTACTATGAGAGGGACGCCTCGCGAGTCGTGTTATGGTTAAAATCCGAAAAACCGTTTAAAAAACCGAATCCGAATTATTCGGATATGGTTTTGAAAAGTAAGTCTGATGGTTAAATCCGTTAGGGTTTGGTTTTTGATAATTTAAATGGATATGGACATGGTTTTGGATTTTTTTACAATAATCCGATCCGTTGCCATCCCTAATCACACGGCAAGTATTATATTAGAGCGTGGGGGAAATAACAAGATGGAGGAATTATCACCTCGGCTAGGAGCACATTAGTGAAGTGGACAAAACCAACGGTGGGGGTGAAGTTGAACAGGGATGGTGTTTGTGGTCGCAACCACTAAGAGAGGGTGTATGGTTATCATCTGAAACGTTAATGGTTCATACATGGGAGAGTTCTCAAGATCGTGCAAGCCTAAGACGTTATTTCAAGTGGAACTTCTTGTACTTTATTTCGGCGTGCATATGGCGACGAATCGTAAGTATGAATTTATGGTTGTTGAGATGGACTTGTTAGAGTTACACGTACTAGTGCAAGATGACGGAAAAAATAGGAGTCTGACAGATGAGATAATTATATCATGCACAAGAAGAACATCCAAATTTTGAGCTCATATATGTTTTTTGGGAAGCGAATTATTATGCTAATTGATTGGTTAAATTGGGTGCGAAAGCAAAGGAATGACCTGTATAAAGACCCACCAAAATGATTGGTTGATTAAATTGGATGCGATAATCCATGCCTAGAACTATTATGTGCAATTCCTCTGGAGTTTAGTAAGCTAACACTTACCGGCTAGTTATAGGCCTCCGTGGTAATTAAAAGATATATCTTGTTAGTTTTAAATCTTACAAATTTTTTTTACCAATAACGAAAATCACATTGACAAAAATCAAAATATAAAAGGATGAAAGTTACTCGATTTTTTTTTCGTTGAAGAATATAAAATCAGTTTTAACCATAAAACACGTTAACCCAGAAACATAGACTTCATAAAAGGTAAATATCTTCCATTCATCAAATTTCCTAATTAAAGTAGGAAGATTAGTTACCCTGCTTTGTATAAAAACACTCTCAATTTCCTAATAAAACTAGTTACCTTTTAAGTATTAGACCTAGTACTAGTAGAACTCTTCTTTCTTGGTATGCAAGTTTTGTGTCATATATAAGAGCTCATTCATATATAACAGAGTAAGGATACAACATCAAACGGCGCCTCTGAACTTTTATTGAATTCATCAAGATGGAATTCTCCTCAAAGGTGGCTAGTCAAACACTACTTGACGAGATCAAAAGAGATCAAAATAAGAATATATTGGTGTCTCCGTTGTCAATCAATGCAATATTGAACATGATCACTGCTGGATCATCGGGACCCACTCTAGAACAACTTCTGAAATTTCTCGGATTCGTGAATATCAAACATCTCAATACTCAGTTTTCGAAATTTATGGACATCGCAACCACAAAAAATAACAAAAGAAAACGAGATAATCTAAACAACAAGGAAGGTCCATTATTATCGTTCGTGAATGGTGTTTGGATTAGTAAGCTTTTTAAGCTTGCAGATTCATATGATAACATTGTTAAAACCGTTTATAAAGCTGAAGCACGAAACGTAGATTTTTCAAAGGTAGGTTTATATACTTATATAGTTATATGTATATTTTTCTTTAATTAGTCGATTGAATTATTGGATTTTTTCATTGTTCTAATGTGATTTCCGTGTTTGAAGGCGAATGAAGTGGTGAAAGAAGTGAATAAATGGGCAAAATCTGCATCGAAGGGACTCATTAATGATGTTCTTACTTCATCTGATATCACGAATGACACTAAACTTATTCTCGGAAACGCTTTGTACTTTAAGGGCTCGTGGGTAAAACCGTTCAAGTCCGAGTGGACTAAAGATAAAGACTTTTACCTTCTCAACGGGGATAAAGTTAAAGCTCCCTTTATGACTGGCTGTACTGAATATACATACGGATCGTTTACAGGTTTTCAAGTCGTTAAAATCCCATATGAGATGGGAAACGATAAGAAAAGACGATTTTCGATGTGTATTTTCCTCCCAAATAAGAAAAATGGATTACGAAGACTATTAAAAAAAGTGAATAGTGACTCTGAATTCTTAGCAAAACATTTAGAGCTTAAAAAACGTTGGATTAAAGAATTTTATATTCCGAAGTTTAAATTCGAATACAGAAATGAAAAAGTAGTTGAAAAAATGCAGAAATTGGGACTTACAAATCTGAAAGTGACAGAGATGGTTAATCCATCAAAGGAATTGAGTGTCACAAAGATTATTCAGAAGACTTTTATAGAAATAGATGAAAAAGGTGCGGAAGCTGTAGCGGTCACTGTTGCGCATGAGATGGAAACCTGTTGCGCACCAAGTAGAAAACGAGAAGTTATAACCTTTGTAGCTGATCATCCCTTCATGTTTACGATAATGGAAGAGAGATCTGGGTTAGTGTTTTTCACAGGGGCTGTATTGAATCCACTTATAAGAGCCTAGTGTTTGTTCATTTGTTGTTACGAATTTGATCAGAAGAATCTTTGCGAGATTTAGCAATTTTCTATGTTAATTTACTGTTCAATTTTGCCAAATTGTTTTAATTATATGGTGTTTCATCACCATGATTAACCATTTTGCTGTCTTTATTGTTATTGTTAACTTTTAATTAGTTTTATGGGCACTAGTTATTATTAGTTAATTTTAATTCTAATTTATTAATTTTATTAATCAGAGCATTCAAGCAATTTAGTAAAAAATAGTGTTTGTTTTTTAAGTAGTTTTGTAAAAGACACTTTTATTATTATAGATAAAAATTGAGTTTTTTGGTCTCTATTAATGTTATTTGCAAAAGCTTTAATAGTTTCCTCAATTGTAATGAATAATGATCGACGACCATCTGCAACATTTTGGAATAACACAAGGACCAATGTTGCAAATAAAGAATTTTATAATACTCTGGGCAACGTTATAGATGAAGTGTGTCAAGTTTTGGTTCAGTGTTGTGTTTAGAAAATTTAAGAATATATCCTAATTTGTTAATGGTATAAGAAGACATAAACCACCTCTCACATACACATAGGGCTGAGCAAGAAAATGGATTTGGGTAATTTGGGTAAAAAAGGAGGATAAAAAAAAGGGGATTTTGGGTATTTTTAACATTGGCCCAATGTTAACTTGGGCCTAACATTTAAAAAGCTGGACCCGTCCAAATTACCACGGGTCTCTCTTTGGACACTTAACACTCGGGTTGGACCCGTCCAACCCGACACTGTTCATCAATAAAAAAAAAATATATACATAACGTGTTATCCATCTGATCCATTTCATTTCTTTCCCTTCTCAGCTTGTCTCCTACGCTGCTTTTATCCTTCTCTCTTCTGAAACACGAAAAAGGCGAACCCTAAGCCATCAAATCTCTATCTTCTCTGCCGAATTCTGTATGCTAGATGCCTATATCTTGTACTATATTATTATTCTTCTTCTCTTCTCTGCCGATTTGTACCCAAACCCTGGGTCAACATTTAATGACGCCGCGTTTGGTTGTTGGATTCGAGAGCTTTCATTTAATGTGGCCTGAAAAAACCCTCTTTGAGGTCTGATGTAGCCGTTGTTGATAGATTCAATAACGTGTTGCCTTATTCTCATTCGATTAGCCATGGGTTTTTGGCTATATATTGGGGCTTTTTCAGATCGAGAAAAGCCACACCATCCTAAGGTATTTCTAATCTCTCTTCTCAATTTATTTCTATTTCATTTTCTGTTAATTGTTTTTCCCGTAAATTTGAATATATGATGCGTAAATCTGAATATATGATGCGTAAATTTGTTTTTTGAATATATGATGCGTAAATTTGTGAATTCTTAAATAATTTATTATTACACCAATTTATGATATGACTTATGAGGTATGTTTATCAATTATTCCTTTCTGGCGCAATTATGAAATTAAGATCAGCTAAATCGATTTAGAAATAATACTAAGATCAATTCCTGAATTAATATTCAATTTATTCTATTTATCACTTCTCAATTTGATTGGAAAACAAGTATAAGTGTTAGTAATGCTCAATCCTCAATTTGATTTCAGGTACTATGAATGTTGCAAGAGGCAAGGAACATCGCCTAATAGATCACTTATATGTTCATTATTCAGGGTTAGTCATAATAGAGTTTGAGAAATTGTTTAATGAACTTATATCATTTGGTTTTTCAACTTCCTTTTTGTTCAATCCGTTACATTCCTTATTATTAGTAGACTCATAACTGAACCTGCTATTATGATTCAGGCAAAGATGAAGAAGTCACATAATGAAGTATGTAGCTTTGTCATTTTTTTGGTAATTTGAATTCTCTTTATTTCATTCAAACTTAGTATATTTCAATATACTAACATTCTGACTTGTGTATTTTAGGTGCATTTGACATTACACCACCTGAAAATGTTGGATAAAATAGAAGTAGCAAATTATTTTGGGTAAGCTAAACCCTTACCTTATTATCATTGTGTTTTACATAAACATGTATTGGTAGCCGCCTTTTGTAGCGAGTTGCCTATGTGTTTAAAACACAATAAGGTGATGAGGTATAGTTGGTTTTCCGGGAATCCCGTGCTATTTTCCAACTATATCTGAGGCCGATGAAAGTTTTTATAACATGAGGCCTATGATGATCTACTCAATTATAAGCTATCTGCTATTACAAGCCTGTGATGACACTGTTCTGAGCCTTAAGGGTTAAGCCTTAATATGTTTAACTTACTGATATATTTGAGAATGCTTTTCAGTAACAGGAAAATGGAATTTGAATGCTCCAGGAAGTGATTGTGATGAATTTGAAGTTGAAGCTTTTGAATGTTGATTATGATTGAATGTGTTGTAATATTTGTAATGAATTTGATTGAGTTGTAATATTTTGGAAGAATTTCATTAAGTTGTACCTTTTCTTTTGTGAATTTGAGTAATTCAAGGGGTTAAATTGCAATTTGTAATAGTTAAGTTGTAAGATTTTATGAATCAGAGGGTATTTTGTGATTTAAGTCAATTATATGGGAGAAATTTGCAATTTGAATTAATTTTTTAGCTTTATATTATAATTGCATTTCATATTTACAGGTTTAATTACCCTTGGGTAAACCCGGGTAAACCCGAGGGTAACCCGTGTTTGGGTAACCCGAGGGTAGGGTAAAATTTAACCCTACCCTTACCCTTCACAAAACATAGACCCGGCTTTCTTACCCTACCCTTACCCTAGACCCCAACCCGGGGTAAACCCGGCCCGTGCTCACCCCTACGTGCACAAACACAAAAAGATCAATCCAACAATCATAACATTTAAAGGGTAAAAACGACAATATATCCTTCACGAAAACGTTTAACAGCTAGTCATCATCGACATAATCCAAATCTCCATAAAACAGAAACAAAAACATAAATAAAACAAACAAACAAAACATCCAACGAAATATTCAAAACAACCTTAAACCCTTTACATATCCACACAAACCAAACCAAACCAAACCACCTTAACAAACCTCAGCATCAAACTTCAAAGAAATCCCCATACTAAAAAGCTCCTGACACAAAAGCTTAGCACCATACGGAACATTAACCTTCACAATATCTTCTACCGATTCACAAAACCTACAATACGGACCCCTCACTTTCCTGCCACCTGGCACAGCTCTTTGAATAACATTTGCCATGTTGGCACATTTCCTACAGATATGCATAATTGCTGAGTCACTCAAAGTGAAGAGACGCTCATGCAAATTATCAGCTGCTCCATGAGCGATCAAACAGTCACGTTCCATTTCACCAAATTTGATTCCGCCAAATCTTTTTCTGTCAGCTACTGGCTGACGTGTCAAAGGGTGAACGGGACTCGTGTTTCTGAATTTAATGTCTTCAGCCATGTGGGTTAAACGCTGGTAAAAAGTGGGGCCCATGAAGATTAGCTGTTTTATCATTTCACATGTGCGTCCATTGTAGACTCTTTCATTTCCCCATTTCGAGAATCCTAGGCTGTTCAAGCAAAATTACATTACGTCTCTATATAATGCAAAATAGCAGTAGAGGTCCCTTTATTAATACAAAATAAAAGGATTACCTGTGAAGCTGAGCCGAAATGTCTTCAACAGAAGAAGTAGAGAAAGGAGTAGCATACTTTTTAGGCCCTCCAAGAGCAATACCTTTCCCTAAAGCTGACTCTAGAATACATTTTAGGGTGAATTATCTATAGGGTCTTAGGAGCACTATTTTTTCTCTATAGAGTAGTGTCTTGAAAGTTGTTATTCTTAGGGACCTCATTTTTGACAATAGTCTTTCCTACCCTTACTAACACTAAAAGACAAAATAGTATGATGTCACTGTTTCTCTCTCCTCTATCACTACCCACCTACCACCTACCCACCTACCACCCATCTCCGACCTCCGGCCACCGACCTCCGGCCACCGACCTCCGACCACCGACCACCGATCTCCGACCACCGACCTCCGGCCACCAGTCAACGGAAAAAACATAGAGTATCGGAAAAAACTGAGAGTACTCTATGAAAAAGGGAGAGTACTCACAGTTTTTTCCGATACTCTATGAAAAAGAGAGAGTACTCCGAGAATTAAAAGAATACTCCGACAATTTAAACGAGTACTCTATAAAAAAAGTCGGAGTACTCTATAAAATAGAGAGAGTACTCTATGAAATAGAGAGAGTACTCTTTGAAATTATATAAATACTCTACAAAAATCATGTGTAGCAATTTAAATACATTTCTATTCAAATTTAAACCCAATTACAATAGATAAATAAAAAAAAAACCAAATTAATTACAAGTTGACCAGTGGTCAAACCAGATCTGAAATTTTAAAAAAAAAAAAAAAAAAAAACCTAAAGCTAACGCGTACACAGTACGCAAGTAAAAAAAAAAAAAAAAAAAAAAGCTAGCAGTCCGGCGAAGCTCAAACCGGCGAAGCACAATGGCTCCACTGCAGCTCCACAGCAACCGTCGCGCCTCCACTGCAGCTCCACAGCAACCGCGAGCTCTTTCTTCTCCAACATTCTCCTCCGGCGAGCTCTTCATTATCCATGGCTGCGGCGCCGAGCTTACCTGCAACTCCGGCGAACAGCAATCTGGAGAAGAAATAGGCAGCGAGACAAGCACCGACGAGTGCTTTATCTGCCATGGCTGCCATGGCGAACAGCTTCCCCTCAACTGCGGCCTGCAAACTCCGGCGAACAGCTATCGAGTAAAATCCGGCGAAAAGCTAGCGAGTAAAACCGGCGACACCTTCATGTACAGATCTGAAGAGATAAGATCCAGATCTGGTACGCAGCTAAACTAGATGCTGTGGTGGTGCTTCAGTGCTAGGTTTTACAGTGGTGGTGGTGTGCTCGGCGGTGGTGGTGGCCATTTCGGAGGTGGTGGTGGTTGTTGAGAGGAGAGAGGAGAGAGGAAAGAGAAGCTGTGAGGTGAGGGAAATTAGAACGTGAGTGAATGAAATTAGAAATAGCAATTAGTATATATAGGTATAGAAAAAACAAAAGAAGGGTAGTCTAGTAATTGGGATTTTGGGGTTCATGTGTTAAAAAGTTCCAGAGGTCTTTAGTAAGAAGAGGCTCTAGATGGGGGTGCTAACTCGAAGAGGGGTGTGTTTTCAAGACCCTAGAGGTAATTATCTCTACATTTTAATAGTAAAATAACAACTTTAAAGAGTTTCTACCCATTTTTTTTATCACATTAATGGTATAATAACATATAAATTTTAAAACATAGAATGAAATTGAAATACAAAAAAACGATTAACATTATAGCAAAATCAAAATAATAAGGAACTAAAATGATGCATAAGTAAAATAATGGACTACATATGTGAAAAGGATTAAAGATAAATGGACTCGGCTTCAAAGACTTTCATAGTCAAAATCTAGCATTGTTATCTTCAAAGGCTTGGAAATTTATGATAATAAAGAATCTCTGGTTTATAAACTGTTTAAAGGAAAACACTTTCCTCAAAGTGACTTCCTCTTTGCAAATCTTTGCAGCAACTGTTTTTGGGGTTGGAAAAGCCTTGTTGAAGGCAAAAATTGTTTTGCTAAAACAATTAGATGGAATGTGGGTAATGGCGGCTCTATTAGAATATGGGAGGATCTTTGGATCCCATCTCATGATACTTTGATCAAACCTCCAGATTGTGAACTAGCTATGTGTCTGAACTTATAAATCCAGACAAAAATGAATGGTAAGCTGAGTTAATCAACCTTTACTTTACTCCTGAAGTTGTAGCAACTATCTCTAACATTTTTTGCCTTTTTTTCACTGTCATGACACCCCATACTGGCCTTTTATTAGTGATGGGGCTGTCTCAGTTAAGGAAATGTACAAGAGACTTTGGAGGGCTGGTGGTCCTTTGTGTGTTCTAAGATAAATGCAATAAGGAAAAGAGAACCACAACCGCAAGTGTACGGTTGTCCCAAGTAATATAGTTGATAAAACAGATTCGTTCTCAGGGACGGTCTGGTTGACTCTAATGCTTATCAGATAGTAGTCAATTGCACGTGAAAACAAGTAAATGATTTGAAGATTGATTTTTGGTTTACTAACGCTAAAACAATAAATTAAAATACTAATTATTACAAGTAAATAACTAGACGCAAGAAAATAAAGTGTTTACTGAAAGTCCTAGAGGGGGGGTGAATAGGATTACTAATAAGATAATGCCTAATTAAAATCTTTTGGACAATAATAAGTTTAAGAGGAAAACTTCTAGGTCAACTAATTTAATCAAACTCTTATAGGATCATGCAATGTAAAGAGTAAGGTTTGATATAAAAGTTTAACTAGTGAAAAGCTAATTCAATATCTTAAACTACTCTAGAAGACTATATGTTAGATATCCTAGATAAACAATAACATAGATTTCATGTAAGCATATAATCGAACATATAGAGTGCGGAAAGTAAATAGAGTAGGGATAGAAAGATACACACGATTTATAGTGGTTCGGTTTCCCTACATCCACTACCTAAGGAAGCCTCCTTAGGATTTCAAGCTTTTCACTAAGCTCCCGTGTCTCTCTTAACCGGGTCGAGAACACAATAACCTTTACAAACTCTTCGATAACACGAAGGACACACCACTTGCGTAATCACAACACAAGGATACCAAGTATACTCCCTATACTTGAATTCTCTCTTAATCTATCTATTACAAGACCTAGACTTAAGAGGATAGCAACAAAGTGTTTAAAGGTTTGCTAATTAAAGCTTGTATCTAAAACTCCTAATAGAGTGGATATGACTATAAGCTTGTATACTCCTTCTTGAGTGGATAGAACCTTGTGGCTTAATTGATTAACTCCTTGAAAGGATTTATAAGCTCACTAAGATTGAATTTGACTATGTATAGCTCTTGACACCTTCTTGAATGATAGCAATTAAGCCCCTTAATGTTTGTAATTAGTTGGTGTAGTTGTAGTCTTCAAAGAGCTTCAATTTATAGTAGAAAATGGCTTCCAACGGTCATAAGGTTTGAGTCCAACGGATCTATTAATCTCCCAACGGATATATTTCTTATGACTTGTCTTTTGTGCAGAAAACCCTATCTTGCGGTGTACCGCAGCGGTGTACCGCGCTTCAGTGGTTGATTTTCTGGCATACTGACGGGCTAGTCCTCTATACCGCGCCCTGGTCCGCGCCTGGTCCGGTATACCGCACCGGTGTACCGCGCCAAGTATTCTTTGAAGAATAACAACTTGGATCAATAGCTCTTCTTCATGAAAGTTGTTGCAAACATCATTCTATGAATCTTTGAAGTTGAACACTAAAGCTAATTCTCAATATTCATGAAGATAAGGTTAATAGCACTTGTATGAGAATTAGTTTCTTAAGATAAATCAATAAGGAAGATCAACAAGATAAAGAAAGAGTTTTTTGATGAAATAGAGTGCAAGAAAGAATGTCAATAACAATAGAAATTAGCACACTAATCACAAGAGGATTTGTCACATTAAAACACCTTAATTAGGGAGGCTATATGCCAACAATCTCCCCCTTTTTGATGATGACAAATCCTTCACTAAAACACCTTAGGAAAGATATAAAAGTTTAAGCACTTATGAAATAAAGCTCCCCCTCACAATAAGCATAAAATTTGAGATGCATTTGTGAGTTTTAAAAACGTGCAAGTTTTGAAAGTTTTAGTGCACATAATATTTCTCCCCCTTTGTCTTCATCAAAAAGACGGGGTAAAAACAACTAAGAGTAGAAGAGCAAAGACAACTCGAGTGAATAGATTTTAAACAATGAGAGAGAGAGTGTGCAAGAGTTTAGATAATTGAAAAATAAGAGCTAAGGATAGAGATGTTTACCAACTTCTTGATAGATTTTGATTTCATATGCTTTCTAAAGACATAAACGATTAGTTGCAACATATGAAATAAATGATTAGTCTAAGCATTTGAGTCTATAAAAATTATTTAGCAAAGACTCCCCCTTACACAATGCATATAGTTTGTTTTTAATTTTGTAATTGTTTGATAGACAATTTTCCTAAAAAGAACATTTGAAATCATTTTGAAAAAGAAATAGGGGTAAAACTGAATTTTTTGAAAAACAAGGGGTCAAGGTGTATTTTTCAAAAGTTTGGGGGCCAAACGCAATTTTGAAAGATCTATTTGGGACCGCAATGCAATTTTCAAACTATTTAGGAACAAAGCTAGAGAGAACAAACTATAGGGACTAAGAAGCAATATCAAGAAGTACCTATAACATCAAAGAACATGTTAGCAACATAAAGATCAAATCAACAAAGATAAGCAACTAACAATCAAGATAAAAGCAAGTACCAATAATCCAAATAAAACATTTAGCATCCTAACATAGAAAAACAAATAAACCATAAGAGCAATATCCTAGATGTCCAAAACACGGACCCACAAATACTAAAAAGCATAAACATCATTTAAAAAAGTTCTAATAAAAACCACATAAGCATTTAAAGATCCATAAACCACCAAGAATGATTTTTAATCACCAAACACCAAGTACCAAACCAAGATGAATTAACGATTATCACGAGGAGAGCGGCTCCTAGATCTTCTCCCATTTCCAATATCATCGCGAATGCACGAAACATCACTTTTCATACACGAGAGCTCATTCGCAAGATTACCTATCTTTTCTTCCAAAACTCCAAATTTTCTTTCTATTTTATCTTCCAAAGCCACAAATTTACTCCCTATATAATCCATGAAACGGGACATAGCACTTTCGAAACCGGATGGATTAGGAGGGTTAACAAAGGTGGGTTGGCTTGGAGTGGGCTCATTGGGAATGGGGTTTTGTTGATCCGGGTTATCTACTAGAATAAGAGTCTCAAGCTCCGGACCATCGGTTTCGCTTTTAGCTCCAAGGATGCGATTACGAATAGTATCATCCGAGATACGATTAATAGTGGAGAATGAAACATATGTGTTGTTATAAATAACAAATTTCATCCTAAGAATCGTGAGATAATCGAAGTTCCATGACTTATTCATTGGTTTCACATTAGTTCCTCCAAAAGAAATACCATTAGCCTCAAAGATTTTGGATAGAAAAATACCGTAAGGGACTTTATCCCGAGAGGCACGAGCGTGATTCATCCATTTTAGCATAATAGCAATGATGTTTATAGGTTGTTTGGAGAAGATCAAAAATAAAAGATAAGCTTCATATGGGATTAGTTTGGCATCATGCTTATCTTTCGGAATAACGGCCGAGATAAGAAACTTGTGGGCCACGATAAATTCCGGGTCAAAGTTACGAATATTCCAATTTCCATCCGCAACAACCATTCTACTATTAACGAACTCATTCACTTCATTTTGAGCAACAATATCTATATTTGAATTATCCCAACCACTCGACCAAAACCCGCTAAAACCATCCGAAGGTACATTAAATTTAGAGCACAAAGCATTCGATTTTAAACGTATAACGGTACCCGAAACGGTTGATTTAACCGAAGTAGTAGCATGATTAAATTCAAAATTAGTATAAAAATCTTCAATTAATCCGGTTGCTAAATGACTACCCGAAAAAGCAAAGATATGATGAAATTGTTGAATTGAAAATAGTTTAAAGAGAGAATCATCACCGGAGGGAAAAGCCGAGGGGCAAATTGTTCTTCCCGGTAGAGCATCGAATGGCCGGAGTGGTGGTGGTGGTGGTGATGGTGACTTCGCCGGAGATGGTTCACGGTGGCGGCTTGAGGAGGCTCCGGTGGAAGCTTTTTTCTTGTTAGCAATGGATTTGGTCCTAACCATGGTGATTGATAGGATGGGTAATGAAGTAGGAAGAAGGAGGAGTGATTTGAGTGGTGAAAGAGGGTGTTTATGGTGGTGGAATCGGAGTGTTGGTGGCCGGATTTCGCCAAAGAGGAGGAGAGAAGAAGATGTTTATGAAGAAATGAAGAGAAAATGCAGAAAAACGGGTCTTAAAACCGTCAAAACCCTTACGTGCGGTGTACCGCGGGATTCGTCCGGTGCACCGCACGAGTGTTCGGTTTGGACAATGAAAATGCAATTTTTGATTCTTTTAAAAACACCCGAAACACAATCGAAACTTCCCCAAATGACTCGGAATGATATAAAATAATTTTGAGCATCTTTGTTTTGAAAAGAAAAGCCAAGGAGAAGCTAAAAACACATATAACAGTTAATTTCACAAAAGACCCTAAGTTTTCTAAAAGTGCAAAAAGACCCTATGCAAGAATAAAGCAAAACTAAAGCATGAAAAAGGTCAAGAACTTCAAGATAGCAACACAAGTTGATAAAGCACATAAAACACAATAAAAACAAAAATAAAAACACAAGAGAGGAAAGAATATCACCGTATTTTCCTTTTATGAGGTTTGAACGTCCTTTTGCATGAAATTCCATTTTCTTGACGCTCAACACCTTCAATGCAAATTACTATGGTACCCGAGGTGGAATGGATCCGGAAATGTTATTAGCATTTGTCACGATCCATATTGGTTTTTCCCATGAAGGTATCAAAGATCCACTAATAAGTTGTTCATGGTAATGGCACGTAGAAGCATGATGACCGGGTTTACCACAATAGTTGCAATAACTTCTTTTTTGAATAGAGTAACCATGTAAAGGTTTTGAACAAGAAGTTTCCACATTCTTCCCAACATCCAAATTATCACTAACATATAATTTTTCTTTGAAAAAGTCATTTGGATCAAAAGGAGTGACATTTGAGAAAGGATGATTTTTTAAAGTATCAAGAGCAAGAGAAAATGCTTCATCCAATTTTTTAAAACCTTCTATGCTTTTCTTCAAAGGATGTTTCCATTTATTTAAAATAAAAATGTTTTCAAAACATGGGTTTTTAGTATTGCCAAGAATATCATCCAAAGTGATACAACATTTAAAACACTTCTTTAGCTCACTTTTACCCTTTTTTAACATAAGATTATTCAAATGGATTTGAGAATCAAGAATTTTGAGAAGGGATGAAATTTGCCTAATATCACAATAATTGTAAGGAAGAGATAAAGAGTTAGGATAAAGTGCTACCTCATGATTAGGTTTAAAATCGTTGTGAGATTCATCATGGATAGAGACTTCTTCTTCTTCGTCATTTTCGACAATTCCATATAAAAACTCCAAACGATCCCAAAGCTCTTTTGCGGTTTTACAATCTAACATTTGTGAGAAAATTTCTTCGGAAATTCCACGAATGAGAGTGTACATTGGTTTTGCATTTTGTGTGAGCTTAGCCTTTTCCTCAATGGTGAGTTCATCAAAATCTTTTTCTTCTTGATTTAGCTTGAGAACTCCTTCTTCATTTAACTCTTCTTTATAAGGGACAAATGGACCTTCTTTTACAATTCTCCATTGATCGGGATCTTCGGCTTTTATAAATTCCTCCATTTTTGTTCTCCAAGCGAAATAGTAAGTTCCTACAAAAAGTGGAGGTCGTGTAGAAGACGAACTTTCCAAAAGATTAAATTCCATATCGTTTACTCTACTAACGATTAAGCTATTCACGTAGAGTTAGGCTCTGATACCAATTGAAAGTCCTAGAGGGGGGGTGAATAGGATTACTAATAAGATAATGCCTAATTAAAATCTTTTGGACAATAATAAGTTTAAGAGGAAAACTTCTAGGTCAACTAATTTAATCAAACTCTTATAGGATCATGCAATGTAAAGAGTAAGGTTTGATATAAAAGTTTAACTAGTGAAAAGCTAATTCAATATCTTAAACTACTCTAGAAGACTATATGTTAGATATCCTAGATAAACAATAACATAGATTTCAGGTAAGCATATAATCGAACATATAGAGTGCGGAAAGTAAATAGAGTAGGGATAGAAAGATACACACGATTTATAGTGGTTCGGTTTCCCTACATCCACTACCTAAGGAAGCCTCCTTAGGATTTCAAGCTTTTCACTAAGCTCCCGTGTCTCTCTTAACCGGGTCGAGAACACAATAACCTTTACAAACTCTTCGATAACACGAAGGACACACCACTTGCGTAATCACAACACAAGGATACCAAGTATACTCCCTATACTTGAATTCTCTCTTAATCTATCTATTACAAGACCTAGACTTAAGAGGATAGCAACAAAGTGTTTAAAGGTTTGCTAATTAAAGCTTGTATCTAAAACTCCTAATAGAGTGGATATGACTATAAGCTTGTATACTCCTTCTTGAGTGGATAGAACCTTGTGGCTTAATTGATTAACTCCTTGAAAGGATTTATAAGCTCACTAAGATTGAATTTGACTATGTATAGCTCTTGACACCTTCTTGAATGATAGCAATTAAGCCCCTTAATGTTTGTAATTAGTTGGTGTAGTTGTAGTCTTCAAAGAGCTTCAATTTATAGTAGAAAATGGCTTCCAACGGTCATAAGGTTTGAGTCCAACGGATCTATTAATCTCCCAACGGATATATTTCTTATGACTTGTCTTTTGTGCAGAAAACCCTATCTTGCGGTGTACCGCAGCGGTGTACCGCGCTTCAGTGGTTGATTTTCTGGCATACTGACGGGCTAGTCCTCTATACCGCGCCCTGGTCCGCGCCTGGTCCGGTATACCGCACCGGTGTACCGCGCCAAGTATTCTTTGAAGAATAACAACTTGGATCAATAGCTCTTCTTCATGAAAGTTGTTGCAAACATCATTCTATGAATCTTTGAAGTTGAACACTAAAGCTAATTCTCAATATTCATGAAGATAAGGTTAATAGCACTTGTATGAGAATTAGTTTCTTAAGATAAATCAATAAGGAAGATCAACAAGATAAAGAAAGAGTTTTTTGATGAAATAGAGTGCAAGAAAGAATGTCAATAACAATAGAAATTAGCACACTAATCACAAGAGGATTTGTCACATTAAAACACCTTAATTAGGGAGGCTATATGCCAACATTTACGCAAGATGAGAAAGCAGTACTTGAGATACGCAAGGATTTCATCTAACTCTTATTTATTCCATGTTTCGTTTAAAGGACAAATTGGTAAAAGGTAATGGTCGGGATTCTAAGGTCATCCTTACCCCCGTCAGGGTGGACTAAGGAGCTACTTTTAAATGTTACAAACCCCGTCAGGGTGATTATAGTCCATTCTTAAGTGATTAAGTTTATTTTACCCAATTGGCCATAGGATTAATTACGCTCGTCAGAGTCAAATAATTTCTATCATACATTCATTAATTATTTCTGTACCTAAACCCCCCGCCAAGGTGATCCAATCGCCACTAATTGGAATAGCCTAGATACCAAGACCTATGATTGGTTAATTACGTCAATTATAGTGATTAAGAACAAATTAATGAAAAATACCTAATACCCAATTTGATTTCAATTATAAAAATCCCAAATACAAAAACATAGAATAAAATAGAATCAAATCAATCCATAATGCGATCTCAAGCACTTATTGAGTTTAGCTCATAGTAATTAAAAAATGGGTTCATAATGTTTTACAGAATAAAATAAAAGAACCTAATTATGGAGTTGAATTGGCTGAGAATCGGAGATATAGACAGTTTCCAGCTCTTGCTTCTTCTTCTTCTGCCTCTAACTTCTTCTCTGGTGTCTGACTTTTAAGCGTATGTTATATTCTGAAAAAAGTGTGTGTAAATAGAAGTCTCAAGCCCTTTTATAATGTTAAAAACGGATTAGGGCTTTTCTTTAAGGATTAAGTTAAAATAAGAAAAGCCCAAATCCATAATTAAGCCCAAATCCCGTAACTACTGCACCACCTCCACTAAATCAGCTCTAGCCGGTTCGTTACAACTCCGATTGACTCAATTCCAGTTGCTAAATTTCCGTAACTCAATAAGGAACATTTTCTCTTCACAAGTAAGAGGCTTAATCCACTCTTAGATGGCTCGGAATCAGCAATCTTTAACAACTTTCCAGATTTGCAGCTTCAAATAATCAATTCTTTCGGGATATTTCTTCTTGTTTTGACTTCATTACATTATCTTTGACTTTATTCTTTACTTCCTCTCCTAGCTAGTATTCAAAACCTACAACTTTTCACTCAAAACAAACCATATTACACGCAAAAGTTTAATAAATGAAAAATACTAGAATTAAAAGAGGAAAATCGATTTATTGCATATTAACACCAAAAGTCTATCTAAATAGTCAAATAAACACAAAAAATGATGTCTCCCAAGGGTATAACATTAGAACATTTAGGGAGACATCAAGGGCTCAACAGGCAGGAGATAAAGTAAAGGATAATAAAAAAGGTGACCGTTCCTTCAAATTAAATTCTGAGGATTGGAAATTTATATAGAGTATGAAAATTCACCCTAAGATTAAGAATTTTATATGGAAGTGTTGTGAGAATGGATTAGCTACTAATGAAAATTGAAAAAATAGGAAATCTTGTGAAAATGATCTTTGATCTATTTGTGGTAAAGAAACTGAAAATGTGGAACACTTAGTGTTCCATTGCTCTTGGGCCAGAGCAGTTTGGATGGCTAGCCCACTGAGTTTTAACTCTACGACTGAACCTTCTTTTAATTTCAAGAAATAGATTGAGTATATAAGAAATTGCATGAAAGAAACAAAAGTCAATGATGAATTTTTTGGTGAATTAGCTTTCTATATTGTGTGGTTTATATGGAAAGGCAGGAACGAGAGTATATCCAGAGGAACAACTCCTGGCCCTATATTCACTCTAAATGAGGCTTTTAAAGCCTATGATGACAACAATCTAGCTAAAAGATTCAATTCTGAGGCTAAAGAAAAAACAATTATTGAAGAAAGTATTGGCTTCAATACTGACAATGATAATTTGAACTCTGTAACTCAAGTGAATCACTTTACAGAAGACAGAGAAAAGAATTGGAAACCACCTCTACCTGGTTTAATTAAAATCAATTGTCATGCTACCTTTGATAAATTTTCATCGAGGACTCCCATCGAAAAGAAGAAGAACGAAGGATTCTCTTCTCCAGCTCCGGCGATGCTTGTGGTGGCTGACATTCGGTGCTGCTGCGCGCGAATCTCCCATCGAAGAAGAAGAACGGGATCATGGAGCTTCGTGGTGCTGCGGTGGTTCATTTTTGCACCATTGCAGATCTGCAGCTGTTAAAGGCCATCGAAGGATTCTCTTAGCTTGTTCGCCGGAACTGTGCAGCATCGGAGGAGATAGCATCAGCGGTGGTGGCTCGCCGTGGAAGAAGGAGGCAGCAGATCACGCAGTGGTGGTTCATGAGCTCTCGATGTGGTGGTTCGTGAGCTCGCGCTGTGGTGGTTCGTTAGCTCGCGCAGAAGCTGAGAAGCCATGGTTGCGGATCTCAGCGCCTCCAGTTAGCACATGAGCTCCGGTGACGGCGGATCGGAAGCTCCGATCCAGTTCGAAGCAGGAAAACGAGGATAGTGGTGCTGCGATTCCATGGCTGATTCACGGGGAGAGAGATATAGGGGAGGAGGGAAATGGTGATGGCGAAGGACGCGGGAGGAGGGAGGTGGTGAGGGAAGAGGGAGATGGTGGTGCATATCGGCGGTGGTGGTGGCTATTAAGGTGGTGTCGGTGGTGGTTGAGAGGAGAGAGGAGAGAGGATAGAGGAAAGAGAAGCTGTGAGGTGAGGGAAATTATAACGTGAATAATGAAATTAGAAATAGCAATTAGTATATATAGGTATAGAAAAAACAAAAGAAGGGTAGTCTAGTAATTGGGGTTTTGGGGTTCATGTGTTAAAAAGTTCCTGAGGTCTTTAGTAAGAAGAGGCTCTAGGTGGGGGTGCTAACTCGAAGAGGGGTGTGTTTTCAAGACCCCTAGTGTAATTATCTCTACTATAAAATAGGACTTTTAGCTACCTAACGTTTTCTTTTTGTCCAACCGTTATTGTTTTCCGTTATCTCACACATTAAATATGATGTGAAGTCTATGTGGACTTGGATTCCTTTTATTTTTAAAGGTATACTTAATGTGTGAGATAACGGAAAACACTAACGGTTTGACAAAAAGAAAAAATTAGGTATCTAAAAGTCCTATTTTATAGTATGGATACTTAAAAGACCATTTGTGAATTCTATAAATACCCACGGAGCCTTTTTCTTTTTATTACTATTTAATAAAGAAAAAAACATTAGAATTAGTTAGTTTAGGTTATTATAAAACATTTGTATGGTTAAACGTTAATATTTTTCCTTTAAATACATATAATATTCATTCTGTGAAAATAAACTCATAATTTGGATATATAGTTTGCTTTAAAATCAATGAGTCTCAAAAATTAGATTTCCAAAATTAAGTACAAATAATTTGATTTATTTGGTATAAATTAGGTATAATATAAGAAAAAACAATGTTGTTAAAAAGTGTTAAGCGTAGGCGGACGGTCGACCACCTTCAAGCGTCTAGGAAACTAGGCGGGAATTTAGGCGAAGCCTTGGCGTTTTTCTACTAGGCGGTGTTGATTTTTATTTACAAATATTATATATTATTAATTTTTTTATCTTTTAGACAAACAATATACTAAAAAAGTAAGAAAACATATTTTTAAAAATTATATATTATTTCTTATATACATAGTTTATACAATTTAAGTGAATAATAATTGATTTTGTTTATATATAAAATCAAATATAAATTCAACTTTTTTATATCAAAAAATGGATTTTTTCCTATGTTTTAGAACATACCGCGTAGATCGATTTATGGAATAGAGGAAAACAAACAAAATCTATACTAGTTCTATTAATTTTTAGGCTCTAGACAAAAATCTATTCTGCTATTGCTTAAAGTTGTCTTTACTATATTTTTTACTAATATAGATATGGGGAAATTAATTATAAAGGTCCAATAAGCACCTAACATTCTAATATAAGGCCTTGTATCAACTAACGTCTAAATGGTTAGTTACTACCCCAACTAGTCTGGGAACTAACGCAAACAAAACCCATTCCCTCTCTGACTAACATCACCATGGGTCTAATCCATCCTGTAACCCACGCACAATAGATGTCCATTCCCACAGATCCATTTATTTCTTTTGAATAAAAATTGTTTCCATCTCTCCTTAAGGTAACCGGTGTAATTGCTTTTAGTCCTTATACACTGTATAAGCATCCTCTGTTCATCTTCATCATTCCTCTCTCACCGTTCTCTCTCTTGCTTGGCTAACAACAATAAAAAACATTTCTCTTCCTCTACAGATCTAATCTCTCTCCCGACCAATTTCAGCCTTCATCAAGCAGTTCTCCTTCACAAGAAGACAAACGCTGCACTTCACTTGAAGATCGTGGCATCGCACCAAGCCTCCGCCCTCTCGAAGTTGCTGAGCTGCACAATCCGGCGATGTACTGTACAATCAGCTTCAATCTATATTTTACACAAACAAAGACCATCTCCTTCTCTATCATTTTTGCACTGTGAGTTCTTTACCAATAGTCTCTACATTTTTAATTTTCTCTACGAATATTTAGACATCAATATCTATTTTGATCTTTAATGATTCTGAAACGATTTGTCTTTGTTTTTTTTCCAGTGCAATTATGAACAGATTTCTTTTATTTTTTTCCAATGCGAGTGAATAGATCCTATTTTTACGAGTGCAGAGATCTTTCGATGTGTTGAAGGTGAAGATATGAAACTGGTGGAGGAAGACCATCATAAGGGTTTGGGCGTGGAAGTGATGATGCTAGGATGAAGACGTGGCAAGGGAGGGAGGAGGACAGGTATAAATTAATTTCATTTTGTTTTATTTACTTATATTATTTGTATCTTGATTTTGTAGTTTAAATGACAACCTTTTGTTATGGGTTCAGCTACTCTTTTGCTGTTCTTCTAATCATGAAGCACCTAGTATAAAAAATGAATAAAGTTATCATCCCCTATAATTTGACATAAGATCAATTATACCCCTATAATTTGTATTTCAGGTTAAAACAAGAAAACCTTTCATGTTTACACGATCTGCAGCCTCACTAACACCTGTTGTATAAAGTACCGTATTTTTTTTACGATTAAAACCACAAATTAGACCAACTCTTTATTATTTGATGATAATCATGATCTTGTTATCGGTCCATTCTGAATTAAATGATATGTATTGACTATTTCAGGTCCATTTTGGGATATCAGCTAGTGAGAATATGGAATTTGTAATTGTTTGATTATATGAAATTAGTTGACTGTTCTCTTTGACTTATTACTCTGTCTAATATTTGATCCATAATTTGAATGCAAGACAACCATTTTTTGTAATCATCAGATATATTATCTCACTTTCGGTCCTCAACAGAAATGAATAAAGATTGATAGTCATAGACTATTAAACAGTATGTTACTTTACTTTTAATGACATCTCACACAATAACTTAATATGTTGTAATAGATAGAAACATGTGGTTATAAGAGGTGGCGATTACAAAATAATGGGTGCATACACAATGGGTTTGTACAGTTCAAACTTACTGGGTGCATACCCAGTTACAAAGCAATGGGGGCATACCCAATTCCAATAATGGGTGTATGCCCAATAACAATAAGTTACGTAATCTGATCTTACGTATTGCCGATTGTCATAAACAATGGGTGTGTACCAAATTCAATTATAATCGGTGTATATCCAATTAGCGAGTAAAATGCGGCTACTGAATTTCAATATTGGGTGTATACCCAACCATACTAATTGTTATATGAAATACATCCAAAAAAAAACTACACAAATTACATAGAATCGGTGTATACCCTAGCCCATACAAACTAACACATTAACCCTAACAACCTAACCCTTACCCTTAAAAACGTAAACATTTGGTGGTTACCCAATTTGAACTTACATATTACCGATTGTTATATACAATGGATGCGTACCCAATTCAAGTATAACGTGTGTATACCCAACTAATAAAATCAGTTGCGGCGTACCCAATTTCAGTAATGGGTGTATGCCCAAGCACACTACTTGTATATGATAATGATTACAAAAAAGGATAGACAAGTTACATATATTCGTTTATTGGGTGACCCTGAACACAACTACGAATACATTTGGTGTACACCCATTTTCATTTGTATTACTGTATCGATTAATCAAAATGTGACTGGCACCCAAATACGTATGGGTGTATGCCCTAAATCATAAAACCTAACATACTTACCCTACAAACCTAACCCTTAACCATAAAACCTAACAAATGGGGGTGTTACCCAATTTGAACTTACGTATTACCGATTGTTATATAAAATGGGTGTATACCAATTATGTTCGTATATACCAATTGTGAAACATATGGTTGAGATACACTAATAATGGATAACTACTAGATGCAGTACTTGGTGTTTACCCATTTGGGTATATACCAACGGTGGTTATGTGACACACCCATTTTGGTATAATACCCATTAGGGTACGTACAACTACGTTTTGGCATACACCTATCAACTACGTTTTGGTATACACCAACTCTATCATTTCTTTGACATTATGTAGGGTTGGGTATACGCCCATCAACTTCCTGTTGGGTATACACCCAAATAGGTATATCTTATAACCACCTCTTGTAAAATAAGCACCTCTTATAACCACCTCTGATATATATCAAATGAGTAAATACCAAGTATCACATCTAGTAGTTACCCATTAGTAGTGCATCTCAATCATATGTTTCACATTAAGTATATACAGATATAATATGAATATACCTACTACTACAGGTCGTACGGTTATAGTATATTGTACGTACCCAAATGGGTGTATCTAATAACCACCACCTTTGGTATATACCCAAATGGGTAAACACCAATTCTGCATCTAGTAGTTATCCGTAGTAGTGTATCTCAATTGGTATATACGAACATAATTGGTATATACCCACTATTACAGTTCGTATTGATATATTATATTGTACGTACCCTCACCTGCTATACACCAAAATAGGTATAGATTATAACAACCTCTTGTAAGATAAGCACGTCTTATAACCACCTCTGGTATATATCAAATGAGTAAATACCAAGTATCACATCTAGTAGTTACCCATTAGGAGTGCATCTCAATCATGTGTTTCACAATAAGTATATACAGATATAATAGGAATATACCTACTACTACAGGTCCAACTGTTATAGTGTATTGTATGTACCCCAATGGGTATATACCCAAATGGTGTATCTTATACCACCTCTTTTTAACCACCTCTGGTATATACCCAAATGGGTAAACACCAAGTACCGCATCTAGTAGTTTTCCATTAGTAGTGTATCTCAATTGGTATATACGAACATAATTGTTATATACCCAATATTATAGTTCGTATTGATATATTATATTGAACGTACCCCCTCCTGGTATACACCCAAATAGGTATATACTATAACCACCTCTTGTAAAATAAGCACCTCTTATAACCACCTCTGGTATATTTCAAATGAGTAAATACGAAGTATCACATCTAGTAGTTACCCATTAGTAGTGCATCTCAATCATATGTTTCACATTAAGTATATACAGATATAATATGAATATACCTACTACTACAGGTCGTACGGTTATAGTATATTGTACGTACCCAAATGGGTATATACCCAAATGGGTGTATCTGATAACCACCTCTTTTAACCACCTTTGGTATATACCCAAATGGGTAAACACCAATTCTGCATCTAGTAGTTATCCATTAGTAGTGTATCTCAATTGGTATATACGAACATAATTGGTATATACCAACTATTACAGTTCGTATTGATATATTATATTGTACGTACCCCCACCTGCTATACACCCAAATAGGTATATCTTATAACCACCTCTTGTAAAATAAGCACCTCCTATAGCCACCTCTGGTATATATCTAAGTGAGTAAGTACCAAGTATCATATCTAGTAGTTACCCATTAGTAGTGCATCTCAATCATGTGTTTCACAATAAGTATACAGATATAATAGGAATATACCTACTACTATAGGTCGTACTGTTATAGAATATTGTACGTACCCCAATGGGTATATACCCAAATGGGTGTATCTTATACCACCTCTTTTTAACCACCTCTGGTTTATACCCAAATGGGTAAACACCAAGTACCGCATCTAGTAGTTATCCATTAGTAGTGTATTTCAACCATATGTTTCACATTTGGTATATACGAACATAATTGGTATATACCCATTATTACAGTTCGTATTGATATATTATATTGTATGTACCCCCAACGGGTATACACCCAAATAGGTATTATCTTATAACCACCTCTTGCAAAATAAACACATATTATAACCACCTCTGGTATATATCAAATGAGTAAATACCAAGTATCACATTTAGTAGTTACCCATTAGTAGTGCATCTCAATCACGTGTTTCACAATAAGTATATACAGATATAATAGGAATATACCTAATACTACAGGTCGTACTGTTAGAGTATATTATACGTACGGAAATGGGTAATACACTCAAATAGGTATATCTTATAACCACCTCTTGTGAAATAAGCACCTATTATCTAATGATTAAATACCAAGTATCAACTTTATCCTTTGTATTACATATGGGTGGTTACCCAATTTGAACTTATGTATTACAGATTGTTATATACAATGGGGGTGTACCCAATTCAAGTAGAACGGGTGTATACCCAAGTTACAAATTAATGGCGGCATACCCAATTTCAATAATTGCGGTATTACAGATTGTTATATACAATGGGTGTGTACCCAATTCGGGTCACAATTGAATTTGGTATACAACCATTGCGTCATTATTGATTTTGGGAATACCCCCAATGAAGATGTATACTCATTTTGTTAATTTTGATACTACAAAAAGATAATATATCGGGTCGTTATTAAATATGGGTATACACCCATTGTGTTATTATTTAATTTGGGTATACAACACCCATTTGTGTGTATATATCCATTTTGGATATATACCCATTTTCAAATGAAAGGTTTACTTGCATTATTTCACATTGTAAACCACAAGCCTGCCCAGATATGTTGATTTTGGCTTCATTGTTGTTTTTATAATTAAATGTAAACGGTTGTATACCCATTTGTATAGTCCAACTCAATTAAGAAAAATTAAACCATACGAAATTCATTTACTCGTCAAACATCCTTAACAAGCAAACTACGTAATCAAAAACATTACAAATCAATATTAAAAGTCAGGCATAATCCATCCATTTTATCAGTCTAATATAATTATTGCTATTCACACTTTCTATTGCTATAATTTTTGAAATCTAACACACCTACAATTCCTATAATTCTTGATATCCAACCACCAGGTTGATCACCTTAAGATGATGAGCAGCTATCACCATGAATCAAAGTTGTGCCATCAATTCATAACACGTGTTTTGATAAGGGTGATGGTCTATTTCGTAGATTATTGTTCCAACAAGATCAAATTAACCATACTGTAAATATGAAAAATGTTAGGCCCCAAGAAGCAATTATTAATATAGGGACCTTGGGGAAATTAACTAACCTGCAAAAATTTGCTGACATCAAATATGAAAGGGAAAGTAGCTTGTGCTGAATGTGGAACCGAAGCTTTGTTAAATCCCTACGTTGAAAATTCACAATAAGTAAAAGACAAGGGAACTTATCCATACTATTTCTAGCCAAAGCTAACTTAATTAACAAAACCTACACATCTGATCAATCCTTGACTGAACATTCCATATATGAGGGAATGAGAACGGAAACTAATAACACTATCCTAATGACAAACAAGTTAATTTACAACACTACCAATTCAGATCAGACCAATGGCATTTAATCGTATACCTGGTCGCGGACATCATCACTTGGGACACTAGGAAGCAATGTTAACACTAAGAAGCAATGTTAATAAGTTAATTTACCGCACTACCAGTTAAGATCAGACCAATTTGCAACCGAAACAATGCGAAACAATTTGCAATATGCTATGTACACACTATCTACACAATCACACTATCCTAATGAACAAACAACCTATTTATGTATGACAAACAAGTTAGTTTACAACACTACCCATTAAGATCAGACCAAACGTGCATCTAATCGTATAACTGTTGGGACACTAAGAAGTCTAGCAAAAATTTGGACATCACCATGATCAATTACAAATCCGGTTCTTTTACGTGTTCCGGAAGCAAAGTTTGAGAGCCCAATCAACCTCAAACTAAAAAAATATTAACACAGACATTTGAGAAAGTACTAAAACAACAATTAACAACATTTGTTTCAACTGATCCGAACCTAAATTGTGTGTAGTCATCTCTAGCAAGAAATCCACAAAGCGAGGAACAACCCCCTGTATTACTATCTCAATTGGAGGGTTGCGTCCTATATATATTAAACAATGGAATGAAATCAAATTAGTAACAGAAAGAATTGAGAAGGGTTTATTTAAGTTTGAAGATGTAACCAGTTAAGAAACTAAACCTATCGAAAGTATCATCAACGAGTTATTTGCTTCCATAGCCTTTGTCTATATAATCACATCAGGCACGATTAATTGCTAGCTCAAGGTAAAGGGGTTTCAATAATAAAAATGCAAAAATTAAGGACCTACCTGCAACTTCGATGGTTATCGTCGTGTGAAAAGTATTATCCACGGGCCCAATACAAGTCTTCTGTTCTCAAAGCTTTCGTTTTCATAATACCCACAAAAAAAATTAAGGTGTGTACAGGTTTAGTATATGGGTTTTGTTGGTTTACTGGGTAGAAACGTTTAAAGAGAGGATGAATAGGGATTATAGGAGAGAAGGAGAGAAAAGCCCGTCCATTATGAGAGAGGATTTAAATTCAAATTCAAATTTTAAAAAAGAAGCAGAGAGAAACATAAGTATCTGTGTATTTGACATAAGGTGTAAAGGAGAAAGAGTTTGTAAGAGATGGGACATGTCTACCGTACTGGGAGAGAGATGGAGAATAAGATATTGGTTACATTTAGGCCTTAAAACCGACGTTATTACAACTAGGCTTTATAATATAAAGTGGGCAAGTAGTTGGGCCGGAATTTATTATTTCCTCTATAGATATAGGAAGATATAAGGACGTAGAAAGTGTTATAAAATATTATATTAAGTGGATATATACTAACGATATACCCGATAAAGTAGTAACGTGAATAAGTGACTTGTAGTGCAGCTGCGTAGCAGCTTAAACTAATAGTTGCACAGCTACTTAGAATTTCCTATATATAGTACGATATTCATATCATATTGTAACGGTTCTGAATTCTACAGAATAATAAAATGAGATTATATCTCTATATATTTCGATTTATCGCCGTTAATTTCGTAATAGAAAGTTTATTATTGATCCTATTATTGTCTAACACAAAAAAAATTGAAAGATTATCCCACCAATAAGGGGATTAGAAGTTGGAAAAGTCAAAATTAATGAAATCATGGGTTGAATTTGTGTATAAATATACACGGTCATGATAGTCGTCATTGACGATCTTAATACAATTAGGAGACATTGCCATATAAAGTTCATTATCCTACACAACGATGTTCATGGCCGAGAAGACATCTTCGAGATTCGAGGGAATGCAGTCAAAAATTCAGATTTCAACCAAGAGGATTTTAACATCATATGGGACAGAGAATTAATGGTATGCTGAACTTTACACGAATTTCCGCGAAGTAAAAATACCAAATGCTCCAGGATAATAAGGTTAACGGAAATGAAGATTTTGACATCCAAGAAGGACCTATTGACCCAAGAAAGCTTTACTAATACAGTGGGATTGATTATGATGGACATTTGGGAGGTAGAGAAAACAGTGTGATATTTCTATATTTGTGATATATTAATCTAGATTTGAGATATTATTTTAGGTGTACTTGATCATTGTTTAAGGATTTTTCTCCATTATTAGATAAATTCTTAATTCTGTGTCTTAATTTGAAATTTTTTTAGAGCATATTTAATATAATTTTTGTGTTAATGTGAAACTCTTAAAGTTTATGGGATATATATAGATATCAATCAATTCAAAGGAATTAAGGAAAGAAGCCCTAAGATGATTCAGGAGATAAAAGAAAACAAAGTTGAATTAGGAAAGAAAAAGCTGTCAAATAAATCCACCAAATCTGCAAGACGTCCATTAAAGTGAAGATAACTACAAATCGAAAGCGATTTTGGAATATCCTTTAAAGGGTTAGATAGATCTTTCAGATGCGGTCGTTTGATATAATGTAATATGAATTTGGCCCAATAAGGAAGGAGATATGATCAAAACAAGCAACGGTGTTTATCATGTCCTATATTTTAGGAAACGAATTTGAATTGGACTAGGACTCCAATTACTTGCCTTCCACTCCAAGATTTTGACCTAGGGTTAGAAAACACCTATAAATACACCCTCTTATCATTGTAAACATGTCCTTGCTCAGTTATTAATTCATATGACTCTTAGAAGTCATCAAGAGAAGCAAGTTGACTGTATGCATCTTTATTTTAGTTTACTTATTATTAGCATGAACTAAATTTCCCATAACTTGGGTTTTGCATATGTATAATCTTTGAATTCTATTTTCTTCTATCTAAAGTTTGTTTGGGAAAAATCTTTTTAAATTGATTGAGTTTCTTAACCTTTATATTTGTTTTATGTGCTTTGATGTATAGACTGTAGTTCTTGCTAGTGCACGAGTATAGGATTACCGTAGCAGTTGGCTGGTCACCCGAAAAAGGTGTCCAATTGTAGAAACACCACATAAACGTCTAGTGTGCGGTAGTGATCCTGACGAGCTTGCCTAACTAGATAGCCACTAGGGTTTGAGATTGACCACCGATCATTACGTAGGGTCCTCTTACCCAAGTCCCCTAGTAATTGTTAGTTTGCCACCTAAGTCCACCCGGAAGGGGGTTAGGAGGAATATATAATCCTGACTACTTACTCAAAGAGCTTTAATCACCCTTATAACTAGTAGAAGAAATAGGAGGATAAGTGCATACACGCAAACCTGAGCTATATATCTCATCGCGTTCTTTTGTATTTACTTTATGTGCACTAGTTATTAGTTTAATTATAATCTCTTCAATTATTCATCTTTACTTACTGTCTTAGTTCAAGCAACTATTTTTTACTACGCTTTCTTTTCAAATCTTAATTTCTAACATACTAAGTCCTTGAGAACGAATCTTACTTATTATCTAAACTTGCAAATGGTCTGTGATACTTGCAGTGAGTTTCTGTGATTGGTCTGGGGTTTAGTTCTTATCTTTATTTTATCACACCCTAGCCGCCACCATAGTGATAGTAGCAGGAGGACTATGCAAGTACGCGTGATATTCCTATGAAGAAAAATATTAGTCCATGGCGAATTTTTGATGGAGGACAGTACTCTTAAGTGGCCGGGTCCGATAGATAGTATCTTGGTCTGGAATTGTCGGGCACCCTTGACCAAAGAATAATTTAAGTCCTTTTCGACAAAGAACGATGTTTCTATTGCATTCTTACTAGAATTTAGACTTAGTAAGAAGTATTTAAGATCATGTAGTCATTAGAGAAATTTTAATAACTTTCACATTGTTGACCCCAAGGGAAGAGCTTATAAATCCGGGCAGATACTTTTGGCATGGAAATATATAATAAGCTCAGAGTTGTTAACTCAAGCGTTTCTTTTGCTATCAATTAAGTGGATGCATATAATTCTTGTTCATGGTATTTTATCTTTGTTTACGCCCCTACTAATGAAGTCGAGAGACAAAAAATATTGGGATTCGTTAACCAAGTGGAAATCGAATATAATTGAACCGGACTTATTCATGGGTGCTATTTTCTAGATTGGATCAATAACCAATTGAAGAATTAAGGGAATAGGGATGGAAGGTTGGAGGGATAATTGATCAATTGTGGGTAATGTTACTGATTATTTACCTGTTTATTTGAATTTGATTCTCTAAGTCCCTATGTTATGAGAAATTGATACTTTGAGTCCCTGAGTTATGTGAATATGATATTCTAAGTCCCTCAGTTGTGTGAATTTGATTCTCTAAGTCCCTGTGTTATGCAAAATTAAGACTATAAGTCCCCAAGTTATGTGAATTTGATTCTCTAAGTCCATAAGTTATGTGAATTTGATTCTCTAAGTCCCTATGTTATGCGAAATTGATACTATAAGTCCCTGGGTTATGTGAATTTGATTCTCTAAGTCCCCGAGTTATGTAAATTTGATTCTCTAAGTCCATGTGTTAATTCGAAATTGATATTATAAGTCCTTGAGTTATGTGAATTTGAATCTCTAAGTCCGTGTGTTATGCAAAATTGATACTCTGATTTCCATTGTTATTTGAAATTGATACTATAAGTCACTGAGTTATGTGAATTTGATACTATAATTCCCTTTGTTATGTGAAACTGATACTATCATTCCATGGGGTATTAGAAATTCGCAGAATTTTATTAGATGGGTGATACTTTTAGTCAATGTGTTATGCAAAATTGATTAGTAGGTGACTAAATGGTTTGTTTTGCACAAAATAAATGAACTAGTGGCCCTTTGTTATTCGAAATTGGTTAAACTTTTAGGTGTTTGACATGAATACATGTAGAAAATGATGAATGTGATGTTTAGTCAATTAATTTTGGTCCAAGATATTGTTTTAATTCCCTGGGATATTCAAAATGCGCAGAAAATCTTATTAGTTGGGTGATATTCTAAGTCCTTGGACCCGTGTTATGCGAAATTATGTGTGTTTTGTGAAATTCTCTGAGTTATGCGAAATTCACAGTGTTTTGCTTTAATGTGATGGATTTCTAGTAAAAACCTTATGAAATTAAAACTTTTAAGAGTTTTCATTAGTTAGCAACACATTATTGCTAAGTAGTCTCTATATTTTTGTAAATGATGAAAATATTCCTGATACTCTTTGCTATGCGAAATTATGTTGTTATATGTAGGTATTAAATGTGAAAAGTGTGGAAAAGATAGGGCCTTAAGTATTGGGTAAATGATGAATCTTTTTCTGATACTCCAAATCCAATTAATCAAGTTTGTTGGGTGGTTCAATAAAAGTTACGTGACATATTGGAATTACAGGATATTCCTTTTGATGGCTAGATGATGTTGAGTTTTTTTTATTTCTGACTTTTTTTGAAAAATAATTGCATGATAAACGTTAAAAAAAAAAATAATTGCAAAACTAACGCATAGGCGCTCTCCCGAGGAGCACCTTTCCCTTGATTTTTTTAATGATGGATTAAGGAGGCGCTTCCCGAAGGAGCGCCTCTCCTAATAATTTAAATGGGTCATGAGGCGCTTCCCGGGAGAGCGCCTCTCTATCAGTATATGTACCCCCACCCGGAAATGTAACCCTAACCCCTCTTCTCCAAACCCTAACCCCTCTATTCCACCATTTTCTTTCCTTTTTTTTCTCCAAAAATCTCAATAATCAAACCAAATAATCAACCAAACCACTACATTCACCTTAATCTTCTAATAAGGTACAACTTTTATCTATTACAACTATTAGTTATTTCAATTCTAATATAAGATTAACTTTTTTTTATTTCTTTTTTGTTTAAATGTGATATAATTAGATGCTTTTTTATCAATTGTTGTATATCTAATTCATGTTGGTATAACTAATAAATGTGAGCATTGTGAAGCTTAAATTGTTTGGAATAATAATTTTTTGTTAAATTATGGTTAATTATTGAAGTAAATTTTATATTTTAGGTTGGATAATATGGAATATAATTGGTTATATCATTATGGTGGAAGATTTTCGGATGGTAGTAACGGTGCGGGAGATTATATCGGTGGAGAAAGTGGTATGTTTACGACGAAGGAAAATACAACTCTTCGGGAACTTAAACGTAAGATATGCGCAAATTGTAATTGGATTGAAAGAGAGGTTAGTTTTAATATACTCTGGCATTGTCTTATTTCCTCGAATCCTCCACGTTATCATGTTTTAGTTATAAAAGATGATATGCTTAATTCCATGATTAATGGTGTAAAGAACGGGCACTACTATTGTGTTGAGGTTTTTGTCGATGGTAAAGAGAAAACAAAAGTTCCGGATGCTTATCGACGCGAAAAGGGTAAACAACGTGCGACTGATTCAACCTTTGCATCTACCGCTCATTTGACTATGCGTGATACGGTTCGTGATAGTGGTAGTGACAGTGACGATGACAGTGACGATAACAGTGAGAATGAGAGATATAGTGATCGTGATAGTGATTCTTTTCTAAACGATGAAGATGAAGAAGAGGAAGGCTCATATCATAGTGCTACTAGCTCGGACGATGATAATTTAAAAGGAGATTTTGGTATGCGACATTTTGGAGATATTGATACGAATCTTATGGCAAAATCCACCGATTGGTCAACAAGTCAACCAAAATCATTTGGGGTAGAAGAGGAGCTTATGTTAAATGCGTTGTATGCAACGAAAGAAGAGCTTTTGATGGATGTGGATTTGTGGCATATTAAGAAGGGTAAAGAATATAAGACTGATCGGACAACAAGTACATTGGTGACACGTAAATGTGCATATGCTAAAGATGGGTGTAAGTGGCACCTTCGTGGGGCATTCATTTCAGGTAGTAAAATGTGGGAGATTAGAAAGTTAGGGATACATACTTGTCTAGTCGGAATTCTTATAAAAAATCACCGTCAACTCACTTCCAGTTACGTGTCAAGACGTGCATACACTATGGTGTTTAGTGACATAGACACCAAAATTGCATCAATTCAATCGTTGATACATTCTGAAACTGGACACCATATTTCGTATGGGAAGGCGTGGCGTGCTAAGCAGAAAATTATTGAAGAATTATTTGGGACCCATGAAGGGGCTTTTACCGCATTACCGAGACTTTTTGGTGCGTTGGTTAACACAAACCCGGGTACCATTGTCGAGTTTGAATACAAGAGAATAATCGGCAACAAAGCAACATTCAATATGGTATTTTGGGCATTTAGGCCTTCCATAGTAGGGGTCCAATATGTGATGCCCGTTGTTAGTATTGACGCGACTCATTTATACGGTAAGTATGATGGAAGGTTACTTCTTGCGGTTGCGTATGATGGGAACAATCAGTTGTTTCCGTTATGTTATGCCCTGGCCGATAGTGAATCCACACGATCTTGGACTTTTTTTCTTGAACGTTTGAAAAGATATGTTACGATGCAACGTGAAGTATGTATACTCTCTGACCGACATCCAGGTATCTTGGCAGCGGTTGCAGCTGTATATCCAGAGCCTATAGGAGCCCATCGATGGTGCATTCGTCACTTGGCGAGTAATCTAAATACAAAGTTCAAAGACGCTCGTGCAAAAAAAATGCTCAAAAAAATCGCATACAAGGCTAATAAGGGTGAGTTTGATTTTCATTATGAAAAATTTTGTGCTATGAAAAAGGGTATATACAGAGAGTGGATCGGAGAAAAACCCTTAGAAAAATGGTCCCTTGCTTATGATGGAGGGTATCGGTATGGTAACATGACCACTAATTTAGCGGAGATATACAATTCCGTGTTAAAAGGGGTAAGAGGGTTGCCTATAACGGCCGTTGTGGAGTTAACATGTAGTAGAACAGCTGAATATTTCGAAGATAGGAGAACACATAAAGTAGCTAAGGAATTAGCTTCTAACAGCTTATGGCCACCACAAGTGACGATCCGTTTAAGCGCCTCTCATACAGAAGCTAAAAACTATGTGTGTCGTGTTTATGATAGTGCAGACGGTATATGGCACGTTCAATATATACGTGGAATGATGTCCCAAAATAATAGAGTAACTTTTATAGTAAATTTGGTGGAGCAAACATGTACGTGCGGGAAGTGGCAAATGTTTCATCGTCCTTGTGAACACGTAATTTGTGTTACACAATTTGATGAAAAAGCGTATGCACCCTATGTGTCACCGTATTTAACTCTCACAAATTACATGTTATCGTATGCGGGAAAGTTTAGACCACTAATGGATAAGTTAGACTATCCGATCTATGACGGAGTACAAGTTGTGGCGTGCAAAAAAAGAATTATTACAAGGAGTGGACGGAGAAGATCATCACGCATACACAACGAGATGGATGCTAGAGAAATTCGTGGCAAAAATCAATGTGGTAAATGTCATCAATATGGGCACAATCGTAAAGCTTGTAAGCCGTGATTCAAAGGTGTAATTTTATCTAACTTGTACGCACAATCGTAAACAATGGATGATTTTAATTAATTTGTAATGAATTTCAAACTTAAATGATGTTTTTAATTTTTACCAAATTATATAATTAGTGTGTTATTTTGTGTAGTGAAATATTTTTTAAATACATAGTGGAATGTATTATAAAAGTTTTTGGCTAAGCAGGTTAAAGATGCAACAGTGAAATGTGTGGGTCTCTCGCCTCCATCTTTCTACCAAAGCGGTGCATAAGGCTCGATCAGTAACAACTTTGGGTATTTTTGGAATACACCCAAAACCGGCTTCTTCGAGAAATGGAAGGATTTGCGCATCGGGCTTCCATAAAGTCGCAAGGACAGTCCAAACTTCGTAATCGTTCTGTGTCATCTTATTTGTAAATTTCAAACAAATAAAAGATTGAAAAAATTTAACGTTTAACTTACATCGCCTTTCCAAATTTTATCGCTCCGGTGCCATCTTTGACGACCAAGGACCTCGGAGGAAAAAGCAACATCGTAGTCTATTTGGCTTAGTCCGGCCATTGATTCGTCCTAAAACATAATTTAAAGGGTCAAAAGTTACAATAAAATTTTTAAGGGACCAATAGTGCAATTTTCTAGAATAGAGATACCAAAATTCAAATATAAAAGGACTACTAATACAATTTTATAGAATTAAGGTACCTAGAGTGCAATTTTTAATATTTTAAAGGACCTCTATTGCAATATAAAATTAATTGTCATATAGCATCATATAATACTATTTAGGCAGGGACCTATAGTGCAATTTGATAAATTTCATAACCCTAAAGTGCAATTTCAAAATTAATAGCACCTATAATGCAATTGCTCAAACTATACACAAAATTCATATCTAGATATCAAGAACACCAAAATAACAACTAATTATACACAATTTTACACCTAAAATAAGTATATAACCAATTTTACACCTAAAATAATAAGCTTTAATATATATATATATATATATGATTAAATTAAATAAAAATAGGATAGAAATTACCTAGAAGATGTGGGGATAATGAAACAGAGGAGGCGGCAGCGGCGGCAGGTGGCAGGCGGCGGCAGCGGTGACGGAGGAGAGGGGAGCCGAGCTTCTCTTCTTTTTCTGTTTTGGTTAAATATCGTTTACAGTAGCGTTGGGGAAATTTAGCAGAAAGAAAGGCGCTCCTCGGGGGAGCGCCTCAGTATCCATTTCCAAGGTTTAAGTAAAGGCGCTCCTTCGGGGAGCGCCTATGTCTAATTTTTTTTACTTAGTCACTAATTCTTGGCCGACTAAATAAAAAATTATTTAAATAGGAAAGGCGCTCCTCGGGAGAGCGCCTATGTGTTAGTTTTGCAATTATTTTTTTTTTAACGTTTATCATGCAATTATTTTTAAAAAAAATGTCAGAAATAAAAAAAAACTCAGATGATGTTGTTGGCTAGTGTAAGTCTTGTCCAATATTAAGGGTATGCTCAACAACTCTGTTTCTCTTTTTCTGATGCACAATATTTAAAAGGATGGTTACAAGTCACATCCTATCTACTCTCTTAAATGTTAGCTGCTTTGATAAACAAAATTCTCTTTGCCTATATAAAGAGTGATCTTTTAATCCACTTTGTACACCACTATCTGATAGCAAACTTATATTACGTACCTTCAAACTTCTCTTTTACATTTCTTAAGTACTTTACTTCAAACTAATTTTCTGTTCAAGATAGTCTACTATTAAGTTTATGTAAATGTTTTAGTATTTGTTATGTAAAGATCAACCTCTACAAAAAACAGGTATAAATTATACGTCAACACTTTTAAATATTTAAAGTTTACATTTGAGCTTTAATTTATGTAAAGTGATTTGAATGATTAGTTAGAATTTTTTTTACATATGACTTATGATAGTTTTTAATTTATGTAAAGTGATTTAAATACTTAATTAGAATAATTAAGTTTGCCTATTAGTCTTAGATTTAATAAAAGTTAATTTTCAGATGTGAAACAGTATAAAAATAAATGCAACACCCGATATTAAAAATAACAAAAATACAAGAAGTTTTTAAAAAATAAATAAAATGGTTTTAAAATATTTCAATCTGGCTATTCAACAAAACTAAAAAATCCAATAAATTTTAAAATAGAGTTCAACATCTTTTTAAAATATTTTAAAATGGCTTTTCAAGTTTTCACTAAATTAAAAAGGACTTTAAAAGATAAATATTAAAAAAACTAAAAAAGAAAATTCCAGGAAGTTTTTGAAAAAGAGTTAAAAATGTATATAAAATATTCTGAATGATTTAAACATATAGAATTTACACAAAAAAAAATTTAAAAAAATTACAAAATGTTTAATAAAAATTACATAATGTTTTAAAAAATTTAGAAGAAAAAAGAACTTCTTTTCGAAAAGAATTTATATCCCTAATGTATTAAAAAATAAATCAAACTTCGAAATCAAAGAATAAAAATTCTTTTCAAAAAAATGCAATATCCCTAATGTATTAAAAAATACAAAAAGCTTCAAAATTAATCAAAAAAATAAAACTTATTTTTGAATAAAGGTTATAAAACATAACTTAAAATGTGAAACTTAAATAAAACATAACTTTAAAAAACTTATTTTTGAAATAAAACATAACTTAAAAAACTTATTTTCTAAAACTCTATTTTTATATACCTATAATTTTCAAAAGTGGTATTTAGTCTCCATTTGATTAAAAGAAATAAAAGACATTCACAACTTCAAAAGAGTACAATATGAGTTTTTATTAGTGTTAATGCTTGATAAACCCCTACACCTTATCAACTATTCCATAAAAGTTACTGTCTTTTTTATCCTTCTAAGATATCTTGAGTTCGCTCCCAAAACTCAAAATCTGAGATCTGGGAATTTTTCCATAGTTCAAAATTGAGTAAATTCACCTTAGGGTCTTGACCACACCCCCCTCTTCAACATGGAGACCCGGCCTAGAGCCTCTTCTTACTAAAGACCTCAGGAAGTTTTTAACACATGAAGCCCAAAACCCAATTACTTTACTACCCTCTTTTGTTTTTTTATACCTATATATATTAAATTAGGAACCCTACCATTATATTTTCAGTACACTTTTCTCAGACTTCCCTCTCCTCCCCAATACCCTCTTCCGACGTGAACTCCCAAACCGCCACCACCACCATAACACCACCACCACCACCGAAATGGCTACACAACCAACACCATTCTGCCACCACCACCATAACACCACCACCACCGAAATGGCTACACAACCAACACCATTCCGCCACCACCACCATAACACCACCACCACCGAAATGGCTACACAACCAACACCATTCTTCCACCGAAGCTCGCTTCTCGTGTCGCCGGAGAAGAAGAGGACAACCACGACCATAACACTTCCTAGAACAGACTGGTGAAGCTCGATCTGCTACGTTGAAGCTCCAGCCACCTCTCCATCTTCATCCAGGCGAAACACGATCGAACAGACTGGTGAAGCTCCATCTGCTTCGTCGAAGTGAAGCTCGGTCTGCTACGTCGAAGTGAAGCCCGATCTGCTACGTTGCTGTAGGGTTCTTTTCTTCCATGGCTGTTCGAGGAAATCAGCTCGTCGGAGGTGTGATGCAGCGAAGCAACGAAGCCGAGGAGATCTCGATCTGCTGCACCAGAGATCTCGATCTGCTGTTCAATGGTATTTGCTTGCTTCACAGTCGCCGGATCTCGATGAAGCAACGAATAAGATGATGGCCATGAAAGGTTGCGAGAAGGCAGGTGGTGGTGGAGGTGTTATGGTGGTTTGTGGTGTTTTAGTGGTGAATACAGGTTGCAGCGCAGCTGAAAGAAGCTTGTGGTGGCGCTCCAGCTTCGGCGAAGATGCTGATTTTTTTTTGTTCAGCGTATTTAGTACGCTTGTTTTTGGTTTTTCTTTAAATTTTTTTTAGATTTGTTTTGACCAGATCTGGTCAATGTAAGAGGTAATTTGAATTGTTTATTTTTTGTAATTAGAAATGTGAATAAAATAGTTATTTTGGCTTTTTACTCTTTGTTTTTTAATAATACTCATCAAATTAATAGAATACTCACCAATTTTTAGATTACTCCGAGATTTTCTTAGAGTACTCCGAGATTTTCTTAGAGTACTCCGAGATTTTTTTTAGAGTATTCTGAGTTTTTCTTAGAGTACTACGAGATTTTATTAGTGCACTCGAATTTTTTTAGAGAGTACTCCGCAAATTTATAGAGTACTCAGCAAATATATAGAGTACTCTATGTTTTTTCCGATACTCTATGTTTTTTCCGGTGACCGGTGACTGGTGGTCGGAGGTCGGAGGTCGGTGGTCGGGAGTCGGTGGTCGGAGGTCGGTGGCCGGAGGTCGGTGGTAGGTGGTGGGAGGTTGGAGGTAGGTGGGTAGTGGTAGGTAGTGGAGAGAGAAACAGTGACATCACACTTTTTGTCTTTTAGTGTTAGTAAGGGTAGGAAAGACTATTGTAAAAAATGAGGTCCCTAAGAAGAATAACATTTTTGAAACTACTCTATAAAGAAGAAAGATGTTTTCCAAGACCCTATATATAATTCACCCTTCAAAATTTGAGTTATGGGAAGCTTCCTATAACTCAAACTGCTATTTTTATGGGTAAAAAGGGAAAGAATAAAATGTATGGTGCCTTTTATGGGAAAAAATGATAACTGTGGTGAGGGGGAATTAATTCTAACTTGAAGGGTTTCTTTGGCATTAATCCTTTTTTTTAATTAGTAGAGACAATTAATGTCATTAATGTAAAGGAGTAAATTATGAGATTTTAGACGATCTTGACCTCTCTTTATGTAGAGGATCCGGGCCGTCGAGTAGTATGATTTAATATAGACTAGACAAAACCCGTGTCTGAAGACACTTAAGAAAAAATTTGTTTTATTGATGAAAATCGAACACATCTTCCAAGGGTGAAAGTAAAGGTTAAATTTAGGGTAAAGTTTTTTATTTTTTTGCTCGTCAAGTATAAGGTTAAGGTTAAATTTTAAGGTTAAGGTCAAGGTCAAGTTTAAGGTTATACTTAAAGTTAATGTTAGACTTAAGGTTTAAGGTTAAGGTTAAGGGTAAGGATAAGGATAATAGTTAAGGGGTTAAGGTTCAGCTTTTGTTTAAGGGTAAGGTTAAGGTCAAGGTATTAACATCCCGTCTAACTACGGACTTGCCAAAAAAAAAACTAAGAAAAACTTTAGAGATATTTACACCATTGGTCCATGTTATATTTGATATATCCAAATAAATGATTTAAGATATGTATGCTTGATGTCTCCTCATTTGTGATAATTAAATATACTTCCGAGACATCATTTTAGGCGTATTTATTAGTTTGTAGGTCGATCTTAGCTTAATTTAGTGCACTTTCCTATTTTGAGTCTTGATTTAGTAACATAATATTTTTAGAGCATATTGGGTTTAATTGTTTATTTAGTGTGAAGTTTTAAAGATAATTATGGAAATTAATTAGAGTCCAAGTCAAAGACTACAATATATGGAAAGAGATATGCATGGTAATTGGAGATAGAAGGAAACAGAGTTCAATTAGGAAAAGGAAAAACTGCCACACGCCTAAAGAAGTGGTGATAACTCCAAGAAAGAAGTCGATTTTGGTAAAATCCTTTCATAGGGACGTAGATAATTCGTTGAGGATTCTTTTGGTATATTATGGAGCTAAAACCGACCAATAACGAAGAAGATATGCTCAAAACAGTTCAGCAATAATTATCTTTATTTACATACGAATTAGAGTTGGGCTTGGAGTCCACCACTTACTTCTCCTTCAAGAAAACGAATTAGGTCAACCTATACACTATAAATACAGCCTCTTAACATTAGAAAATCATCCTTGGTCAGACCTTAAGGCCAAGAGGAAGCTGCAACACAAGAGAAGAAGTCTGGAAGGAGCTGTGCATCAATTATGTCTCCTTCAACCTCTTATTTTGTAATTATTTTCTCTTCTCTTCTCTGTATGAATTCATTCTTATTAGTTTGAGTTTTAGCATATATGTATGAACCCTAGTTTTTGATTGACATTATGTTTTAAATTGAATTATAGTTTTTATTCTCTATTTATGTGTTTGGATTTATATTCTGTGTTCTTGTGGAACCGCGGCCATATAGAATTACCATCTAGTAATTAGGTCACCATTGACAACGGTGTTTAATTGCATGTTTAGCACATAACGTCTAGTACAAGGTTTGATCTGACAACTCAACCTAACTAGAAAATCACTATGGTTTAGTTCTTGTGACTATTTACCAATTACAGGAAAAGTTTGCTTAGGAAGCCTTATTGACACAGGTAAATCCTATTTTAAACCACCGATAGCGAATTGGAACCGATTATTGAAATACTACATAATTCACCCTTACATGTTTAGAACGGCAAAACTAGTGGGGATTACATGTTAATTACTCAAGCTAACTTTCATACTATCTCCTTTTCTTTTATTTATTTTCTGTCTTTAATTTATTAGTTTAGTTTTATTATATAAAAACCAAATAAATATTTGTCTATCTCTTCTTTCTATTTGCGTATTATTATCTCTAACTTAATTATTTGCACTTGATAATTTGCATAAGTTCTTCCTAACTTTCGTCAGTCTCTGAGGAACGAATCTTCTTATCATTAAAACTTGCATACGTCCTGTAATACTTGCAGTACCGTGTTAGCTTAGGGTGTTTATTTGCATCTAAATTATATCATCTTTTTATCACACCCTAGGCCACACCAAGTTTTTGGCGCCGCTGCCGGGGACTACATCGTGAGTCCTTATGCAATTATCTTGTGCTTTTATTTTAGTTAGTTCTATTTTACGCTTTTCTTTTTAGTTTTTTGTTTTACAAATTTTTTTTTAGGCGAGAGCAGATTTATTAGGAGATAAAAGTTTCGTGTTATTAGATCCTGAAGAACCTAATACTATGATGGAATCTCTAAAGCTCAAGGAGTTAAACCAACAACTTGAGGAATTACGAGAACAATCACGAAAACTAGTTAAGAGGAATCTAGTACATACCTTACCTTCATGTCCTAGTTGTGGAGCAAGAGATCACTCGTGGAAATATTGCATGAATAATCCCGCCTCAATTTCCTTCATGCCTTATCAAAGAGACCATTATTATGATGGTTATTATCGATCCCAAGGAAATTACGCTGATTATCAGCCCCCACAAAATTATAATTGGGTCGGAGATCAACAAACCTATTATCATAATAACCATTATCATGATGGTTATTACCAACCACGACCACAATTCTACTATCCTCCACAACCTATCTATCAAGAAGCGCCGATTTATAATGAAGCTTATCAAGAACCACCACCTTATTCAATGCAGCAAACCGTACAAGAACAACCTTCGAGTGCGAATTCAAGCATGGCTAAGATAATGAACTTAATTGAAAATATGGAGATTAGCCAGCAAAGAATCCAAAACTCATCCAATGCGTTTAAGAAGATTGAGCATACAGTATCACAAATGGTGAATAAACTTCAAATCTATACAGAAGGGCAACTCCGAAGTGATACTAGTGCTCCAGAAAACAATGTTTGTCATGCTGTTGAATTAAGAAGTGGAAAACAACTACCTCCACCAAGACCAGAACCAGAACCAGTCCCTATTCCAGAAAAGGGGGGAGAAGAAACAACAGAAGATAAGGTCGAAGAGGTAGTTGAACAAAAAAGTGTCCAAGAGAAGACACCAGAAAAGAAAGAGAGCCCAGTGGTAACCAACACATGTCCTCCACCACCGTACCCTTCACGTGTCAGAAAAAAGGACAATGACCTGGAATTCAAGAAGTTCGTTGACATGGTGAGCAAGTTAGAGATTAAAATACCGTTTGTAGAAGCTCTCAAGAGAATGCCGACATATATAAAATTCATGAAGGACATTCTTTCTGACAAACGAAGATTCGAAACTGAGGATATGAGTGGATCATCAGAGGAGTGCAATACTATCGAGTTACCACCAGAAACACCCCGTCCCACGAAATCTTGGATGGCACCATCCATGATTATAAAGAATCGAGCTAAAAAGTTCGTGGGAATTAGAGGCAAAGGGTGGAAATTTCGTCAACCTTAATCGAGGTAACACGTCTAACTTTAAAAGACGTTAAACAAAAGTGTTGTACGGGAGACAACCCGTAGTTTTTTTATTTTATGTCTTTTACGTTTTTAGTTTATGTTTAATTTAGTTATTTTTAGTTGATATTGCATATTTGAGAAAGGTATTAGTGTTTTTGATGACTAGGCATTGGAGAAATCGAGTTAGGGAAGAAACAGAATTTTTCGGAATGGATTAAAGACCCGTGCGGAGTACCCCTGCGGAGTACCCCCTATACCGCACCTATGGTCCGCGAGCCCAAAACGCGTGCCACGGGGTGCTACAACGGGTATTTTGCCGAGGGAAAATTTTTTGAAGCTACAGAAGGTGCGGAGTACCCCCTATACCGCAGCCATGGTCCGCATGACGCCGCTGGAGTGAGAAAAACGGGTTTTTGAGCTTATAAAAGAGGGTTAATTTTTATTAGTTTGAATTTACTAAACCTTAAGCCTCTTTGTCTTCTCCAAAACTCTCCTAACTCCATTAAAGCTCATAAAAACCTTCACCAATCATCAAAACACTACCCAATCATCAAGAAAAACACATCAAATCTTCTCTCCACATCATTACAAAGAAGATTCAACCACCCATATCATACCAAAACACATGAATCCAAGAATCCAAAGCTTAAATTCCAGAAATTCATCCTACAATTTCTTAAATCCAATCCAATCCATGAAGAATCCATCTGACCCACATAGAGAATCATCATCAAAACACCTTTCCTAACCCAAATTAAGCTTGTGCAACCAATAATCAAAAGATCAAATTTCAAGAGTGGTTAAAGATTTGAGTTGGGGGTCAATTAGATGATGAAGAGAACATGAACATTATCTACTATAAGGGAGATGAAGAAAAGTAAGGTATTGGATTAATTGAGAAGAAATCAAGTGAGAAAAGTCCTAGTTCCAATTCAAAGGGTAAAACAAGTCGAGAAAAGAGAGGTCAGCTAGCTGTGTGTGAGTCAATGGGCAAAAAGGTTCTAACTTTAGTGAAGAAGACAACACAACCTCTATAGATCGGAGATGCTACACCCGAAGAAAAAGAGAAAGCTTCAATGGCCATGATAGCTTCTCCGAAGAAACAATTAAAGGAACTACCTTTAGCTTATGAGAAAGTATTTGATGAAGAAGTTGATAAAGGAGAATACAAGAAGATTCATGGAGATTTGGAAATATTGGGTTGGTCTACGCTCATGGTAAGACGTTCTAAAGACGTTATTTTTGTGAATTGTATTGTGTGAGGAGAAGAGGAAGATGTGGCACAGTTGATCTAAGAGGAGGTGATACGGATTTTTGATCTCTCCCATATCGTTATTTAATGCAATATCCTACTATGATCACGTGTCTTGATCGGAAAATCGAAAATGAAGTTGGGTGAAGAAGAAACACGTGAATTTAAGATGAGTAACAATATTGACAATGCTTGGATCATTAAAGTGTTGAGAGTAATTACGCAACTTTCAAAAGAAGAAAGGAGTACCTCACAAAACTCCTCGAACAATCAAAGAAAAATCCAGCAAAATCCTATCTTGGATGTCGATAAGGCGAGGTAATAGCCTCTAAGAGTATGTTTTCTTTCTTCCCTACCATTTCTTTATGTGCGATATGTATGCTAATTTTAAATTTTATTATTTCTTGAGTCTTTTTCGAGTCGTGGGGACACGGCTCATTTTTGAGTTGGGGGTGGGGATTCGTTGTCCTCATCTTCCTTTTTGTTTTTGGGTTGAATTAGGCATAGAATATCTTTGAATGTACCTATTGAGCATGATTTTATTAGGTCAATGATAGTAAGTAGTATGTTTTTGAAATATGCAACAAATTTGTTTAGATGCATGTATAAAAACAGGAAATAAAAGATAGAAAAGTTAATGAGCAATGCTAAGAAGTATGTTGAAACTTAGGGAGAGTTATTTGGTGTGTAGAACATGAGGTTTGAAATTAGTTGAAAATACACTTAGCTATGAACTAGTAGTGAAAAAGTAACAAAATCCGGTAGTTAGAAAAATGACTAAGGCTGTTCTTTCATGTTAAAACACTTGAAGCCTTTTATACCTTCTCACCCTTTTATTTGATTATGTTATTATTTATCTGTCTTAGCCCCTCTGAGCCTTTCTAAAGCCTTTTATTTTAAACACATGATAATCCATACCCTTAGTTTGTAGGGCTTATCTATATGACCCGCACTCGAATCGCAAAACCTGAAACAAGTTGTTTTAGAGCTTGAGTTTGGGGTGGTGGGTTTCATCATTCGGGAACATTGGGTTTTGGGAATTATATTTGTGATTTTATTGATGATAAAATTGTTATTATTGTAACCCTTTGTCGGGGTAATAGTGAATGAAAAAGAAGCTATGAGCTAAATTTGCCACCAAGGGCATAAAAAGAAAGAATATATATATGAAAAAATAGTGTGATATCTCAACATCAAAAAGAGAATCATAGCTATACAAAAGAAAAATTGATATGAAAAGAAAATATATATTCGGACCGGCAAAGTGGATTTGATATCATCAAAGGTTGTATTTGGGATTTATTGGGGATGCAAGTCAAAAGCATCAATAAATTGGGTTGAGTGAGAACATCTTCGAGTGAAAACTCAAGCTCTAGGGCGATTCGTTGATGGCTAGTGAGGAGAGAGCCAAAAGCTCACTTTTCATTATCCAAATATACCACACCTGTCCTTAAGCCAAGTTATAACCAACACCTTAGGATTTCTAACTGATTGGTGGATAAACAATTGAGCTATTAGGTAGTAGGTAAGTGGACCATTGAATGCTATATTAGGGCCTATGAACAACCTATAGCCATTAACCTGAACTAAGTTATCATCCTCTCCTTCTGGCATTGCGAAGTTAATCTGGACTTGAATTTATGGATTGTTGATTACATGTGTATTAAGCATATTTGTGCATTATTTCTTGAGCATTACTACATGAGACTTTTTAGATTTTTTGCTCTAGGATCATTCATTGTGATCTGTTCTTATTCTCCTCCTACTTCTTCTTCTTGACTACCCTACTGTTTTTTACTTTTCTTGTATCGGGACGATACAACTTTGAGTTGGGGGTCTTGATGTCTCCTCATTTGTGATAATTAAATATACTTCCGAGACATCATTTTAGGCGTATTTATTAGTTTATAGGTCGATCTTAGCTTAATTTAGTGCACTTTCCTATTTTGAGTCTTGATTTAGTAACATAATATTTTTAGAGCATATTGGGTTTAATTGTTTATTTAGTGTGAATCTTTAAAGATAATTATGGAGATTAATTAGAGTCCAAGTCAAAGACTACAATATATGGAAAGAGATATGCATGGTAATTGGAGATAGAAGGAAACAGAGTTCAATTAGGAAAAGGAAAAGCTGCCTAAATCTGAATTTCTGCAGCACACGCCTAAAGAAGTGGTGATAACTCCAAGAAAGAAGCCGATTTTGGTAAAATCCTTTCATAGGGTCGTAGATAAATTCGCTGAGGATTCTTTTGGTATATTATGGAGCAAAAACCGACCAATAACGAAGTAGATATGCTCAAAACAGTTCAGCAGTAATTATCTTTATTTCCATACGAATTAGAGTTGGGCTTGGAGTCCACCACTTACTTCTCCTTCAAGAAAACGAATTAGGTCAACCTATACACTATAAATACAGCCTCTTAACAATAGAAAATCATCCTTGGCCAGACCTTAAGGCCAAGAGGAAGCTGCAACACAAGAGAAGAAGTCTGGAAGGAGCTGTGCATCAATTATGTCTCCTTCAACCTCTTATTTTTTAATTCTTTTCTCTTCTCTTCTCTGTATGAATAAATTCTTATTAGTTTGAGTTTTAGCATATATGTATGAACCCTAGTTTTTGATTGACATCTATCTAATTTGGGAACTCTGTGTTTTAAATTGAATTATAGTTTTTATTCTCTGTTTATGTGCTTGGATTTATATTCTGTGTTCTTGTGGAACCGCGACCATATAGAATTACCATCTAGTAATTAGGTCACCATTGACAACGGTGTTTAATTGCATGTTTAGCACATAACGTCTAGTACAAGGTTTGATCTGACAACCCAACCTAACTAGAAAATCACTATGGTTTAGTTCTTGTGACTATTTACCAATTACAGGAAAAGTTTGCTTAGGAAGCCTTATTGACACAGGTAAATCCTATTTTAAACCACCGATAGCGAATTGGAACCGATTATTGAAATACTACATAATTCACCCTTACATGTTTAGAACGGCAAAACTAGTGGGGATTACATGTTAATTACTCAAGCTAACTTTCATACTATCTCCTTTTCTTTTATTTATTTTCTGTCTTTAATTTATTAGTTTAGTTTTATTATATAAAAACCAAATAAATATTTGTCTATCTCTTCTTTCTATTTGCGTATTATTATCTCTAACTTAATTATTTGCACTTGATAATTTGCATAAGTTCTTCCTAACTTTCGTCAGTCTCTGAGGAACGAATCTTCTTATCATTAAAACTTGCATACGTCCTGTAATACTTGCAGTACCGTGTTAGCTTAGGGTGTTTATTTGCATCTAAATTATATCATCTTTTTATCACACCCTAGGCCACACCAAGTTTTTGGCGCCGCTGCCGGGGACTACATCGTGAGTCCTTATGCAATTATCTTGTGCTTTTATTTTAGTTAGTTCTATTTTACGCTTTTCTTTTTAGTTTTTTGTTTTACAAATTTTTTTTTAGGCGAGAGCAGATTTATTAGGAGATAAAAGTTTCGTGTTATTAGATCCTGAAGAACCTAATACTATGATGGAATCTCTAAAGCTCAAGGAGTTAAACCAACAACTTGAGGAATTACGAGAACAATCACGAAAACTAGTTAAGAGGAATCTAGTACATACCTTACCTTCATGTCCTAGTTGTGGAGCAAGAGATCACTCGTGGAAATATTGCATGAATAATCCCGCCTCAATTTCCTTCATGCCTTATCAAAGAGACCATTATTATGATGGTTATTATCGATCCCAAGGAAATTACGCTGATTATCAGCCCCCACAAAATTATAATTGGGTCGGAGATCAACAAACCTATTATCATAATAACCATTATCATGATGGTTATTACCAACCACGACCACAATTCTACTATCCTCCACAACCTATCTATCAAGAAGCGCCGATTTATAATGAAGCTTATCAAGAACCACCACCTTATTCAATGCAGCAAACCGTACAAGAACAACCTTCGAGTGCGAATTCAAGCATGGCTAAGATAATGAACTTAATTGAAAATATGGAGATTAGCCAGCAAAGAATCCAAAACTCATCCAATGCGTTTAAGAAGATTGAGCATACAGTATCACAAATGGTGAATAAACTTCAAATCTATACAGAAGGGCAACTCCGAAGTGATACTAGTGCTCCAGAAAACAATGTTTGTCATGCTGTTGAATTAAGAAGTGGAAAACAACTACCTCCACCAAGACCAGAACCAGAACCAGTCCCTATTCCAGAAAAGGGGGGAGAAGAAACAACAGAAGATAAGGTCGAAGAGGTAGTTGAACAAAAAAGTGTCCAAGAGAAGACACCAGAAAAGAAAGAGAGCCCAGTGGTAACCAACACATGTCCTCCACCACCGTACCCTTCACGTGTCAGAAAAAAGGACAATGACCTGGAATTCAAGAAGTTCGTTGACATGGTGAGCAAGTTAGAGATTAAAATACCGTTTGTAGAAGCTCTCAAGAGAATGCCGACATATATAAAATTCATGAAGGACATTCTTTCTGACAAACGAAGATTCGAAACTGAGGATATGAGTGGATCATCAGAGGAGTGCAATACTATCGAGTTACCACCAGAAACACCCCGTCCCACGAAATCTTGGATGGCACCATCCATGATTATAAAGAATCGAGCTAAAAAGTTCGTGGGAATTAGAGGCAAAGGGTGGAAATTTCGTCAACCTTAATCGAGGTAACACGTCTAACTTTAAAAGACGTTAAACAAAAGTGTTGTACGGGAGACAACCCGTAGTTTTTTTATTTTATGTCTTTTACGTTTTTAGTTTATGTTTAATTTAGTTATTTTTAGTTGATATTGCATATTTGAGAAAGGTATTAGTGTTTTTGATGACTAGGCATTGGAGAAATCGAGTTAGGGAAGAAACAGAATTTTTCGGAATGGATTAAAGACCCGTGCGGAGTACCCCTGCGGAGTACCCCCTATACCGCACCTATGGTCCGCGAGCCCAAAACGCGTGCCACGGGGTGCTACAACGGGTATTTTGCCGAGGGAAAATTTTTTGAAGCTACAGAAGGTGCGGAGTACCCCCTATACCGCAGCCATGGTCCGCATGACGCCGCTGGAGTGAGAAAAACGGGTTTTTGAGCTTATAAAAGAGGGTTAATTTTTATTAGTTTGAATTTACTAAACCTTAAGCCTCTTTGTCTTCTCCAAAACTCTCCTAACTCCATTAAAGCTCATAAAAACCTTCACCAATCATCAAAACACTACCCAATCATCAAGAAAAACACATCAAATCTTCTCTCCACATCATTACAAAGAAGATTCAACCACCCATATCATACCAAAACACATGAATCCAAGAATCCAAAGCTTAAATTCCAGAAATTCATCCTACAATTTCTTAAATCCAATCCAATCCATGAAGAATCCATCTGACCCACATAGAGAATCATCATCAAAACACCTTTCCTAACCCAAATTAAGCTTGTGCAACCAATAATCAAAAGATCAAATTTCAAGAGTGGTTAAAGATTTGAGTTGGGGGTCAATTAGATGATGAAGAGAACATGAACATTATCTACTATAAGGGAGATGAAGAAAAGTAAGGTATTGGATTAATTGAGAAGAAATCAAGTGAGAAAAGTCCTAGTTCCAATTCAAAGGGTAAAACAAGTCGAGAAAAGAGAGGTCAGCTAGCTGTGTGTGAGTCAATGGGCAAAAAGGTTCTAACTTTAGTGAAGAAGACAACACAACCTCTATAGATCGGAGATGCTACACCCGAAGAAAAAGAGAAAGCTTCAATGGCCATGATAGCTTCTCCGAAGAAACAATTAAAGGAACTACCTTTAGCTTATGAGAAAGTATTTGATGAAGAAGTTGATAAAGGAGAATACAAGAAGATTCATGGAGATTTGGAAATATTGGGTTGGTCTACGCTCATGGTAAGACGTTCTAAAGACGTTATTTTTGTGAATTGTATTGTGTGAGGAGAAGAGGAAGATGTGGCACAGTTGATCTAAGAGGAGGTGATACGGATTTTTGATCTCTCCCATATCGTTATTTAATGCAATATCCTACTATGATCACGTGTCTTGATCGGAAAATCGAAAATGAAGTTGGGTGAAGAAGAAACACGTGAATTTAAGATGAGTAACAATATTGACAATGCTTGGATCATTAAAGTGTTGAGAGTAATTACGCAACTTTCAAAAGAAGAAAGGAGTACCTCACAAAACTCCTCGAACAATCAAAGAAAAATCCAGCAAAATCCTATCTTGGATGTCGATAAGGCGAGGTAATAGCCTCTAAGAGTATGTTTTCTTTCTTCCCTACCATTTCTTTATGTGCGATATGTATGCTAATTTTAAATTTTATTATTTCTTGAGTCTTTTTCGAGTCGTGGGGACACGGCTCATTTTTGAGTTGGGGGTGGGGATTCGTTGTCCTCATCTTCCTTTTTGTTTTTGGGTTGAATTAGGCATAGAATATCTTTGAATGTACCTATTGAGCATGATTTTATTAGGTCAATGATAGTAAGTAGTATGTTTTTGAAATATGCAACAAATTTGTTTAGATGCATGTATAAAAACAGGAAATAAAAGATAGAAAAGTTAATGAGCAATGCTAAGAAGTATGTTGAAACTTAGGGAGAGTTATTTGGTGTGTAGAACATGAGGTTTGAAATTAGTTGAAAATACACTTAGCTATGAACTAGTAGTGAAAAAGTAACAAAATCCGGTAGTTAGAAAAATGACTAAGGCTGTTCTTTCATGTTAAAACACTTGAAGCCTTTTATACCTTCTCACCCTTTTATTTGATTATGTTATTATTTATCTGTCTTAGCCCCTCTGAGCCTTTCTAAAGCCTTTTATTTTAAACACATGATAATCCATACCCTTAGTTTGTAGGGCTTATCTATATGACCCGCACTCGAATCGCAAAACCTGAAACAAGTTGTTTTAGAGCTTGAGTTTGGGGTGGTGGGTTTCATCATTCGGGAACATTGGGTTTTGGGAATTATATTTGTGATTTTATTGATGATAAAATTGTTATTATTGTAACCCTTTGTCGGGGTAATAGTGAATGAAAAAGAAGCTATGAGCTAAATTTGCCACCAAGGGCATAAAAAGAAAGAATATATATATGAAAAAATAGTGTGATATCTCAACATCAAAAAGAGAATCATAGCTATACAAAAGAAAAATTGATATGAAAAGAAAATATATATTCGGACCGGCAAAGTGGATTTGATATCATCAAAGGTTGTATTTGGGATTTATTGGGGATGCAAGTCAAAAGCATCAATAAATTGGGTTGAGTGAGAACATCTTCGAGTGAAAACTCAAGCTCTAGGGCGATTCGTTGATGGCTAGTGAGGAGAGAGCCAAAAGCTCACTTTTCATTATCCAAATATACCACACCTGTCCTTAAGCCAAGTTATAACCAACACCTTAGGATTTCTAACTGATTGGTGGATAAACAATTGAGCTATTAGGTAGTAGGTAAGTGGACCATTGAATGCTATATTAGGGCCTATGAACAACCTATAGCCATTAACCTGAACTAAGTTATCATCCTCTCCTTCTGGCATTGCGAAGTTAATCTGGACTTGAATTTATGGATTGTTGATTACATGTGTATTAAGCATATTTGTGCATTATTTCTTGAGCATTACTACATGAGACTTTTTAGATTTTTTGCTCTAGGATCATTCATTGTGATCTGTTCTTATTCTCCTCCTACTTCTTCTTCTTGACTACCCTACTGTTTTTTACTTTTCTTGTATCGGGACGATACAACTTTGAGTTGGGGGTCTTGATGTCTCCTCATTTGTGATAATTAAATATACTTCCGAGACATCATTTTAGGCGTATTTATTAGTTTATAGGTCGATCTTAGCTTAATTTAGTGCACTTTCCTATTTTGAGTCTTGATTTAGTAACATAATATTTTTAGAGCATATTGGGTTTAATTGTTTATTTAGTGTGAAGCTTTAAAGATAATTATGGAGATTAATTAGAGTCCAAGTCAAAGACTACAATATATGGAAAGAGATATGCATGGTAATTGGAGATAGAAGGAAACAGAGTTCAATTAGGAAAAGGAAAAGCTGCCTAAATCTGAATTTCTGCAGCACACGCCTAAAGAAGTGGTGATAACTCCAAGAAAGAAGCCGATTTTGGTAAAATCCTTTCATAGGGTCGTAGATAAATTCGCTGAGGATTCTTTTGGTATATTATGGAGCAAAAACCGACCAATAACGAAGTAGATATGCTCAAAACAGTTCAGCAGTAATTATCTTTATTTCCATACGAATTAGAGTTGGGCTTGGAGTCCACCACTTACTTCTCCTTCAAGAAAACGAATTAGGTCAACCTATACACTATAAATACAGCCTCTTAACAATAGAAAATCATCCTTGGCCAGACCTTAAGGCCAAGAGGAAGCTGCAACACAAGAGAAGAAGTCTGGAAGGAGCTGTGCATCAATTATGTCTCCTTCAACCTCTTATTTTTTAATTCTTTTCTCTTCTCTTCTCTGTATGAATAAATTCTTATTAGTTTGAGTTTTAGCATATATGTATGAACCCTAGTTTTTGATTGACATCTATCTAATTTGGGAACTCTGTGTTTTAAATTGAATTATAGTTTTTATTCTCTGTTTATGTGCTTGGATTTATATTCTGTGTTCTTGTGGAACCGCGACCATATAGAATTACCATCTAGTAATTAGGTCACCATTGACAACGGTGTTTAATTGCATGTTTAGCACATAACGTCTAGTACAAGGTTTGATCTGACAACCCAACCTAACTAGATAATCACTATGGTTTAGTTCTTGTGACTATTTACCAATTACAGGAAAATTTTGCTTAGGAAGCCTTATTGACACAGGTAAATCCTATTTTAAACTACGGATAGCGAACTGGAACCGATTATTGAAATACTACATAATTCACCCTTACATGTTTAGAACGGCAAGACTAGTGGGGATCACATGCTAATTACTCAAGCAGACTTTCATACTATCTCCTTTTATTTAATTTATTTTCTGTCTTTAGTTTATTAGTTTAGTTTTATTATTTAAAAACCAAATAAATATTTGTCTATCTCTTCTTTCTATTTGCGTATTATTATCTCTAGCTTAATTATTTGCACTTGATAATTTGCATAAGTTCTTTCTAACTTTCGTCAGTCTCTGAGGAACGAATCTTCTTATCATTAAAACTTGCATACGTCCTGTAATACTTGCAGTACTATGTTAACTTAGGGTGTTTATTTGCATCTAAATTATATCATCTTTTTATCACACCCTAGGCCACACCAATGCTTTAAGATATATTTGGCTATTTCACATAACATAGGGACTAAATGTGAAATATACCCCATCAATAATAAAATGTAATACAACCAAATCAAAATACACCTTTTTTCTTATGCGGAAGAGAGGTTATGGCAATATTATAAAGCTTATTTTCATCTGATACTCCTCTTTTAGATTTTGCTTGAATGACCAGTTTATGGTTCTCTCTAGCTGAAAGATATTGGTGGAAATCCTAGTATTGGCGAGACATCATAAGAAGAAGAGTTAGCTACTGATTGATGATACCGCTTTTTATGAAGCATAAAAGTTGTTTCAGAAGAGTTAGCTCGCTGGGAGAAAGTTGAAGAAATCAAACACCTTGTGTCTTTTCTTCATTAAGCCGCTTTTCAGTTATACTATTAACTCATTCAGTTCGCTACTCAACGCCTCGCTTCTTTTTCTGAATTACTCATTTTTTCCAGCTAAATTATCCATAACATATCTACAAGCCATCCATGTAGACCATTCATTAGGTTAAAAATAATGGAAAAATCTTTCATCCTATATTGGATGGTCTAATACTAATCGTATTATGACACATACCCCATGTTTTAAATCTCCAAAAACTAATTATATTAGTTACCTACTTAGTCTAATGACATGTGTTTTGTTATTATAATTAGTGGTTGTTATTAGAATATGGACCATCCAATATAGGATGGAAGTCTTACCCATTAGATTAGGTTAAAAATAATACAATTGTTTACCTTAATTTGGGTTCTTCTTCAAGCCGGTTGATGATGGTGGAGGATGGTTGATGTCTCCTTAATTGTTCTTATTTTCGACCCTTAGGAGACATCATTTTTGGTGTTTATTTGACTATTTAGATAGACTTTTGGTGCTAATATGCAATAATATGATTTTCCTCTTTTATTTCTGGCATTTTTGATTTATTAAGCTTTTGCGCGTAATATTGGTATTTTTAGTGAAGATTTTACAGGTTTTAGATGTTAGCTAGAAGAGGAATCCAAGGAGAAAGTCAAAGATCGCGATATAGAGTCAAAACTCGAAGATAAATCCCGAAGATATTATTTTTAGAGCTGAAAATCCATTTTCCAGGCCATAGATTGCTGATTTCGAGGTGCTTAAGCGATGATTTAGCTGTTGACCTTTGAAGAGAAAACATTCCTTATCGAGTTACGGAACTTTAGCAACTGGAATGAGGTCAATCGGAGTTGTAACGCATCGGGAAAAGCCGTTTTAGTGAAGGTGTATCAGCAGTTACGGGATTTTGGGCTTAGAATTTGGGCTTGGACATTTAATTATTGATTTATTCCTAAGTCCAAGCCCTAATCCGTTTTTAACATTATAAAAGGGCTTTAGACCTCTATTTTCACAGACACTTCATATCTTTTTCATAATACAACATACGCTTAAGAGTCAGACACCAGAGAAGAAGCTAGAGGCAGGAAGAGAAGAAGCAAGAGCTGGAGACGGTCTATATCTCCACTTCTCAGCCAATTCAATTCCGTAATTAGGTTCTTCTATTTTATTCTGTAAAACATGTTGAACCTATTTATTTCTTTAGTTTTTATCTTTTCAATTATTATGAGCTAAACTAATTTAGTGCTTGAGAACGCATAATGGGTTAATCCCAATTTGATTTCGTTTTATACATTTGGATTTGGGATTATTATTATTTAAATCAAATTGGGTGAATTGTATTTTTCTTTAATTTGAGCTTTATCTACTATAATTGACGTAATTAACCAATCATAGGTTTTAGTATCTAGGCTATTCCAATTAGTGGCGATTGGATCACCTTGACGGGGGGTTTAGGTACCGAAGTAGTTAATGAATGTAGGTTAGAAATTATTGACTCTGACGAGCTTAATTAAACCTATGGCCTATTGGGTAATTTGAACTTAAACACTTGAGAGTGGACTATAATCACCCTGACGGGGTTTGTAGCATTTGAGAGTTGCTCCTTAGTCCACCCTGACGGGGGTAAGGAGATTTTAGAATCCCGACCAATACAAATTTACCGATTTGTCCCTTAACAATGTATGAAATGAATGATAGTTAGGTAAACCCTTGCGCCTCTCAAGTACTACCTGCTCTTACTTGCGTATCACTTTTATTTACTTGCGTCTTAGTTATTTATTTACATTTTCGCATTAGTCTTTCATTCCTTAGAATTAATACAAAAACCAAACAAATATATTATTGTCTTTTATTTTCATAAGTGCATCAATCACTACTTGCTAAACATTGTGATCAACCATTCCGTCCTTGGAACGAATCTGATTTATCAGAATTACTACTTGGGACAACCGTACACTTGCGGTTGTGGTTCGATTATTATTTACATTTATTTTAGAACACACAAAGGACCACCAAGTTTTTGGCGCCGCTGCCGGGGACGGTAGCGTGTGACCACGGTGTTTATCCTTTAGTGATAGTTGCATTTAATTTTATTTTTGTTTTTATCAGTTTTACGCTTTTTGCTTGTTTAGTTTTCTCAGGTTTTTAGGTTTGGTGTATGCGAAGGAGACTCTTTAAGGATCTAGAGCCAACACCTCCGATCCTTAATAATCCAGAATCATTAATCAGACTTGCTAACAAGAGAAGAAAAGAACAAGAATCCTTAGAAGTAGAAGAATTAATTCACCAAATGGAGAACGTTAATATTCAGAACAATAACGAACAAGCTCAAATCGTGATGAATCAAGATCCTTGGTTTACTAATGGCCCACCAGAAGTCCCATTCCGTGCCCCTGCTATAGGAGTAGGTGCTCCAGATATAAATGTTCCGAAGTTTCGTCCAGATCCGGGTATGATAGCTCAATTCCAAAACTTTGGAAATTTTCGTGGTAGAGTTGGAGAAGATCCTCTTAGAGCGATACAGAAATTCAAACAGATATGTGATTCTTACATCACACAAGGAGTTTCAAAAGAACAGATGTACTACGCTGTGTTTAAATTTTTTGTTATTGATGGAGCAAGCGAATGGCATGATACACAAGATCCGACACAAATAACCAATTGGGATCAATTAGAAGCTGCGTTCTTCGACAGGTATTATCCGAGTAATATGAGATTAGATGCTGAATTAGAGTTGACTAATTTCCGTCAAGAATACGATGAAACTGTGGGTAAGAGTTGGACAAGATTTCAGATGTGCTTACGTAGAGTCCCCAATCATGGCTTTTCAGAACAACAACAATTAAAAATATTTTATAGAGGCCTTGATGGGACTTCAAGAGAGAAATTGGATATGCTATGTGGTGCAGGTTTTCTTCAAGTTCAACCCGCTCATGCAAAGATCATCTTAGAGAGAACAGTCAAGAATGAAGTTGGGTGGAGTTCAGTAAGAACACCAGTTAGAGGAGGAGTCAATAATGTTAATATCGAAGAAAAGTTTGCTACGCTAGAGACAAAGCTTCAAACCACACTAGAACAACAACTGAGACAACTTACTCTAGCCGTGAAAGAAGGTTTTTCGAACAAAAGAGGTGAGGTAAAGGTTGCACAAGAGGTATATGGATGTGAGTATTGCGGTGTCAATGATCATAGTTGGGAAAATTGTCAAAACAATCAAGAATCCGTGATGTTCGTGTCCAATAGAGGTAACTTTAATTCAAGTGGTAATGGATATCAGCCTAACAGAAACCATCCGGGGTTTCAATACTCAAATCCTGATGGGGCAGCAAATCCTACTTATGCATATCAACCGCGTCCCCAAGGTAACAACTACAATCCAAGACCACACAACAATTATCAAGGAGGACAGAATCAAAATTATGTTCAGAGACAAGCTCCTCAAGACAATTATGATGACACAATGAATCAGAAAGCCTTACCTGCCCATCCACAAGAAGGAGTTAACCTTCAGAAAACAGTTGAAAGTTTAATCGCTCTTCAGACACAAGCTATGGAACGTCAAAACGCAGCATGGGAACGTCAAAACGTAGTTGAAGCAAATATGAAGATATTCCAGAATCAGCTAAGTCAAATTAATAAACTGTTGAATCAACGTCCACAAGGACAACTTCCTAGCGATACTGAGAATCCAATCCAAATCGAAGATTGTAAAGCTATTACTCTCAGAAGTGGTAAGAACCTTCCTCCACCTCCTTTTCCGATTATGAAAGAAAAAGAAGTTAGAAAAGAAAAAGAGGTGGTGACTGAAGATAAAGAAGTTGAAGTAGAAGAAGTGGAGAGGCCTAATGAAATTCCGAAGAAGAAAGATGATACTATAATAAGCCGTCCTCCTCCACCATTTCCATCAAGAGTTCAGAAGAAGGGTGATATGGCTGATTATCAAAAATTCTTTAACAAGGTAAGAGGTCTTAGCATAAATATTCCGTTGTTAGAAGCTATTAGAGATGTACCCAAGTATGCTAAGTTTCTGAAAAGAGCCCTCACCAACAAAAGGCCGTATTGTGATAATGAGATGATTGGTCTTCCTGAAGAATGTAGTGCCATTTGTCAAGGCAAATTACCTCCAAAGTTAGTTGATCCTGGGAGCTTTACAATTCCGATATCTATTGGTAATGAATGGAGAGGTAAGGCACTATGTGATTTGGGTGCAAGCATCAACCTTATGCCCAAATCAATCTTTGATAAGCTTAATATTAAAGCAAGACCCACTTCTATGGTCTTGCAAATGGCGGATCGATCTCTTGCACATCCGGAAGGCCGAATTGAAGATGTCCTCGTTAAGGCAGGTACGTTAATTTTTCCCGCTGATTTCGTTATACTTGATTACGACGCGGATAGGAATGTCCCCATTATATTGGGAAGACCATTCCTAGCCACGGGGCGTACCTTGATTGATGTAGAAAATGGCGAAATGATTATGAGAATCCAAGACGAGGAGATGAAGTTTAATGTGTTCAGACCTATGAAGTTTCCGGATTCCAAGGAAGAATGTTTTCGTATAGATGTAATGGAACCGGTAAGAAAAGAGCCAATCAATGTTGTGGACACTTTAGGGGTGGAAGAGAAAGAGTTACGAAAGAAACCACCGATCAAAGTTCCTCCAAATCCTAAGAGAAATCCACCACCTGATCTTGCAAAGAAGAAAGAGAAAGCACATGCCACGAAGGTTCCGAAAGAACCTAAGAAAGTAAGAAAGAAAAAGGAGTTTAAAGTAGGCGAAGAAGTTGCTATGAAAAAGCCTAAACCGCCTCCAAAGACATGTGAATCAAAAAGCTCTTGGCTAGGACCTTTCGTGGTTGCAAGGGTTATCTCAGATAAACTAGTGGGCATAAAAGCTAAGGGATGCAAATTTCGAGTTGCAAATATTGACAACCTCACTCACTGCTGGGGAGGTTATGTCAATGACTAAGGAATGAGGTAACCCGTCGAGCTTAACGACGTTAAACAAAAGCCATTTCTTGTATATTAGTTTAAGTATTTCAATTTCGTAGTTTAGTTTAGTTTGATTTTCGTTAATTTAGTGTTTATTATTAAGAAATGAGGAAGGGTAGTAGTTTTTGATGATTTCAGGGGTATAATGGTCATGAGTTTGGGGTCAAAACGAGGAGAAAACGAAAAATTATGGAGTCAACAGCAGGTTTGACCGGCTAGCCGGCCGATACGCAGGCATACCGGCCAAAACGCTGAAGACCCCCAAACTCTCTGACCATTGCGTCAGCGATGACGCAGCATTGCTGCGTCACCATTCGCGCCAGCGAGAAATCCACCGGCATACCGGCGAATCCGCCGGCTAGCCGGCCAAAGAGGAAGGAGTTTCTGGTCCTTGCGTCAGCGACGACGCAAGGTTGCTGCGTCTCTAAATGCGCCATCGCGTATCCGCCGGCTAGCCGGCCGAAGAAGCTGGAATTTCTGATCACTGCGTCAGCGACGACGCAAGAGGCTTGCGTCAGAGGTAAAAAAAAAAAAAAAAAAAAAAAAAAAAAAAAAAAAAAAAAAAAAAAAAAAAAAAAAAAAAAAAAAAAAAATTCGCCGACCTCTCGGCCGGCATACCGGCGGATCGGCCGGTATACCGGCGAATCCGAAGGCATACCGGCCAGCTGTTACGAGAGGCGGTTTTAACTTCATTAAACCTAGTTTTTTGCATCTTTTCCAAGCCAAACCCTATAATCCGAATTCTCGCCTCCTACCACTCCTAAAATCATCATCAAAACAACATCATACCACCAATCCTTCCCTCTAAACATCATCCAAGATCACAATCAAACCATTAAACTTCCAAAATACCAAAGCTTCACACTTTAATCCGAAGTTTTCTTTCACCAAAGCTAAAATTAATCCATAATTCAAACCCAAACCTTCAAGAACACTAAAATCACAATTTTATCCAAACCTTTTGAGGGTCTTGAAGCTTTGAGTTTGGGGTCATCGGAGATGACCATGAAGGTTAGGAAAAGGTACGAAGAACATGGTGAAGAAAGAGAATTGGGTATTGAGGAAGATTTTCTTAGAAGAGATGATGCTTAGAGGGCAAGTAATAAATGAAAACGTGGGAAATTTGAAGAAGTTCGAGGTGATGAAGAACACTTTAAACGCAACCATTGATGAAGAAGAATTCAAAACCTCAACTTGGACACAACACCGACACCAGCCTCGCGCTGGTTCAGATACGTTTTCTTTCCCTTCTCATTTAGTGTAAATTATTTTATTACTTTGAGTCTTTTCGAGTCGTGGGGACACGACTCATTTTTGAGTTTGGGGTGGGGTTCGTTGCCTCATCCCAGTTTTTATGTGTTATGTGTTTTATTTGCTTTCAATAAAAATAATTTTCGGAGTTGCGTTTGACTATAGAAGATTTTAAATGTTCCTTTAAGCATACTTTTGATGAATTAATGATAATAAATAGTGAACTTTAGGGATTGATATAGAACGCACTTACAATTGCATGCGAACATAGGTAATTAATAGGAAAAATTAATGAACAATGCAAATGAAGTAAGCTTGTACTTAAGGAATATGTTTGGTGTGTAGAACGTGAAATCCTAATTAGTAGAGAACCCACATAGGTATGAACTAAAGACAAGCTATGTACTTAGGAAAATGATAGGGGCAGTTCTTTGTTAGCCATTTGAAGCCTTTTAGCTTGCTATCCCTTATATTAATTTTATCCGTCTTAGCCCAAGTTTGAGCCTTAAGCCTTTTCTTTTGTAGCCACGATATAAGCCCATTATCCTTTAGATTATTAGGCATTACCAAATGACCCGCACTTGAATCACAACCCTGAGACTTGTCTCGAGCTTGAGTTTGGGGTGGTGGAACCACATTTGGGAAGATACATTGGGAAGGGATTATATGTGTTTGTATTGAGGCACAAAAATGAAAGATGATAATATTATTTGTAACCCTTTTGCCGAGATTTGAAAAAAAAAAAAAAGAAAAAAAAAAAGAGAAAAAGAAAGAAAAATTTATAGGAGACATGACTTTTCACATCAAAATGATGGTCATGGGTATCTTGTATAAGAAAAAGAAGAAGAAAAGAAATGAAAAAGAAAATAAAAAGAAAGAAAGAATAAAATTGGCAAAGTGGAATATTTTTGGAAATCATCTTAGTTTTATTTGGGTTGACATTGGGGACGCAACATTAGCGCGTCAAATGGGTGAGTGAGAACAATTTTGAGCGTAAACTCGAGCTCGAGGACATTGTTGATGGTAAGTGAGGAGAGAGCCAAAAGCTCACTTCAAATTTACCAAATATACATCCATACCGTCCTTAAGCCATCATTAAAACCATAAAGACCTCATGATTCCTAAGTGCATAGTGAATTTATAATTCTGTTGATAGGGAATACACTAGGTGGAGCGTTCAAAGCGAGTTAGGATTAATGACCACCCTATAGCCATCATACAGAGATGAGTACAAGTGTAACCTTCTAGCATTGCAAAGTTAATTTTATGATTGAAGTTATTTATGTTTGATGTTGCATGATTAGTGTATGTATATGTTAGTTCTTAATGTTTTCTATATGAGATTTATCTTTAGCATTGCTTTAGGGTTTATTTGCTAGCGTCTATTTTCTCTTGCATCTACTTCTACCCCTTGTTTTGTTTAGTTTTGCTTTGTCGGGACGACAAAGGTTTGAGTTGGGGGTCTTGATGTCTCCTTAATTGTTCTTATTTTCGACCCTTAGGAGACATCATTTTTGGTGTTTATTTGACTATTTAGATAGACTTTTGGTGCTAATATGCAATAATATGATTTTCCTCTTTTATTTCTGGCATTTTTGATTTATTAAGCTTTTGCGCGTAATATTGGTATTTTTAGTGAAGATTTTACAGGTTTTAGATGTTAGCTAGAAGAGGAATCCAAGGAGAAAGTCAAAGATCGCGATATAGAGTCAAAACTCGAAGATAAATCCCGAAGATATTATTTTTAGAGCTGAAAATCCATTTTCCAGGCCATAGATTGCTGATTTCGAGGTGCTTAAGCGATGATTTAGCTGTTGACCTTTGAAGAGAAAACATTCCTTATCGAGTTACGGAACTTTAGCAACTGGAATGAGGTCAATCGGAGTTGTAACGCATCGGGAAAAGCCGTTTTAGTGAAGGTGTATCAGCAGTTACGGGATTTTGGGCTTAGAATTTGGGCTTGGACATTTAATTATTGATTTATTCCTAAGTCCAAGCCCTAATCCGTTTTTAACATTATAAAAGGGCTTTAGACCTCTATTTTCACAGACACTTCATATCTTTTTCATAATACAACATACGCTTAAGAGTCAGACACCAGAGAAGAAGCTAGAGGCAGGAAGAGAAGAAGCAAGAGCTGGAGACGGTCTATATCTCCACTTCTCAGCCAATTCAATTCCGTAATTAGGTTCTTCTATTTTATTCTGTAAAACATGTTGAACCTATTTATTTCTTTAGTTTTTATCTTTTCAATTATTATGAGCTAAACTAATTTAGTGCTTGAGAACGCATAATGGGTTAATCCCAATTTGATTTCGTTTTATACATTTGGATTTGGGATTATTATTATTTAAATCAAATTGGGTGAATTGTATTTTTCTTTAATTTGAGCTTTATCTACTATAATTGACGTAATTAACCAATCATAGGTTTTAGTATCTAGGCTATTCCAATTAGTGGCGATTGGATCACCTTGACGGGGGGTTTAGGTACCGAAGTAGTTAATGAATGTAGGTTAGAAATTATTGACTCTGACGAGCTTAATTAAACCTATGGCCTATTGGGTAATTTGAACTTAAACACTTGAGAGTGGACTATAATCACCCTGACGGGGTTTGTAGCATTTGAGAGTTGCTCCTTAGTCCACCCTGACGGGGGTAAGGAGATTTTAGAATCCCGACCAATACAAATTTACCGATTTGTCCCTTAACAATGTATGAAATGAATGATAGTTAGGTAAACCCTTGCGCCTCTCAAGTACTACCTGCTCTTACTTGCGTATCACTTTTATTTACTTGCGTCTTAGTTATTTATTTACATTTTCGCATTAGTCTTTCATTCCTTAGAATTAATACAAAAACCAAACAAATATATTATTGTCTTTTATTTTCATAAGTGCATCAATCACTACTTGCTAAACATTGTGATCAACCATTCCGTCCTTGGAACGAATCTGATTTATCAGAATTACTACTTGGGACAACCGTACACTTGCGGTTGTGGTTCGATTATTATTTACATTTATTTTAGAACACACAAAGGACCACCAATGGTCCCGACTGGCGGCGGTTTTCTTGTGCAGGAGAGCGGCTTAGTGTGGGAAGGTGAGTGTGAAGAGATTCACTTTTGTTTTTTGTTCGAATAATACTGAAAAATTGTAAAAGTAATTAGATTAGGTTAAAAATAATACAATTTTTTACCTTAATTTGGGTTCTTCACCAAGCCGGTAGATGATGGTGGCGAATGGTCCCGACAGGCGGCGGTTTTCTTGTGCAGGAGAGCGGCTTGGTGTGGAAATGTGAGCGTGAAGAGATTCCTTTTTTGTTTTTTGTTCGAATGCGAGTGTGAAGAAATGAGTTTTAATTTATATATTTAACGTGTAAATGAGATTAGAAAAAATGAGCGAATTTTGAGGGTTAATAGGTTAAACAATTTTATTCTCCTTTATTATATAGATTTATTTTATAATATAGATTTTCTGGTAGGAGTGATAATATTTTTTTATTAAGTAATAGGAATTAATATAGGAATGAGATTGGTAATTTTTTTATTAAATAATAGATATTGATTAATGGTATCAATGATAAGTGGGGTGAGAAATGATTTTGATCACCACTTATGTTAAAAAATTTGGACCATAGATGAAAACTCTGTTTTATAATATATATTTTCAGGTGGGATGGTAATAATTTTTTATTAAGTATTAGGAATTAATTTAGGAATAAGGTTTACAATTTTTTTATTAAATAATAGGTATTAATGATAAGTGGGGCCAGAAATGATCCTGGCCATCACTTATGTTAAAAAAATTGGACCGTAAATGAAATGTCTGTTTTGTAATATAGATTGCAATTCTTTTATACAAGTCTCTATTTTGAGTTTGAAGATAGTAATACTTAATAGTTTATTATTTATATTAATAAAATAAATTATAATGTTTAATTTTCTAGATGATATATTTCTCAAATTTGTAAATTAAAATATAAATATAACATATGGTATTTTAATATAATACTGATACTATATAATTTAAGTGTAATGATATTGGTTTGTATATTTTTTTTTGGATAAATACTAACTGATAATTTAATCTATTTTAAAGACAAGGAACGTAATAGTGTTGGATTCCATATTTGTATATTGATATTGTTAATTATATATTTATGTGTAACGTTTTTTTACCGAAAATCGGTTACCCATTTTGGGTCGGAATCCCAACATATGTGTTGACACATTGCCGATTCTATTTGACTATCTCCAACATTTTATTGAAAACAGTATAACAATTTTACAATAAAAATGGGTTACCGTTTATTTTGGATACCGTTAATAACCATGAAAGGGTGCCGATTTTGTCTTTTATTAGTAACTAACCTCATGTATCGATCATTTGCTTGGTTAAACTTACTTTCTACAAATTATTTGTTAGAAACAAGCAATCTAGGACAAGAGATAACTCAACAACATACAACTGCAAGTGATTTTGATAAGATAAGGAATGTTCTTGGTACAACTTTTTAGGTGAATGAGACATAGGGTCTTGGAGACTGATTTTTTGCTCTATAAGGAAGGGACATCAAGGATGACCAAATACTATAATGCCCTTATATAATACAAAATATACTAAAAGACAAAAAAGAATATTGAGTTGTCACAGTATTCATTTCCAGCCACCACCCACCGACCTCCGGCCACCCCCATCGTCCTCCAACCTCATGCCATCACCGCCGACCTCCGACCACCACCTATCGCCGGAAAAAGTATAGAGTAGCGAAAAAAGTATAGAGTATCGGAAAAAGCAGAGAGTATCGGGAAAAAGTATAGAGTATCAGATCAAATTTTTTTGAGTATCTTAAAATTTGATGAGTACTTTATAAAAAAATAGTGAGTACTCCATAAAAATTAGTGAGTACTTTATAAAAAACAATGATTATTTTATAAAACTAATGAGTATTCGATAAAATCAATGACTATTTTATTACATTTCAAACTAATTACAAAAGAAAAAACAAAACAACTAATTACAACAAAAAAAAGGAAAAAACTAACTAATGGTTTGACCAGATTTGAAAAAAAAAAAAAAAAGCTTGCTGGAAAGGGGACGACGCAGAGCTTGAGCTTTATTCGAGTTTCATTAAGCCATTTATTCATTCCAAATCAGCAAACAAGTCTTATCACTTCTAAGAAACAAAAACATTCAGTAAAATACACTTATACTCTATAGAACAAGATGTTGGCCTAACGTCCTTTTAATCTTGTTTTAATATTTGCCAAATCGTGTTTTAATTACCCCCGAAATAGTGCTTTACACTTTCCCTAACTTAACACTATTTCTCCTTGTGTTTAACTTAATTTTTCAAGGAAATTGAATTGGTGGGCCGGCATACCGCCCAAATGACCGGTATACCGCCGGGAAAGAGCCGTTGCCTAACGGTCACAAGCCACGTGGATTTTCCCGTTAACTAGAAGACAAGCATCACCGGTATACCGCCCAATTCACCGGTATACCGCCCAGAGGTCAGAAATGCCTATAAAAGGGAGCTTTATCACATTCAAGAAACCACCTCTTACCAATCCAATTCTAATCATTCTTACAGATCAATTAGAGGTCTCAAGCTAACATAGATTAATCCAAGCTTGATCAATCAACTTGTCATATCTACTCATTCAAGGAGTAAATCAAAAGGAGCTTCAAAGTTATTATCAACTCAAGAGAAGTTTTAAGCTTATAGTTATATCATCTATTTAGGAGTTCATTAGCAAAGTTGTTTCACCCTTTAAACACTTTGTATTTATCCTCTTAAGTCTAGTTCTTGTAATAGATAGATTAAGAGAGAATTAGAGTATCAGGAGTATACTCGGTGTCCTTGTGTTGTGATTACACAAGAGTTTCCTTCGTGGTTTCGAAGAGGTTGTCCTTCGTGTTATCGAAGAGGTTGTAAGGGTTATTGTGTTCTCGACCCGGTTAAGAGAGACACGGGAGCTTAGTGAAAAGCTTGAAATCCTAAGGAGGCTTCCTTAGGTAGTGGATGTAGGGAAACCGAACCACTATAAATCGTGTGTATCTTTCTATCCCTACGCTATTTACTTTCCGCACTTTACATGTTTGATTATATGCTTACTAGTATGAATATCGTGATTATGTTTATCTAGCTAATCAAACTTTGGTCTTCTAAGTTAGTAAGAGAATAGATAATCGATTTACTTGTTTAACTTATATATCGAACCTCTAACTTATCCTTTGCATGATCCCATAAGTGTTTGATATATCAGTTGACTTAGAAGTTTTCTCTTAAACTTATATTTGTCCAAAAGATTTTTAATTAGGCATTAATCTTATTAGTAATCCTATTCACCCCCCCTCTAGGACTTTCAATTGGTATCAGAGCCTAACTCTACGTGAATAGCTTAATCGTTAGTAGAGTAAACGATATGGAATTTAATCTTTTGAAAGAGTCGTCTTCTACCCGACCTCCACTTTTTGTAGGAACTTACTATTTTGCTTGGAGAACAAAAATGGAGGAATTTATCAAAGCCGAAGATCCCGATCAATGGAGAATCGTTATGGAAGGTCCATTCGTTCCATATAAAGAGGAGTTAAATGAAGCGGGAGTTCTTAAGTTAAATCAAGAAGAAATAGATTATGATGAACTCACCGATGAGGATAATGCTAAGCTCACTCAAAATGCAAAACCGATGTACACTCTAATTTGTGGAATATCCGAAGAGATTTTCTCACAAATGTTAGATTGTAATTCCGCAAAAGAGTTTTGGGATCGTTTGGAGTTTCTATATGGAATTTTCGAAAATGACGAAGAAAAAGAAAGCTTAATCCATGATGAATCTCATGACAATCCTAAATCAAACCATGAGGTAGCAATCTATCCTAACTCTTTGTCTCCTCCATATAATTATGATGATATTAGGCATATTTCATCCCTTCTAAAAATTCTTGATTCTCAAATCCATTTGAATAACCTTATGTTGAAAAAGGCTAAAGTTGAGCAAAAGAATTGTTTTAATTGTTGTATCACTTTAGATGATATTTTGGGAAATACTAAGAACCCTTGTTTTGAAAACATTTTCTCTTCAAATAAAAGTCAACATCCTATGAATAAAAATATAGAAGGTTTTGAAAAAGTGGATGAAGCATTTTCCCTTGCTCTTAAAACTTTAGAAAATCATCCCTATTTAAATGTCACTCCATTTGATGAAAATGATCTTTTTAAAGAAAAATTATTTTTGAGTGAAAATTTGATTTTACAAAAGAATGAGAAAAATTCATGTTCAAAACCTTCTCGTGATATTTCTATTCGTAAAAGAAGTACTTGTAATTATTGTGGTAAACCCGGCCATCATGTTTCTACGTGTCATTACCACAAACAACATGAATACGGGTCTTTGATACCCTCGTGGGAAAAACCGACATGGATCGTGAAAAGTACTAATCGTGTTCCCGGATCCATTTCACCTTGGATGCCATAGTAATATTTTATTGTAGGTGTTGAGCGTCAAGAAATTGAAATGATATACAAAAAGACGCTCAAATCTCGTAAAAGAAAAATCCAGTGAATTCTTTCCTTCTTTCTTTTTTAGTTTGTGTTTTATTATGTGTTTATGTGTTTTATTCTCTATGTGATAATATCTTGCAAGTCTTGACCTTTTCATGCTTAAAATTGCTTAGTTTTTACATTGGGTCTTTTTGTTCTTTTTAGAAAATATAGGGGTCTTTGTGCAATAAACTGTTTTATTTGTTTTCGGGAATTCCTTGTTGTATCTTTTCAAAACAAAAATTATTTTGTAAGTTTTATACCATTCCGAATCTATTAGGGAGGTTTCGAATGAGTCTCGGGAGTTTTTAAACGACTCAAAAAATCCGTTTTTAGTGTATTCGTCGAGAATTGAGCGGCATACCGGGCTTTCCGCCGGCATACCGGCGGGCTTGAACAGAATCATGCTTTCACTGGACCGGCATACCGGGAAATTCAGCGGCATACCGGTCGGGTATTTTCTGCAGCTACGAAATCGATTTAAAGAGCTTCTAATACCCTTTTCTCTTCATTCTTAAAACCCTAACTTCCTCTCTTTCACGATTCTCTCTGCAAATCGGCCATTATCCATCTTCTTCATCCATTAGTCTTCTCTAAAACCCATATCCTTCAAGTATCTTCATCATCTCTTGCTATGGGTACAGGAAAAGAAGCTTCATCATCCTCTACAAGAAAGAAGACCGGAAGCTCCTCTAATCCTCCTCCACCTTCAAAGCCTTTCGATATTCAACCGGGTAGAAAGGTTGAATCCTCCGCTTTCCCCTCCGGTAATAGCTTCTTTACTCATCTTGATTCACAAGGGTTTGTTCCTTTCCTTTCAATTGAATCGAATATTGCTACTAGTTTTTGTCAAGAATTCTATAAAAACTTCCAATATAATTGTGATAGGAACCTCATTTCTTGTAAAATCAATGGGAAAATTGTGAAAATTGATGAAACCCTTCTTAGCACCGTTTTTAATCTCAAAACTTCGAGTTTTAGCTCTTTTTGGAATATTAATTGGGGTGTTCTTGATATAACTACTATCCCTCTTGTTGAAGCCTTTATGGAATCCCATTTAGTTAATCCGGCCTCAATTAATCCCGAGTCTAAACATTGGAGGTCATATGATTTCACACCCGATTTTCAAATTGCTTACAAAATTGTTCTAAATGGTTTATTTTGCAAAAACAAACACGATGCTACTATATCCCCCTATGAAGCTTACATTCTTTATCGTATTTATCACAATGAGCCTATCAATTTTCCCGCTATCATGATCAAAATGATGAACCATGCTTTTCTTAACACCAATAGTGTCCCCTATGGTTTAGCTCTTTCCACTATTTTCAATCACCTTGGTTTTAAACTCGAAAATTCCCTTTCAAAAAGCTTCAACTCAAATTGGGTCATAAATTACAAAGCCGTTAGAAAAATGAAGTTTGTGATTTACAATGATGAATATATTCCGGAAAATCATGTCAATAACTTTGGGGATCGAGATACTATCTATAATATCCTTTTATCTTCTTCGCGTGTCACGGGTCCACCTATCCCGGCCTCTCCTATCCATATTGAGCCTACTCATAACCAACCCATACATGAGGATTCCTCTAATATCTCTCGGATTGAAGCTACACTTAACCGTTTTATCAATTTTGTGGAAAGAAAATTTGAGGTGTTTGAAGGAAAATTGGAGAATCTTGTTCGAGATGTTTCATGCATTAAGGATGATGTGTCACATGCCCGCCACCGTTCTAGAAGCCGCTCTCCTCGGAATAATCGTTAATTGTTCTTGTTGGGTGTTTTTAATATTCATATTATCCTATTTGGTTTCTAGTTTTCATCTTGTTTGGTTTTTAGTTTGGACTATCGTTTGTTATCTTTTAGGTTATGTTATTGTTGGATATTGGAATATTTGGGTATCTCTCATTATGCTTTGGATAATTAGTTGCTTTGAATGTCTTTAATCTTGCTATGAATATTTGGATGTTTTTATTAGTTGTTTAAATTATGTATTTCGGATGTTATCTATTGCGTTAGGGTTGCTAACATTTCATTTGCTATTCCTGTAAGTTATGCTACTTATTACTTGTCACTAATCTTGCTTACCTTTTATAGGAAATCTTGCTAGACTAATCCTCCTTGTTGGATAAATGCTACTCCATATTATTTCTTATTGTATTGTGATATTTATATTGCTAATATTCTCTTGGTGATGTTTTATTTGACCTCACATTTCCTTTAAAAAATGATGGTCAAAATTCCCTTCTTTAAAATTTGAAAAATGGCACTTATGTTTCTCAACATATAAACTTTTACAACTAAGTCCCTCAAATTTTGAAAAATTACGCTTTTACCCCTAAAAGACGTTTCTTCTAAATTATTCACTAATTCTTTTTGTTGTTGACAAAGGGGGAGAAATATCAAAGATACAAACTTAAATGTTTTATAAACCATAAAGTATCTTTGAACACAATTTTGGATTGTTATTATGCCTTGTGTAAGGGGGAGTTTTTTAAATGAATTGATTTACAAAACATATTTATTAAAATACCTTATGCTTAGAGTAAGGGGGAGTTACTCCATTTTCCGATCGATAACTCGTTTGAAGGATTTCATTGTTAAAAACTCTTTATTGGCAAACTTGTGTTTTCGATTTGTCAAACATCAAAAAGGGGGAGATTGTTGGCCTAACGCCCTTTTAATCTTGTTTTAATATTTGCCAAATCGTGTTTTAATTACCCCCGAAATAGTGCTTTACACTTGCCCTAACTTAACACTATTTCTCCTTGTGTTTAACTTAAATTTCAAGGAAATTGAATTGGTGGGCCGGCATACCGCCCAAATGACCGGTATACCGCCGGGAAAGAGCCGTTGCCTAACGGTCACAAGCCACGTGGATTTTCCCGTTAACTAGAAGACAAGCATCACCGGTATACCGCCCAATTCACCGGTATACCGCCCAGAGGTCAGAAATGCCTATAAAAGGGAGCTTTATCACATTCAAGAAACCACCTCTTACCAATCCAATTCTAATCATTCTTACACATCAATTAGAGGTCTCAAGCTAACATAGAATCAATCCAAGCTTGATCAATCAACTTGTCATATCTACTCATTCAAGGAGTAAATCAAAAGGAGCTTCAAAGTTATTATCAACTCAAGAGAAGTTTTAAGCTTATAGTTATATCATCTCTTTAGGAGTTCATTAGCAAAGTTGTTTCACCCTTTAAACACTTTGTATTTATCCTCTTAAGTCTAGTTCTTGTAATAGATAGATTAAGAGAGAATTAGAGTATCGGGAGTATACTCGGTGTCCTTGTGTTGTGATTACACAAGAGTTTCCTTCGTGGTTTCGAAGAGGTTGTCCTTCGTGTTATAGAAGAGGTTGTAAGGGTTATTGTGTTCTCGACCCGGTTAAGAGAGACACGGGAGCTTAGTGAAAAGCTTGAAATCCTAAGGAGGCTTCCTTAGGTAGTGGATGTAGGGAAACCGAACCACTATAAATCGTGTGTATCTTTCTATCCCTACGCCATTTACTTTCCGCACTTTACATGTTTGATTATATGCTTACTAGTATGAATATCGTGATTATGTTTATCTAGCTAATCAAACTTTGGTCTTCTAAGTTAGTAAGAGAATAGATAATCGATTTACTTGTTTAACTTATATATCGAACCTCTAACTTATCCTTTGCATGATCCTATAAGTGTTTGATATATTAGTTGACTTAGAAGTTTTCTCTTAAACTTATATTTGTCCAAAAGATTTTTAATTAGGCATTAATCTTATTAGTAATCCTATTCACCCCCCCTCTAGGACTTTCACAAGACTGAAATTGAAATCAATTTCCATTAAAATTTAAATGGTGAGAGGCTCAGATATGTTATCATGTGGATCCAAATAGAAAGAGTCAAACAACTCGTGCTTGTCTTCTTCGTCTTCCCTGCCATGGCCACATACACACGAAGCTCCGGCGGTTCACGGGGGTACGAGAGCTCAGATATGGCCATGACTTGAACTCAGATCTACTCTACATGGCCTAGATGACTTCTCTGGCGGTTCACGAAGCAACACTTCTGGTGGTGACGGAAGGCTCTTCGAAGCTCTTCGGTTGTCTAGATTTCAGAGGTTGTCTGAAGCTCTCCAATGGAGATATTAAGGATAGCTCGATGTGATGTGATGTCTTCGTCTTCACTGCAAGGCTACGAATGAGAGTTGTGCGGCAGTGTGGCGGTTAGATTGGGAGGGGAAGGATAGCGGCTTGAAACATGGAGCTCCAGCGAGTTATTGTTGAAGTATGGAGGGCATAATAGAGAGAGAGAGAGAGAGAGAGAGAGAGAGAGAGAGAGAGAGAGAGAGAGAGAGAGAGAGAGAGAGAGAGAGAGAGAGAGAGAGAGAGAGAGAGAGAGAGAGAGAGAGAGAGAGAGAGAGAGAGAGAGAGAGAGAGAGAGAGAGAGAGAGAGAGAGAGAGAGAGAGTAAAATGGTTGGATGGGTTACGGGAAACTGTAAGAGAAGAGAGAGGAAGTAGGGTTTAGAAATAAAATGAATAGTATATATAGGATATAAAAAACAAAAAAGGGTAAAAATGTAATTGGGTTTTTGGATTATAGTGTAAGATATAATTTGAGGTCTTTAGTAAAAAGAGAAGGAAAATGGGGTTGGGTTTGGACATAGGGGGTGTGTTCAAGACCTGGTGGGTAAAAATATCATTTTTTTTAATATAAATATGATTTTTGAAGATGATTTCAAAAAGGAAGATTAATTTGTCACATTAAAACATTTTAGAAGCTAATTTGGAAAAGACATTTTGCCAACAACAAGCGCAACATAAATATTTTCAAGTGGAGAATAACACTCTTAGGCTCCTTGAAATCTCTTGATGATGTAGTATACATGATGATATTTTCCTTTGACCTCTTGCACTAAGACTAAATCAATGGCATCTTTATTGCTGATACATATATATGAGTAACGTTACTCCAACCTCGGGATTTGTTTGCATTTTAAAGGAACTTAAGTATCACTTCAGTTTCTCGAATGCTTATTGGAATTGATCAGTTCATTCAATTTTTATTGGCTTTTGCAAGGTTTTGAACCATGTCGCATACTTTTCTACCGACTTTGATATAAATCAACTTAATATTGCTACCTTACCCATCAACACTTGCATTTTTTATGGACCGAGGAGGAATCATGTTGCAGATAACTTGTATTTTATCAATGTGGTCTCGATACCTCCATGACTAACCATAAACCTTAAAATCTATTAAATGTCCCTCCAAAAATGCATTTATATGGTTTTAGACTTATGTTGACCTTACAAATTATGTCAAATGCCTCAGTCAAGTCCTCCAATTTATTTTCAAATAACACACTCTTTACTAACATGTCATCGACGTATATTTCCACAACTACCCCAATCTGGTGCCTAACACTTTTTTTACCATTTTTTAGTAGGTTGAGCCGACAATTTTCAATTTGAAAGGCCGGACTTTATAGAAGTATGGCCTTAATTGGTAATTAAGGTAGTTTATATTTATCTTTCTTCGTCATTAGTATCTAATTGTAACCTTTAAAGGCATCCATGAAAGATATGAACTCGTGCCCGAGCGTTGTGTCAACTAACTTATCTGTTTTTGGGAGAGGGGAACTGTATTTTGGACATGCATTATTTAAAGTCATCTAGTCGATACACATCCTTCAGGATCTAGAAGGCTTATCGACGAGTACTAAATTTTAATCCACTCTGGATATTGAGAATCTTGAATATGTCCTACTTTCAATAGCAGCTAAACCTCTTCTCAGATTGATGTAATTTTCTCATTTGAGCAGTTTAGTTTATTTAGAGTATCAAGCTGACCGTCGAATTGACGTTTAAGGAATGCTCTAATATTCTCCACCCAATTCCTACCATATTTATGGTAGGCCATGCAAGCATATATTTATATTTTTCCAACTTATCCCATATAGCACCGCATTGAGGTCATGTCAACATTTCTTCGATCTTCACCTTGTGCTTTATACTTCCTAATGGTATCCTATCACCTTTTCTACTGATACCGTCTTTGCTATAAAACATTTCTCTCACGGAATATCTATAAGTTTCCTTGAAGTGTGGACCTTTAATGGTATTTAAAATTTGTTCCGACAGACGGTGCCATATGATAGAGTAGAAATAATTTGCTTATCAACTTCCCGATTTGAAAGATCGTTCTAGAACACGAAAAAAAGGGATAAAAGAGAAGTGCAAACGATGTCGAGGTGAGATAAACATGTTCCCAAACTTAACCACACACCTTGTTGTCGTTGACTGTTATTATGATTACCTAATGTAGTTGAGGGTTTCAAAAACCATACACTATGTCAAGGCCACATACAGTTATGCTCCCGATGGCACTTCAAACCTCAACATTAGTATAATGTCCGAGGGTATGTATATGACCCAAGATCTATGGAGATTTCAAATTATATTATGGCCGCAATGCGTTTTTAGAGAGAGAGAGAGCACATATTGCGTAAAATTTAATCATTTCAAGATATAAGTGGAGTATTTGTAGATGCTCTGGTCGCACATGATTCTACTAAGTGTGCATATTGTTAGGCTTTCAGAAGTGTGCATGTTTAGACTGATATGGGGACCGAGTTGTATTTGTCTCCCTCTTGATTGACGAGGTTTGCTTCTATCTTATTTGATTAGGCCAGACCCCTTTTCTTTTGTCTTACCCACACTTGTCCCAATATATCAATTAAACGCCTTCGACAATAGGAAATTTACCTTGACTCTATTATCGTACCTATGGTCCAAGACTTAACTCACTTGTTTCAGTATCAAAATTTCTATTTGTCTTATCGCCTATTTGGACACTTTTGTGTAATCCTTGGTCCAAAGTGACTTTATAGTATTTTTTGTCTATTTTACATACCTTTTGTGCATTTTATGGATCATTTGAGGTAAATTACTTTAAGGTGGTGAAGGATACAATATGGATGAGGAACCCACCTGGGGAGAAGTCAAGCTATAGGCTTGGAAGAGTGGAGAATGGATTAGGAGAGGAAATTGTGAATCCAAACCAAGTCTAAGAATTCATACGGAGCAAGTAGAGGAGCATCAGAAGTCACTACATGGAATAGCTATACCTCGATAGAGTTATGTCGTATTGTGATATGTCCGGAAGCCCGAGGAAGCTAGATCTTAATGATTAAAGGACGGGTCAATATCTTTCAACACATGAATATGTTTTTACCTAATAAGTTGGATCACTATGTATATGTTATGTTTATCCATGTTATAGATAATCGTGTTCCATAATATAACTTACTTTACCCTACACTTCGCTTTCTTAAGAGAGAAAGAGAGAGTATCTACTTTCTCTCTCCTCCATTTCCATCTTCACCAAGTAGTTTAGATCAACTTCCCTTTCATGGAGTAACAAGATCTTGGTTATTACACTGGTACAACTATTTCTCTTCAATTTAGTTTGATTTATGTGTAATTATTTTTTGTTTAATTTCTAGTTTCTCTCTATAGATTGTGTTTGTGATTTGAGACTAATTTATGTATGTGTAATTTATGAGTTTACCATTTATTAAATTTCTTGTATTGATTTTAGTAACCCAAACCAGGTTTGACCTTAGTCCATAGATCTACATCCGATAGGAGGTACCGATGGACCAATCTAGATGATTAGTGGTGCTTAATTGACTATCAGATCTTTAATTGGGCATCGTTATTGAGAACTTTGTAATCTGAGCCGCGGCTACTGGTGAGTTAAACTCGACATATTTTAAGCAGATCATATACTTTCATTGTAGACTAAAATCGTTTGAGCTTGCATTTATTAACAAATGCCTTGTTAGGAGTTGCCTTTTAGTTACATCCAGAAGTGGGCTTAATTAGAAGGAACAAGTTTGCAATCGTGTAGTGTTATTATGTATAAAGGGATTTAGTGGCTACATATTTCATTAGTGTCTAATTGTGTTAGATTTACTTGAGAAAGACCTCTACAATTAGGAAGGAGTCAGCCTCTCACTTTATGTAATGCTCAGTGATTGGGATACATTTATGTCAAGAAACCATAACCTCTTGCCTATCTACTAGGATGCCTCTTTTATCTCTCACCTCGAGGACATGTGTATTGGATTCATATGCAAAGGTCTTGATGTAGAGCTTTTGGTATGCATTTGACTGTCCACTTATGATGAAACGTGTGCAATCCTTGATGCATATTCCTAGGCTAGCAACACAAACCTTGACTTTATTATGATTGAGATAGATTGCCTACAAAGTCGTCCTGAACCTCTCAAATCAATCTAAAACTTGATAAAATATCCACCCTCTCAATTAAATCCATTAACGTTTATGTCAAAAGATATAACTTTTCTGATATTATTCGCTCGAGAAATTGAGTGACTAATTGTATGATTAGATTTGTTAGGCGGTCTCCAAACTCTAACACTGGTATTTTCAGTTCATGGTAAGTATTATCGAACAATAGTTGTTTAGTTGTAATTAGATCCCATTTTGTTTAATATCTTTATGAAATCAATTTATATTATTGAAATTAAAAAAAACTAGACAAATTAAATCAAAATAACCTTTTACTAGTTATTTGAACAAAAAAAAGGAATAACCATTTAGGTAGAGTCTATTAAATGTTATTAATGATAGAAAACAGTTAATATATGGGTATTATAATCAATAACGACATTAATTTGTAATAATCCGATTTGAGTATAAAAAGATTATATTTTCCTCAAATGTTCACAGTTGGTCATTAACGATTGATCTTGAAAATGTTTTAAAAAAGAAATCATTAAAATCTCAACCGGCAGATTGACAACTACACTAGACCCTCTCCCTCCCTGTTTCTTCAAGCAATTTCTCACATACCCATCCATTTCTCCAACACCTTCCAAACAAAAAGAAATAATTTGATTTGCAAGAAAAGTCCTTTGCAAACAACTACTTTGTCTAATGACATCTCAACTATTGTTCTCAATCTAAACCCCCCACCGCCATTAAAAAGTAAAGTTCCCACCTTTTCTCTTTGTGTACTTGGTGGTCATACCTCCTAGTCAACTATTTGGCCTTCCATTTGATTTGCTTTGATTTAGTGAGTATACAACAAATTAAGCTAAAGATAGCAAAAAATAATGAAAGATTGGAAATGGGTTGCTTTTGTTTGCTTTCTTTGTTTTAGTTTTGTAATCAAGATTGAAGCTTGGAAATTCCAAAAAGCTCATCATCAACCCACTGAAAGAATTTCAGGTTATTCTCTTTTCCTGTTTCTTCAGTTTTATAAAATTTCTTTGGGTTAATGTAATAGTGATTTGTATAATTGACTTGTGGGTATACTTTTCGACGTTATTGCAAGTATGATTAGTTTTGATCTTAGATTTTGACAATTGAATCTCGAGTATAACCGTATAAGTTAGTGAAGTTAGAATCAGTTTAATCCATTAGCTAGTAACTTAACATCGAGATTTAGCTTGTGAAGTTTATAATAATATTTAATTATACAGGTAGTGCTGGTGATGTATTGGATGATGATCCACTTGGAAGATTAAAAGTATTCATATACGAGCTTCCAAGCAAATACAACAAGAAAATTTTACAGAAAGATCCTCGATGTTTAAACCATATGTTTGCTGCAGAAATTTATATGCATAGATTCCTATTATCAAGCCCTATTCGAACCCTAAATCCAGAAGAAGCTGATTGGTTTTACACACCTGTATACTCCACTTGCGATTTAACACCAAATGGTCTTCCTTTACCCTTTAAATCTCCTCGTATGATGAGAAGTGCTATACAACTAATCGCTTCTAATTGGCCTTATTGGAATAGAACCGAGGGTGCTGATCATTTTTTCATTACTCCTCATGATTTTGCAGCTTGTTTTCATTATCTCGTAAGAAATTTAATATTCTCCTTATTTAGAAAATGAAACGAGACGTATAATAATGATTGTTATTGCAGGAAGAAAAAGCTATTGAAAGAGGGATACTTCCATTACTAGAACGAGCTACTTTAGTTCAAACATTTGGACAAAGAAATCACGTTTGTTTAAAAGATGATTCGATTATTATCCCTCCATATGCGCCACCTCAGAAAATGAAATCTCATATTATCCCACCAGATACTCCTCGCTCAATCTTTGTTTACTTTCGAGGTTTATTTTACGATGTTGGAAATGACCCAGAAGGTGGTTATTACGCAAGGTAAAATAATTGCATACCAACTGTTTGTATATATGTTTAAAAGAACATCTTCTTAATTACATGTCTGTATTTGCAGAGGTGCACGAGCAGCAGTATGGGAGAATTTTAAAGACAATCCGCTTTTCGATATCTCGACTGAACATCCAACAACATATTACGAAGACATGCAAAGAGCGATATTTTGTTTATGTCCATTAGGGTGGGCCCCATGGAGTCCTAGACTAGTAGAAGCGGTTATATTTGGATGTATCCCTGTGATTATAGCAGATGATATAGTACTTCCATTTGCTGATGCTATACCATGGGAAGATATAGGTGTATTTGTAGCGGAAAAAAACGTATCGAAATTAGATACAATTCTTACTTCAATTCCACCAGAAGTTATATTGAAGAAACAGAGTATATTAGCAAACCCTTCGATGAAACAAGCTATGTTATTTCCTACACCAGCTCAATCAGGAGATGCTTTTCATCAGATATTAAATGGACTTGCTCGAAAACTTCCACATCATAGAAGTATTTACTTGAAGTCCGGTGATAAGAAATTGAACTGGACAGCTGGTCCAGTTGTTGACCTTAAACCTTGGTAATAAAATAAAATAATCATTTGTTTGTATAACATTGTCTAAGGATCATCATTGCTTGTAAATGTTCAACTTCCAAAGCGATGCTTGTTCCATTTTGCAGTACTAGCTGATTTAATGTGTTCTCGTGTATTAATCTAGTCAGACTTTGTTAATGTTGTCAAGTAATTCTTACTACTAGTTTTATTTTTCATCTACATTTTTCATAATATTTTAAAGATTTAGAAATTGGTTGTTTATCTGTTAACTTGTTCCCCATCACGCAAAACCAGAGTTGGGTTGGGTGTGTGTTCTTACCTCATGAATTACCACTCAATCTTATTTTGAACTGCAAGTATTGATTTCTACCATAAACATTAATTTGTTTACATATAATACGTAAATAATTACCACTCCAAATTAAGATGTATTCTGAAAAAGAATATCTCATATGTATTTTCTTTTTAAAAAAAAAAAAAATCAGTTACAGAACTTAATGGAAAAATGAATAAACTCGTGAAGGAAGTTAGTCACGGAGCCAATTCGGGACCTTATCAATAGTGTCAATTGTTTTGATTTAGCTTTTCGTTTTGAGAAATTAGAGATTGGTTAATTTGATTTGTTCTAGATTTTCTTTTGGTGCACCTTCCTTCGTCCAAAAAAAACAAAAAATTGAATTTCGAAAATCTTACATATATAGTAAAATTACATTTAGGTAATTATTTTTTAACATCTCCATTTTAGGTCATACGTTAGTGTTGTTATTCATTGTTCCATTATTGGCTAATTTCACAACATTTATAAATTTTAAAATAATTTGAATTTTTCTAATAAATGACGATAAATTAAGAATGTTATTTGAAAAGTATGGCCCTCTGACTTCCAACTATGTGATGCTTGAATTGTCCTTAGTATAACTTAAAAAAATTTCTCCGTAGAGATCAAAAGGTCTTGGAATCGAATTTATTAAAAGTATGGGTCCTCTGACTTCCAACTATGTGATACTTCAATTGTCCTTAGTATAACTTAAAAAAACTTCTCCGTAGAGATCAAAAGGTCTTGGAATCGAATTTATTAAAATTAAAATTATTTTAAATTCAAAATGGCTCTTATATGTATTAAAAAATGATTTTTATATAAAGATTTAAAATTGAATTTATCCTATAAATAACGGCATATATTTAAAATTTTGTTTATTCTAAAATGTTCTTTAGGGTATGTGATTTTCTTTCTTTTGCTCTACTTTAGTTGTGTTCCCGTATCGTACCTCCTGTCTTCTTTCGTGACCTTTTGTTTGTCGTCTTTTTTTCATTTTTAGGATTGATTAATTGGATCTCTAACATTAATTAGTATACTAATCATTGTGTTCAATTAATGATAATTTTTTGTCGATAAAAAAACTGAACTTACAACCTGTTAATATTAGTATATTACAACAGTGAGTAAGAAAATCAAGGAACTAATAAGAGACATGTTACTCCAGTCAAAGAGGTCGATGTCCTTCTTGATACATTTTGCTAGAGTGTCTATCTGCAGTGTTGTTATATTTTCTATTAATATATATAATTTTTTGTCGATAAAAAAACTGAACTTACAACCGGTTAATATTAGTATATTACAACAGTGAGTAAGAAAATCAAGGAACTAATAAGAGACATGTTACTCCAGTCAAAGAGGTCGATGTCCTTCTTGATACATTTTGCTAGAGTGTCTATCTGCAGTGTTGTTATATTTTCTATTAATATATAAAACTTTGCAAAATGGAAAACGGTCTAACCAATTTTAAATTTCAACTTAAATCGGTTTTTTTTAATACATATGAGAGCCACTTTGGACTCGGGAATCAATTTGATTCCGATAAGATTCGATCCCAGGACCTCTCAGTCTCTGCGGAGTAGCCTAACCACTAGGCCAACTATCAATCTTACTTAGATCGGTTTTAGACTACAGTGGAGACCGATCTTGTTATTAACACATTGATAGAAAATAATGATAAAACTACAGTGAAAAATTAGAAAATCGTACCTTAAACCAAAGTAGAAGACACAAATTGGAGTAACAAAGTGGGACCGAGCAAAAGCTATTTTTGTCCTCCATGATGTTCCAGTCGAACTTTCCAATTGAAAAACAAGGCACATTATCTTTAAAAGCGGTAAGAGATAGAATAGTCCTAGACAGAGTCGGCCGAATTCTTATAATATTGGGAGCCTATAATTTTTTTTATATAAAAATATAATTTTTTATTATTTAAAAAATATTCAGTTTTGGACTAATCTAAATTAAATAAAAGCTTAACTATTTTTTTAAAATTTTTAAATTTTTTATATATTTGTTAGAAATATCAAGCACAAGCATATTTCTTGTTCTAAATTATTTTATTATTTTATTATTTTATTATATTATTATTCTTTATGTAAATTTTATATCTATTGAAATATATATTCAATTAATTTATTTTTTTAAATAATTAGATTTAAAATAAAAAAATTGATAGATATTTAGAATTTTTAATGTAATTTGTAAATTTTTTAGGGACTTATTTTCTAAAATCTGCCTTAGGCATCTAAAATGTTAGGACCGGCCTTGGTCGGAAAAAAAAAAAAGATAATTGATAGATTTAAATAATTAGATAGATAAACGTTAGGAATTTTAATTTACTTTCTTTTATTATCTTAACTATTAAAAGGAGGGAAGAGATAGAAAGTACAATCTAAAGAGAGTTACTATTCTTGTCCAAAAAAAAAAAAAAAGAGAGTTACTAAAATACAATAGGATTTTAGAGTTTAGTCATAAGCAACTAAATTCTACCGTTTAAGGTAGTAGTTTAGGATTACTATAATCAAACTCTTGGAAAATTAAAATAAAGAAAAGATTTTTGCTTTACATTTAAGATTTGAATTTGTGTTGCCGGGGTGACTAATCTGTAAATAGAAAAGATTTACGTTTATATCATAATGACTGGTGACGTTCGACAACTCACTATCTCATTCCGACGAGATTCCTTGCGCAATCAATACATGCTCCAAGTGTAAAGACCAAGACAAAAATTGTAAGGTGTAGCACTCAACTCTCGACAATATTTACAGTTTTGTGAGCGATTTTATTTTCCGACGCTTAAACTTGAATTACTTTCTCTATTAATCAATCTAGTTATTATTTGTGTTTCTTAGTAATTTGCATAGATATAATAACCCAATTCAAGACACCTTCTCCACCCCCCCTCCCCCACACCCCACCTTTCCTCCAAATATAAGTGAAATTAGACCTATAAAATTTTTTAAGTTACCTTTAATTTTCAATCGATTAACCATTGGCATCATGTAGTGGTAAAGAGGAGTAATAAATAGTGAAATAAATAGTGTCTCTTAGCAAAGCAAAAGATAATTTAGAAAGTGCTCATGGTGCTAAAGTTTCTTGGGATATAGTCTATAAGAGCAACGAGGTATTGGGGTGCCATATCTCTTGCATATAAACAATGTGTGCCTACTTAAAATCCTTAGGAGAATGTGATAACATTTGGAGCAGATTGGGCTCATGAAAATCTGATTTCTGGTAAGTGTATTTGAAGTGTAAAACCTAGCCAAAAATGACTCCTCTTTTGGTAGAATGCATATTCATGGCCAAAAAGCTAAACTCAAGAGCAAATTAAGGAAAGTATTGGGTTGAAGTTGTTGATCAAGATGCATAACTATTGCAGGAAAGATAAAGAAATTCTACAAAATTCTGTCGGAGATTAGTTTGCTTTACTGTCTTGCTTTTAGCTGTTGTTGTTTTAGTTAATTGCTCAAGTAGGACCATATAAGAATGAGGTAATTCTACTTTTGTAACTTTGTTTAGAGCTAATAATAAAAATCACAATATATGAATTAACCGTTAGTGTTTGTATATACAATAGACATAATGAGTCTAATCTTGGATTACAAAGGAAGCACCCTCTATCCTTTTATCGATGGTTTGAGGAAGAAACTTTATAGGTGGTAAATACATATCTCCTAATACACTTGATGCAGGAGCTGCTTTGAACTCATAAGGACCTCCCTTTACTCCCCAAACCTGAAATCAATCATCACAAACAAACAAAAACACTCACAATTAATCCCCAAACCATTAATATATTCAAGAAGAAGAAAAAATAATAACTTGTTTTCCATCATCATCATAGCCTCGGTCCCAAGCATGTATCTCATTGTTCTTTAGTACTGCAAGTTCTGATGTACAATACGCTGCACCATTCTGTAAAACCGTTAAAGCATAAATATAATGTTTGATCTAAACATGGGAAGAAAATTTGGAAAATGACAAAAATACCCATGAATTTGGAAAACCATCTGGTGGAGTTGAGCCTTCATATAAGCAACGCTTACCACGATCACACCGTTTAAGGTGAACAGTTGTCAAGTGTTCAGCAATATCCTGGACAAAATATATACTTTCCTTCAAAAAATCTGATATTTATTTATTAGTAAAGATTTTCTGCCAAATTACCAACTTACCCCAATCACTTCTTCCGGATGTGGACGCTGATCCTTTGGACGATCACAGAAATTCTTGTACTCCTCTGCATCTCTGATGGCATATGTACCAACCTACACATTCAGTAAGGTCAAAAAGGTCATTATGTTTAAGAAATTGTTAATCGTTTCCAACTAATAGTATTATTGGGGTTTATAAATACACATTTTCATCATTTTAAGAGAGCAATATCACGTAATATACTTCAAAAAGTTACCTCAACATCACATTTCATCTCTTTCGCACAAGGCTTTACCATGAAAAATCTCTGCATCAAGAACAATCATTTGAATAACTGAAACAATTTGCCAAAAGTAAAGAGAATTTAATAATATTCACCTGTCTAAATGGTTTATTTGGGGTTCTCCAAAACGCCTGTGAAAACATACAATATCACATAATTGAAGATTTTAGATGAAGCTAAGATTTAATAGCAATTACTATTTATTTACCTTTTCAAAATACAAAACCTTTGATCCATCCCCCATATCTGCAGCTGGGCAAGAAAGCCATCTATGGTAACACAATGTAAGTAGTTGAAAAACACAGCCCAACACAATGTAATCTTAACTTGTAATTAGATTCAAATGCCATCTATTACAAATCTACCCCAGGCTTACATTACAATACCTCGATTTTTTGTGAAGTTCGAAATGAATTCAATAAGCGAGCAGTTATAGTCAATTTAAAAGAAGAAAGGTACCTTAAATTGAAGTAATTGTCAGGTTCTCTAGCAGCTTGCTCTCTAGAATACTGCCCATTAATTTAAAACAAAAATATTAACTAACTAAACTAAAGAATTAAGCTTTATTGGGGAATAATATAACAAAAATTGATGTAATTAAAATAGAAAAAGAGTACAAAAAAGTACCTTTTCGCCGGAGAGAGACTCTGCAACGATACGGGAGTGGTCCCAGCGGGTGGTGGACTTGGTCAGACGCTTCAATAACAAAGTTCCTCCGATTAATACTAGCGTCTTCACCACCACTCCACGAGCTCGGGCCCATCCGTTCGAGTTCGGGTCCGAGCTTGAACCTTCACTCATGCTAGATTATCTATTATTTACCCATTAACGTAATTAATTAGCACATAAAGATGAGAAAACACGAGGTTTTTCTTTTTGAATTTTGTTGTACTCGAATTTTAAGTACCGGTAAAATTGAGGATATTGAAAATAATAGTGTAGCTTATCACTTATCAGTACATCGATGTGTTTGTTGTGGGATTGGTTTCCTCAGTTTGTAGCACGTGTGGCACATCGAAAAGTACATATTTACCCCTTGTTATGAATATGCTCCACGCCCAAAGTTTAGGGTTTTTCTTTTTCTTTTTCTTTTTTGAAACAATATATTTATTTCAATTGTGAATCATGAGTTTTTTCGGCGGTCTATGTATGTCCTAAAGCACTGGATAGGGAGCCGCTGGGGATGCTCTTTGTCATACCTTTAGTAACTTTGGGAGTTCGTGGTTGATCGTCGGTGAATTTAATTAAGTTGGAAAAAAGATAGATGAGAAGTGTGGTAAACATGGGATTACTAGAAGAATGGAGAAAATTGAAGAGTGGCTTCAAGGATGTGATTTAACTGATTTAGGATTTGAAGGTCTAAGGTACACATGGTGTGATTCGTGGAACACGGGACAACGAATCCTGAGGAGACTTGATAGGGCGTATGGAACACAGAATTCTTATCGCTTTTCCCTTTTGCAAGGGTGTCACATTTGGATCGTAGACATTCAGATCACGCACCTATACGGATTCAACTAGCGCCTAGAGAACAACCGTGACCGCCTAAGAGATTCCGCTTTGAATCTACTTGGTGTTTACATAAAGATTTCAAGAGTTTTGTTCAAAAGAAATGGAAAACGACAAATTTGGAATTAGGTAGTAGTCTTACAGATATGAAGGATCAACTTTTAATTTGGAAGGAAACCGTCTTTGGGGATATAAACAAGAAGAAAAGACGGTTGTTGGAAAGGCTTAAGAGAATCCATAGCTCGTTACAACACTCGTATAATTCTTTGTTGTTTAAACTAAGGAAGAGATTAAGGGGAGAATATCTTAGTGTTCTGGAGGACGAGGAGACATTTTGGTTTAAAAGATCGAAAGTAAACCGGGTTTGTTCGGGGGACAAAAACACGGGGTATTATCATTTAGCTACGATCAAGAAAAGGAGACGTCCAAGACTCAGCGGCTTAAGAATTCAGAGGAGGTTCGGGTTGAGGATGAGGCGGCGTTAAGTTCTTCGGTTCAAGATTTCTTTGTGGAGTTGTATTCGGACTCGAGTAAGTTTGTGGGGTCGTTTGCTTTGCCACATGGGCGAAGCCTAGAGGGAGGTGAGACGACTTTTCTAGCAGAAGACTTCACGGATGAGGAAATAAATGAAGCTGTTTTTTAGTCTAATCCGAATAAAGCGCCAGGGTTAGATGGGATATCGGCGTCCTTCTATCATAAATGCTAGGATACCGTCGGTTCGGATGTGTGTAGGATGGTTAGAAGGTCGGTTTAGGCAGGGGGTATGTCGTTGAGTTTAAATGGAACCTTGATACATCTGATTCCAAAGGTACCATATCCAGAAGTGGTGGGGAAACTTCTCCCAATCAGTCTTGTTAACGCGCTGGTTAAGTTTGTTATGAAGGTCATGGTGAATCGGGTTCGCCCGTTACTAGCAGAGCGGATAGGACCAAATCTGAGTAACTTTCTTTCGGGACGCTCAACTATTGATAATGTGGTCTTGGTGCAGGAGGTTGATCATCGAATGCATAATATCCCGAGGGAAAAAGGTTATATAGCGATTAACATTGATCTGGCTAAGGCGTATGACAAGTTGAGCTGGAGATTAATAGAGGATATTATAGCGTTCTTCGAATTTCCAGCAACCTGGGTACGAGTTTATTTCAGCTATGGATACTAATATGATGAGAGTGTTGTGGAATGGAGATCAACTCGAGGCGTTCACTACGCACAGGGGCATTCAGCAGGGAGATCCTCTTTCCCCTTATACATTTGTATTATGTATGGAGAGATTATTTATTCTTATTCAGGGTCTTTCCGATGGAGGGGAGTGGTTGCCAATTAGCCTTCATAGACAAGGTCCCCCATTATCCAATGTGTTTTTTGTAGATGATATGTTGTTGTTTCCAGAGTCGGGGGATCCCAAGTCAACCTAATTAAGGAGGTACTAAGGGTGTTCAGTGACGAGACAGGACAAACAGTGAGCGAAGAGAAGTATATGATCTATTTTTTGAGAAATGTGACCAATGATAGAGTGGTGGATCTTGCAGGGAGTAGTGATTTTACATTGAGTGATTCACCAAGGGTGTACCTTGGAACGCCAATACAATCACAGCGGTTACCACGTGCTTCTTTCGGAGAGTTACATCAAACATGCAAAACAACTTCTGAATTGGAAGAGTCAGAATCTGTCACTTGCGGGGAGGATCACATTAGCATAATCGATGTTAGCGGCTATCCCAACTTCTGCATGGTGTTGTGGAGGACCCTCTTTGTCAAAGATTCGGGTTGGAAGTGGAGTTCGGGAACCACCTGTTCCAGCAATGTAGTGGATATAGGGAGGTAGTAAAGATATGCCCTACAGAATTGGCCCGCATGGGAGAACAGCAACTCACGTCGTCTGGTGCGATTCATAATAGGGGTGTAGCTGTTATAGTTGTTGAACGAGGACTAGAGACGCGGCTGAGGGGACAACAGGTCTAGGAAGCCATACAGCTGTTTCATCCAACAACTTTGCAGCAACAAAATTTTGTGACAGATTTGCAGCAGCATCCTTGTGCGTCATCCGTGCATGAGCAGCAGGTAACGAATAGAGATAACCCTCTGCAACATGGAGTAATAATTCTTTCGACACCTGTGATGGGCCAAACAAAATATGATGAAGCAGAAGATGTGAGCAGGTGGTGGGAAAAAATGCTTTCTAATAAGGGGAGAATAAATGGGATCTAGAGGAGGGGTATTCTTAGAGTACTTATATGGAAAGTTTGGATTGATCAAAACAATAGAATCTTTAATCAATCCGCGAGGGAAAACCAGTTAGCGAGTTGCGAGCTATCATACTTAATGCAACTAACGATTATGTAGGTGCTTGGGGAATAGAGAGAGACGGGTGCTTGATTATATCATCTAAAAGTGTGCTTGTCAAATGGGTTAAACCGTAAAGGGAACCAAACTTAATGTAGATGAGTCCTATGATGCACGAAATTCCTTAGCAGGGGTAAGATGATTGTTTTGCAATACTAACAGTGACTATTGTAGCGGTTCCGTGGGGAAGTGTACCACACAAACACCTCTTGAAACGCAACTTACTTCCTTACAGTTTGGATTAAATATGGTGCTAGGTCGGGGGTACACATTTCTTATTATTGAGACAGACTCAAGTGAGATGTATGTGTTAGTGAAGGACGATATGAACTCAAGGGGAGGTTTGAAAAATAGGATAGATGCATGTCGAGATATTTTGGCATCTAAGGAGCATCTTGACTTGGTGTGGAGCTATCATGAAGCGAATAAGTGTGCAGATTGGATGACTAAACTCGGTATGACTAGTGAGAAGGGACATAGAGACTAGTGGGTCCTGGGGTGTGATAAAATTAAGTAATAAATAAAGGATCCACAGACCTCAAGTGTATGGTTGTCCAAGTAATACTTCGATAATCGGGTTTCGTTCTCAGGGATTGAACTGGTATAACCCAAGTGTTCAATAGATAAATAGTAGTAATTGCTAATACAGAAAATAAAATATGAAAGATATTTGTTTGGTTTTGAGTTATTAAACTAAAGAATGCAATTAAATAAAATAACTAAGATTAACAGAATGAAAATAAGTAAAGAGTAGATGCAGATATGAGAGCTATACTTGAGTCTCGCTAGGGATCCACCTAAGTTTATACATTTAGTGTTATGGTTTAAGGGACAAGTTGGTAATTCTATATTAGTCGGGACTCTACAATCTCCTAACCCCCTGTCGGGTGGACTTAGGAGCTATCTGTCAGGGCGATTATAAGCTACGTTCAGATGATTAAGACTTTTACCCAATTGGCTGCGCGGTTAGTCAAGCTCGTCAAGATCATTGACGAATACCATACGTTTATTAATTAGTTCAGTAATTAAACCCCTCGCCAAGGTGATCACCGCCACTAGTGAATAGCCTAATTACTATAACCTAATTCTAATTTCCGGCTGATTTAAAATTAGTAAATAAGCATGAACTAATATACAATATGAAAAACCTAACTTGAATTAAATTAAGATAATCTCAAATCCGAAAATACTAAATTAAATAAACTAGGGCTTAACCCATTATGCGATTCTCAAATATAATTAAGTTTAGCTCATACTGAAATTAAATACAGAAAGGAAATTAATAATATACATGTTCCTAATAACAAAAATAAAATAAGAACCTAAGTAGAGGAATGACTTGAGCTGTTGTTGGAGGAAAAGGATTCTCCAGCTCCTGTTCTTGCTGCTGCCTCTTGACGCTCTCTCTAAAGATGATTTAATTTGAAGGTTTAATGAGATGTGCTGAATAATGAGGTATAAAGGAGCTTATATAGTGCTTAAAATCAGATTAGGTCTAAACATGGGCTTAATTAAGTAATTAAGGCCCAAGTCCACTAAATAAATCCCGCATCTGATGTACACACTTTAGTAAAACATGCATAACTTTTGACTTGCTTATCCAAATCACCTGATTCCAGTCCTCAATTCTTGCTAACTCAAAGGCGCAACTTTCTTATTTCAGGGCTCCAAGGCTGAATCAGTCACAATGTGGCTCAAAATTACCAATTAGTAACAGCTATCCAGAATTATGCTCCTCTTTATCTCTCTAAGTGGTACCTTTTCTTGCTTTTGACCTCTCCGCTTGATCTAAGACTTTAATTCTCATTTCTCCTCCTTATATTGATGCTCCATATCATCCATATACCTAAGAACTTTATACTAAAAACAAACAAATTAACGCACAAAAGCTCTAAAAATGCAAATAGTCTAATTCCAAGGGGAATAAGTGTAATATGACAAAATAAGCATAAAAGTCTATCAAAATAAGTCTAATATTCACCTAAAATGATGTCTCCTAAGAGCATATATTTAGAAAAAACTAGATACATTAGAGACCCACTGGATGGCTTATGGCGTATACTAACAATGGACTGTTGTGGTTTTGTCGTTCCAAGAGTACAATTAGTTAGCGAATAAATAATTGTAAGTTTTACTTACCGATCTTTTGACCTCCTATGTAACGAAAAAAAGCATTAAACTATTACAAACATTAGATTATCCCATCCCCTCCTAAATTTCCAAGTAACTAATACTCCCCTTGTTCACAAAAGATTACCAGAATTAAAACCTTTTTCAATTATTTATACCACATCTATCTTTGTTTGAATATGAAAATTTGTATTTTTAATAAAATAAAATTGAACACTTATAACGGACATTCTAGTAAACATAGGATCTAATAATTGTTTTTCTTACTTTGTTTGCAAAATAAAGTGTGACAAGGTATAATTGTTTTTCTTACTTTGTTTGCAAAATAAAGTGTGACAAACTTGTGTGGACGAAGTGAGTATGATCTAATATAAAAGAGATTAATTAGAACATGGGTTGACAATCCAATTACCAAACAAAATACTTTGAGGGTTTGTTTACCAAGTAGTTATGTTTTTCTTTCTAGAAACCTAATAAAAAGACATATTACAATTAGCAAAAGAGATAGTGTCCGAGAGAATTGGAAGCAAATGACTATCCAAGGAAAAAGATCTCACTTCCAGAGGTTTCATGACAAATTTGTAGTCGTTTGTGATGGATAACTCGACATTGTCATAGGAACTGGCAAAAAGGGTAGTGTTCCTTTTTTCCATGGTTTATGCTTTTTGGGTTGATTCTGCAACAAAATATCACTTCTCATCGGGTGTAACATTTTCCTAGTCATTACTGATTATACAAGCATTCACAACTTCTTCAAAAAAGAGAGTCATAGGTTGCGTCAAAGTTTACATTTAATTTTTCATTTTATATTTTCCTTTCATTTTATCTGGTTGCACCTGTTTGCTTTTGTAGTTGTTTACTTTTTCTAGGATTTCATTTCCTTTTTATCATTTGACGTAGAATCCGTGTATTTCGTATGCTTGATATGTAGAATTTTTATCATTCATTGTAGTATATTTTTATGTTATGTCTATGTGACCTAGGAATACATATAATTATAAAACGTTAAATAGACGATTAGTCTGAGTTAAGGATCAAGTTGCAAATGACTCATTGTATTGTCATATGAGATACAATTTTATGGTTAGACAAGAAACTAAAATAATACAATCGGAGGAATCAGATGAAATTATGTTTGTACCGTATATATCAAATGTATTGTCATTAGCTATATATTACAAGTTCTAATTTAGCCACTCCTTTAGTAAGTTAACAGTGGTTTATGAAAAAAACCAAGTCATTCTCAAAAGTGTTTTACATTGATCATATACGAAGTTCATAAGTAGTGGACTTAATAGGTTAGAGTAATACTATCCCCGAAAACACTCCATGTTAGTCTTTTATAATATAAATTCTACCTCGATAATTGGTTTAGTGCTTAGTTAGATAACAATAATCAAGTAAAATAAACCAACAAATCTCCCACTTTAGCGAGTCTAAACATAGTTCCCAAGTTCTTAATGGTTCGACCTTTGGCATCACGTAATGATAAAGACGAATATATATGTAGTATGATTAGTAATATCGCATGATATATGTTTGATTAATTGTCTAGATATAGTTATTTAGCTTCCATTAGTAATTTTTCTTGAGCATGTAATACTCAAAATATAATATATAAGATAACCCCTCTTGACAGCTTAAGCTTTTTAGAGAATCGGTTATCTAACATGGTATCAGAGCCCAGATCCATAAGAGGTCGGTGGTTCGAGTCTTGTCGTCTTTATATGAATATAAAAATTCACGACGTATTGAGCATGTAATACTCAAAATATAATATATAAGATAACCCCTCCTAACAACTTAAGCTTTTGGGAGAATCGGTTATCTAACAATATTCATATTAAGTGTTTGTGTTTTTGTCTCTTAAAGTTGGCTAGATATATCTTTGAAATAATGCACTCTAAGTTTTTGTTATATGCTTATACCATACATCTTGGTTTTTAAAGCATATCTTGCCTATCAATATTGTCTTACAAGATTGAATCTATATTTATATATAATCAATTTGAGTTGGTTAGTTTTTTTTTTTTTACTTTGCATAGTCCATATTCACTCCCATCTAGAACTATTCCTTGAGCAACAAACTTTTTATACTCCTCAATGTTCCCGCTAAAACTACATTTATTACCATATTCTTTGCATTCTTTGGAAGATTTCACCCTTATCGTCATTGATGGTCGTGGCCATCTCTGCATATGTTTTGTTTTTCATTATAGCCTATAAGTTACAAGAATTCCGTTATTGTTTTCGTAAGACTTTGAGAATCTTGCAATGTAGTTTGAGATTCTCAATCGTGTTGTTTCAAGTTGGTTTTAAAAAAAATGCATTGAACAACGAAACCCCATGAGGTATAGTGTGTTGGTTTGATTCTACAATGTTTTAGTTGTGATTTCTAGTGATTATGAGTGTTTTAGTTGAATTTTGTGGTGTTGCATTGTTTGTCTTTGATCTGGTCGGGGTTAAGTTCCATGTGAGTTAAGGTTTATGGGGCTTGTATGTGTGGGGAGTCGATTTAAGGATTTAGGTTGAAAGTTTTAGGGTAGATTAGGTTTGTGAGAGTATTTGGGCTTTTATTTGTCCCAAATAAAAGGTTAGAAATACCCTTATAAGTCAAGTTAACTGACAAAACTCTCATTCTTTTCGTCTGTCATACTTAACATATTTCTATTATTTTTAGATCGCACGATGTCCATTAAGGGGTGGTTAACACTTGTCTCTTATCAACAAAAAGTTATCCATATCAAACTTAGTTGACAATGTTGTATGGGTTGTCTTCTCTTCCCCTTTGTTGTCACGTAAAATACATTCCCCTTTTTAATCGCATTAAATACAAAGTTGCCCCTATTTTTTGAATTCAAATTGCTCACCCGAGTTGCACTTGAGTTTGATTTCTTGCTTTTTTTGAGTTCCGTCACCTCGGTGACTCGTTTCTACAAATTTATTTTTTTCTTTGAATATTGTTGAGTGATTACTAGTCCTTGGTGGAACCCAAGTTGATAATTTTAATCCAAATACCAAGCATTTGGACCACCTTGGTATTCTCATTACAATCGTTGTTCCACGTGTTTGGATCTTCCACAACTATAACAAATATGTTTAATATTCTCAAATTTGAACTTCACCTGAGTTGGAATACTTACATTTTTTCCATTAGTCGTACCTAGAAAAATTGACATTTAGGGTTGCCAATCAATCTAGACTCTTGTAAATGTATGCTCGTCTTTTCCGGGTGGGAGTATGATTTTGTGCACTTTTTAATCTATTTGCAATGTATTTTTTATCAATAAGATTTGGAGGTAGTCCAGAGATTCGGATCCAAAGTGTTGCGTAAGTTACTCAATTCGTATCTGATTAGTGGGGTTTGTTGAGTGTCAAGTGTTTCCTGTAAGAGTTTAGGATCTCTTATCCCGTATTGCTTGCTTATCATCTTTACAGGAGAATATGAAGTGAACTCATTGTTCCCCTTTTATTTCAGGGCTTATATTGCTTTTTAATCCCCAATGTTTCTAGATTTAGTTGCAGATATAAGTGAAATTTATACCTTCGTGTAGGATTGTAAATGAACCAAGCCGCTCGCGAGCAATTCAAACTCGCCTCAAATTAAAGCCCGTCAAAATCGACTCGGATATAATCAAGCTCAAGTTCAATATCCAATTTAACTCGTAATGTAAACAATCCTGCTCAACCTCGTTCATAAACGACTCGTTTATATTTGTGAATTATAGATTAATATATTATTAATTGTAAATATATTATTAAACCTTAATATCAACTTGGATAGCTTTAATTTCTTTAGACTTTTATTTTTTTCATTAATATTATGCTTCATATTTATATACCAGACACTCCATCAAATACCAACTTTTCATGGAAATTCCGTATTAACCATAAAAAAAACAAATTGTTCATGAGCAACTTGAGTTCAACTCTAAGAAAACCTGTTCTATACATTAAACATTCTAGAGTAAATACAATGTTTACCCCCTGAACTTTGGCCCAACTGACAGACTGCCCCCCCAAAGTTTAAAATGCGACTAGTTGCCCCCCTAAACTTTAACTTCGTGACTCGATGCCCCTTGTGACCATTTTCTGTCAATTTTTTCCGTTAACTCGCAGCATGGGTGCCACGCGCCGTTAACTCGTGACTCGTTGCCCCCTAAACTTTAACTTCGTGACTCGTTGCCCCCTGAACTTTTTTTTCAGAATTATTTTGACTCGTTGCCCCCTGATTTTTTTTTTTCAAAATTAATTATTTAAAAAATCATTTTAACAAGGGCAAATTTGGTATTTCAAAACTTCTTCTCCGTGATCTTCTTCTCCAAAGTTTCTTCTCCATGATTAAAGCTTCAAAGCTTCAAAGCTTTAAATCTTCAAATCTTTAAATCTTTAAATCTTCAAATCTTCAAATCTTTAAATCTTCAAATCTTCAAACCTTAGGCCACCACTACGAGCTTCTAAATTACGCTATAATTAATACAAAAATCCAGTCTCATCTTCTTCCTTTCTCCCTGTTGGTCTTCCTGGCGCACGTTAGCAACAGCTACCCCATTTTCTTTGCTCCGTGATCTCTCAGATTCATTGTCGCCAGGTACGGTTTTGTAACAATACCCAACATCGAAAGTTTTCCATTTTCTCACTTAGATCTGTAATTTTTCTACTTTTCTTCTTTAATTTTTGTATATTTTTCTTGAATATATCATTCATTTAATTGAAAATCAATACCAGAAAGAATAGATTATAAATTTGATACAAATCGTGACTTTTTTTTGGGTCTCCCATTGGTTTTACAAAAATTGATATAATGAAACATAACATGTTCACGTTTAGGTTGACAATATCAAGAATCAATACCAACTGTACAATGTATTGTAGCAAAAACCTTGACTCGAATTACAAAAGTAAAACGAAAAGATCTTGCGTTTTGAATATTGGATGTCAAGTTTAATGAATATTGGAAGAAGAATTTAAAGAAAGAAGGGTATGAAATTAATGAAGAGTTTATTCATGAAGATTTTTTTTTATCAAACTTTCTCCATTAAAGAAGAAGAAGTGTAAATTAACAATTTTTAAAAAAAAACTGGGGGGGCAACTAGTCACGAAATTAAAACTTTAGGGGGCAAAAAGTAGGGGGCAACTAGTCCACGCGCGCGTGTAATGCACGCTGCGACTTAACGGAAAATTTGGACGGAAAACAACAAAAAGGACTAACGAGTCACGAAATTAAAGTTTAGAGGGCAACTAGTCGCATTTTAAACTTTGGGGGATAGTCTGTCAATCGGGCAAAGTTCAGGGGGTAAACAGTGTATTTACTTAACATTCTATACATTAAACAGATGAGTTTTAGCATCTCTAACTTTGATCGTTGAAAGCTCGGTTTCGTTCGTTCGTTTAAATGTGAGCTCGGCTCCTCGACTCGACTCGTTTACCACTTTACCTTCATGGTAGAGAAGTAACACCCACTGTTTTGGTTCTTTAGATACCGAATACACAAGGTAAACATTTGGAGTAAATATGAAAGCATCTTGCTTGGCACCTGGATGGTTTGCTACAAACAAAGTAATGAAAAGGTGAAAAGCTGAGTAATAAATGAGAGCGAGTTACGGCAAAGAAAAGTGGTGGTTGTTGAGTGAAATAAAGATGGTTCTAATATTGATAGTAATCTTTTTGCAGCAAATGAGTTATTTTTTGTTTGAAAATGGAGAAGAAAAACACACAAAAACAGGATCAAGATTTTTCGTTAAAGATTAAAGATAGGTTGAAAAAGGTGGATCGTTGGAGAAAGAAAATGTTAAGAGAGATGGAGAGCACTTTGAAAAATTATATTAGTGCATTTATTTTAAGCTTCAGTACAAAAGTCCTACTAAAAGAAGATAATAAATTTACATAAATACACGAGACAGCACAAGACATAGAAAAGATCTACAGACTGGGAAATGGTAAGGGTAAGAAATAAATTAAATCAAATAGCTTTTAAAACATCCATAATTCCTCGTATAAAATTTCCATGAGTAATAGGATGAACCAATGCCTCAAATGAAGGTTTGTTTTCTTCTTCATCCTCTTTGTTAAAACAGTAGACAGGGGCTTGCCAGTATGGATCTTCAAGCACTTTTCCCACCTCAAATGTAATCACATGTGCAACCATTCCTGCAATTTAATCGAACATGATTTTTTTTTTGTATTTATGTTCATGTTGCTAATACTTGACACATTGTTCATATGCCAGTATTCAAAATCTAAAGGCTAAAACATTATTCAGTTTAACTTCTTTCTACATATATAAGTCGAAGCTAAACCAATAATAATCCGACCCCCTATCATAACTAAACACAAATCTTATACACCCCAATATATAAGGTTATATTACACGAGTAATGCTGAAATTTATAACCCAAGAACTAATACCGCAATTTATCAGATTCCACGCTAAAAAATGAAAAGAATATCAAATTTACCTGTGTAAAAAGCCCAATAAACAGGCCTTTTGGTAACAACGTCTTCATAATACCAAATAAAATCAACTTTAGTCCACACATTACAAAGAAAACCATCCATATATTTCTGACCAAGATAAGTGGCACCCTCAAGCCAATTAGGTCTAAGGATTCCCACATCAAAATGCAAGACTTTACACTCTTTGTGATTATCCAAAGTGTAGATATATGAAGTTCCGTTGTTCCATTCCAAATCATAAGTCTTTTTACCAAGTTGGTTTTGTATTATATTGAAGTTTCTACCATTAGGCCAGTCATACCATAAGTCGAGCACTTGAAGTGCACCTTTTGTGTTGTTCATAAAGAGAATTGAGTGAAATTGGTATGGCCATGGAGTTGGAAGAGGAGATGTTGATGAAGAAATTGCATGGAGAAGGATGAAGAAAGAAGAGATTATGAAATTGGTAAGAAGCATCATTGTGAAAAATGAAAAAAGGTAAAGATAAGGGTTGATGATTTTATGGTCACTCCTTTTTAGTATCATAAAATCTGCTACAAAAGTTATCTTTTTTCTTTCATTTGTCACAAGTAATTCGGAGGATCTTCCAACACACAAGGACCTTCGCTTAACTCCGTACCTTTTTTAGTCAAAATATCTGCACACATGTTTGCTTCACGATAGGTGAAACTTACCTCAAAGCCTGGATGGTTCCTTAATATCTCACGGCACTTATGCCCAATATGACAATTCCAACTCATAGAACTAACACTGCCACTAGTGCGTTAAGTTCTCTTGAGTCGGTTTCGACATATAATTCTTTAATACCTTGACTTATGACCTATCTAAATCTGTAATGCAGAGCTAACACCTCTAAGTAGGAAGCTGATTCCACCATGCAAGGCCAGGAAATCTGGCTATAAAAGCTCCATCCTTATCTCTTAGTATCCCACCTATTCTTCTCATTCTTAAATCATAGCTTCCATCCACATTCAGTTGCAGTTTGCCCTTTGGTTTTTCCCATTTTATGAACTCGCTCTTTGCAGCTTTTATAATCCCTTGATCGCACTCTTTACCCCATGCGGAGACGAAGTCACTTGCTAGTTTTAATGTATCTCTTTTCAATCCCTCCACACGAGGAGGTGCACCTGGAGTTACAAATACATATTCGATCCTTCTTGTCCAGATAACACTAATGGCAGCGATAAAGACTAACTTCAATTCAATGCTTCCATACTTGGCATTTGATCTTAGATGACCTTTTATCCACTTTTTTATATTTGCACCAGTAGGTACCTCATTTTGCTGCACTATTCCACCACCCATAGCAACACAGGAGCGACCATAACAGTCTTATGAAGTAGTAGCAGCTCATATGGTAATTCTGTAGCAGCATTAGCATCAGTAGTGTTATACTTCAATTCAGCCCCTGTACAGTAAGTATTAACCCCTAAGTTCCTAGTATTTTCGGATAAACCCGACTCTGTATTAGTTCGAGTTCTAATAGTAGAGCCTTCAACTATCAAGTTTTTCAGTAACCGGAGCTCACTCCACAGGTTGTCGCAAACTTACAGTCAACCAAATATGTGTTTTATATTCTCTTTCGAATCTCCACACACGCGGCACTCCTCACTTTCGATTACATTTCTTCGAACCAAGTTTATTGCAGTAGGTAATCGGTCTTGAACTATTCTCCACATCAAAATTCTTAGCTTTTGTGAACACCTACCTCCCCAAATGCTTTCCTAGCGAAAAGTTAGACCAGGCGGCTCTTCCCTAATATGTGCAAATGCAGATTTAACTGAGAATTGACCTGAGGCCTCATACACCTATTTGTAACTCACTTCCACCAATTTTTCTTCTCCTGTAATGCCACTCCTAAGTACTTTCACCCCCGCTAGTATTGCTCTACAAATACTCGAATCCCTAGCCGTGTCCTCTCTATGAAGCACACCATTTTTAAAACACTTGTTCTTAAACACATCTACTGGTGGGTCCCTGTGTGTTATGAAATAATTCATTAAAGATCAAGAACTCACAAAACGCAAGTGTACGGTTGTCCAAGTAATAAACCGATAAATCGGATTCGTTCTCAGGGACAGATTAGGTACAACTCAGGTGTGAATCAAATAGTGGAATAATTGCAAATACGGAAAAGTAAATGATTGATGTCTCCTCATTTGTGATAGATTTATGTTAAGATGAGACATCATTTTTAGTGATTTAGAAGTCTTTCTAATCGGTTTTCTTGAGAAATGTTACACTTTCCTATTTTGAGTCTTGATTTAGTATATTATTATTTTTAAAGCATATTGGGTTTAATTATTTATTTAGTGTGAAGCTTTAAAGATAATTATGGAGATTAATTAGATTCCAAGTCAAAGACTAAGAGATATGGAACGAGATAAGCATGGTAATTGGAGATAAGGAAAGAAAAGCTAAAAACATGGAAAATGAAAAACAGCCTTAATCCTGAATTTCACCACCCACGACCACAAATCAGCTTTTATATCAAAATCGGTGTGGAATTTGGATAAACGGTCAAGAGAAAAGTTGGAGATCTTTCCGAGACGATGAATTTCGACTACTCATACGCGTCAAACGGATGAGTATTGAAGCTGCTAGGACCAAAACAAAAACAGGCCTGATTTCATGTTTTAGGGTTACGAATTTGAGTTGGGCTTGGAGTCCACTACTTACCTTCTCCTTCAAGAAAACGAATTAAGTCTTCTAAACACCTATAAATACACCCTTATATCACTTGTAAAATCATCATTGCCTCATAGTAATTAGTCCTTAGGGTTTTATTCATCAGAGTTATTGTAGAGAGAAAGATGATGTCTTTTATTATTTCCTTTAGTTTATTTCCTTCAGGTATGAACTAAACTTCCCATAGCTTGGTTTTGCATCATGTATAAACTATGAATTCTAATTTCTTTCTATCTAAGTTTATTTGGGAATTACATGTTTTAATCTGATATTAGCTGCTTACCTATATAATTGTTTATGTGTTTTGATTTAATGACTGTTTTCCTTGCTAGTGCACGAGTATAGGATTACCTTAATAGTAGTTAGATGATCGCCTTAGCTGGGTGTCTAATTATTGAAACACCACATAACGTCTAGTGTCGATATTGGTCTTGACAACACTAATTCTAACTAGATAGTCATTAGGGTATGATTTAATCACTATGACTATGTATGTAAATTGATTGTTTAGGGCCCTAGTAGCGCAGGAAAACCCTATTTGAACCAGCCTCGTGGTGTGTCCGTAGCCCCCTTAGTCGCTCTCAAGGTCTAAGGTATGGGAATTTAGAATCCTGACTAAGTATCTAAGAGCTAATTATCTCCCTTATTAACTAGATTTGATAGAAAGAATTAGAAGGATTAGTGCATACTAGCAAAACCTAAGCTATACTTCTCATCTCATATTTCTTCGTATTTTATTTATTGTCTTTAATTTCCTTAGTTTAATTAATTATTTTGAATTATTCTCTCTTTATTTTCCTGTCTTTTAATTAATTACTTCTTACTCGTTATTGCTACCCATTCGGTTAACACACTAAGTCCCTGAGAACGAACTCAACTTATCATTAAAACTTGCATTCGTCCTGTAATACTTGCAGTACTGTGCCTGTCTAGGGTGAGAGTGCATTGTTTTCTGACTTATTATTTATCTTATTTTATCACACCCTAGGCGACACCAATGATATAAAGTTTGTTTGGGTTTTTGTTTTAAGAACTAAGATGCAAAAATAAATTAAAGACTAAATGAATTAAACTAAAATGAAAATAATACAAGTAAAAGAGTTGGACGCGAGACTGAGAAGTAGTACTTGAGTCACGCAAGGGTTTCACCTAAACCTATTTAATCAATGCTTTCGTTTAAGGGTTGAATCGGGATTTGGTATTAGTCGGGATTCTAGTTTCTCCTAACCCTCGTCAGGGTGGACTTAGGAGCTATCATAGGGTATTACAAACCCCTTCAGGGTGATTATAAGCTACCTTTGAATGTTCAAGTATTCTACCCAATTGGTTATAAGGTTAATCAAGCTCGTTAAGGTCAATGACTTATACCTTATGAGTTACGTCTATTACCTAGTTCTGTAATTAAACTCCCCGTCAAGGTGATCATTACGCCACTATAATGAATAGCTTAATTAATAATTCATATTTTTGATTCACGACTTCAAGATAATAGTCAATACTAAATTACCCAATTCAAATTAAATCTTTCAATTCTAAATTCAAAAACATTAATCAATTAAATTGGGGCTCAACCCATTAAAGCGATTCTCAAGTACAAAGGAATTTAGTTCATAACGGAATTAAAAACTAAAGAAATTAAATAAAATGAACTCATATTCAATTACAGAAATAAAATATAGAACCTAATTAAAGGCTTTAATTTTTTGTTGATGGAAGAATTGTTTCTCCAGCTTCAGTTTCTTCTCTCCTCTTGCTTCTGACTTTCTCTTTGGCGTTTCTGACTTGTGTAAATTGAGTTGTGTGTAAAATAAAAGTCAAAATGTCTATTTATAAGCTCAAACACGGACTTGGTCTTTACTTAAGTGAATTAGTGAAATATTGAAAAGCCCAAGTCCAATCTTTTAACTAAGATCCTGTAACTGGTGTGCAGTCCTTGGTAAAACGGCAGTAACTTTCCCAAATCAACTCCAAATTGACCTGTTCAAGTTGCTAAATCTTCATAACTCAATAAGAAATAGACCCTCTTACGGCTCAAAGGATGAATCCACGTCTAAGTAGCTCAAAATCAGAAATTAACATCAGCCTTCCAGAATTGCAACTTTCCTAGTCAACTCTTCGGGATATCCTTTCTCGCCTTTGACTTCTCTACTCGATCTAAGACTTTAATTCTCGATTCATATCCTTGTATTGGTTCTCCCTAGCATCCATGGACCTACAAAATTTGCATAAAAAACAACCCATTTAACGTGCAAAAGCTTTATAAATGAAAAATAATAAATTCCAAGGAGAGAAAATGAAATATAGCGAATTAATCCTAAAAGTCTATCATATTAGTCAATTATTCACCTAAAAAGATGTATCCTAAGGGAATAAAATTAGAAAAAAAGGGAGACATCGTCTACCCAAGCAACCCTTTGATTTTGGAGAAGTTTCCACCCAAGTTTTGCTAGGAGGGCTAGATTAAAGTCCTTTGCTCCACGAAAACCTAAACCGCCACTCGACGTAGGTTTACATATCTGATCCCAAGCAACCCAATTATTTTCTTCTTCTCATCCGAAGAGCCCCATATGATATTCCAAACTATCCGATCAATTTCATCACATACATATATTGGTAACTTCATCACTTGCATTTGATAGGTAGGTATCACACACATCAACTGATTGAACGAGGGTAATACGTCTGGAAATTGAGAGACTTTTTGCCTTCCAAACCGTTAGCTTTCCCCACATTCTCTCCACGATTCTCTTATAGAAATATTTAGGAAATCCTCTCGAATGTATAGGCGCCCCCAAATATATTCTATAAGAGTCGCTAAGACAAAAGCCACTAACCCGAGCTAACTCTCCTTGTATCTCCATGGGTACATTTTTGGAAAGATAGGTTAGGGATTTCTCTGAACGTATCGTTTGACCTGCCACTTTACAAAATATATCCAGTGTTTCTTGGATTAAATTAACCTGCAACAAGGAGGCTTCACCAAACAAAATTAGATCATCAACAAAAAAAAGGTGAGATAAATTAGGGCCGCCTCTCCCCATACGAATCAGTTTCCAGTTTCCATTATCATATAACTCTTGAATCAAAATAGAGATTCGTTCCATACATAGGATGAAGATGTATCGTAATAGTGGGTCTCCTTGACGTATTCCTCGAAATGGTTTAAATGAGGGCAATGGTTCACCATTCCACAAAACTTTCATCTCAAAATCGGCCATACTAGACATTATAATCGACACCCAACTAACCAGAAAACCAAAGTTCCTTATTGTATCTTCAATAAATTCCCACCGGATTTTATCGTAGGATTTTGCTAGATCGGTCTTTACCGCCATAATTCCTTTCTTTCCTTTAAGATGACGCATTCTATGATTCACCTCTCTTACTAAGAAAATATTATCAGTAGTTGACCTTCCAGGTAAGAAACTACTTTGAAAGGGTCCAATTTTATCAGTTAGTAAAGGTCTAAGTTTGTTAACCATAGCCTTCATAATAAATTTACACGGTGAATTAATCAAACTAATGGGTCGAAAAAGACTTACTCGTTCAGGATACACAACTTTCGAAATGAGATGGATAAGAGTACCATTCAGGTTCGGAGGTAGGTTTCCGGTATCTAGTGCTTTCTGAAACATATCTTCTATAGCTGGACAAACTGTATTCCAGCACTTCTGAGAAATACGGCAAACATTCCATCCGGACCAGGGGCTTTCATCAGACTTGACTGAATAGAAAAGTTATCTTGGTTATAGATAGATTATGTAGATAGTATAGGAATATTTTTTATCTTTTTGTCGAAAGATTAACGATCCGAAAACAAAATTAAGAAAGATGAGAACTTTTCTTTGTCATAGGCAAATCTTTATATGAGATTTTTAGGTTTTAAAAATTCGTCTTAAGATAACTTAGGTTACTAGTATGACCTTCTCTTACTAAGTCTGTGTTTTAAATATGAAGATGAATTGAGCAATATATAAGGAGTCAGGATTTTATAATCTTTCTAAGTATCGCCAAAGTCAGTGTTCTAAAAGGCGCTAGGCGGGCGGTTGAGCACCTTTGAGCACCTAGGGGACTAGGCGAGCTGCTAGGCGGAGCCTAGGCATTTTCTTGTTAGGCGGTTTTTGTTTTTATTTAAATATTTTTTTGGGTTTATATAGTTTTTAAAATAGATTTATATAATTTTTTGTGTTAAAAATAGAACATTTTAATTTGTTGAGATCTTGTTTGATACTGGTAGATTGGTTGATCTAATTAGGTTATATATTCAACTAAAGGTCTACAAACGAGCTATCAAGCCATACATAGACCCTATCAAGGGATTCATGGGACAAATTCTTCCAATTACCTGGCTATTTAAACTCCCAAAATGACCAAAGGTTTGGGAGAGCTGGGCAAGAACTATTATAGGGCAAACAACTTTCAACAAGCTTCAAGTTTTTGTATTAAATTATCATTTCATGCTGAAGTTCCCGACCCCCAAAGGTGTGGCAGTTGTCTGAAGGGATTAATGACGTGCACGTGAATGCTACTACAATTCCATGGGGGAACCACAATGTTGATGGTTGAAGTAGGTGTGAAGTGACAAAAAAAAAAAAAAAGAAGTAGGTGTGAAGGAAATATTGGGTAAAATATCGGTAAAAATCTAGTTTTGCTAACCAACTTTTCAAAAGTGACAATCAGGTACCCAACGTTTTGTTTTTATCTTCTGTTAATACCCGCCGTGAAGTTTATTGTTAAATATCACATGTCAATGACGTGGCTATATTTTCCTTCCAAAATAAAGTACCCCAGTTTACAAAAGTGGACAAATAGGTACCTAACGTTATTTATTTGCAAATAGAGTCTTTGCGTTTATTGACAAATGTCATTTAATGCCAAACTCCACGACGTGTACTAACAGAAGACAAAAATATAACGTTGAGTACGTGTTTGTCATTTTTGAAAAGTTGGGTACTTATTTGTCCAAATCACGTAGTAGTGGGTATCCACAAGGGAATTTTTCCTATATGTTTAATAAAAATAGATGGTGCATAAATATTTGGGGCAATGTTTAGTGATTTTTTAAAATTTCATTGGCTATTAGATTATTAAGAAAAGATCTAATATGTATTCGGAGTCCGAAGTGGCTCTCATATGTATTAAAAAAAAGATTTTGACCCAAGGGGTCTTGAATACCCACCCCTGAGTCCTAACCCAACCCCATCTTTTAGCTCTTCTCACTAAAAACCTCAAACAGATTTTAACATCATATTTACCCTTTTTTGTTTTTCCTCTATATATACTAATATTTTTCAAAAAAAATTATAAATCCTAATCATTTTTAATTTGTTACTCTCTCTAGGGTTACACCAACCACCGTGAATACATCTCTCCTCACAACACTCAAGTGGCGTCCGGCTGAAGACCATGGAGCTCTTCCTCACGCGCTCCTTCGCACACCACACAGAGAATTAAGCAGCAACAACAGGTTAGTGGATAGATGGTCGGAGGTCGGTGGTCGGTGGTCGGAGGTCCGAGGTAGTTGGGTAGTGGAGAGATATGAACTATAACATCACTCCTTTTTGTCTTTTAGTGTTAGTAATAGTATTTTAGTATTTGGTCATGTTTGAGATCTATTTAAAGAAATAAGATTCCTACTAGTTCCTATAGGCCAAAAACTAGTCTTTAAGAGCCTATGTGTCAATCACAAAAAAAAAGATCTAAGATCTTTTGTTAATAATCTAATAGCCAATGAATTTAAAAAAATTTAAAAAAATCACTAAACATTACCCCAAATATTTATACACCATCTACTTTTATTAAAAAATATATAGTATAATCTTATTTTTATTTAAACAAAAATAAATCGATCTATAATCGAAAGAATATAACTTTTTTTACATAGGAGGGCCACTTTTGGACTCGGTGTCATTAATACGGTTTGAACATGTACTGCCTAGAAGGATAACCAAGGATCTGGCCAATTGAGCTAACCCTAATTGGTTAATTTCTTTTTATTTTCATTAACCCATCTTCAATAAAATATATTAACAGTGAAAGAATTTTTTATTTATTTAATATGTCTAATAATTATATAGTTATATCAAATTTTTACAAATAATTTTTTTTGTCAAATTATGTATAATTTCATAATCACAGCAAACAAGAAACGAAAAAAATAAAAAATAAACATACTAATACGTAATAGCATTCTCTCTCCTCTGTCAACAAAAAATATTATTTTATTAAAACTATGTCCCCACCTATAGTGTGGGTTTACCCAAGTTTTACCCATGTAATGGTTCAAGGTATTTTTAATGGGGGTGTTTCCAATTAGAGGATCAGACCAATTGTTAGTGAAACACTAAGCTAGCTGAAGAGATTTCCATCATGGAAAATCATACATATCAGGAGAGATTTTAATCGGTTGGCTGATAAAGCTGCTAAGCTTGCTAGGAGTAGTATAGATATCACAGTATGTCAATCTATGCCTATCTTAGACTTTTCTGTTTGGCTTGATAGGTTAGCGTTATGTAGGTTGTAATCTTTTTTCATAAAAAAAAAAACCCATGCAATGCAATCCTTATTTATGCAAACATATCTGTGAAATTTATAATTGTCGGGTGGTAATTCATCTGCTAAAGCATGAGTCTTTCATAAAGAGGGGTGGAAATCAAAATCAGGTCTCTTTAATTCCCCTCCGATCGTCTCCATAAATTTCTTCATTGCTTCCTCCATCTCTTGATGGCCTTTGTTGGAACACGTTGATGTCTCTCTAATTGTTCTTATTTTCGACCCTTGGGAGACATCATTTTTGGTGTTTATTTAATTAATTTGATAGACTTTTGGACTAAATATGCAATAATCCGGAATTCCCTTTTTATTTCTAGCATTCTTAATTTATTAAACTTTTGCGCGTAATATTGGTATTTTTAGTGAAAAGTTTACAGGTTTTAGATGTTAGCTAGGAGAGGAATCCGAGGAGAAAGTCAAAGATCGTGAATTAGAGTCAAGACTTGAAGATAAATCCCGAAGATATTATTTTTAGAGCTGAAAATCCATTTTCCAGGCCATAGATTGCTGATTTCGAGGTGCTTGAGCGATGATTTAGCCGCTGAACTTTGAAGAGAAAACATTCCTTATCGAGTTACGGAACTTTAGCAACTGGAATGAGGTCAATCGGAGTCATAACGCATCGGGAAAACCGTTTTAGTGAAGGTGTATCAGCAGTTACGGGATTTTGGGCTTAGAATTTGGGCTTGGACATTTAATTAGTCTTTTATTTTCTGGTTCAAGCCCTAGTACGAATTTATGCTTATAAAAGGAGGTCTGGACTTCTATTTTTTACACAATTCATTCTTTACAATTAAAAACATCAGAGAGAAGCAACAGAAGGAAGGAAGAAGAAGCTGCTAGAGCTGGAGTGGGTCTATAGCTCCGTTCTCAGTCATTCCAATTCCGGAAATTAGGTTTCTTTTATCTTTTATTTGTAATCAGTTATGAATTCCATTTATTTTAATTTAGTTTTTAATTTTAATATGAGCTAAGCTTTTCATAGTGCTTGAGAACAAACAATGGGTGAATCCTAATTTTATGAAATAACGAATGTTGAATTTGGGTTTTTATTGAATTAAACTAAATTAGGGCTTTTACTCTTTTCAATAAATTGAGATTATTTTTACTGTTTTTAGCGTCATGAACTAGGAACAGGTGTTAGTATTTAGGCTATTCCAATTAGTGGCAATTGGATCATCCTGACGGAGGGTTTAGATACAGAACCATTTATTCAATCTAGGATAGAAGCTATAGATTCTGACGAACTTAGCTAATTCTAGGGCCAATGAGGTAATAAAACTTAAACATCCAACGGTGGATCATATTTACCCTGACGGGACTAGTGACACTTTAGGATCGCCTTATAGTCCACCCTGACGGGGGTATAAGGAATTTAGAATCCCGACCATTGTAATTGACCAATTTAGCCCTTAAACAACATAAGTTAGGAAATAAGATTGGGAGGATCCTTGCGTTCTCAAGTACTACTTCTCATATTGCGTTTTACATCATTTTACTTGCGTCTTAGCTTTTACTTGCATTTTAATATTTGTCTTTCATTTACTTAGAATTAATACAAAACCAAACAAACAATTTATTATCTTTTATTTTCATAAGTGCATCAATCACTATTTGCTAGACATTGTGATCAACCATTCCGTCCTTGGAACGAATCTGTATTATCAGATATACTACTTGGGACAACCGTACATTTGCGGTTGTGATTCGATTATTATTTGCACTTATTTAGAACACACAAAGGACCACCAAGTTTTTGGCGCCGCTGCCGGGGACGGTAGCGTGTGACCACGGTGTTTATCCTTTAGTGATAGTGCATTTATTTTATTTTATCAGTTTTACGCTTTTTGTTTGTTAGCTCTTTTAGGTTTTTAGGTTTGGTGTATGCGAAGAAGACTATTCAAGGATCTAGAACCAACACCTCCGATCCTTAGTAATCCAGAATCGTTGATCAGACTTGCTAACAAGAGAAGAAAAGAACGAGAAGCTTTAGAAGTAGAAGAGTTAGTTAACAGAATGGAGAATATCAATCTTCAGAATCAACAGAATGGACAAGGCCAGCTAGATGCAAATGGCCAACCTTTAGCTCCAGGCGTTATTCCTCCAGTTCCACCAGTGGTTCCTAATCCTCAAGTTCAGACCGTGACGAATCAAGATCCGTGGTTTACTAATGGTCCTCCAGAAGTTCCATTCCGCGCTCCTGCTATAGGAGTAGGTGCTCCAGATATAGACGTTCCGAGATTCCGTCCAGATTCGGGTATGCTAGCTCAGTTCCAAAACTTTGGAAATTTTCGTGGAAGACCATCAGAAGATCCTCTTAGAGCAGTACAGAAGTTTAAACAGATATGTGATTCTTATATCACACAAGGAGTTTCAAGAGAACAGATGTATTTTGCTGCGTTTAATTTTTTTGTGATTGATGGAGCAAGTGAATGGCATGATACGCAAGATTCTACGAAGATAACCAACTGGGACCAATTAGAAATTGCTTTCTTTGACAGGTATTACCCAAGTAACATGAGATTAGATGCTGAATTAGAATTGACGCATTTCCGTCAAGAATATGAGGAAACTGTGGGTAAGAGTTGGACAAGATTTCAGATGTGTTTGCGTAAAGTTCCAAATCATGTCTTTTCAGAACAACAACAGTTAAAGATCTTTTATAGAGGCCTTGATGGAACTTCGAGAGAGAAATTGGATACGCTATGTGGTGCAGGTTTTCTTCAAGTTCAACCCGCTCATGCAAAAATCATTTTAGAGAGAACAGTCAAGAATGAAGTTGGGTGGAACTCAATAAGAACACCAGTTAAAGGAGTGAATAATGTTGATATGGAAGAAAAAATTTCTACGCTTGAGAATAAGATTCAGAATACCATAGAGCAACAATTGAAGCAACTTACTTTAGCTGTAAAAGAAGGATTTTCGGGTAAGAAGGTAGCTGTGCATGCTGCACAAGAGGTTTATATGTGTTCGATTTGTAAGATAGATGATCATGATGAGGAAGGTTGTCCGAATAACCAAGAGTCCGTGATGTTTATGTCCAATAGAGGTAACTTCAATTCGAGTGGTAACGGATATCAGCCTAACAGAAACCATCCTGGGTTTCAATACTCAAATCCTAATGGGGTAGCCAATCCTACCTATGCGTATCAGCCGCGTCCCCAAGGTAACAACTACAATCCAAGACCACAAAATAATTATCAAGGAGGACGGAATCAGGGAAATTATGTTCAGAGACAAGCTCCTCAAGACAATTATGATGACACAATGAACCAGAAAGCCTTACCTGCCCATCCACAAGAAGGAGTATTTACCCTTCAGAAAACCGTTGAAAGTTTGATTGCTCTTCAGACACAAGCTATGGAACGTCAAAACGCAGTTGAAGCAAATATGAAGTTGTTCCAGAATCAGCTAAGTCAAATTAACAAACAACTGAATCAACGTCCACAAGGGCAACTCCCTAGCGATACTGAGAATCCAATCCAAATCGAAGATTGTAAAGCTATTACTCTCAGAAGTGGTAAGAACCTTCCTCCACCTCCTTTTCCGGTTATGAAAGAAAAAGAAGTTAGAAAAGAAAAAGAGGTGGTGAATAAAGATAAAGAAGTTGAAGTAGAAGAAGTGGAGAGGTCTAGTGAAGTTCCGAAAAAGAAAGATGATACTATAATAAACCGTCCTCCTCCACCATTTCCATCGCGAGTTCAAAAGAAGGGTGATATGGCTGAGTATCAAAAATTCTTTAACAAGATAAGAGGTCTTAGCATAAATATTCCGCTGCTAGAAGCTATTCGAGATGTACCCAAGTATGCTAAGTTTCTGAAAAGAGCCCTTACTAACAAAAGACCGTATTGTGATAATGAGATGATTGGTCTTCCTGAGGAATGTAGTGCCATTTGTCAAAGTAAGCTACCTCCAAAGTTAGTTGATCCTGGGAGTTTCACAATTCCGATATCGATTGGAGAAGAATGGAGAGGTAAGGCACTATGTGATTTGGGTGCAAGCATAAATCTTATGCCCAAATCGATCTTTGATAAGCTTAATATCGAAGCAAGACCCACTTCTATGGTCTTGCAAATGGCGGATCGATCTCTTGCACATCCGGAAGGCCGAATCGAAGATGTCCTCGTTAAGGCAGGTACGTTAATTTTTCCCGCTGATTTCATTATACTTGATTACGACGCGGATAGGAATGTCCCCATTATTTTGGGAAGACCATTCCTAGCCACGGGGCGTACCTTGATTGATGTAGAAAACGGTGAAATGATTATGAGAATCCAAGACGAGGAGATGAAGTTTAATGTGTTTAGACCTATGAAGTTTCCGGATTCCAAGGAAGAATGTTTTCGTATAGATGTAAGGGAACCGGTAAGAAAAGAGCCAATTAATGTTGTGGACACTTTAGGGGTGGAGGAGAAAGAGCTACGAAAGAAACCACCAATTAAAGCTCCTCCATACCCTAAAAATCCACAACTCAATCATGCAAAGAAGAAAGAGAAAGCACGTGCCACGAAGGTTCCGAAGGAACCTAAGAAAGAAAGAAAGAAAAAGGGGTTCAAGGTAGGTGAAGAAGTAGCTATGAAGAAACCGAACCCCCATCCAAAGGTACGTGAATCCAAAAGTTCCTGGCTAGGACCATTCATGGTCGCGAAAGTTATCTCAGATAAACTAATGGGAATAAAAGCTAAGGGATGAAAATTTCGAGTTGCGAATATCGACAACCTCACTCACTGATGGGGAGGTTATGTCAGTGACTAATAAATGAGGTAACCCGTCGAGCTTAACGACGTTAAACAAAAGCCAATTCTTTGTATATTAGCTGAGTTTTTAAATTTTTGCAATTTAGATTAGTTTGATTTTCGTAATTTTAGTGTTTATTATTAAGAAATGAGGAAGGGTAGTTGTTTTTGATGATTTCAGGGGTAAAAAGGTCAAAAGTTTGGGGTCGATGAGGCGAAAACTAGAGAAAAATAGGTTGGATGTCCAGGAGAAACCGGGAACCCGGTTTTGGAGCTGGTACCAACCTTTTCAACGCAACACTTGGCGTCTTGGTTCACGACACAACGTTGGAACCGGGAACCCGGTTTTGGTGCTGTGACTTCTGGAAATTTTTGACCCAGCGTCTTGGTGGCTTGCGTTTTGCTGCGTTTTGATTCGCGCCATCGACACAAATCCGGGTACCCGCATCTGGCAAAACCGGGTACCCGGTTTCGGAGCTGTAACTTGTGAATTTTTCTGACCCGGCGTTTTGAGTTGCTGCGTTTTGGCGCGTCTTGACTCGCGCCATCGATAAAATCCGGGTACCTGCATTCTTCAGAACCGGGAACCCGGTTTCGGCGAGTAGAAGTTCTGACCCTGCGTCTTGGGGTCCAGCGTTTTGGTGCGTCTCGAGTTTAAAAAAAAAAGAAAAAAAAAGAGTATTTTTATTTTTTCCGCGCCGTCACAGCGACGCGAAACCGGGAACCCGGATTTTCGAAACCGGGAACCCGGTTTGCATCTGTGATAGGGCCGTTTTGAAGATTTTTAGCCCTATATTTTTACCTTTTTCTTCAACCCAGCCTCCAAAAACACTCCCAAAACCCAGAAATTCCTGAACATCATCATCAACAACCACACAATCCTCAAATCTTACTCTCTTTCACCACAAAAACATGCAATTAACTCACCTCCTCTCCAAAATAACATCAAATCCTTAGTTTTTCCCAAGATTCTTCTTCACCCACTCCTTAAATTAAACCCAATTCTTTCTTCTCCCATCCAAATTAAACAAGACCCATCTCATATTCACCCTAATTCTTCAATTTGCTAAGCCTCAAAACATCAAAATTCTAAACTTTTTCTCTAAGTTTTTCATTATTTGAAGTTTTGAGTTTGGGGTGAACAGAGATGACTAACAGAACCGGTGATTTTCGAAGAACTGCTCCTAGAAGAAAGACCACCATTGGTGGTTCACAAGATCAAGCTATTGAGATTCCTGATTCGCGTCCTAAACGAAAAATTGACGAAGTTAATCTTGATTCTAAAAGAAAAGAAATCACGGGTCACAAGAGAAGATTGATTGATGAGATTGAAAGTGAGAAGGAACCAGAAGAGGAAATTGCGAAGAACATTGAGGAGGAAACTGAACAAGAGATTCCGGAAGCATCCGTTCAAAAACCTCCGCGTATGAAGATGTGGGCCCACGAGCCTAAGAGGGTTTACACTTTTTGGAATACTCAGGTTCGTGAAAGAATTGAATTTTTGAAATTTGGTGAGGAGACGAATTTTCCTAAGGGTATTATGAGTAGTGATTATAAGGAATATGCTGTGACATGTGCTAAGTTTGGTTGGAAAGAGTTACAAGAAAGGAAGCTTGAGTTTATTCCTACTTTTGTGCGCGAATTTTACGAAGGTTTAGCTACCTCCCGTGATGCCATTGATATCCGCAAAAAGGTAGTTCCTTTCTCTATTGAACGTATTCGAAAATCATTGAAACTACCCAACTTTTCTGGAACCCGGATTCGTCAAAACCGGGAACCCGGTTTGCTTCCGTACAAAAAAAGAAAGAAAAAAAAAGAATAGAAAAAAAAAAAAAATATGAATGAATAAAACATCCGGAAAAGTGGAATTTTCTGAAAATCATCTTGTTTATAGTGGGTAGACATGGGACGCTAAATTGCTGCGTATATGGGTGAGTGAGAACATCTTTTTGAGCGTTAACTCAAGCTCGAGGACACTGTTGATGGTAAGTGAGGAGAGAGCCAAAAGCTCACTTCAAATTTACCTAATATACATCCACACCCGTCCTTAAGCCAATATTATAACCGTAAAGACCTCGTGATTCCTAAGTGCATAGTGAATTTATGATTCTGTTAATAGGAAATATACTAGGTGGAGCGTTCAAAGCGATTTAGGATTAATGACCACCCTATAGCCATCATACAGAGATGAGTACAAGTGTAACCTTCAAGCATTGTAACTTTATTTTTATGATTGAGATTATTTATGTTTGATGTTGCATTTTAGATGTATGTGTATATTAGTTTCTAGAGTTTGCTATATGAGATTTATTTTGAGAATTGCTTTAGGGTTTATTCGCTAGCTTCTACTTGTTTATACGCTTACTTCTACCCCTTTGTTTTGTTTTACTTTGTCGGGACGACAAAGGTTTGAGTTGGGGGTCTTGATGTCTCCCTAATTGTTCTTATTTTCGACCCTTGGGAGACATCATTTTTGGTGTTTATTTAATTAATTTGATAGACTTTTGGACTAAATATGCAATAATCCGGAATTCCCTTTTTATTTCTAGCATTCTTAATTTATTAAACTTTTGCGCGTAATATTGGTATTTTTAGTGAAAAGTTTACAGGTTTTAGATGTAAGCTAGGAGAGGAATCCGAGGAGAAAGTCAAAGATCGTGAATTAGAGTCAAGACTTGAAGATAAATCCCGAAGATATTATTTTTAGAGCTGAAAATCCATTTTCCAGGCCATAGATTGCTGATTTCGAGGTGCTTGAGCGATGATTTAGCCGCTGACCTTTGAAGAGAAAACATTCCTTATCGAGTTACGGAACTTTAGCAACTGGAATGAGGTCAATCGGAGTCATAACGCATCGGGAAAAGCCGTTTTAGTGAAGGTGTATCAGCAGTTACGAGATTTTGGGCTTAGAATTTGGGCTTGGACATTTAATTAGTCATTTAATTAGTCTTTTATTTTTTGGTCCAAGCCCTAGTACGAATTTATGCTTATAAAAGGAGGTCTGGACTTCTATTTTTTACACAATTCATTCTTTACAATTAAAAACATTAGAGAGAAGCAACAGAAGGAAGGAAGAAGAAGCTGCTAGAGCTGGAGTGGGTCTATAGCTCCGTTCTCAGTCATTCCAATTCCGGAAATTAGGTTTCTTTTATCTTTTATTTGTAATCAGTTATGAATTCCATTTATTTTAATTTAGTTTTTAATTTTAATATGAGCTAAGCTTTTCATAGTGCTTGAGAACAAACAATGGGTGAATCCTAATTTTATGAAATAACGAATGTTGAATTTGGGTTTTTATTGAATTAAACTAAATGAGGGCTTTTACTCTTTTCAATAAATTGAGATTATTTTTACTGTTTTTAGCGTCATGAACTAGGAACAGGTGTTAGTGTTTAGGCTATTCCAATTAGTGGCAATTGGATCATCCTGACGGAGGGTTTAGATACAGAACCATTTATTCAATCTAGGATAAGAGTTATTGATTCTGACGAACTTAGCTAATTCTAGGGCCAATGAGGTAATAAAACTTAAACATCCAACGGTGGATCATATTTACCCTGACGGGACTAGTGACACTTTAGGATCGCCTTATAGTCCACCCTGACGGGGGTATAAGGAATTTAGAATCCCGACCATTGTAATTGACCAATTTAGCCCTTAAACAACATAAGTTAGGAAATAAGATTGGGAGGATCCTTGCGTTCTCAAGTACTACTTCTCATATTGCGTTTTACATCATTTTACTTGCGTCTTAGCTTTTACTTGCATTTTAATATTTGTCTTTCATTTACTTAGAATTAATACAAAACCAAACAAACAATTTATTATCTTTTATTTTCATAAGTGCATCAATCACTATTTGCTAGACATTGTGATCAACCATTCCGTCCTTGGAACGAATCTGTATTATCAGATATACTACTTGGGACAACCGTACACTTGCGGTTGTGGTTCGATTATTATTTGCATTTATTTAGAACACACAAAGGACCACCACACGTCTACGTCTTTGTTTGGGTTACACCACATCGCAATCCCAGGTGGTTGGTCGTATTCCCGTGATAGAAGTTTTGGCCACCAACGGAAATAAATCCATCTCTTTTGTTTCCTTCATAAAACACCAATCCTAAATTCTTCTAGTATTTTGATCAATCGTGTGAAACGTCTTCACGTCCTACAAGGCGTTACAACTTGCACAACTCCACTTTTGTTTTTTTGGTCAAAGTTGTTTTCACTACAAATAGAAGATGATACAAAAGGGAACAATTACATGGAAAAACTAAAGGATTTTTAAAAAAAATCATAAATACAACCGCTCGATCAGGAGTACAAGCTTACAGGGTGGTTTAAAATTCCACTAAATTAGGATACACTTCCATTTCGTTTATGAAAGCGAAGAAAATCTCAAGCATTCTCGTCAAGAGTTTCTAGGGACCCTTCCATTTAGAAACTTATTTGGTATGCAAAAGTCCACACAAAAATTAGTGTGTTTAATGGGAAATGTTGTAATGTAATGCAGCAATCTGTTGCAAAGCAATATCTTTAAGGGTAAATTTTCACCCTCACCCCAATGCATTTTCTCTATAACTTTGCTATTTTATATATTTATATGCGTGTGTTGTGTAATGACAGATATTGCAATAAAACAAAAGTTGTATTTGCAAAACTAAATCTAGTATTAAGGTTGTTGAACTTGATGAGAGAGATAATGTTATATTTTTTCTTCATCATAGAGCAACAAAATGTATTTTTAAGGTGATTCAGTGCTATTTTATTCTTATAAAAAGTTTCGTAATCCAATCTTTCTCCGTTCACATATGATGGCTGGACTATTCAAGATACCTTGAGTGAAAAAAATGAGAGACGTATTGTTCCACAGGTTTATATCAACGGGGATCATATTGGAGGCTCAGATGGTATGGTTTTGAGCTCGATGATCTTTTTCTATAAACTCTTGTCTATTTTGTCCTAATTTTGTCTTTGTATTTGATACAGATGCCATTGAAGCCTATCAAAATGAAGAGCTAGCTAAGCTCTTGGGGATTAATTCTGAACCAAAAGTGGATCTTTGAGCCAAAATCATCAATTTAATTACTAAAATGAGGTGATTGTACTCAATCAGCTTTTCTAAAGCTTCAGCATCTACAAGGAGGATATTGTAACATTGGTGTACCTTAAAATCTTGGGTTTGTTATGCTATGCAATGCAATGGCTGGTGCAACCTTATCTATGCAAAAATATTTGTTGACATATATAATTATTAAATGGTTATTCATCAAAATTCATTTGCTAAAGCATAAAAGGGGGGGTGAGGTAGCATAAACCGTTTTAAAAAGAAATTGGGTGTGGGGTTTGAAGCGGAGTTTACAATTCAAAAGAAATAAAAACTCAAAAGTTAATAAAATACTAAATTTATGAAAATGAACGGTACTGGAAACTGTTGCCGCTTAATCCCATATGTGAGGTGACTTTCTTGAATCCTTGTCGTCTCTCTCTAGTCCACATATAGGATATCGGCTTCTGTTGTGATTAGCCCTTGCGTAAACAATTTGAACAATACACCAATCTTGGCTGCTTCATTGCTCGAAGCTCTCGTACCTCTTTTTGTCTGCTCTGGTTTTCGTTCCTCAGAGACTCATACAAATCCTTCAAGAACTCTGTCTCGGTCTCAATTCTCTTCACTTTTTTACTGTATGAAATAGGCTTGTTTGTTAATATAAAAGTATCCAATGAAAATAGAATATTCGCAATTTCAATATCATTTCTCAAACTGAATAACTCACATACCCGTACCGTATTGGAATTTAAATGGCAAAAAAGATAAACATATATTACTAAATCAGTTGTTAAACAACATCATAGACAATGTATATGACGATGAGTAGGAATAAATTATACCTTGCTTTTCGGTTTTGAAACCACACCTCTACTTGGCGTGGCTTGAGATGCAATATCTCAGCAAGTTCTTCCTTCTCAGCCTGCAAGAATATTTTCCATTCAACTATAACTAACATTATGTTTGATGTTATCTACTCAACTGATGTTGTGATACATAAAAAGATGGCATCTATATTTATTTTATTTTACGTACAAATTATAAAAATCACAAGTAAATAGATAGAAAAAATGCAAATTTAAGAACATTTAAAGCTCATTGTTGAAAACAAAGAAAGTGTTTCATTAATTTTAAACTATGTAAATCAATAAAGAAATGAGATATATAATACTTCTATACGAAAAGCATTTAACTACGGTACAAAAGTTGTTATACATAATAAGTTTTCTTAATTTCTTTTTTACGTTCAAAGAAAAAGTTACTAGCAAAATAGATGAGTAAATTATAAACTCGCGAAAAATTAAATTTTATTGTTGAAAAAAATATTATTTTTCAAAATAAGAAAAAATTTAAAATTAAAAAATAATATATTAACCAACTTGGGACAATCTCGACCCCCAATCTCACCGATTTTAATCCTTCTCAATTCAAATTGTAATAACTTTTTTTGACAAAAAATATAGGTTTTTTATTCTTCAAATGAACCAACAAAATGTAAGGTTACATTTCAACCTTGAACCCGACCTTTACTCACTCTCATACTACAAATTGACAACAATAAAATATATCCCTACATGTATATATATATCGATTGAAAAATCTTTATTTTAGAATCATCTCCTATTTGAGGCCAAAAACTACCGTCGGGTGGCTTTCGACCTGGGACGGCCCTTTAACCAACCCTTGCTACCCTATCTGAATATTCTATAGATAAAAAAGGAATACACTTGCTATAGTTAATGTAGGGGAATAATATATAATTACCTTAGTCGGGGAAGTGTTTTTCTTGAAGATTTCCTCAAGCAAGCTAATTTGTTCTTGTGTGAGCTTTAATTTTTTCTGAGCACAAACACTGCGAGGTTTATCATCTTCATCTTGATTGTCTTCTTCACGAACTGCCATTGACGACGAACCTACATTATAATTATGACCACCAATGACTTTATCATTTAAACGCAGAGATAAGGAGAGATTTAACGAAGTATCACACTTCTCATTCTCATGATTCTTTTTAGGGGAATGGTTTCCTGAACCAATTCCAAGAGAAAGGTTTAAGTCACATGTTTTGTGATCTTCCATTTTAAGAGTAATCTGTATATTTGGGTGATGAAAAATAATTATTGATGAGAATAATATATTTTACTGAATGATGAATGATATATATAATCGCTGAGAAATGTAAAAAGTACAGTTGACCATATTTAATATACAAATTTTGATTTTTATTTATTATAAACGTCATAAAGGTTAAAGAAAAAAGTAATTATATACAGATAAATTTCTCCAGTTATCCTTGAACTATATCTCTTTTATTAGTTCGGTCCTCAAACTTTAAAAGTTCTACATTTGGTTCCTAAACTCCGTTTGTAACTGATCATTAGTTTCTACATTGAATTATGTACATTTTCTTTCGTAAAGTTGATGTGATAGGATGTATTGACTTAATTGTTAAAAACCAATTATGTACATTTTCATTCCACTATTCCATCTACTTCATGACACTTTTGGCAACACACCTTCAACCTAAGCTTAATCTCACCCTCACTACCATATTATTAAACCATCATCATTACCATGACAGTTGCATGCATCATCACGAACATCATCATTCACAACTATCTTCATCATCTTCTATCTTCGTCACCAAACACATCATTTTACACCCTTATGTCTTTAACACTTCACATAACCAACTAGGTCGTAAAACCATCAACACCACTACTACCGTTACAATGTAAAAATATCTCCAACATCATCATCTTTCACATCTTGAATGTTTCATATCACCACCACCATGTTATGAACCAAGTCACATGCTTCATCTTCAACCTTATCACCCATTACGATATTTACCACTTCATCATCTTAGATCTCTATTATCGCAGGTCATCATTCTCTAACACAAAACAACACCATCATCTTTAGTCGTTTTCACCACCATCACCGAATACAAAACAAAAGGAAACGCAGAACACCCATAAACCATTACAAAAATAGAGTACCTTATCGAAAATTCATAAGTAAATCATCAATTTTTGGGTTGAAATTTTTTTGATTTAATGGTTGGGTAAGATTTGGTTCACCAGACACCAATGAATATTTAGCTCACCATGCCAATTTATTTTTTATTCGAATTGGTTTACCACATCAATGAAAAATATGTACAATATACACGAGAGGTGGGAGGGGGTGTGTGCGGCGGAAGGGGGAGGGAGGAGGGAGGATGGAGGGTGAAAATGTTAAAAGAAAAAGTAATTTTGAAATATATATAATAGGTTTTAATTTTCTTTAAAATATATCAAATTCCTTTGTCATACAGTAAAGAATGGATGGAATTTGATGTAGAAATCATCGATGATAAAACAAAGTTTAAGGATTAAACTTAATTTTTTTTTTTAAATTTGAGGACCCAATGAGTAAATTTAATTTAAGGACAATTTGGAAAATAATCTTGATTAAGTAATTGCATGAGTTATAACTCATTTTAGAGAAATAAAAAAAAATCTCATCAATACGTTTCTTTTGTAACTTAAATGTTTATCAAAAAATTAAAAGAGTTTGACTTAATGCGAACACACATTGTGCTCAATTATTACATTTATTATTACATTACTTTTCATTGATTTTTTTTGTAACTTAAATGTTTTGAAATATTGAAGCAGTTATGACTCAATATTGACGAACAAACAATGTTCAATTATTACATTTATTTGTTACATCTTTTTCCTTGAAGTAATGGTTGATAATATACTAGTATGTAGGTTCATTCATAAAAAGCAAAATTGACTAAACATAATTGCAACCTATTAATTAAAAATAAAAGATATGCCATTCTATTTTACATAATTGTAAAATATAACGGAGTATGAACTTTAATTAAGCAAATCAATTTACGTAAGTAACCAAGACAAGTGCTATATTTTTTTTAGACATGATTAAATAAATTAAAATTATAAAATAATATAAATTTTGAATCAACCAACCAAAACGTTGAAAAATGAAATAATAAAAGACATACAAAGAAAATGATAAAGAAAGATAATCTTAGATCTCGTTATTCATCATGAAAAGGGAAAGTCAACTATAAAATTAAAACCCACCACTAACAATCACTCAAATAAAAGTAAAACAATTCGAAAACTAGAAATAAGATTTGACATCCGCAGATTAGCTGAATAAGCGTCTTATGAACTAATAAAGTCGGTTGTACAACTACCAAACAATTTTACGTGACACAACCAACGCAACTCAATACTTTAATAAACATATAGAAAAAGCATCTATGAATGGACAACAAGCACATCCAGATACCCCCACTTACAATCACCCATCAAGGTAGAAAATCATTAGTAAAAATTCAGAAGAAATAGTTAACGATAAGACGAGAGGCACTGAAGAACACTAACAAGCACGATGATAGACATAGAAGCAAACTAAAACCCCATAAAATTAGATCAGATGTAAACCACCTCCACCACTTACAAATCAGAGTGACCTAACCTAAACCTAACCTAAACGACAACTAAGACATACAAATGATAAGTTTAAGATAAGCATGTGTAATCACTGACTCCGTGGTCATATGAGGTATATGAACCCCTAGAATGTACAATCACACAATCAAATCCAAACAAAAATTACTAGCATAATTGTCGGGGGAAGAAAGGGGATGTCGGGCAGGGCACCATTGACCATTCGACCACGACGGGTAATATCTTGCAACACAAAACAACTTATATAAATAAACACATCCCAACCACCACACAGTGTCATCACAAACCAAACTGATGCTCACCTAAATAGAAACGTTCCACATAAAAAACTAGTGAACGATAAACATCCATAGTTACCGAGCCAAAAATTATATAATGCAAAAAAATCTAGATTTATAATATTCGGACCTCGCCAAATAATAAGTTTGACATTAGCAAAACCATTAGACCAACATTACTTGGTATGAACCATGTTGGAGATGAAGGTTGGCCTCATAAGTAACTCCATTCAAAACCATAAAAAAAATAACAAAACATCAGCATTCCCCGAGCTAACAAAGAAATATTAGCTTTGATTGGACACAAAAACTCAACCAGACATTCGCGAGAAAATTGGTGAAATTGTGAGATGGAGAACTCTAACCAAATAAAAGTCCAATCTCACCATAGGGGTAGAAAGTTATTACCCTTATCATGGTGGCAGTAAGAGTTTTTTACATTATGATACAAAATAATGCACATTATATGTATATACAAGACAGCCCAAGACAGAGAGAAGATCTAAAGGCTAAGAAATGGTAAGAAATATATAAAATCAAAGTACGGCTGAAGCATCCATAACTCCTCGCATTAAGTTCCCATGAGTATTAGGCCGAGTCAATGCTTCAAATAAAGGTTTGTTTTCTTCATCCTCCTTCTTAAAACAGTAGATAGGGGCTTGCCAGTATGGATCTTCAAGCACTTTTCCCACCTCGAATGTAATCACATGTGCAACCTTTCCTGCAATTCAATGAAACAAAAATTTAATTTTCTTTTTGTATTTATGTACATGTCCTAATACTTGAGACATTGTTCAAAAGTAGTTATTCAAAATCTAAAGGCTAAAAAATTGTACAATTTAACTTCTCTACGTAAAGCAAAATATGACCTCATATTAGAACGCTATATTAATATTTTTTATAAATTTGGGATCGAAGTTTATATGGGTGATAAAGGATACCACAAATAACATTTAGTAAACTAAACCAATAATAATTTGAACACCAATATAAACTAAACACAAATTTTACACGCCACTATTTATAAGGTTATATCTAATGAGTAATGAATAACGTTATTCAAATACCAATATCTATGTGATCTTAAATGGTCTAATCATAAAAAGAGAGAAAAAGAAACTACATGACCGAACCATTTATAACATCTCGGGAAAGGAATAATTTGAATGATAATATTTGGAATGAGGTCCTGCATTACTCATATCACACTAGTAGTCGTGAAATCTTTATAGTCCTATAACAGATGAACTAAAAACTAAGCAAAAAACATCTTTAGACACTTGCAAAAGCCAAACGTGAACAAAATATATATAACATATATATTACTGTGTGTTATTTCACCAAATCGCACAAGGCATATACGCTATTTAGGGTAGATTTGTAATGTCAGTGACAATAGTTACCGTTTAAAACTGATTTGTAATGTCAGCGAATATTATAATGCAATTTACCTTATTCCACACTAAAATGAAAAGAATATCAAATTTACCTGTGTAAAAAGCCCAATAAACAGGTCTTTTGGTAACGACGTCTTCATAATACCAAATAAAATCAACTTTAGTCCACACATTACAAAGAAAACCATCCATATATTTCTGACCAAGATAAGTAGCACCATCAAGCCAATTAGGCCTAAGGATCCCCACATCAAAATGCAAGACTTTACACTCTTTGTGATCATCCAAAGTGTAGCTATATGAAGTTCCGTTGTTCCATTCCAAATCATAAGTCTTTTTACCAAGTTGCTTTTGTATTATATTAAAGTTTCTACCATTTGGCCAGTCATACCATAAGTCGAGCACTTCAAGTGCACCTTTTGTGTTGTTCATGAAGAGAATCGAGTGAAATTGGTATGGCCATGGAGTTGGAACAGGAGCTGTTGATGAAGAAATTGCATAGAGAAGGATGAAGAAAGACGAGATTATGAAATTGGTAAGAAGCATCATCGTGGGAAATGAAAAGAGGTAAAGATAAGGGTTGATAGATTTAAGGTCACTCTCTTTTATCATATAAGCGAGGCATAAATGGAAGTAAAGAATAAGATCTTCGGGATCAAGAGCTTTATGGGTCTTTTATCTTTTTTTTGTCAACAAGAGATTTATGGGTCGAAGAAAGAGATAAGAATACAAACTATTTTTATGCAAAAACTATAAAAAAAAAATGTATTTGTATGCTCGATAATGTGGAATGGTCAGATGACTTTTAAGGTTATTAATAAAATCATTCAAGAATACTATAGAGAGAATCAACATCAAATATGGAAGAAGTTACCTAGTTTACTTCGTTAAAAGTTTCCGAGATAATTAATGATTCTCTATCAAGATTGTCGAGTATGAAAGAAATAAAGAAATAGTGTTCGATATGTTTGGATCTAAGGTACCGGGGGCTTATGGCCTTCCTGGCAAACTTTATCAAGAATTTTGGGATATTTTCAAAGACAATATCGGAAAAATAGTCTTTGACTTCTTCAACGATAATATTCCGCTCAGTCCTATCAACGACACATTAATTACTCTTATTACGAATAGAGAGAAACAAAATACTATTAAAGATTATAGACTCGTCTCGTGCTTGAATTTCAGCTATAAAATCATTTTCAAAATTCTTGTCTCAAGACTTCAACCTTTCATGAACGAGATATCTCGCCGACCTAATCAGCTTTTATCAAAGGAAGGAGCATCCAAGACAATATCCTTATTGCGCAGGAAGTGTCTTATTTTCTAAATTACTAAGGGAAAATATAAAACCAATTACGCAGCGGTCAAAGTGAACATGGAAAAGGCATATGATCAGGTGAATCAGACGTTTCTTCTTGCAACTCTTGAAAGTATTGGCTTATGTGAAAAATGGATAAATTGGATCTATAATGGTATCTTAACAGTTTCCATGCAAATTAAAGTTAACGAATAGAGACTTAAAAAATTTCGACCATGTCAAGCCTTAGACAGGGCGATAGACTTTCGCCTATTTTATTCTCGCTGCTCACAAAAAGTCTTATTGGTCTCATAAACTATCAATGTCCGGAAGACAATATTAAAGGCATTTCCATTAGCTGACAATGTCCCAAACTCACACATTTTCTATTCGCTGATGACGCGTTATTTTTTATTAAGATCAACGATACCGAAATAGAAGCGTTTAGGGAAACGCTTGAGTCTTATTGTCTGGCATCTGGGAAAAGAATTAATCTTCATAAATCTGCTATTTTATTTAGTAAGAATACTCCGGTGCATATTCATGAGAAGGTTTCTAATTCACTTAATATCGGAATTACTGATTCACTTGGTAAATATCTGGACATTCCACTGACGCTTAAACGAGCAAACCAAAAATCTTAATTATATTAAAGATAGACTTCTTTCAAGGTCAGCTAGTTGGATGACATCTCTTCTTTCTGAAGGAGGGGAAAAAACGCTAATCAAAGTAGTTTTACAAACAATTCTGAATTACGTCATGTCAATTTTTGAATTTCCTTAAGTGCTTTGTGAAAAGCTGTCTAGTCTCGTCGCTAATTTCTGGTGGGATTTAGGTGACAAAAAAAGGATTCATTGGGTGTCATGAAAAAAAATTGCAAGAGCAAAAAAAATTGGGGGTATAGGATTTCAAGATTTTCAAAAGATGAATTTAGCTATATTGGCGAAGTAAGCTAGAGAATTATCAATTGGCCAGATTCTCTCGTCTCTAAGGTCCTCAAAGCGATCTACTATCCAAGAGATAATTCATGGGATGTATAATTAGCAAAAAAAAGGCCAAGGAGTTGGGCCAGTATTTTTAAAGGTATCCAAATGTTGAAAAAAAAATATACGTTTAGGCAAATCAAAAACGGAGTAACTACAAGAGTTTGGGGACATAAATGGATTAGTAAAGGTTATAAAGTCGATAAACCACCAAACTACATCATCCAATTTGTCAGTGAGCTTTTCAATCATAACATGACAGGTTGGAATTTAAAATTAATCAATTCAATTTATTCGTCTAATGTGGTAAACAAAATTAAAAGAATTCCTAGCATGCAATTGGAATGTGAAGATAGGATCATCTGGCCGTTCACGAAAGATGTGTTTATACCACCAAATCTGGATATCACATCTTGGTTAATGAGGAAATCGTTCTTGAAGCCTAATCTTTGAAGGAAGGAGAAGCTAATAATAAAATCTATGGAAAATTATCTGGCACTCTAATGTCCCTACAAAAATCGGAAACTTATGCTGGAGAAATTGCAATGGGGCGCTCCCCATTAAAGAAAATCTTGGGAACAGGAAATGTATTGATAATGAGATATGTGAATGGTGTGAATTGAGATCTGAAAACTTCGAACATGTCTTACTTAAATGTCCCTTTACTATGAAAGCATGGGCAAATTCAGCCATGTAGATTAAAATTGATAAAGATTCAATAGACAATTTTGCGGATTGTCTTCTTGACACTATTAAGAGTTACTCGGACAACGGTTGGGATAAAAAAGTCATAACGACTAATATTCTAATAACATCATGGAATATTTGGAAAGAAAGAATGAAAGGTTTTTTCGATCCGAAAAAATAGACGGTGTTTCAAATCACACAAAATACGAACTCGCTCATGGCGCGTCTTTTTAAAGCATAGCAAGGTTTTGATGTGTCTAGTTGCGAACCAACAATTTTAATCTTAGACAAGTGGAAAACCCAACGTTAATCGACGAAGCCGAAATGATCTAGATTAGTGATACTTCATTTGTTATAGAATGGGTTCTAGCCGCAATTGTCGCCATTGGTATTGAGAATACATGAAACATAAATGGAAAATTGAAAAGACGGTGTTATGTCAGAAGTGCTATTGAAGGGGGAGCGTGGACTCTCCTTCTTGCTTTAAGATCCACTGGGAGTCTCAATTTTCAGAGTAGCTCGTTTTACTCTGATAACCTTGAGTTGGTTCAAGGTATTAACAACTTAGCGGGGCTCCATTAGAGCCTAATTCCACTAATTGTTTAGATTTGGACTTGGTTAAAAAGATTTTCGCTTTGGAAAATTTTGTACATTAACAGAAGTTTCAATCTCATTCGATATGCCCTCGCATAATGCACTAGGAAAAATATCGATATTTCTAAATGGAGTGATCATTCTATAGTTAGTTCTTTCAATTTCTTTAGTCACATGTGTAATTTTATCGGTTGTAATTTCTCTCACTTTGACAAAAAAAAGATACTAAGATAACTTTTCTAGCTGTATATAGGATAAAAGCATGGAAAGAGTCATTACCTTATATAGTCCATGTACCATTAATAGTTTCCCATCGAGTCTAACTCACCCCAATTGTCTGATATGTCCTTGTGTTCAACGAAATGGATCTCGGATTTACCTAAACCAATTCCCCTAATTACATGCAAAGAGTCAAAGAATTATAATACTCAATACTTCTCTCTTCAATCCAACTGGTTCGATCCAATCAAATCCCTAAAACCATTATGTTTTGACATGTTTGACATGCTAAACTCAATGCTTCTCTCTATAGTCGAACTTAAATGCATAATAGTGATATTTGACTTTATGCTAAACTGTGTTGTGGTTTATCTTTGTTGGTGTTGGTATGAATATATGTGGTCATTTTTTCAAAATAAATGTTTATCGAGCGTGGTTAACATGTTCGGAAAACCAAACTCGGTGGTTATTTTATAGTTTACATAGTGGTTTGTGATGGGTTACGTGTGGGATGGTATTAGTGTGATACTTAATAGTAGAGGGCTGAAAGTGTTGGTGTGTGTAGAATAACAGTTATGGAGGGGTTACTAGTGTATTTATGGTGGTGCGTGTGCAGGATTTAGTGGGTTATGACCCTACAACTTTTGGGTCTGCACTTGAAACCAAAACCATGTAATGAGTTGGTTTACATGGAAAACCTAAGTGTTGCGTGTGTGTGTGTGTGTTCTATTGGGTAGGATTTAAAGTACATTGCTTCACACAAAATAATTATTTGAGATGTTGCAACAACAAAGTGTGTATATATGAATGAGTTGAATGATCTATGACAACAAGTTATATGTAGTAAATCAATGAGATATACGTGTGTTTTCAGTGGGTTATTAGTTTAATATGGTGGGTTAATAGTATATTATATTCGAGTTTTTTAAATAGTATTCGTGTGCATATAAAATTCACAAAAGCAAACCACTCGTATACAAAACAGATGAAGTAAAGTATGTAAAATATCTCTAACTAAACAAAGGATAAACCAAAATTATCCAAGTATAATCGAACAGTATATATGAAACGTGTCAGTGTTTGTTCACTTATTATATGAAACACATCCTCAAACGTGATTAGACAATTCAACGAGGTTTGGGGCAAGCAGCGTAATCATGGCGAAGTCATCCTCATAACAATCTTACACTTTAGATACTCACCCATCAAATACAAGAAATCAATACGCTTAGCATCCAAAAGGGCCATGTCTTAGCAACATATTTCTTTATCGAGAAAGATGAACCGAAAAACTGAAACAACTTCAGCGTTTTCTCCTTGATATTTCAAAGTACGACAATTACATTCGAAGTCATTTCTTAACCTGAAAATTGCATGAACTAACATGAAACACCATCTTAAAATTAATAATTCAACTGTATTATCTATTAAAAAATAGTGGGTTACCTTTCTTTACTTGTAATATGATGCTTTCCTTTCTTTGCGAGGATCGAGCGACATTGATTTGTCATATGAAGGTCGTGTTTGCAGAAGACAAAAGGTGAAACTTGCAAGAGTGATGGATGGTAACAATCTTTCCATTATGTTGTGCTGGAAAATAGAGATGAATTGAATTTGTTTATAGCAGACGGTTTTGATGGAATTTGTTAATTTGACAATGAATCAATAAGCAACGTTAAAGGTTAGGATAAAAAAGTGAAATAGTAAAACATCTGAACCTTTTGAGAGGTAAAAAATTATATAGACTCTTTCCGAACGGGTTATTGGGTTTTTACTTAATTGGCTAATATCTCCTTAAAAAAAACATATATTTAATTGGTAATTCGATGATAGATGTAAATCAAAATTGTTCATTTTTTATAATTGCATAGATCTCTATAGGTTTGAAAATTTATAACCAATGTATATTTTTTGTTCAAGATAATATATTTTTTTCAATAAAAACAATTTGTACAGTGTACATACCTAAACTGGGTGACCAAAAAACCTAGTAATAAAAAACAAAAAGAAATATTGGACAATCCGTGATTATTGGTACCTTTCTCGCTTAGAAAGTTATTTACCCTTATCAAGGTGGCATTAAGAATTCTTCGCACATATATATACAACACAAACCAAGACAGAGAGAAGATCTAAAAGCTGAGAAATGGTAAGAAATATATTAAATCAAAGTGCGGTTGAAGCATCCATAACTCGTCGTCGCATAAAGTTTCCATGAGTAATAGGATGAATCAATGCCTCAAATGAAGGTTTGTTTTCTTCTTCTTTTTTATTCTCCTCCTCCTTAAAACAGTAGATAGGGGCTTGCCAGTATGGATCTTCAAGCACTTTTCCCACCTCAAATGTCATTACATGTGCAACCCTCCCTGCAATTCAATTAAACAATACCATATCACACCAGTAGTTGTGAAATCTTTATAATTTTATAACAGATGAACTAAAAACTAAGCCAAAAATATCTTTAGACACTTGCAAAAGTCAAACGTGAATAAATCTAACAGTAATACTTACACTGAATAAATAACACCCTGGTCCCTGTTTTATGTGAAATAGCCAAATATTCCCCTTATTTCATATAACAAATATACCTTATTTAATCTCTATTAGATCGGAGAGTAATTTTAATTGAACCAAGAGGAAATCTCATCCTTATGTAAATATACGTGTTATTTCACCAAATTGCATACGCATATACCCTATTTAGGGTAGATTTCTAATGTCAGTGAATGTTATAATGCAATTTAAACTATCCCACACTAAAAAAAAGAAAAGAATATCAAATTTACCTGTGTAAAAAGCCCAATAAACAGGTCTTTTGGTAACAACGTCTTCATAATACCAAATAAAATCAACTTTAGTAAACACGTTACAAAGAAAACCATCCATATATTTCTGACCAAGATAAGTAGCACCATCAAGCCAATTAGGTCTAAGTATACCAAAACCAACATCCAAGATTTTACACTCTTTCTGATCATCCAAAGTGTAGAGATATTTAGTTCCATTGGTCCAATCTAAATCATAAGTCTTTTCACCAAGTTGGTCTTGTATTATATTGAAGTTTCTACCATTTGGCCAGTCATACCATAAGTCGATCACTTGAAGTGCACCTTTTGTGTCGTTCATAAAGAGAATTGAGTGAAATTGGTATGGCCATGGAGTTGGAACAGGAGCTGTTGATGAAGAAACTGCATGGAGAAGGATGAAAAAAGAAGAGATTATCAATTTGATAAGAAGCAGCATCGTGTAAAGGGAAAGATGTAAAGATAAGGGTTGACTATCTACAGCCTCTTGGTCATAGATAAATGATGTAGATAGTATCATGAGAATATTTTTGATCCTTTTGTCGAAAGATTAACGAACCGAAAACAAAATTAAGAAAAATGAATATCGATAGTTGGTGAATGATCAGACTACTGTATTTGCAGAAATCTAAAATTCTGAAATTGAAATTTATTAGAATTAAAATAAATTTGAATCCAAAATGTTTTTTATATGTATTAAAAAAAAGTTAAAAAATAGCTACTATATGTAAATCTTTATATGAGATTTTTATGTTTTGAAAACTCCTCTTAAAATTCAAATATCTCAATTTAATTTATTTTTTTACTAAAAGTTAAATAAAAAATTTAACACTATATATATATATATATATATTTATTTTATTAATAATTGCATTATTTTTGTCCGACATTAATTATTATATATTCAAATATCTTTTATCCACAGTATATCTTCAAAACCATTGAGACTAGCTCAATTCTTGAGCCGTTAATGAGGGTAAGCAAGAGGTGCAAAGTTCGAGCCCCCTCCCTAAACATGGGTAACCTAGTTCTGATTAAGTGGGAGTATGCATGAGGAGGCGTGTATATTTCCTATAGGAATAGTCTGGTGCGCGTAAGCTGGCCCGGACACCCATACATCAAAAAAAAAAATACATATAAATCACATTTCATAGCTACAAACCATAAGATACTCCCACCCATCTCTCCTTTTCCCATCCCAACCCACCAGAGATAGTTACTCATAGCTATACACTCCTCTCCAATGGCCATTAATATGGTGCAAGGTTTTAGATATGCAATGGTGTTTGAAGTCAAGTTAGCAAGTCTTTTTGTCGGCGAGTTTTCGAGCACACGTAGTGACAGGTCGGTCCAGTGTCCCACGGTGGCTAAACGACGATATCTGCTCATCTCTTCTATTTTTTTCCTAGAAAATCTTCTATTTTTTTCTTTGAATCTTCTATTTTTCGTAGTTAGACTTCTGCTAGTGTATAAAAAAAAGTATTTTAGCTATATAGTTAATAAGAGTTGTTATACCTCTTAGCTATATAGTTAATAAAAGTTGTTAATTCTCTGAAAGTCCTAGAGGGGGGGTGAATAGGATTACTAATAGGATTAATGCCTAATTAAAAATCTTTTGGACAATAATAAGTTTAAGAGGGAAACTACTAAGTTAAATAAACATATCAAACTCTTAAGGGATCATGCAATGGATAAACTAGAGGTTTGATATATAATTGATATAAGTAAAACGAGTTTCTAATCTCTTACTACTCTAGATGACAATAGGTTCGATTAACTAGGTAAAGATTATTACGATATTTATACTAGCATATAATCAAACATATAAAGTGTGGAAAGTAAATAGAGTAGGGATAAAAAGTACACAACGATGTATAGTGGTTTGGTTATCCCTACATCCACTACCTAAGGAAGCCTCCTTAGGATTTCAAGCTTTTCACTAAGCTCCCGTGTCTCTCTTAACCGGGTCGAGAACACAATAACCCTTACAACCTCTTCGATACCACAAAGGACAAACTCTTGTGCTATCGCAACACAAGGACACCGAGTATACTCCCGATACTCTAATTCCCTCTTAATCTATCTATTACAAGAACTAGGCTTAAGAGGATAGATACAAAGTGTTTAAGTGGTGAAATAACTTTGCTAAATAATCTCCTAAAGAGTAGATATAACTATAAGCATGAAAACTTCTATTGAGTAGAAAATAACTATGAAGCTTCTTGGTTTAAACTCTTGATCAAGCTTGGATGATTAAATTTGATAGCTTGAGACCTCTAATTTTGTATGAGAATGATATGTATAATAGTTGAAGTGTAAGAGGTTAGTTTCTCCTTCAAAGAGGCCATATTTATAGCACAAGAAAGTCCCCAACGGTTATAAAGTTGGTGGGATACTTTGTGCCAAACCGGGTTCCCGGTTTCCCAAATGCGGGGACCCGGTTTCAATTGCAACGGTTACATAACGGCTATAAGGAGCTTGATGTTGACTTGAGCTTCACAAAACCGGGTTCCCGGTTTCACCAAATGCGGGTACCCGGTTCTTACTGACATAGGAATTATGACAATTTGATTCGTTGCTCGGATGGAAAAGTTTTCTTCACGAGAGTTGTAGTAAACATCATTTTAAGAAACTTTGTAGTTGATCGTGAAAGCTAATTCTCAATGTATACATAAGATAAGGTTGAAAGTGTTGGTATGAAAATTAGCTTCTTAGGATATGATAATAAAGCTTTGATCTAAATGATAAAGATTGTGTTTTTTGATGAATTAGAGTGCAAGATAAAGAATATAAATAAAGTATAATTAGCACACAAAACAATAGAGGATTTGTCACATTAAAACAACTTATGGATGGGGGCAATATGCCAACATTCTCTGACTTTTTTAGAGGAGTCACACTTATATAATAAAGTTTGTTGCCTTATAAGATTAGTATCTATCATTTTAACTATGCCTTTTTTTCCATGTGTTTTACCTAATGCACAAATACCTTGTTAAATATTTATATCAATCAACGGAGTATGCATGAGGAGGCGTGTATATTTCCTATGAGAATAGTCGTGGTGTGCGTAAGCTGTCCCGGACACCCATAAATAAATAAAAAATACATATAAATCACATTTCATAGCTACAAACCCTAAGATACTCCCACCCATCTCTAGTTTTCCCATCCCAACCCACCAGAAATAGTTACTCATAGCTATACACTCCTCTCCAATGGCCATTAATATGGTGAAAGGTTTTAGATATGCAATGGTGTTTGAAGTCATGTTAGCAAGTCTTTTTTTTCGGCGAGTTTTCGAGCACACGTAGTGACAGGTCGGTCCAGTGTCCCACAGTGGCTAAACGACGATATCTGCTCCTCTCTTCTATTTCTTTCCTAGAAAATCTTCTATTTTTTTCTTTGAATCTTCTATTTTTCCTAGTTAGACTTCTGCTAGTGTATAAAAAGAAGTATTTTAGCTATATAGTTAATAAGAGTTGTTATACCTCTTAGCTATATAGTTAATAAAAGTTGTTAATTCTCTGACTTTTTTAGAGGAGTCACACTGCTATAATAAAGTTTGTGGCCTTATAAGATTAGTAGCTATCATTGTAAGCCAACTATGCCTCTTTTTTCATGTGTTTTACCTAATGCACAAACACCTTGTTAAATATTTATATCAATTAATTTATAGTTTATTAGACCACGAATCATGAATTAAATTAAATAATGAACTTTTATATTTAAACTCAATAAATTACCAAAGGTTCAATAATTATATCAAAGTATTACCAACAACATTTACTTACATGCATTGTATCATATTTCTCTACCAAATTCTTTCTAAGGTATTCCATTATGAACTTCCACTAACTTGAGTGTTAGACAACCTCTAGGTACCATGCTTAGTGTGCTAATGTTCTTGTTTTGTATTATAGGGTTTTCCAAACTAAAAAGATGTTTCAAGCACTCATCATCCAGCCTCAAACACATTACTTGGCAAGATCACTTTGTCTGCACCCCAAACCCAAAAGTTAATTGTTAACTAAATTATATTTAAATACATATTTTAGTCTAGAAATTAAAGTTAACTATAATTCATCCCTCTATTAATCATTTTATTATATGGAATAATATGTACATAGAGCATGGATGACATATTTTTGCCTACCAATTATAAATAAATTAGATCAACAAATGCATAAGAGGTTTATTTCAGACTATATCTTGAAGCAGTGGAAACGAATCGATGGAAAAGATAAGACTTGTCGGCTGTAGATCTTCTTACTAGAAGAAAATCTGTTATTTTCACAACTTAAGAGCCTTTGAATATTAGTTATGAGAAAGAAAAGAGAGAGAGAGAGAGAGATGTAGAGAAAGTAGAGAGGGTTATGAGCGTACATTGAATTGAATACGATATTTATCTCCCCTTATATATATAAGAAAAGTTATCAAGTAGTTATAAGAAAACCACTAACACCGAAACTGCTCTTTATATTTTAAATTTCAAATAAAATATAAAACCAATTCCAAATCATATGTGGAATAATAAGTAAAATAATTAATTGTTTCTTTCATTCTCACACTCACCTATGATGGGGTTATAACTATACTCTAGGTACTTACATCTCATTGTCTTATATCCTCTCATATACACATGTGTATAAAAATATCATCATACTTGGAAAATAGGTTGTGCGACCAGCAAGCATATGAACATACATTACTATTAACCTACTAGGGTATATAGTTTCTTTAATAACGTCGTATTCCTTATGTTTCCTGCATTACCCTAGACTAAGAATATGTTGTATCTTATTACAATAACTCTAGCCCCTTTAAAATAATATCACATCAACTATGTGATCAAAAGAGTTCACTAATATAACATTATGTACAAAGAAGAGCCGTTGATTAGACGTTTTAAAAGAAGCTTGGCAGTGAAAATTCCCTCTAGCATCGGGAGATAGCGCCAGAGCCAGCTTGCTTCCTCGGCGAGGCATTAAGAACAATTCAGAAAACCTATTTCTGAATAAATATATATAGAAGCCACCAGGAAAATCAAGAAGGGAAGGAACTTACAACATAAAGTCATATGGATAAAACAATGATTCAGTAAAGTCACATTTAGAAAAGTTATCTTGAAAGACGTAGAATATTTTCTTGATCATGGTATGACCCGAGTTGTCTAGGGACATTTTGGGTATACTTTCATGTATTTTTAGGCTATCCTACTCATGCCTCGACTACTTACAGCTCTATAACCCGTTTTGCATAAATCTCCATAAAATACATCAACTAGTCAAAAAACACCAACGACTCTATTACACACTATGAGACTTATGCATACAAAAACAACAGTTAATTTCCAATAGATTACCATAACAAAACCAACATGAAGTCTCTCACATGATAAATAACATAAAAAATACGGCATGTCTTACAACTCAAAAGTTGAATCATTATCGTCCCGTCGATGTAAGAATAAAACTCAAGCAACCATTTGGGTTAGCTCAACAAGCCAGGACGTTGTTATGTCTTCCACCCTTAAAGAGTATGAAGCAAAAGGTACAGGGTTTGAATCCCCTCCCTAAACATGGGTAACCTATTTCTGATTTACCTGGGAATATGCATGGGGAGGCATGCATATCCTTGTAGGATTTGTCGTGGTGCGCGCAAACTGGCCCGGAACACCTACATATAACAAAAAAAAGAATAAAACCCAATCCAAACATATTGTACGTCAAACTTAATACATAACATAAAAGATAACATTCAGGAATAAACTTCTAGGGTCCATGCTATAAAATACTGTGCAACATATACAACATGATAGCAAGTGCCAAATAAGCTCCAAAGCCGTTATATGCAATGATTTTATTTTATTTTTGTCAGATTGGAAGAAAATACAAAGAAGTTGGTTATCTTACGCCATTTTGACTACATATTTTATTTAAGAAAGTGAAACTATCAAACAGAGAAGAGCATTCTCATCCATAAAGGTCAATATTTCTTCTCACATACTTCACCAGAGAGTCAGCGACTCCACTGAGGCCTCTTTAATTTGTTAAATTTTCCATTTTAGAAATTTTTCAATCCATCTACGAATTTCGTCCAAGATTGGTGGGATCAACCAGTTTGTTCATGCCAATTTGTGAACACCTTGAACAACCTTAAGGTTATCAGAATATAATGAGAAGTTCCTAATAGGGGTGAGCACGATTCGGTTCGACTCTGTTTTTTGACATAACTGAAATTGAAAACGAATGGTTCTATTCTTAGTGGTGTCGGTACCGAACCGAACGGTTTTTATCGGTTCGGTTTTGTCGGTTTTCGGTTTGGTATACTTTTTGGTTTTGGTATGTGTTTAATTCAATAGTTGGATAGATTTCAAGGGTATTTACTTGATACATTTTATTTTCTAACAAATCCATATATGAATATATGAAGTTTTTAAATTTCATGTTATTAACCCATGTAGGAAAAATTCCATTTTGGAACTCGAAATATGATGCATTAATTGTAAACAAACAATTTCAAAAGAATATTAATATAATTTAACGTGTATGCTTTACCTTCAAAAAAATTCAATAAACGAAGGATCTTTTAAAATATATCAACTATTAATTTATTTAAAAATATGTTGCACATTATGACATTTTTAGGGACGGTGCATGCCATATAATGGTATTTTTGTTTTTAAAGTATACTCCATTTTTTATCCCCTTATCATAATCTCTTCAACAATATAAATTAAATTCATGAATTACTTAATTAAGGATAAATCGGAGATTATTCAAAACTCAAAAAAAAATTAGAGATGTAATTTCGTTTTTGTATTTTTCGGTTCAGTTTTTTGGTTCGGTTTAGCATAGAAAACCGAGCCAAATTTTTTTGGGTTTTGAAAAAGTTTATACCGAATCGAACGGTCCTATCGGTTTTTGGTTTTTTCGGTCCGTTTTTTTTTCCAGGTTTTGGGTCAGTTTGGTTTTTCAGTTTTCTTTTACTCACCCCTAGTTCCTAAGATTGAGATATGTAACCGATCTCATGGCCGACATGACCGCCCATGCTTCTCCCTCCATATTTGAGTTCATTTTGTATCTTCTCGTGATTTTTTATCTAATAAATCTGTTAACATCCACATCATCTGAATCAATTCCCGTTGTTTCCCATTCTTTGTTAAAAGATGCACCGCTAAGCTAGATAACATTCGAGTCGTTTGTTTATACTGTGGGTTCTTCCTCTTCATCCCCTACGTTCCCATTGATTTCCTTAGCCTGAGTATCCTAACTATTGATAGATTCTCCAAAGAGATCATAGACCACCTTGTTAATATTTCTGACAATATCATTCACTGTCATTTCTTGTTTTCAATGAAACCACTCATTCTAGCCTTCCACATGAACCACATTGCCGTTAGAAAGGTTGCACCAATTTTTCTCCATTCATTACTGGACTTAATAGAAATCATTTGTGACGTTAATAATCAAGTCTTTGATATTTCCTTTATACTCTTTATCAACCTTTATATGTATAGTTGATGTCTTGATGATGCCCACACCCACTACTTAATGGGTATTTTAGAAACAAAAGTTACAACGATCCATCTTCCATTTTACACCATTCAATAAACCATTATTAACACATTTCCTTTGGTGGAGAGTGACTTTAATTGGTAAAACTGCATTCTCACTTTCCAACCGAATAATATTATCTTTGCTGGCTGATTAGAATTTCACACGATTTTCCAAATCTCAATTTTACTCTCTTCTCCCACTTTTTAGAACTATCCTTCCAAGTTAATCTCTTCTTGGACAAGTTTGTGATCACCTGACTTTGTGTAATAATTCCCATCCTTTGTAAAAGTCCATATAATCTTATCCTCCCTATCCAACTGCATGATCAAAATTCTTATGATCGCATCAACCAATTTGACTGGCAAACATTTTTAACCTTATTCACATACAACCTGTAAAATATTTGTTGAACAGTTGCGCTACCACCGATAAAGAGCATCCTTCAGATTTATCCATCTTTATAGTTTTCCCAATCCATGAGCCCTCCCATGTATTCACTATTAAACCATTACCGATACGCCAAATATAATAGTTTTTAAGAATTTAGAGGCCTTTAAAAATGCTACCCCAACTCCACGACCTCTTGTTACTCAATTTTGCTTCCCATAACGAGGTGTTCAGAAAATAAATAGCTTTAAAAACTTTAGCCTCAATAGAATTAGGATTACCGATGATTTTCCATGTTTGACCAGCTAGCAATGAAACATTAATTTTTTAAAATTTTTCTAAACTTAATTTGTTAAAACTTTGATAAACTTTGATAAACTTAGACCTAGCAATCCTTTTCCAAGCAACCCTGTGAATTTTCTTTCTGTGATTCGCATCCTATCAGAAGATGGCCAAAAGGCTTGCCATTTTTTTGTATAATATTTTTGGGTATTCCACTATCGACATCGCATAATTAGGTAGATTTGATCACAACTTTGATCAACACTTCTTAAAAGGGGGGATTCCTAAGTATATACCCAAAGATTTGGTGATCCCAATATTTAAGGATTTTGATACCACTTTGCAAATATCCTTCTGTGCCCCGTTGTTTAAGAGAACTACCGATATAGCGAAGTTAATTTCAATGGTTTGTTTAAAAGCTTCAATCTCTTTTTTGTTAACACCCACGAAAAACAATGCATCATCAGTAAAAAAGAGGTGTGTAAGCTTTGGACACTTCATGGTAATAGCAATAGCCTTAATAATCCCTTCTCTACACTGTTCGTTGATAAGCCCGATAAGTCTCTCATTCAACAACAAGAAAAAAAGAGGATATAGAGGGCTACCTTGTCTAACACCATGCTTCAGAGGAAACTTCTTGAGCCTTTCACATTAACTTTAAGTTGAAATGACACAGTAGATATGCGGTTAAAAATTCAATCTTATTAAGAAACCAACCTTTTCCAGAATTTGGATTAGAAAACCGCATTTGATTTGATCATAATATTTAGTCATGTTGATTTTCACCACTGCATAGTGTTTTTTTATCTCCTCTTTGTTTTGAGAAAGAAATAGATTCCTTGATCAATCAAGATGTTGTCATGAATACTCCCGCCTTTAATGAGAGACGATTGAGTAGGAGAGACAATATCATCCATGAGTGGTCGAAGCCGGAGAGAGAGAATTTTGGAAATGATATTATAGCTGAAATTGATACACGAGATGGGTTTAAAATCAGAAACATATTATTGAGATCCTCCCTTAGGTATCAGTGTGATCAAGGTATCATTTACTATTTAGTGGTGTATTATTGTTGAAAAAATTAAGTACTATTGATACTATATCGTCCTCTGAAATATCCCAATATCTTTTATGAAAGTTCTCGGGAAGTCCATCCAGTCCATGTGCATTCCAACCAGACATGCTAAAGGCAATGTTTTTTACCTCATCCATGCTCGTCAATTTCACCAAATATTCATTCATACATTCGGTAATTTTACAAGGTGTAAGACTTGCTACATCTAGATTATTCTCAACAGGCTTACCCTCGAGCAGCTTCTTATAGTAACCAGCGGTTAGTTCTTTTATTTTTCTTGGGTCTTCAACACAATTGTCATTTTTGTCTCTTAAACAGAAAATTTGATTAAGATTATTTCTCATGACAGTTGACGCATTTTTTATTTTTATCCCTTTTTGAATCTAGAGGTTCATGGAACCATCAGCACAGAAGGATTCCTCCATGTTCCACAAATTCAAGAATATTTTTTAATTTCTTCCTCCTTTTTCTGGTTATCTGCTGACGATAATTGTGAATAAGCTTTCTGTTATTAGCAAATGTTTGCTTACTCCATCTTTCTAGAGACAAACACGTCACATATCTTTTGATACATAACCCTTGAATACTCTTGATGTTTGATGATTTGTCCCACACACTGTATAACATCTCTACAATATTGATTTTCCATCCATCGATATTCAAACATAAAATATTTCACCTTGTTATAGACAATATTATCTCCAAAATAACACACTCTCCATTGAACCCGGCCACTTTGGAGGACTAGTTCTCATCCTTGAACCCATAGAAGATAATTCCACCCCAGGGGTACCAACGTAATCATCAAAACTATATGACCGTCATTCCATTGCAACAATATTTCTTCCTCTATTCCAGCTCACCTTCTTCAATATCATAATTCCTATTCCCTCGATGCACGTTAGTCCCAAAACCTTGTGTCTTAACATCACAAAGGCTCTTGCATTGATCATGTATAAAAGCTTGCATATCGTTAATTCACCTTTCCATTATATTGAACTCTTTGTGCTTGTGCTTGGTTAATATCGAATGACCACCCAAATTCCCCATAGTTGCTTTCCTCTTCAGCTCCTTAAGACATGAGAACTATTGTCTCGAATTAGAATTCCAGATTCTCAAAGTAGTATACCAGTGTTGTTCAAACTCCACGTCTTGCCTCTCGTGTTTGTCCATGGAAGACTTGTTTAAGAAGAGTTTGAGAGAATAGAAAGTTGTAGTAACTGATGAGCTAGGGAATTGAAGGTTTTTGCTATTTATAGTTTTCCTGAAAATCTTAAAAAATCTGGTGATATATGAGAAATATCTCACCACCCCATGCGAGTAATAACTAGTTGCCAAATGTCGATAACTTGTATCATAGAGTTGTTTAGGTGCGGGGAAAATGCTTACTTGTCTTGGAATGCTCCCCGCAGTCACAGAGATGCTCTGTTTTTTTTCTAAAATCCAACATTTGTTTCTTCAAAAATAGGCAGCCTCTCTGCTATACCTCCATTATTTGAGCATGTGTAAATTAGTCCATATTTTATATTCTATTCAAGTAAAGAAAGAAAAGATCCTTCCTTAGAAAGGTGTGATTTGTCCACATCAAAAAGCAAAGTTCTTTTAGTCCCTTCCAATAATATTTCTTCTCCTTTTTCCAAAACCATCTGACACTACCACCGATCTGTCCAGAAAGCTTCTCATTCCAAGGTCACGCTTCTTCGAATGTCATGCATGTGATCCAAACCCTTTTGCATGTCTAAAGAAACTCCATAAAACAACAGATCCACAGTGAAACAAAATTCTATCCAAACCACACCGGTTATTGAGTACAGAAAAACACCTTGCACGTTGAGAAAATAGAATAACCTAACCAAAATTACTAATAAAACCAAATTCATGTATGAATCACCATCATGAAACACCAAACCCATATCCAAAGTTAAGTTAAAAAGTTTCAGCATACTAAAGAAAGACAAGTAGGCCACATGCATGTTAATTAAATATTTGATTAAAAAAAAATCGATAAATAAGGAAGGTAACATAGTAGATAAACTCAATAGTTACTAAAATATCACAAACCTAATTACTAAAGGTGAGACTAGCAAGATCGATAGTTGGTCTAGTGGTTAGTCTGCTCCGCAAAGACCAAGAGGTCCTGAAGATCGTAGAATAGTCTTTTCTGATTCTTAGTTTCGATCTACATTCTATTCTATAAATAATCTCGAATAGTTTTTCTCCCTTTCTATTCTCTCTAGAATAGTTTTTCCGTTCTCTCAAGAATAGTTTTTTTTCCTTCTCTAGAAATGCATGTGACAAGGTCACTATTTACCGAATAAATGACAAGAAAAAATCTGTCACTTAAATGCTCTTCAATGGCTGGTGATAAATGCTCTTCAATACTCATTAAAGCTAGCCATTTTGTTGACCAAACTTTGGTTTCTTCCGTAACGACTAAAATAATAGCCATTAATCTGCAATCGAGATCAATTAAGTCATTATCAAGTAAAGAAAATCATTTTTCCTCCTGGAAGAAGACAGTTTTCCTCCTGGTTTCGGCGGTAGTAGCTGGAATGAGGAGTTTGAGCATGAGATTCCGGGTAATGGTGAAATAACTACCGTTCCGGAGACGCAATTTGAAGACGGGGATGGCGATGCTTTGATGGGCGTTGGATCGGAAGTAGCGGCAACGTCGGATCAGGTATCTTCTTAGTCGGATTTTTTTACTAATATTTTTTTAATGAATACAGGTAATAATTCTTTTGGGAGTTGGGAAGACATTTCCTTTCCTCTCAATGTGTTGATTTGGAATTGCCACGGAGCGGCGCAAGCTAATTTCCAAAGAGTGGTCCGTGAGATGATTCGGATACACCGCGTTTGGCTAACGGTTATAGTAGAACCGCGAGTAAGTGGAGCCAAAGCGGATGAAATTATCAATGGATTGGGGAAATCTAATTCCATTAGAGTGGAGGCGGAGAACTTCAAGGGTGGTATCTGGGTTTTATGGGATGATTCGGAAATAGACGTTCGAATTTTATCGGCTGGAAAACAGGTAATTAATATTGAAATTTCCAAATCTAATTGTGTTACTTGGTTATTTTCAGCTATCTATGCGCGGCCTTTGGCAAAGGATAGAGAACCGTTGTGGGAAGCGCTACATCATGCGTTTGGCGGAATCGGAGAACCGTGGCTTATAGCTGGGGATTTTAATCAAGTTGGTACCGAAGAGGATAAAAAAGGAGGAGTACCGGGTTTTACGCGTAGGATGGAGAACTTCGAGAATTGGAGGGACAGTTGTGATTTGACTGATTTGGGGTTCGAAGGACCTAGGTTCACATGGTGTGACTCGTGGAATACAGGGCAAAAAATTTTGCGGAGACTAGACAGAGCGTATGGCAACACGGGTTTGCTCGAACTGTTCCCTTTTGTTCGAGTAACACATCTAGATCGTAGACACTCTGATCATGCACCTATACTAGTTGGTTTAAGTCAAGGGGTCCAGAGACCACCGGCGAGATTCCGTTTTGAGGCCGCTTGGTGCCTTCATAAGGACTTCAAAGACTCGGTTAAACAGTGTTGGAATAGGAGTAACACAGATTTAGGGGATCAGCTTGCTAGCAATTAGAGTCACCTTACTACTTGGAAGAGAGATGTTTTTGAAGATTTAAATAAAAAGAAGAGAGTGCTTCTGGCTTGGCTCAAGGGGATTCAATGTTCACTCCAACGCTCCTATAATCCATATTTATTTAGGTTAGGGAAGTGTCTCAGAAGTGAATATTTGAGTGTTCTAGACGAGGAAGAAATGTTATGGTTTGAGAGATCGAAAGAGAAGTGGATTCGTTCGGGGGATAAAAATACTAGGTATTATCACTTAGCTACTCTTAAGAAACGAAAGGCGACGAGGATTTCGAAACTCACTAATGCGGAATTTGGGTTGAGAATGAGACGGAGTTAGGTGAATTGGTTCGGAACTTCTACGTTGAGTTGTATACAGATTCTAGTAGATTTGTGGGTCCGTTTGCTTTGCCGCATGGTGTCAGCCTAGGGATAGTGGAAAGGGGCCTCTTAGAAGAAGAGTTTACAGACGAGGAAATAAAAAGTGCTGTTTTTCAGTCGAGTCCGAATAAGGCAGCTGGTCCAGATGGTATAGCGGCGTCATTTTATCATAAATGATGGGAGGTTGTAGGGCCGGAAATGTGTAGGATGGTTAGGAATGCGATTCGTGATGGGAGAATTTCGGGAAAAATTAATGGTACGCTTGTGCATCTAATTCCGAAAGTTACAAATCCAACTAAAGTAGGGGAGTTGAGACCTATTAGCCGTATTAACGTCCCGGTTAAAGTCATAATGAAAGCTATGGTGAATAGGGTACGGCCTCTTTTAGCAGATCGGATTGGACATAATCACAATAGTTTTCTTCCGGGTAGATCGACTATTGATAATATCGTATTGGTGCAAGAAATAGATCACCGTATGCAAAAAATTACATCGAAATCGGGTTTTATGGCCATCAAGATCGATCTTGTGAAGGCCTATGATAAGTTTAGCTGGAGATTCATTGAGTACACGATTGCATATTTTGGATTTCCGGCAAATTGGACGAGAGTGATTATAGATGCCATGGCAACCAATAAGATGCGGGTCTTGTGGAACGGCGTGCAGCTGGAGGAGTTCATTCCCCAAAGGGGCATACGGCAGGGAGACCCTCTGTCCCCTTATCTTTTTGTACTTTGTATGGAATGGTTATCGATTCTAATTCAGGGACTTTGCGAGGGAGGTGAATGGATTCCCATTCGTCTCCACCGACAAGGTCCCGGTATATCTCATGTGTTTTTTGCAGATGACTTAGTGTTATTTGCGGAAGCGGATACTCGTCAAATTGATCTAATCAAGGAGGTGCTTAGAATGTTTTGTGATGAGGCGGGACAGACCGTGAGTGAAGAAAAATCGCTCATCTATTTTTCCAGAAACATTGAGAATGAAGTGGCTCTAGAGCTTGCGGAAAGAAGTGGGTTCGTGCTTAGTGACTCTTTGGGAACATACCTTGGGACGCCGATTAGATCGCAAAGGCTGCCGCGAGGCTTTTTTCGTAGAGTTACGAACAACATGAAGAATAAACTTACGAGTTGGAGGGGTCAAAACCTATCAATGGCGGGAAGAATTACCTTGGCTCAATCGGTTCTATCGGCCATTCCTACGTATTTAATGCAGACGATGAAGTTCCCGGTTTATGTCTGAGAGGAGATCGATAGAATCATTAGGGATTTTATTTGGGGTTCTTCCGAGGAGGGGAGGAAAATTCATTGGTTTTCTTGGGATAAGCTTTGTTGGCCGAAGAAACGGGGTGGCTTGGGACTCCGTAAAGCTAAGGACTATAATAAAGCGTTGCTGGAAAAATTAGGTTGGAAAATACTTCAAGGAGACTCGGCATTGTGGGTTTCAGCACTTAATCAGAAATATTTCCGTGGAGTTCTTGAGAGAGTGGTGAAGCCTTCGGATTCGAGAATGTGCAAGAATATTTTGGCCGGATGTGAGGTTCTTAGGCGAGGGGTTGAGGAAGTCTTTAATGGAGAAGATAGATCTTTTAAGTGGAAGTTGGAAGCATCTGGAATGTTTTCGGTTAAGTCGGCTTATAATGATTTGAATTCCGCAGAAGGGTGCTCGCAATTTAATTGGGACCTGGTGTGGAAGCTTAAATGCCCCCAAAAAATAAAGGTGTTAATTAGGAGGTGTGTTTGGGATAGGCTCCCTACGCGTGGTAACTTGGTTAGTAGGGGTGTGATTGAGGACGGGACTTGTACGGGGTGTAGTAGGGCCGTGGAATCAGCGAAACACTTGTTCCAAGAATGTGAATTGTACAGGGAAGTTTCTTTGCTTTGTACAGGGACCTTTGTGCAATTAATAAGAAATAATACTTCTGGTGTTTTGCTAGGTGATGCTGATGATGCTGGTGTAAGCTTTGGAGAAAGGAGCTTGGGGGACCAGCGGCTTGGAGGCGATCGCGAGCTACGGAGCAGGAACACCAGTGGGCCGAGGAGTTCATTGGGCCTGTCCAGTCCAGGAGAGCCGAGACCTGCAGCAGGTCGGTCCATTCCAGGCGAGAGGCTGGGTTCTGTTCACCAGCGCCAGGGACTTCGAGCAGCAGGTTTTAGAGCCCGTAATTATGCAGAACAGGTCCGTTCAGAAGCAAGACAGCAGCTCCAGGAACCTGTACAGCAGTTGCCGCCACTGCTAGACCCCAAATCAATCATGTGGTGGACCCGAATGCTGTCAAGAAATGTAGTTTTTAAAGGGATTGAACGTTGTGTTCGGGTAGCGGCGTTAATTTGGGTAATTTGGAAAAATAGAAATGCATTCACATTCGATGGAGGAGAGCGGGTTAAATCTAAGAATGAACTAGTTGATATTATTAATAACACGGCTAGAGACTACGTAAAGGCTTGGGGGTGCAGAGCGTGACGGTGGCTTAGTTATTTCCTCACGAAGCGTGCTTGTAAAGTGGACTAGGCCAGAGATTGGTGTAAAGCTCAATATAGACGGAGCTTATGATCATAGAGGTAATTCCGCAGGTATTGGTGGGATATTTCGTAATAATGTGGGGGAATATCTAGTTGGTTTTGCCGGGAAGTGTGATGTAGGAACTCCACTTGAGGCGGAGAGTTTAGCGCTTCGTTTTGGGTTGCGGTTAGCAGTGTCACGAGGAGATGATATTTTAACCATTGAAACGGACTCGCGTGAGTTGTACGCGCTAGTGAAGGGTGGTATGAACTCAAGGGGAAGTTTGAATGGGATTGTTTGTGAATGTAAGAGTATTTTACAGGCTAATGTGCGGTTTGATTTGGTTTGGAATTTCCGTGAAGCTAATAGTTGTGCTGACTGGTTAGCTAAGTTTGGCTTGCGTAGTGAGGATGGACCTTTTGTTCTTGCGGATCCTCCTGATGGCTTATGGCGAACTCTATGGTTGGGCAGTGCCTAGAGTCTCGTTAAATAGTTAATTTCTCTTAGTTTATTGTAGAAGATTTATCTTCAGGGTTTTTGGACCTCATATGCAATAAAAAAAAAATCATTTTATATTAAATAATTTCCAATATTTTTTCCTCAATTTCTAATATAAGACTATTAATACATACATTGTCTTTTCCACTTTTCCTAAAAATATGAAAAAATTAATATCTTAACATGGACAACGTTTCGTATGACAACTTACCTTTTACCACTCCACTAATGTAATTTTACCACATTCAGGATCATAATGTTAGTAAAAATTATGAATAAAATATGTAAAGAGATTGTAGCTTATCAAAATGATTTGCATGCCTAAAAAAAATGATTTGCGAGTTTTTAAAAATTAAAAGAAAGATACAAGTGAAATAATGATAAAATATTAATCTATTATATTAAGTTGTGAGGATATATTAAAATTATTTGTAGGAGTATTTAAAAATAAAAAAAGTTTTTGACCGTGAAAATATGAATCAATCGTTGGACTTGGACATTGATAATTAAAGAAAGAGAAAATTACTCACAGAGTTTTAAAAACACCTCTTTAAGACCTAACAAGATAAGGTGAATTCAACCACTGTGACTAGCTCAGTGGCCAGGACCCTGTCTCTCAAGTAGGAGGTACAGGGTTCGAATCCCCTCAGCCGTGTTATTTCTTGAGCCCTTAAAGGGGGTAAGCAAGGGGTGCATGGTTCGAGTCTCCTCCCTGAACATGGGTAACCTAGTTCTGATTAAGTGGGAGTATGCATGAGGACCTCCCTGAACATGGGTAACCTAGTTCTGATTAAGTGGGAATATGCATGAGGAGGCGTGTATATTTCCTATGGGATTAGTCGTGGTGCGCGTAAGCTGGCCCGGACACCCATACATCGAAAAAAAAAAAAAAGATAAGGTGAATTCTATTTTCTTACTAAAGGCCACAACCAAAAATTAACACTATATTCCAAAATTTCAATTACTTTTTTATCTCTTTTTGTTTTTTTATTTTTCTACTTTTTATCAGAAAATAATTAAAAACCTAAATACTCTCTCTCCTATCTAATTTTAATTTTGGCATCTTTTTTTTAGCTTTTTTTCAAAACCTCTAAGGTTTGAATCTTGACCTTCTTCTCTAGAATTCCGGCCGAGTGGAGCTCCGGCCGTTCAGTGTGAAAAAGTCAAAGCCGCCGAGTGAAGGAGCTCCGGCCGTTCGAAGCGCACCAGATGTCGCCAATGAGATGTTTATTAGAGTTTTGTGTGCTGAAATGTCGGTTGCTTTGGGTGAAGGATACGTTGATTTGGTCAAGCAATTGGAGAATATGAAACACCGACGTGGCTCTCTCTTCCTATCTTCTTTTACTATATTTTCTTTTGGCTTATTTTTATGAGTAAAGATATATCTGTTTCACCTCCATATTACCTCCTATGTGGAGGTTTTAAAAACCAATCAAATCGTTTCTCTTTCTTTCTTAATTATTTTCTCTCTCTTTTGTTTAACACCACATAGGGTGACACATAGGAGGTGAAATAAGTGTGGAGCAAATAAGGGTGATATATAGGGATTTGGATCCTCTACTAACTTAAATCCTATACAAACTCTACTAACTCCAATCACAATTAAGTAAAATTGGTTTTTAGCATTATCTTTATTTATAATTTATTTATCTCTCTTCCTATTATATCTCACATAGTAATTCAATTACAAATAAAAATAATGCTAAAAACCAATTACTTAATTGTGATTAGAGTTAGTGGAGTTAGTATAGAAATCAAGTTAGTAGAGGATCCAAATCCGATATATAAAAATGCTTTATTTTTATTTGTTTTTTTTGGCCATTTGTTGCATGTCCACTCCACATTGTTGTGGATGGTATAATTTTAATGCTCAACAACTTTTTTTGACAACCTTAACAATTTCTTCTTTTTTGTAATACTCAAGAAGCAAGCGTTTTTTCCTTTGTTCTTTTGTCTTGTAATACTAATTTAAATATATAGTATAGGTAATAGATTTTTTTATGTAATTTAATTTTTTAAATTATATTGTAATATTATTTAATCAATTATTGTAATTTTATACTAAGTAATTTCTCTTTGAACGTACGATAAATATTTCAAATGTTTTGGCCTAATACTCAGTAAAAAATCCCAAAAATTCAGAACGAGCATACTCAGTAAAGTTACTGAGTATACGAGCATACTCAGTTAAGTGACTCAATAAAAAAATTTAAATACTAAGCATTTTTTTCGAAACTTAGTAACTTTTTCTATACTAAGGACCTCATGCTCAGAAACTTTTTCCATACTCAGTACCCCATTCTCATAAAAAAATTCCATACTCAATACTCCATACTCAGAAACTTTATCTATACTCAGAAGTTTTTCCAGCGATGGTCGGTGGTTGTGATCGTAGCTGAAAATTATTGATAGTTAATAAAAGAGGAGAGAGAGAAAATGATAAAGGAGAAGAGAGATTCATGGTAATAGAGGAAAAAGGATGATGGTAATAGAAGAGAGAGAAGATTTTTTTTGTCTTATATACACTATAAGAGTAGCAATAACAATAGGCATCTTAGAAACCTCTTTGGAGGAAAAAGAAATAAGTTAGTTCTTTTATGATACTAAGATGGTTTTCAAGACCTTATAAGTAATTCACCCTTAAAAGAAAATCTATAAAATATATTGTAGTTACAGAAAATGGTCGAAAGAATTTGATTATTATGTAAAATCTCTATAGAGGCCTAACAATTTACAACATTACTATAAAATGGTTTAGTTAATTCTTTCCAAAAATATACTAACTAAATACATATATCAAGTTTATTATTCTATCATTTACATAATCTTTTTTTCTTACAAAAGGGTCTAAAGACAGTAAGAGACACTTATTACAAATTTAAGATACCCTCAACATTTGAGGTATAAACTCTTCTAGGCGTTTTCTACTCGTGTCTATCACGTATGAGCATTTTCCAAATCCTATCTGGCAGAACAATGAAAGACGTATACTCGTCAGTTGACTTCAAGCCCAAACGAGCTAACCAATCGACACAAGAATTTGCCTCCCTAAAATTAGTTTTAGTCTTGATCCGTAAGGAGCACTCTAACCTCATCGCGAACCCTATAATCCAATTACCCTCGGGGTCCCATATGATCTCTCCCGCGCCTCCTTTCCCCTGGTTGACAAAACAACTCTCGTCCGTATTCAGTTTTAAGCTCCTAATGGGGTTGCACCACCCAACCCACGCCATTCGAGTCACCCTATTAGCGTCTTTAGCCGAATGTACACACCACGCTTTAGCATAGTCTAACGCTACCCATTTCGCTTTACTAATTAACGACTCACTAGTCAACACGCAACCACCATTGAAAATCATATCGTTCCTCATTTTCCAATTTAAACCATAAAAAAGACATGTAGCCTTCATATTTAAATTCCACCATTTCTCTTTACACAAAAATGCAGACCAGGTCTCTGCTGAATAATCGGAACAGGTCCCCTCAACGGATTTGAAGGTGTGTTGTACAAAGTATATACCAGCTGTTGCGGAGGTACTGACCTGGTGGGGTGTAGCTGCTCCACCTGTTGGTCTGGAAAAGTCACGCCCTGCCCACGCAACGGAAGAACACTCTTTACAGCACCCTCTACGGGATCTCTGAATCGTTTCCTCCTCGACACCCGGATTTTGAATGTGGGACATTAATATTATAAAGATTGGGTATTAAATTCAAATCTAAAAAAACATATACTTAATGGGCAATTGGAGGATAGATGTAAACCAAAACTGCATTTTTTATAATTGTATTATAGATCTTTACAGGCTTGAGGATTTATACCCAATGTATATTTTTCGTTCATAATATTTTTTTTTTTCAAGATATATATTTTTTTAATAAAAATAAGTCGTGCAGTGATGTGTATATACCTAAACTGGAAAACCAAAAAATCTAGTTATAAAGAACAATAAAATACAAATTTAGTGAGAAGTAACAACATTTGATATACATCTACATTTTTATCAAATAAAAACAAAACCACAAAAGAAATACTCAGAAATATTAGACAATCCGTGATTATTGGTACCTTTCTTGCTTAGAAAGTTATTTACCCTAATCATGGTGGCATCAAGAATTCTTTGCACATATATATACGAGACAACCCAAGAAAGAGAGAAGATCTAAAAATGGCTGAGAAATGGTAAGAAAGATATGAAATCAAAGTACGGCTGAAGCATCCATAACACCTCGCACTAAGTTTCCATGAGTAATAGAATGAGTCAATGCTTCAAATAAAGGTTTGCTTTCTTCTTCTTGTTCATTCTCCTCCTTAAAACAGTAGATAGGGGCTTGCCAGTATGGATCCTCAAGCACCTTTCCCACCTCAAATGTAATCACATGTGCAACCATCCCTACAATTCAATCAAACAATATCTGATTTTATTTTTGTATTTATTTTCATATTCTAAACTTGACATATTGTTCATATGTTGTTATTCAAAATCTAAAGGCTAAAACATCGTACTTCTTAACACACATTTGAACATAAATTTGGTATCAAAGTTTATATGGGTGAAAATAACATTTAGTGAACTAAACCAATAATAATTTGAACACCAATATAAACTAAACACAAATTTTACACGCCACTATTTATAAGGTTAATCTCATGAGTGTGAAAGAGCCAAATATTCTCCTTATTTTAAATAACAAATATACCTTATTTAATCTCTAATAGATTGGAGAGTAATTTAGGGCCCGTTTGGAAGTGCTTATTTTAGACTAAAAAGGCACTTTTAGAATAAAATTCAAAATTTAAAAAAATTATTAAAAATAATTTTGAAATCTAAAATTATTTTAAGTGCTTCTTTTAAAAAGCACCTAATTGGTGTTTCTCATAAAAGTGCTTTTCAAAGTCAAAGAAACTCTTAAAATCCTAAAAGCACTTTTAAGTACTTCTCCCAAAAAATACTTCCAAACGGGCACTTAGTTTGAACCAATAGGAAATTTCATCTTTATGTAAATATACCTTGTGTTATTTCACCAAATTACATACGCATATACCCTATTTAGGGTAGAAATCTAATGTCAGTGAATATTAAATAGGAATACAATGGTTGCCAATTAAAACCGATTCGTAATGTCAATGAATATTATGATGCAATTTACCCTACTCCACACTAAATAAAAAAATAAAAGAATATGAAATTTACCTGTGTAAAAAGCCCAATAAACAGGTCTTTTGGTAACAACGTCTTCATAATACCAAATAAAATCAACTTTAGTAAACACGTTACAAAGAAAACCATCCATATATTTCTGACCAAGATAAGTGGCACCCTCAAGCCAATTAGGTCTAAGTATACCAAAACCAACATCCAAGATTTTACACTCTTTTTGATCATCCAAAGTGTAGAAATATTTAGTTCCATTGGTCCAATCTAAATCATAAGTCTTTTTACCAAGTTGCTTTTGTATTATATTGAAGTTTCTACCATTTGGCCAGTCATACCATAAGTCGAGCACTTTAAGGACACCTTCTGTGTTGTTCGTAAAGAGAATTGAGTGAAATTGGTATGGCCATGGAGTTGGAACAGGGGCTGTTGATGAAGAAATTGCATGGAGAAGGATGAAGAAAGACGAGATTATGAATTTGTTAAGAATCCGCATCGTATAAAGGAAAAGAGGTAAAGATAAGGGTTGATGGATTTATGGTCACTCCTTTTTAGTATCATATAATCTGCTAGAAAAGTTATCTTGGTTATAGATAGATTATGTAAATAGTATTTGCCCATAAAGTACATTGAAGGTACAGTATTGATAAAGAATCTTTTTGATTCTAGTAGAGTTTGTGGCCAATGGCCATATAAGTTTAGTACCTATCATTATAAGCTCACTAGGCCTCTTTTGACATATGCCTTAATCTACCAACACCTGTTTGAACAAAAAAAAAAAAAATCTACCAACACCTTGTTAAATATTTACATCAATTAATATAGTTTATTGGACCACAAATTATAGATTAAATTATGAACCTTTCATATTAAAACTCAATAAATTAACAAAGGTTCAATAATAATATCGAAGTATTACTGATTTGAGTGTTGGACAACCTTCAGGAACCCAGTGTGCTAATGTTCTTGTTTTATATCAAAGATTCTTCCCGATTGTTTAACGCAGGAGATTGATTCAAGCAATCACGTTCCAGCCTCAAACACATTACTTGGAGAGATCACTTCTTCTGCACTATCACCCCAAAAGCAAAAATTAATTGTTAGCTGAATTATATTTAAATACATAATTTAGTCTATAAATCGAAAGTAGGTATAATATCATGAGTTCAAAACCCTATTTATCAGTTTCTTACGTGCAATAATTTGTACAGTTCCGGAGCATGGGTGACATATTTTTTTGCCTACCCATACTTGTTTGTCAAAGGTCAATATTTATTGGGATCGTATATCACCTTCTTCCGTGTTTGGCGATCCAGAAGGTGGTGATTGGTAATGCTCGGTATTAGCAATAAGTCACACATTTGTAATATGTGAGGTTTATACATGTATCTAATTAATTATTTCAATTGTAATTCATCTAAGGAGAAATAATTATTTGAGGAAGGAAAATATGTACTTAGTAGTCCTACAAGAAATTTCGAATTGAACAAAAACGTAGAAATTTCGATTTATATTATATCCTCCTGTTGCCAAAGAATCTTGTAAATATCTGTCTAGTTTAGTGGCTAAATATTGGTGAAATCTGATACCATGGTGGGATGAACCATATTAATCAAAGTCCGGAATACTCAAATGTATCTACTTCCTAGTTCCTAATGATTCATAATGGAATGCCAAGAAGAAGAAAAACAGTTCATTCTGGGTATAGTCTAATCTTCAGGGTGGAAGAGATGTTATCAAACTTGGTTTAGACATGTTATCAAATATGTTGAATGCTTCCATCTTGTGTATTGGTGGAATATCTAAATTGCAGAAAATGATTTTTCAAATTTAAATTGCAGACAAGACCACGAGAACTGTTACATTAGGATATAAAATCTTGCACATAAATACAAAAGGGAAGTCAAGACAGAAGAGGAGATCTCAAGATTAAGAAATGGTAAAAGGAAAGATATAAATGAACTTAAACTCCGGTTGAAGCATCAATAATTCCTCGCAAGAAGTTTTCATAAATAGTAGGGCGAGCCAATGCTTCAAATGAAGGTCTGATTTCTTCTTCTTCTTCGACCTCTTCCTTAAAACAGTACACAGGGGCTTGCTCGTTTCCCACATCAAACACTTTTCCCGCCTCAAATGTAATCACATGTGCAACTAATCCTGCAATTTAATCAAATATAATTTGCTTTTACATTCTTCATATATCCCTTAATTATGTTGCTAATGCAAAATGTGATTCAGAATTTAAAGGCTTAAATATCATACCATTAAACTACTTCACGTAATTTTGCGAGAAAATGTACTAAAATTTTAACATTTACTGCATAATATTCTGTATCAAACTGTATCTATAGGGGTGAAAAGTCGTGAATCATGGGACTCTAATAACCAATCACGTAACTCCAGAGCTAATAACGCAATTTACCCGATTCCACCCCAAAAAATTATAGAAAATGAAATTTACCTGTGTAAAAAGCCCAATAAACAGGTATTTTGGTAACGACATCTTCATAATACCAAATAAAATCAAGTTTGGTCCACACATTACAAAGAAAACCATCCTTATATTTCTGACCAAGATAAGTAGCACCATCAAGCCAATTAGGCCTAAGAAGTCCCACACCATAATTCGCGACTTTACACTGTTTGTGATTATCCAAAGTGTAGTAAAATGTAGTTCCATTATTCCATTGCATATTATAAAGCTTTTTACCAAGTTGGTCTTGTATTAATTGGAAGTTTTTACCATTTGGCCAGTCATACCATAAGTCGAGCATTTGGAGTACACCTTTTGTATCGTTCATGAAGATCAATGAGTGGAACTGGTATGGCCATGGAATTGGAATAGGAGCTGATTTTGATGAAAAGATTGCTTGGAGAAAGAAGAAGAAAGAAGAGATTATAATTTTGTTATGAAGCAGCATCGTGGAAAGTGAAACAAGTATTCTAGATAAGGTTTGATCATTCATGAATTTATAGTCACTCCTTTTTATCATAAAAATATTACAGCCACATATTCTTCACTTTGGTATTTATTACAAAATTAAATACTTTTCACCATTTATCCATGTAATATATGCTTAGTAAACATGGAGCCTTATTCATAATAAATACAAAATCCAATTGTATATAATATAGTAGCTACTGATTCCCAGTAATCGGAGCATCTTGGCTTTTCTGAATATCATCCCAACCTCTAACCCAACCTTGTCCAAGAGTTGCTCGAGTCTCAGGAGCAGCATGTCTATCTAGATTCTTCATTACCTTTCCATGCAATGCAATAAACACCTACAAAAAAAAAAAAAAATAAAAATAAAACTGAAAGACACAAAAGACAGATATGTCCTTACAGGATTTTTGCTTATGTGTTCCGGGGGTTGGTCTTGTCCAGACAGCCATTTCCATAAATCTGGATTCTCCTGCAAAGCATATATACACAATTTGGGATAAGAATGAAGAGGAACAGATTTAAATAGAGAGATAAAAAAGTTACCACATCGAGAACATGAACGAGGGACTTAATTCCATTTTCATCCATGGAGTAAATATTTTCTTCCACCCATGTGCCCAAAATCAGGTCCAGCTCTAGGAACCCTCTTTGTTTACTCCTATATATCAACCTATGATTTCACCTAACAACGTGTTATATACCTCGTACACATAATATTGTAATAAAAGCTTAAACTGCTACACATTCGTATACTTTTTCATTCAGCTTTCACATGAAACTGTAATTTTATAGGGGTGGCCATCAAGAATCACTTTTACCTTGATCTTATAATGAATAAAAAGTAATTAAGGAAAATACTAGTAGTACTCCTAATTGATGAATAATAGTTAATTTATTAGGCAAATTGCAAACTCAGTCCCTATTTTTTTCTGAAATGTGCAAATATAGCCGTGTTGGGAAAGACTAGTTATATGCTCATTTAGTACATTTACCTACATTCTTCAATATCAAACTCTTAATATTGCCCATTTTGTATTCTATAGGTACATTCACCTATTTCGAATATGACAGGACGGATTGTGCAATATTCCCTAATTTGTTAGCAAAGATCACAACCTAATAACGATAAAAATAACAAGTTTACTTACCTGTTAAACAAGCGCCTTTTGCTTTCTTCGCTGGAAAGATCAATGTCAAATGATTGAGAATTTTCAGTATTTGATGAGTATAAACGCGACGATACATTACATAATGGCCTAAAACAAGATATCAATAATTCATACACAGAATATACATAGAGTTAAAAATGAAATTAAAAGAATACCTGTAAAGCTGTTGAGAAGGGGCAAAATTAGTTGAATAAGTAATTACGCGAGGAATTGTGGAGAAAAGGGCCTTTCTCAAATGAGCCATTTCGCTTTTCTGTGTGTGCTTTCTTGAGAAGTCCAGTATAAGCTAATATAGGGAGTTATCTTTCTATTTTAAGCCAATGTTAGGTACTTTTTTTTTTTTGTTCCAAAATATTACTTCATTAGAAAAGATTACAAGGATTTAACCAATTCCCGAAGGAATTGATTCATTATGAATTATTTTAGCTAACCTACTAGAGTACGCAACAAGTTGCGAGCCATCCATATTGCTAACAAGCTTATGTTTGGCTACCTCGTTGGCTAAGCTATTCCTATCTCGACTAATCCATCGAAATATAGGTTTACAACTTTCAGAAATAAAGTAAATGCTTTTAATAATATTACAAATAATTGGAATACTAATAATAGTGTTTTTCTCCAAGGGAAGCATAATCTCTTGACAATCACTCTCAATAATGACTTGTGTATCCTGGATATCTCTTGCAACCACACAAGCTTTGAGGATTCCTAGAGCTTCAGCCTCGAGTGGAGAATCAGCATTAACATCCCAAGCTTCGCAATATAACACTCTACCTTTATTGTCCCTGTTAACACATGATATAGCAGCTTTTTTATTTATAAAAGAGGCATCGCAATTGATTTTAGTATGATTTATAGGTGGAGGTATCCATTTTTTCTTACTTTGTATCGTGTTGTTATTAATTGTTTCACTTGCATTTACCTCAGCTAAGTTTGATGAATTAACCGAGGTAGAATTTTGGGATATATTATCCTTCAGTAAAATATTAACATCCTTAGGATAATTCACATTTTGGTATTCATTCCACTCTACTCTTGCCTTTTCTAGAACCATTAAAGGTTCAAGTTTAAGGAATTTATACTTGTTATCATTTCTAGCTTTCCAAGTACACCATAGAAGAGTACATATCTGTTCTAATATAAAACTTTTTTCCAACTTTTTAACTTTCATTTTATCAACAATCATTGCCATCCAAGTATCTAATCTAGTAGATTCATGGTTGCAAGTAAGAATGTTGAAAGGTGAGGCAAACCACATAGCCCTTGTCCATTCACAGTTTAGTAGTAAGTGTTCAGGAGTCTTTATTTCCTTGTTACAAATATCACATATAGGAGATTTGATGACTTTCTTAATAAATATATTATTATTAGTTGGGAGAAGATTTTTTAGTGCCCTCCACATAAAGTTTTTCACCTTAGGTGCTATTTTTAAATTCCAAACTAATTTCCATATTTTAGTATCAATTTCGTGAGAAAAGGGGGGTTTAGACTTGAAGGAACCCGAGGTCTCTTTCTCCTTCTCACTTTTTAATATTTGGTAGCATTTTTTAACAGTATATATACCTTTAGGATCTTTATTCCAGATAGGTATATCATTACCTCCTGAGTAAGGTATGAAAGTATTAAGGATACTATTAGCTACCTGTGTTTCAAATTCATCTTTTACTAATTGAATATTCCATTTTCTTTCATTAACAATAAATAGATCACTGACCTTCTTAACTATATCATTTTTTGGCTTTATAACCTCATATTGGTTATGTATCCAAACATCACTATATAGGTCAATATTTTGGCCATTTCCTATTTTCCAGCTTATCTCTTTTTTAATCATTTCTTTTCCATTAACTAGACTTCTCCAACCCCAAGAGGGTGAGTGCCCAAGTTGTGCCTCCAAAAAGGTACAGTGTGGGAAGTATTTTCCTTTTAGTACCTTGAAGAGTAATGAATCTTGTTTATTAAGAATATTCCATGCTTGTTTACCTAGTAGGGCTTTGTTCATAATGTGAAGGTCCCTAAAACCGAGACCCCCTGAAGTTTACTATTAGTTAATGAGTTCCATTTACACCAATGGATTTTTTTCTTGCCATTACTTCCCCACCAAAAGTTAGATATTTGTGAATTAATAAGCTCACAAATTTTTTGGGGTATCAAGTATGAGGACATATAGTAGTTTGGTAAGCTTTGTATGACATATTTTATAAGCACCTCCTTACCAGCTGTTGAAAGATAGAGATTCTTCCAGTTTTCAATTCTCTGGAGGGTTTTATCAACTAAGTTATTTAGGTCCTTTACTTTAGACCTACCCCACTCAGTGGGGAGTCCCAAGTAATTTCCTAAATTATTAACAATAGGCATATTTAATTTATTAGCCATAAAGTTTTGTAGATAATGAGGAGTATTGGGGCTGAACTTGATGCTACACTTGTTTAAATTTAATTTCATACCCGAGGCAAAACTATATTTATTAATAGCATCTTTGAAATTTTCTATCTCTTGGTTATTAGCTTGCATAAAAAAGATACTATCGTCAGCAAAGAGTAAATGCGAGACAGCAGGGGCCAATTTAGAGATTTTTATGCCTTCCATAAGGTTATTATCTCTTTTTTCTTTAATAATACTAGAAAGTAATTGTGTTGTAATGCAAAAAAGTAAGGGGGAAAGTGGGTCCCCCTGGCGTAAACCCCGCTGGGGTTTATCAATCTCTAAAGGGTTACCATTCAATAACACTGCATAAGAGACCGAGGTGACACATCTCATTACTTTATTAACCCAAATTTCACAAAAACCCATTTTCAACATATTATCTTGTAGGCAATCCCACTCAACATTTTCATATGCCTTTTGTATATCAGTTTTTATTGTCATAAAATACTTTTTAGTACTTTTTCTATTTTTGATAAAATTGATAATTTCATGAGCCACCATTGTATTCTCTTGAATGTGCCTTCCTGGTATAAATGCGGATTGACTTTCATCAATCAACACATTTATCACTCGTTGCAATCTATTCACGAGAATCTTAGCTATAATTTTATAAATGAAGTTTGAACAACTAATGGGGCGATAGTGTTTTATATTTGAGGGTTTTGGGATTTTTGGAATAAGGGAGATAAAGGTTTTATTAATATCCTCTATAGAGTCACCATTATACCAAAAATTGTTAATAATTTTAATCACATCTAGTTTTATAATGCTCCAATATTTTTTATAAAAAATGCCTGGATATCCATCAGGACCAGGGGCTTTGTTAGCCCCTAATTCATGTATAGCTTTCTCAATTTCATTTATCTCTAATTTTTTGTTCATATTGTCATTCATAATTTTAGTAACCGAGGGTTTAATAATGGATAAGATGGGTTCATAATTTCTTGGTCCAATAGTTTTAAAGATGTTATCAAAGTAGGTTTTTATTTCATTGTTAATTTCAGTATAGGTCTCTACCCGTTCACCATCCTCTTTAGTAATTCTAGTGATCTTATTAACTTTCCTTCTTTCTTTTGTTGAGGCATGAAAAAAGGTGGAATTTTTGTCACCTCGCTTGAGCCACAAATTCCTTGAGCGAGATGCCCAAAAATCCTCTTCCTTTTTCCATAAGTATTCTACTTCTTTAATAATTTCATTATAAATAACCCAATCCTTAGTATTGGGGTCATTGAAGATAGTTTCAAGCTCACCAATAAGCTTGTCTATCTATTTTTATTATTACTAAACTTGATATTACTCCATTTGGTAAGTAGGACTTTACATCTCTCAAGTTTAAAGGTCAAAGCATTTCTATGGTGATTTAATTTGCCTTTTTTTAAAGCCCATACTTTTTTAATAATCTCAAGGCATTCAGCCTCCTCAGTCCAGCTGTTTTCAAAGTGAAATATCCTATCTTTTTTAATGTGATCATCATTCATAAAAAGTATTTGAGGTGAGTGGTCTGATCCTAATGCAGGTAAAAGAGCTACCCAGGCTGTAGGAAACAGGTCACCCCAATTCTTGTTACAGAAAGCCCTATCTATCAGTGTTTTAACCATCTCATCATTTACTCTTTTGTTAGACCAGGAGTATTTACAGCCCTTAGTTATAATTTCTTCAAGACTGTGATGTTTTATAAAACCATTGAAAATATTCATCATTTTGTTATTAGCTTTATTCCCTCCTTTTTTATCAAAGTTATATCTAATGTTATTAAAGTCACCTATAAGCATCCAAGGTTCATTATTTATGGGTTTACAGGAACCATAAATTCTAAGGCAGATCTCCTTATTTTTATCAACTGGAGCACCATAAACATAGGTGGAGAAAAATTCAGTACCATTTTCTTTAATCTTACAGTGCATATGATTAATAGACTTGTTTATAATATCTAAATTGATATTGTTTTTTATAAAGATAGCAAGCCCCCCACTGATTCCTATAGGTTCTACAGTATCAATTAGGGACATATTAATAATCTTTTCTAATTTCTTAACAGTAGGGAAAGTGTTTTTAGTTTCCGAAAGAAAAAGTACCTGAGGCTGGTATTTAGCTACAAATCCAGCTAGGGTCTGGACTGTCAAGGTGTTGCCAATACCTTGACAGTTCCAGGAGGCTTGTATCATTGATTCATCTGGGGTTGATGTGGGTCAACCCCGCAAACCTCTTCAGACTTAATAATGTTTGGGACCGAAGCCATCTCTTCATCCTCTTGTAAACCGTTTGTAATTTGAGTCGCCTCAACTTTACCCTTATTCTTCTTCATGTTTTTCTTATCTCCATTACTATCCTGTTCATCTTCATTTTTCGAATTGGTGAGTTTACGCTTCCTCGATGCCCAGATAGACCTTTGCCTTTTTTCATTAACCTCTGTGTATACAAATCTTGCTAACTTAGCACTTTTTGCTTTGACTGACATTCTTGTGTTTGATTCTTCATAATTTCTTCTCGCTTCTTTTTTCTTATTAAATATCTTCTCAGTGCTACAGTTCTTGAATAGATTTTGGAAGTTTGAGTAATAAGTGTTAGGGTTTTTGTTAATTGGTGTGATAAAGGTTTCATGATCTGAAGAGTTTGTAGGTTGGTTGTTTTGATTGCTCGTGATCGGTGTTGAAGGTGATTTAGGGTTTCTGAGATTGGGGATTGGGGTTGGGTGTTGATCGGGTTTGAAGTTGTTGTGTTAGAAGATATCTGATGTAAAGATTGGCTAGTAATTTTAGTTGGGTTATTTGGGTCAGGTGAGGTGTTTGGGTTGTTGGTAATGGGTTTGTGGGAGAAAATGACATTTGGGCTGGGTACTTTATTAGTTGGGCTTTTATAAGTTCCAAAAATAAGTTCAGTGGTTTGGGCCTTAGGGGAATTGATTTTATTAACCATTTCACTTGCCAGCGTGGCGAGTCTCTCTTCTTTCTCCTTAGTGGCCCGTACCCTTTGTTTTTTTTCATTTTCTAACTTTTCCGAAGGCAAATACGATCCACTACCAATATCCACCACCGTGTGTTCTTCCGTGCTCTTGCCTCGTCCTTTTTTGTCTTCTTTCGTAGATTTCGTACCAAATTCAAAAAAAGGTTTTGTACCTGATGACTCGTTGATGATCGCCTCACTGAGTTGGGATCGAGCGAGTTGGGTTGGCTCAGAAACTCCATTATTGCTGAGCTTGCTTTTGTTCTTCAACTCAACCATATGGGTATTCATCTTTCTTTCTGAATCTTTAACTTCTCGTAGTATGAATTTAGGCGTAGGCCCTCTTGTGGAGACTTTGATCCAAGCCCCAATTTTGGGGGTAATTTTAGGGTTCTTGCATCGAATTTCTTCATGACCGAATATACCACAACCATAGCATACCTGACCAATATTTTCATATTTGAATTTAATCCATGATGCCTTTTCTGCAGATTCCTAATAGTTTATGCCCGCTATAAGTGGATTTTTGATATTCCAATCAACTCTGAGCCTGGTTATTGAGTTGTCGTCGACATTGATAGTAGCTGGTAGTTCTATTTGATGAACCTTACCAAAGTAGCTGAACATCTTTTCGAGACAGCCTGTAGTTAGTAAATTTGCTGGAATGCCTGAAAGTTGAAGCCATAGGGTTGTATTGGTAACAATTTTTGCTTCTCCATTTTCATACTTATTAACCGCTAGGTGTTTCCCTTGTATTGTCCATGGTCTCTGAACCCATATTTTTTGTCTATCTTCATCATTGCTGCATTTGATGATGAAAGTATTATCACCACATTTTTCAACCTCCACAGAACTTTTTAAATCCCAATACTTATTAATATGGTTTTTGATATAGATGTGGTTGGTTTTTTCAATGTGTAGAAGCTTAGCAATGAGTTTATATTCGCTTAACTTTCTGTAGATTGAGTTGTTATCTAGTGAAATAACTAACTCCTTGTTTTTTGCTAAGGGGTGGTTTGGTGCATAAAAATCCATGAAGGAGGAGTTTTCACACACTAGGAAGGAGTTAAAATTTGGAAAAACCGAAGAGAAAGGAAGAGAAGGATTGGAACTAGTATCTTATGAGATTTACGAAAGGAAGAAGACACTAGTAATGAGAAGAAATCACTCAATTTAGCTTGAAATTGAGTAGGGTTTAGGTGTTTTGGGAGAGAGGGTTTTGGGAGAGAATTTCATAGTTTGTAATTTTTGGTTTCCAGTTAGAAAAACAGAAATGAGAGTTTAAACATTTTATTAGGTACCTTTGAATCTAGGAGACGACGGGTTCTTTTTATATAATGAAACTTCAATCTTTTTTTTTCTTTTTTTTTGTTCCATAATTTAATCTTCTTAAAACACTAAATTAATCTTATAATTTTGCTTGCTAAAAAATCATTAGACTTAAAATCTTTTTATAACCGACCAATTAAGATTTTTTTAAATCTAAATTGATCAATAAAAATTATCTGATAATTTCGTTCTGAAAAAAAAAGTAGGAGACTAAGGTGTTGTTTGATTTTTTAAGTGATAAGTACTTCATGCTGAATAACAGTTGAATAAAACTTATTTTGTTAAGAGACAGTGTCTGAATGAATCAGACTTGGTTTAAAATCTTAATGAAACAGACCAATTAAGAGGTGTTAGATCTGAATTGGTGAGGAAAAACAAACACTCTTATTGATCTAGTGTCTTAATGAACTAGCTTAAGTGCTCATTAAGTGCGATGAAACACCCCCTAAACCTAATTTTTAGGTGGTTTCTCTTTCTTTTTTTTAGTGTAAACTATGTGTCCGTTTGGGATTGATCATTTTAGAGGCAAAAACGCTTTTCAATTAAAATTTTAATATTTATAAAAATTATTAAAAATTATTTTGACATTCAAAATCACTTTAAGTGATTTATTTAATAATCACCTGACTAGTGTTTTTTCTAAAAGCGATTTTAAAGGTGTAAAGTATAATTAGGAATCTAAAATTACTTCAAGTGATTATTTTAAAAAGCAATCCCAAACGAGTTCTTTTTTTATATATATTGAAAAAAAGGTGATTAATTTAAACTGGTTATAACCTAACAAACTTCTCACTTAGGGTTCAAACCAAATGGTTGACCTGTTTGTAATATAATTGTTCATACCTAATTTGTCGGGTTAGGTTAGTTACTTGCTAGACTATGTTTAATTACTTGTTTGGTTGCGCTGTAGAAATATAATTTGGTGGGATATGTTTAATTACTTGTTGAAATATGTTTTATAACATGTTGGGTTGTTTTTAGTTATTTGTTAGGATATATTTTTAATCAGTTGGGTTCACAAATGGTATTAGACTAACTCAAACGGTTGTTTGTGATTTCTTATGGGGGTTTGTTAGCGTGGTACATATAAGTAGGTATAGCAAGAGCGCAACTTATAGGGCCCTATGATTTATCAAAATAAGAGAGAGGCTTCTAGGGGGCTATGAGTTATCGCAACATGAATCATGCCAAGTTTAACACCTTTACCCGAGAAAATATTTGAGGAGGAAATTGAAGAAGGTAAGTACAAAAGAATTCTATATTTAAGAGTTTATTTTGGATAAACCACATTCGGAGGAGAACATGGGTGAATCATGGTGACACAATAAGCTTACATACAAAATTAGCACCGCATCCTATCTTGGGTATCGATAATGCGAGGCAATAGCCTCACGCTTTCTCTCTTCTATACCATTTCTCTAATTGTGTATTATGTGTTTTGTTTTAAATTTTTATAAATTCTTTTTCGAGTCATGGAATCATGATTCACCTTTGAGTTGAGGGTGGGGATTTTTTTTCTCCATCCCCACTTTATATGTTTAATTTCTTTTGAAAAACCAAAATTTAAAAAAAAAAAGTTAGTATAGGGAATAGGTGTTGAATGTAGTGAATGTAACTATTGAGCATAGTTTTAACAAGTCAATGATAGTAAGTAGTAAGTTTGTAAAGTTGTCAAATTGTATGCTTAAAAGATGAACTTGAAACACACATTAAAAATAAAGAAAAGATTAGTAAGTAATGCGGTAGAAGTAAGTTTGATCTTAGGGAGCCTTGAGTGGTGTGTAGAACGTGAGATCAAAACTAGTTGGTAAATGTTCTAAAGGTGAGAGAGTCCCAAAACTGTATGATCTAGAACATTGATTGAGGTGTTTCTTGGTTAACCCCTTTATGCCTTTTAGCTTACTGGCCATTTATATTGATATATTATCCGTCTCAGCCCCTTCTAGCCTTTCTAACCCTTTTTATTAGCCATGTTACAAGTCATACCCCTTAGATTTCAGGACTTTTCTATATGACATGTACTCGAATCGCGACGCTAAGACACTCTTATAGAGCTTGAGCTTGAGGTGGTGGGTTTGTTATCTTTCTATCACGTAGAGAATTTGGGTTCGATTCACGTCAATGGAATAACTATTTTTCTTTTTCCATGAACCATAATCGTAAATCTCGAATCTTGAATTCTCAACCATGAATTTTAAACCATAAACTTTAAACCAAGGAAACATTAAACATAAATTTTTGTAAAACAAATGTATGCAACAATAACTAATAACAGCCACAATCTAATACACTTCCTTTCTCCCTTATTCCATCCCGCCCTATTTATAGTGATTCTGGTAATTCATGCCATCAATTGATATTATAAATTTTTGTTTTGTTTCAATAAATGCATGCAAAACTAAGTACAATATATATATATATATATATATATATATATATATATATATTAATTATATACCTTGAAAACCACGAATCTTGAACCTTGAACCTTTTGAATTTTGGACCATTAACCTTGACTCATGCATGATGAACCACGAAACATCAACCTTGAACTATGTACCGTGACTATGAAATATTTAAAAAGTTCTCTTTATACTAACCATTAACGATGAACTTTGAGCTTGGACCTTGGACCATTAATCTTGAACCATCAAAAATAAATTAAAAATCATGAACGATAAAGTAAAACCGTTTCGATATTGTATCAATATATTAAAAAAATATTAGGTTCTTAAATGTTTGGGCACTAGATGAAATATTAAAAAATATTTTTATACTAACTATGAATTTTGAACCTTAAACCATCAATAATAAATCATGAATGATGAATTTTGAACTATATACCATGAGAACCATGAGCCATGAAAATTGGACCTTGAACCTCAGACCTTGAACCTCAAACCTCAAACCTTGAACCATGAAATTTGAATCTTGAACCTTGAACTATATACCATGACCATAGAATATTAAAAACTGTTTTTTACTAACCATGAGCCATGAATTTTGAACTTTGGACTATCAACAATATCTCATGAATGATGAAATTTGAAGCATATGCCTTGAGAACCATGAACTTTGAACCTTGGACCGTGAACCTTGCACCTAGGACCTTGGAACTTGAACCTTGGACCATTAACCTTGAATTGTGAATGATGAACCTTGAACCTTGAACTATGCGTCGTGAACATGAAAGTTATACTTTGATTCTTGATCGTTGAACCATGAACCATTAACCTTCAAATATGAACCTTGAACCATGAATCATGCACCCATGACCTTGAACCATGAAGCATGACTGTACTTTGAACGTTAAACTATGAAATTTTGAAGACATGTGTCATGAAACCTTAGATCAAGGTTTAAAAATGTATCATTCACTTTAATTTATACGAATTCCTTCAGGATAGGGTTATAACTAGTAAGTATATAAAGTAAATATGGGGTATATAACATTTCTCTTTAATCAATTATATATCTTTATACATCATTAAGATATCACGTCTATACTAATACTCAAATAATTAAACGAATTCTTAATTTAAGAATTCAAGTATTTCAACAACAAATTCTACAAGTCTCTTTGAACAACGAAGACAGTTGAACATCTTGTGTTATCATGCCCAGAGAACACTCTTATCTAGGTTGGATCAACACTACAAGTTCAAGTTACAATTATATGGAAGTATCCATAGGCAATTGGATGTTGCAAGTCGTCTAGACTTTCAAAGTAGGCATATAAGATAAAAGGATTGTCAAATCGAATATCTTGTTAATGATATGGAATACTTGGAAAGAAAAAATGAAGATATGTCAGCAATAAAATCTGCATTAACAAGTTATACAATCAACATAGAAAACGATGACAGGGTTATTTGGACAAAGTTGGATGATAGATACTTCTTCGCACCTCGACAGGGGTTTCACCTCTTACTGATGCTACCGCTAAGAAGAAGTATCCTTTTTATGTAAACATTAATTACAAAAGGACGGAAACCTACTAGTACTGAGATTGGAAAGACACAAGTAAAGCGAGACACGCATTAATAATTCAAATACATAGACAATGATCTTTAGTGGTCGAAGGTGAAACACGTGCAATTCTACAAGCAACAAAGTTTTGCGAGTCACACGAAAATTTAGGGAAAACTATATTTTCAGATAATCTTGAAGTCATTCAGGGTATTAAGTAGCCATCAACATCTAGTTAGTTTATTCAGACTATATTGCGAATGATCTGAAAGTTGATGGAACGTTACACCCCCTGTATCGCTCTACCACATTCCTCGAAACTTAAGTAGTTAGATATACGCATTGCTAGGATCTCTAGACCGCATGCTAAGTCGAATTTAGGGCCTTTCGACACAGGGGTGGTTTTCTCGTCTTGGGATCACTTCATTAGAGTACAGTTATATCTGACTAATTTTTTGCATTTGTATGTTTTCTCAGTTTATATATATATGCAATTTTTAAAAAAAAAAAGTCTTTCGACAACAATCTTAATTACAAATAATTAAAATGTTAATATAAAATGTAATCATTAACTAAAACATAACATTAAGAATATAATTTTCAGTGTACCATGATCAAAGAATTCATTTATAAATTTAAAATTTAACAAATGAGTTAGAGAGAAGTAAACATGTGGACAAAAATTACAATATGGATCCTTTAAAACTGTATAACTAATTATACCAACTGCAAATTTTACTCTGGTGCTACACTTACAATGCAGCAAACAGTTCCTTCATCCCTGAGGGCGGATCGTAACATAACTTTAATTAATTACAAAGTTGCCTCTTTGTCTATTTTAATATTGCTTAGAAATGTATCTCGCGCCTCTCAGCGAAAAATCTGCCACTGACAGATAGATCCGGGAGAAGAGCAAGCCAAACTGCTGTATCTGCTCCTTCTTCAGGAGTAGTATGACCTGCCCACCCAGTTAAAGCTGTCTTTACCCAACCCGGGCAATAACAATTGACGTATATTTTACTACCCTCTGGCCGATCTGAAAGCGTCCTAGCTAATACCCTTGTGTAAGCATTTACTGCAAGTTTCGCTAGGGAATAGTCCGTATATATATGAGGCCATCCACCTGATTCCCAAGTCCCATCTTTTACTTGTTCTAAGAATGTATCCATAACTTTATCGATCATTTCCTCTGTTAACGTTTCCACATCTTCAAGTTGTTTTCTTAACTCCTCATTTTCAATTTTCTAAAACAATCACGAAAAAAATGGCCATTATTTTGGAAACAAGAAAGCCGAATGAAGAGATGAAAAGTTTTACTCACATTTCGCTTGGAATTAAGTCTTCCAAGTCGAGTGCTCACGTTAATAATACGAGCACCTGAAGCAGAATTTCTCATTAAAGGAATCATAGCTTTTATCATTTTTTTTGTGCCATAATAGTTGGTGTCAATCACTTTATCCGCAAACTCCACTGAATTATCCGTCCCAAAATTGAAATTAAGTCCTGCATTGTTTATCTAAAGAATTTCACATAATCAGTAATATTATATATGGAAGAAACATAACACAAGGACTAATGGTGCAATTCAGAAGGATGGATGTGGTATTAGTACCAGTACATCTAGACCACCATAAGTTTGTTTCAACCAATCAGCAAAGACTCTGATTGATTCATCATCGTTAATATCAAGTTGATGGAAATTTACATTCAAACCTCCCTCTTGCAAGACCTTAGCAGCTTCCTCACCTACAGCTGTTTCTCGTGATGTAAGAACGACGGTCAAACCATGACCGGCAAGTTGGTGTGTAATCTCAAAACCGATTCCTCTATTTGCACCGGTTACCACAGCCACACTATCGGCGGACCACCATCTGAGAAACACAAAACAGATATCATACCTCATCTTAACCTTGAGATATTGAAATGAATGATGTATAAATAAATGAATTACCTTTGATGATCAGAATATGGAATGGTGCGAATAAGAGAGATCTCTTGACGTCTCTTCTCTCTTCGCTCCTTTGCCCTCTCTCTTTTATCCATTACAGTAAACCAAATTTACAATATTGTTTTTAATCTGTCTCTTTGTCTTTGTTTTGTGTGTCCATTGAATTGATAGATTTGAAGCTTCAGCTCCTCTTTTTTCTGGTTTTCTAACATTTTGGACAACATAACAGAATCACCGACATATTTGGAGCAGATCCTCATACTTCGCGCCTTTCTTTCAACTCTCACCAACTCTTTTATTTTTTATTTTCTTATAAATCGTAATTGATTACAGTAATTATTTTATAGATGTAATACTTACATGTGTATTAAATGTTAACGGCACTCCATTAATCAGTAACTACCTTTAAATATGTAATAATCTTATTGTGTAACAAATGTTACATAAATTCGTTAGTTGACGTGTGTGGGATATTTTTTAAAATATAAATAATTGCTACTGTTTGATGATAGATAATACGAGATTTTATTAGCCTATTTAAACGAGATCACAATTTGGTTTAAAGGTTGGGTGATAGAATTGCGTGTATTGAACTACAAATTTGAGATTAGTGTCTGTTTTTTCGATCCTTTGTCCCCGCGAATTTGGGTGAGTGTATGTTTGTTGCTTCTTTTGGCCTATGACTCTAGTGACCTAATAAAAATGCTTGCTTTTGTTTTTCTTGGTGCAACTCTTTAGAGAGGTTAAGTTATCTTGATGACTCCTAAACCCAAAAAACACCATGAGTTACTCTGATGAGTAATCATTTGCCTGAAGGGAAATTGATTCTAACTTTTCTCCTCACGGGTGGATCAAGTCTTTGACCCCCTAGTGCATGACTTGTAAGGCATTAGAAAATTATCGATATAACATATCAGATTAATTTTTATTCCAAACCCTAGGCTAGATTTTATCCATACCCTAACACATAACATAGAGGGTTAAGTCGTCGGCCCTTTTGTTTGTGACTCTGTTTGAGGGTAGACTTTTCATTTTCTTGCCGTATTGGGCTAAGTCTTATCTACCTTAGTGCATAGAATAGTGGACTATGATTTCTTCTCTTCCAAGATAAGATAAAAAAAACCTTAGGAAAATTTCCAATCTACGTAAATGTATATGAATTATTAAATGTTATATATATAGTGCTTCACCCGTGGGTCCTACAAGGATCCACCAAATGGTTGATAACTCGACCTTCAATCTTTAGGTCATTTCTCCTCGTGTCTTGAGCCAAACTGAGGTATGAAATACACTTTACCAACTAAGAGCTAAGTTGCAATGTCGTCTGGATGCTTCCATTATTGGGTCGTGTTGGATCCTAGCTCAGGTTTAGACCTTGCTTCTAATCAACTCCTTAGTTTCTATGTCATTAGTTCATCTTCACTCTCTTGATCTCTCCCTTTGGGCTTTGTATGTTGAGGTTATAGGGGTCGCTCTTCCTCCATTTGGAAATCGACATGGCTCTGATTTCTTTTCACTGAAATGGTAAAAAACTACAAAAATGTGTGGGAAATCGAAAATAACACGGAAAAAGTTATATGAAGCCAATATTTATTTAAAAATATGCTCAAATGGGGCACACAAGATGAATAAATACCATAATATGTATTTAAAGTCAGGCTAAAAACCTATAAAAAGCATCACACATGATGGGATATCAGACGTGCAGAGTTCAAACTATGAATAACTCGTCCGATGTGTGATTTAGGTTATACGCCATGTAACAGAGCCAAGTCTTCTCACCTTAGACCATAAACCTTACATCCAAAGAGGTGGTTAATATGGCTAGTTTCCAAACACCTAGGGTGAGTAAGAGAAGTCTCAAACATGTAACATACCTCGGTCATATCATAACATATAATGAGTCTCGAGCATATCATGAATATATTTAAAATTAATATAAACCTCCATTTCCTAATCAGAGAAACCAGAATCTTTGAATTTTATGGCCTCGACTAACTGATTCATCCTAAGGTTATCAAATACACAACAATGTTAGACCATTATATCCATGACCTTAGTCTAATCACCTTGAACCACAGTCTTCTTAGTGTTAATTCTTCAACAACATTAGAAGTGCTAACCAATTCCAAATGATGCTCCTACATCTAAATATATCTTAATCCAAAATATGTATTTTTAAAAACCACATATTTATAATAAATACCACTTTTGGATTACCCAAAATGATCAGCCTTTTAAAAATCATCAATGAGTACTACCCTCACCATTCTTTATTGTTGCAGAATTTTACTTGTATTTATATACGTGTTGTCTAAAAAACTTGGGGGATATGATTAATAACCATAAATACAAGCACCAAAAGTGACAAAACATCTCTCAAATGTGCGTCACAAGATGGCATTAAAAACAAAGTGGCTATGTGGGTCCACTAGTTTCAACTTATCTAAATATGATAGCAATTGGTTGAATGTCAATTCCTCATAACAAAAATTTAATTCTACTCTATATTAAAACTTGTCCAAGAAAATTTAGATTTAATATCATATCTATACCTGATTCCAAAATCATACAACAATTGCATTGGTGTTATAGTCGATTTTATACCTAACTTCATTAAAAATCAACTATGAAATCACTACAAAAGACACCTAATTAGGCGTATGTATCTCGAAAATGAACCACACATATGCTCACTTACGAAATACCTTAAGTACATGAAATCATTTACTAAGGGACTTGCTACTGCTACATTCTCTTCTCTTATTATCAAGCTTCCACTCCTTCAGCGCCTCAGCTTGAGGGGGGATGATAAGGGATAGAACAAAGAGCTCCACAATAACAACAATTATACACTACAACACATACAATTATAAGTTGTTTTACTAGTAGACAAAAACAGTTAGAAGGAATATTGTGTAGGTAGTACAGCTGTGTAACACACTTAGTGTGAGTGAGTCTTCTATATATAGGAACGAAATGTAATTCATATTCATTCAATTATATACACAAAAATACTTTTTATTCTTTGAGTAATGATATTTGTCACCCTTTTTGTATCACCCTTTTATCACCTCCTACGTGTATGCCTACATGTACCAATGAATTGATTTCTCTATCCTATTTAATTTTTCTCTATCTTCTATTCAAGGAAATCAGAATACATATATAGAAGGGTGATAAAAGGGTGACATGAAAAGGGGTGAAATATATCATTACTCTTATTCTTTTCTTTGTCTTATCTAATAACGGGCTCATTTTTGATTTTTTTTATTAATCCTTATTTTTTAAATGATTATTATTTAATAGGTAAGGAAAAATAATAATGTGGATAATTTTATATAAATATAATAATATTTGATTAGTTAGAACATTGATTTAACATTTTGGGAAAGTGATTTAATGGAAAGTTGATTTAATGGCGACCGGATATATTTTTTGGGGTTATTGTTGAAAACATCCTGCTTAAACTCTCTAATTGTTTTTTTATGCCTTCAATAATCTTATTTATAAAAAAATGCCTAATGAAATAATTATTTATAGAAAACATCCCCTTTATATTTTCTATACCTTTATTAATTCCATCACATGCGCGCGTCCGTGAAATTTTTTTAAAATCGTCATAACTAATTCAAAAAAAATCAGAAAATTAAAAAAAAAAATATTTTTGAATAAATCTAATTAATATTTACGTCTATGAATTTTTTTGATTTTTTTTGATTTTTTTTAATTTTTTCGAATTTTTTTAATTTTTTTTTCGCAGACACGGAATTCCATGTTTAAACATGGAATTCCATGTTTTAAACCGTGAAATAAACATGAAATTCCATGTTTTAAACATGAAATTCCATGTTTCAAACATGAAATTCCATGTTTCAAACATGGAATTTCGTGTCTGCGAAAAAAAAATATTAAAAAAATCAAAAAAAATCAAAAAAAATCAAAAAATTCAGAAAATTCCGAAAAAAATCATAGACGTAAATATTATTTTGATTTATCCAAATATAATTTTTTTTGATTTTTTCGATTTTTTTTGAATTAGTTATGACGATTTTAAAAAAATTTCACGGACGCGCGCGTGTTTATTAGTTTTTTTCTTATTTTTTAATGGTTAATTATAAGGGGGCTGTTTTCAATAAATATTTTTTTCTAGGCACCTTTTTCTAAATAAGTTTTTTAATAGGCATTAATCAACAATTGGCTCATATTTTTTTGTCTTTTTTGGTCGACAAAACAGCATTTAATGGTCGCTCCTTTTTTATCTAAGTTCCTTCCTTACTCGCCTACCACAGTCCACATATGAATGTTTTTCTACTAAAATAACATATGAATGCTAGATTTTTCGACTGGTAGCATAAGACGTAAGCGATGCTCTCATCGACCATTGGCACGTGGCACCTAAACACAATGCAGTCAACTTTGTTAGGCAAACTCTTTATAATTTATATGGACTTTAAAAGAGCCCCATGTATTTGACATTCATATCAAAACTTTAATAAGCTCTTCCTTGCGGAATTGAATATCATCTTATCATATTGACGGGTATTCCTTTTACTCTGACTTCTTTGATTACATTATATTTTTATTTTTCATAATAACTTGGTTTTTTTTTTTTTTTGGACGTAGGGAGGGTGCCAAAGCACCCAAGAATGTAGTTTTAGTTATTTTTCATAATAACTTGGTTTGGATTCATGAATGTAGTTTTAGTTACTTAGAAAGTTAGAATGCAGTAGTAATACCTCCTAACACAGCCCCTAGACTATCAATATATGAATTTACGGTTGCTAGTTGCTAGTTGCTAATTAGTACTTAGTCTATTTTAGTGTATGAATTTGTGCTCATAATTAAATTTTGTCAAACTCATTTTTTTGTACCAGAATCAATCCAAGATTAGTTAAAACGATGACACTTTGGTTGCTGTCCGTGGCTGTTCTCTGTAGGGATTTGGTGTTTAATCAAAACCCATAAATATGCTAAATAATCTATATTGAAAATACTAAGAATAAAAGAAAAGATAGCGGAAGCGTACCTAAAGCCATGATTGCTTTGGTTGATTTGTTGGAGTAGGTAATGAGTCTTCCAGATCTATACCTTCTGTGTTTAGTTTTTCTCTTTAGATGGGGATGAAAGAAAAGAGCAGAGCGTGTATGATCTGGGGACCATAACCCCCTTCTTATAATTCTCTGAACGTGCGTTCAGTTAATAATAAGAAGTTATTAGAAGTTAATTAATTAATAACTTCTATTATATCCAGTTTGACCCCTCAATAAACTAGAAATAATATAATAGTATCTACACTTTAATTCCATGACACTTTTATTCCCCTAATCCAATTATTAGCTTTATTAGACCATAATCAATTGGATAAAACTTTTACGATAACAGTACACATTTAATATTTACATATGTGAGCCCATAATTATTAAAATTTTCTAACAATCTCCCACTTGGGCCACATATGTTACTTTATGAATGTGTATAACCTTATGAGCGCTCCAAAATGTTATCATATATAGAGGTATTTCAAACAATCTTGTCCATCAACTATAATGATACAGGACTAATGGGACTTTCGTCACATTTAGCGCAACTAAATCCATCAATAATCACATATACCAATATAATCAAATGACATAGATCAATCATGGATGCGTAGCATGGAAATTACATGTAATATGGTCTGAACATGCCTATTTCCAACTGGTCCAACTTTAAACCTTAGTGAGATTAAACAAAACCGAACTGGCAGAGTGTAAAAGAACTAAATGCTTTACTTCTACATAAAATATCCAAATACATAATGTTTCTAAATTAAAAAACATAGAGCAATAAATAAATAAAAACTTAAACTCCCACTAAATCATCACATCTTCATGTAATATAACACCCATATGAGCGGTGTGCTCATGAAAGACTTTGGGTGGTAATCCTTTAGTAAGCGGATCCGCAATCATAGAGTTTGTTCCAATGTGCTCTATATATATTTCTCCACTCTGTACCCGTTCTTTCACAACAAGGAACTTTATGTCAATATGTTTTGACTTAGATGAGCTCCTATTGTTGTTTGAATATAGTACCGCTGATTTATTGTCACAATATAACTTTAGTGGTCTTTCTACATTTTCTAAAATGCGCAGCCTAGTGACAAAATTTTGAAGCCATATTCCTTGATTAGATGCTTCATAACATGCTACAAATTCTGCTGCCATAGTGGAAGAAGCTACAAGTGTTTGTTTGACACTCTTCCACGATATAGCACCTCCAGCTAAGAGATATATATAGCCTGATGTAGATTTTCTACTATCTTGGCATCCCGCAAAATCGGAGTCTGAATACCCAATAATCTCCAACTGATCCGATTTCTTATATGTGAGCATAAAATCTTTTGTTCTCTTCAAGTATCTCATTACCCGCTTGGCTGCTTTCCAATGTTCCATACCAGGGTTGCTGAGATATCTGCCTAACATGCCAACAATGTACGCAATATCCGGACGTGTACACACTTGAGCATACATTAGACTCCCAACTGCTGATGCATAGGGAATCTTCTGCATTTCTTGAATTTCAAGGTTTCTTTTAGGGCATTGACTTAAACTGAATTTGTCTCCTTTAGCGACAGGGGTGTCACCTGGTCTACTGTCTTGCATGCCAAATCTTTTAAGTACTTTATCGATATAACTCTTTTGTGATAATCCAAGAATACCTCGAGAACGATCACGGTATATTTGGATTCCCAATACAAAAGAGGCGTCTCCAAGATCTTTCATCTCAAAATTCTTTGAAAGAAATTTCTTAGTTTCGTGCAAGATGCTTATATCATTAGTTGCAAGTAATATGTCATCGACATACAAAACCAGGAATATGAATTTACTCCCACTGAACTTGTGATACACACAATCATCTACTGCATTTATCTCAAAACCAAATGAGATAATGACTTGATGAAACTTGTGGTACCATTGACGAGAAGCTTGCTTGAGTCCATAGATGGATTTAGTTAACTTGCAAACCATATTCTTTGGATCTCCCGAAACAAAGTTTTATGGTTGTACCATATAAATTGTCTCATCAATGTCTCCATTTAAGAACGCTGTTTTAACATCCATCTGATGTAACTCAAGATCAAAATGAGCAACAAGTGCCATAATTGTCCGAAAAGAGTCTTTTGATGACACTGGAGAAAAAGTCTCTTTGAAGTCAATTCCTTCCTTTTGAGTAAAGCCTTTAGCTACAAGTCGAGCCTTATACCTTTCCACATTACCATTCGCATCCCTTTTGGTTTTAAATATCCACTTACAACCAATTGGTTTTGCACCTTCTGGTAACGGAACAAGTTCCCAAACCTTATTGTCTTGCATAGACTTATACTCATCATGCATTGCTTCAATCCACTTTTGAGAGTTAGAACTTTTCATGGCATGATGAAAGTTGATTGGATCATCTTCCATCGTGCAATTTTCTTCCTCATGTTCTTGGAGATACACAATATAATCATCTGGAACTGCATTTCTCCTTTCTCTGGTGGATCGCCTTATTGGCACAGGTTGTTGAGGTTGATGAGTTTGTTCTTCTTGAATAATTATTTCATCTTGAATAGGAAGTTGTTCAACGTTGACTTGTTGAGGTCCCGGATCCACTTCTTGATCAATGACTAGTGTAGGAACTTGTACATTGTCAAAAGTGATAATAGAAATAGGATTCGAAACCGATTCCTCCTCAAAAGCAATGTCTCTAACCTTATTTCTCCCCCCAAACTCAACATCCTCAAAAAATATTGCATTTCCCGTCTCAAATATGTTCTTCATTGTAGGATCATAAAATTTGTACCCTTTTGATCGCTCAGAATAACCAATAAAGTAGCTACTTACTGTTTTGGGGTCCAGTTTTCTTTCGTTTGGCATATAAGGCCTTGCCTCGGCTGGACATCCCCAAATATGGAAATGCTTTAGACTAGGTTTCCTACCTGTCCAAAGCTCATAAGGTGTTTTAGTAACTGCTTTACTTGGTACTCTATTAAGAATATAAGATGTTGTCTTTAATGCTTCTCCCCAGAGTGACTCTGGTAAGGTTGAATGACTAATCATACTCCTTACCATATCCTTAAGAGTCCTATTTCGTCTCTCAGCAACACCATTCATGCTAGGTGATCCTGGCATAGTGTATTGTGGAACTATACCGCATTCCTCTAGGAACTTAGCAAAAGGTTCTGAACGTTGTTCACCCGATCCGTCATTTCTGCCGTAATATTCACCACCACGGTCAAACCTTACGGCTTTTATTGTTTTGTTAAGTTGATTCTCAACTTCAGACTTAAAAGCCTTGAACACGTCCAGAGACTGAGATTTCTTATGAATTAGATATAGGTACCCATAACGAGAGTAATCGTTTATGAATGATATAAAATATTGCTGACCATTCCAAGAAGACGTAGGAAATGGTCCACAAATATCTGTGTGAATCAATTCTAAGACATCAGAAACTCTATTGGCACCTAATCTCTTTGTTTTGGTCTGCTTTCCCTTAATGCATTCAATACAAATATTGAAATCCAAAAAGTCAAGGGAATTTAAAATTCCATCAGACACAAGTCGCTCAATTCTATTCTTTGAAATATGACCTAAGCGTTTATGCCATAATGATGCTGAATTTTCTTGATTAATCTTGCGTTTAGTACCACGTGATTCCACGTTCAAGGTTTCATTATAAGATGCTATTGTATCAAGTAAATATAAATTGTCGTATTCACTTAGTGAACCGGTTCCCACAATATTAGAATTTAAAGATAAATTAAAATGATTGTTTCCAAATGAACAACAATATCCTAATTTGTCCAATAAAGAAACTGAAATCAAATTACGCCTAAACGAGGATACAACAAAAGTATCTTTTAAATCCAAATAACAACCAGTTCCTAATAACAATCTAAAATGACCAATCGCCTCCACCTCTACCGACTTTCCATCGCCCACAAAGATGTGTCTTTCACCATCACTTGGCTTTCGGTAGCTCAGGCAACCCTGCATAGAAATACTTATGTGAGTAGTAGCACCAGAATCTATCCACCAAGTATTTCTAGGTACTGAAGCTAAATTTACCTCAGAACAGACCAAAGTAAGAATTGTACCTTTCTTAGCACGCCAAGCGTGATATTTCGTACATTCTTTCTTCATATGTCCAGGCTTCTGACAAAAGAAACAAACACCTGGTTCCTGAGTTTGTTTCTTTTGTGTTGGACCCTTAGCAGCCTTATTCTCTGATTTTCTTTTCTTGTTTTTATCTTTAGAGGTGCTTGCTAAGTGAGCACTTTCAGTTCTTTCTTGCTTCAACCTTTCTTCCTCTTGCACACAGTATGAAATGAGCTCATTAAGAGTCCATTTCTCCTTTTGACAGTTATAACTGACCTTAAATTGGTTAAATTGTGGAGGAAGAGATATAAGTACTAAATGCACGAGCAAGTCATCGGACATGTCGAGTTTTAGAACCTTAAGTTTTGAAGCAATGTGTGACATCTCCATGATGTACTCCCTTATATTGCCTTTTCCCTTATACTTCATTGAAATCAAGCTTGCTAGAAGCGTGCTTGTTTCAGCCTTATCGTTTTTGGCAAAACGTTTCTCAATTTCAGCAATAAACTCCTTAGCAATAGTAATTCCTTCAGAATCTACACCTCTAAAGGCTTCTGGAATGCCGCGCTTGATGATCATTAGACTCATCCGATTTGAACGGTCCCACCTCTCATGTTCCTTTTTCTCCTCAAGAGAACTATCCTGAGTGAGAGGTTGGGGTTGTTCAACCCTTAGTGCAAAGTCCAGATCCATACAGCCGAGAACAATGAGAATGTTCTCTTTCCAATCCTTGAAATTATTCCCATTAAGTATGGGAATCGAGTTGACATTAGCAGATATTGTAGTAGCAGATGTAGTAGCTGAATTAAAAATAAACAAACAATGCTCACATTAATATCCTTATTCTATAATCTGTAAATTCAAATAATGATCAATTCCATCTCAAGATACTGAACACAACATTAATATCAAGTCTTTGGACAATAATATTAACTGCAATTAGTATTCTTGTTGTAATAATCAAATACTGGCAATAACACATGTCAAATAATGAGTTTATCTTTAGATCAAGTCATTATTTACAAATAAACTAAATAATCGCCACGTATTTATTATCACAGGTATATGTGTAATCAATATAAGTGGTCATCTTCCTTTAGGCCGACTAATACTCACATTAATAACACATTCACAAATATCAAACATTTTTCCTGAATAATTTACACAAGAGCGGTCACTTTGGTGACATCTAAATAAATTATTTCATTCAAAATGAAAGATCTGGATCATTTGTATTTGAATTAAATCTTATAACAACCAAAGGTATAATAAAATCCATCAACAAATTTATCATATAACTAGATTAAAAATAAAATTTAATCGAATTCATAATATATGAAAATAAAAAATTCTAATACCTTAACCCAAAAATGTAATCAAGCCTTAATAAAAAAAAACAAACTGTTAACTTATAAAGATAATTTGAAATGATACAAACTTATATCTTTATTCTGTATACTTTTAAAAGCTACTGTTTACTAAAGTCATCCAATCTAGTATTCACCTCACAGGGGGTCCCTTCATTGGTGATGAACTCATGCACTAAACTATTTCTGTCTATATGACATGGTCGCGCATATTAAACCATAATTGTCAAAATGTTTAATGCAAAAAAAAGAACTTAATATCAAAATATTAAACAATTAAAATATTATTTTGAAAGAACCGCATGATGAATAAATTCTTATGAAGTCACAAAATTCAAACAATGATAAACTAAAATTAACAATTAACAATTTTCCAAAAGTGGCTGTGTGGAAAACTGGAAATCATAAGTCTACATATGTTAACAGACTTTTTTTTTTTTTTTTTTTTTTTTTTTTTTTAATCGAAACCGAAGCCATGATTTGTCCAAAAAGACAATAAAAAGAATCTGAAGCATTCAATCAACAAAACAAAAAATAAAGCCATACATGCATATTCAAATTTCAATAACTACCGTAAATTGAATCAAATAAAAGTTACGAAAACTTTTAACATCAATCTAAAGGATTGAATAAAAAATAAATAAAAAAAAAGAATATGTAAAAACAGTGACAGCGGCCATCATGCATGAAAAACATCAAAAGTAACAAACTTTTTCTAACTTATACAGTATGATAATACAAACGAATACATATGATATCATTGATGATAAATTTAACATCACCAATTCATGTAAGGCCGGCCGTAATTAAACAAAAATTATCCTAATTTATTCAATAATAATTTCAATATAGGAGGCTCTGATACCACTGTAGGGATTAAGTGTTTAATCAAAACCCATAAATATGCTAAATAATCTATATTGAAAATACTAAGAATAAAAGAAAAGATAGCGGAAGCGTACCTAAAGCCATGATTGCTTTGGTTGATTTGTTGGAGTAGGTAATGAGTCTTCCAGATCTATACCTTCTGTGTTTAGTTTTTCTCTTTAGATGGGGATGAAAGAAAAGAGCAGAGCGTGTATGATCTGGGGACCATAACCCCCTTCTTATAATTCTCTGAACGTGCGTTCAGTTAATAATAAGAAGTTATTAGAAGTTAATTAATTAATAACTTCTATTATATCCAGTTTGACCCCTCAATAAACTAGAAATAATATAATAGTATCTACACTTTAATTCCATGACACTTTTATTCCCCTAATCCAATTATTAGCTTTATTAGACCATAATCAATTGGATAAAACTTTTACGATAACAGTACACATTTAATATTTACATATGTGAGCCCATAATTATTAAAATTTTCTAACATTCTCTTCTTAGTCGCAGGTTCAACAAGTGTAAAAGTTGATTTAAGAAATGAAAACGGGCTTAAAAAGGCAGTCTATCTATCACCAAAGATTGTACTTGAACCAGGAAGAGTGTCTAACAAAAACTACCATAACATTGATTTTCCGAGGGGTCATATTGCAATTAAGAATTTCTATGCAGAACTTGTTGATGAGGCAGGAAACTCAGTTCCTCTTCATGAAACTTATATGCATCACTGGGTCATGGCAAGATTTTACGAACGTGAAGGGGTTAAAGATATAAAGTATCATAATAGTGTCGGATTTCAACAATCCGATTCGATTCAAGTGAGGAACTCCGGAATATGCGAGCAGGGCCTTACACAATATTTTGGTCTTGGATCCGAGACCCGAAAAACTATCATGCATATTCCAGAACCATACGGCATTGAAGTTGGTAATCCCTTAGATATTCCTTCTGGTTACGTAGAACAATGGTTGCTTAACGTCCATGCCATGGATCTTCGTGGTGCCGAAAATAAATTAGGATGCACTGAGTGTACATGTGATCTATATAACGTTACAAAGAATGAGTACGGTCAACCTTTACCGCTAGGTTATGAAGGAGGCTTGACATGTTGTTACGATGGGACGAGATGTAAGCTGAAAGAAGGGTTTCATGGTGAAGAAAGAAATCTTTTCTTGAAGTACACTGTTGAATATGTTGATTGGGTTAATTCGATTGTGCCCGTTAAAATTTACATTATCGATGTGACTGACACGTGGAGAGGTTTGAATGGATCAGCTGGACTTGCCTCGAGACATCATTGCCAAGTCGAGTATAATGTCGAGGCTTCTTCTACTAAGATTGATAATTATGGATCCATTGATACAAAAAAAGTAATTGTCGATTTTCCAATTAATGGTGATGTCATCTATGGTGTTGCTCACCAGCATTCAGCGGGACTTGGTATGACTCTTTACGGAGAGGTAATTTTTTAAAACGTTTTCGTGATTTTCTAATTATACTTTCCAAACACTTTTAGTGATTTTCTTTTACTATAGGATGGACGCACGATATGTTCCTCAATTCCAATATATGGAGAAGGCGAGGAAGCAGGAAATGAGGCTGGATATGTGGTTGGAATGTCGAGTTGTTATCCTCAACCAGGGTCTGTCAAGATATCTAAAGAAGAGTTACTGACTCTTGACTCCAAGTATAGCTCTGACATAAGGCATACAGGTGTGATGGGGTTCTTCTACCTTTTAATTGCAGATTCAACCCCAAGATCCAATTCTATCTTACACGCTTCAGTTGCAGTAAGTTTTCTCGTCGGTGATACCAGAGTAACATTCTCCTAGGTTTTAATCATTTCTTGTTTACTTAATCTGTGCAGCAGCAGGAAAAAATGGTGATACCATTGTTGATAGCCGGTGTTATAGGTGTCGCATTGCTTGTATTTGTTGCCGTGGTTGTCCTTAATCAAATGAGAAGCCGTAGAGAGGACGGCTATGAGACGATAATGATGTGAGGTGATATGGAGTACTCTGTTGAATCTTGAAACTACGTATTTAAAATTCTGTTATGTTTTCTTATGAGTTAGATTATTGCTTATTATAGACTTAGTATAGTGCTAAAGTCTGAGGTCATGTGTACAAAAGTTGAGAATTGCTCTAGTGATTGAGAGCATTTACAATAAAATGATTAGAATCAAATTTTATCCGAATCACTTACGGTGAAGTTATCTTGTAAGCAAATACATCATTTGTAATAGAAATATCATGAATTATTATGCTGTAAATTTTAATGTTATATAACCTTGATTTTTCTTTAAAAGCAGTAAGTTAAATATTTATAGGGTTAAGTTAAGAGACATTCAAATAAAATTACAAGAGAAAGTAAAGGTTAAAAGAAAAAAACTTTCAAGAAACACCGTTTAGAAATCGATATAATTTATGGTGTTGGTTTTTTTTTTTTTTTTTTCAATTAGAAATAAACGTTAAGTATTACACAATCTATTCAAATAAACATCAAAATCAACTAAAGAGAAATTCTTCCATCAAGATATATCCCTATTCAATCTAGTGCATCTTGCAAGTGCATCCGCCGTAGTGTTGTAGTATCTATTAACATGATACGTTTTCCACTTCGGACAACGACCTAGCCACTTTTCTATCTCAAAAAGAATGGGTTTAAGGCTCCAGTGTAACCCGGTCGATTTTTGAATTCTTTGAACTAATTCAAGGTTATCAGAGTAGAACGAAACACTCTGACAAGAGAGGTCCTCCGACGATCTCATGGCCAACAGCATGGCCCAGACTTCCCCTTCAATGACCTGCTTCATCTTACATTTAACATGTATTTTTCTATCAATATTACCATTCCTGTTCACACCAACAGCCGTCACCCCTACACAGCTATTACTATCCTTGAAAGATGTGTCACACATCCATACTAGATCAACATCATCACTACACATCGGATTATCTTCAACCTTCTTCAAACATCCTTCATCCTTCTTCAAAATCTTTTCTCGGGGATTGTTTTGTTCGAATAGCCGTCCGATACAGTCCTTAGTTCGCGCAAAGATATCATCTATACTCCATTTCTTTTTCTCATGAAAACACTTCATTCTTTTCTTCCAAATATTCCACATTAGATATAGTATATAAGATGTGACCTTCCTTTCCTCCCATCCGTTACTCGAATAGTTTTTAACCGTATTAATGATCAATTCCGCAATATTATCATTACAATTAATATCCACTTTAATTTGCAGCGGCGACCGAGCCCAAACTTGCATACTAAACGGACATCTAAGTAATAGATGATTAACATTTTCGCCTTCCAATTCGCACCATTCACAAGTATCTTCATCCAGCCATCTTTTCTTAACCATATTATTTTTTGTAGGAATTGCATTATTGCACACTCTCCAACCGAATGAACATTAGACTTCCAAACAATATTCCAGAGTTCTGATTTCACGTCTTCACCATCCCTTGAAGATTGTACTTTGTTTGCAATTTCATCATCCACCATAATATGATATCCCGACTTTGTCGTATACTCCCCACTCTTGGTGAATAATTTTATCTTCAACATTACTCTTTAATATTGGAATTTAACATATATTATCAATCATACATTCAGGAAGCCATTTTCTTAGAGTGTGGACGTCCCAATTATCACCACACCTATTAAGTAGTTCACTGACCATATTAATAGGGCATCCGTTTGGCTTATCAATATATCTTCCTTTGCTCACCCAACAATGATTCCATATATTAACCTTTGACCCATTACCTATTTGCCATATATAATGTTTCTTTAAAAACTGAATCCTATTATATATGCTTGCCCAACTCCACGATATTTTCTTTGAAAGTTTAGCATCCTAAATATTACTTTCAGGAAAGTATATAGCTTTAAGAACCCTAGATGCGAAAGAGTCCTGATTATTAATAATCCTCCAAGCTTGCGCCACCAACAACGCCATATTCATCTTATAAAAATCTCTAAATCCCAAACCTCCAATTTTTTTTTATCTAGCAATTTTTTTCCAAGCAACCCAATGTATCCCTTTCTTTGAATTAGAGTCCCACAAAAAATTAGCCACTATGCTAGACAACTTTATACACAAAACTTTCAGAAATTCAAAGATAGACATAGCATAATTCGGAATGGCTTGAAGAACAGCCTTAATAAGGATTTATTTTCCTCTTTCCGATAATAAATTCGCAACCCAACTAGCTAATTTAGAAAGGAGACGGTCTTTAATATAATTGAGGTTTTGACTCCTAGCTCTCTTGATGGTTAATGGTATGCCAAGATACTTCCAAAGATCATTAGTAGATTTGATATTAAGTTGTTTCGAGACGTCATTTCGAACATCGGATGGTGTATTCTTACTGAAGAGAATAGATGATTTCCCAAGGTTAATACGTTGACCAGAGGCATTACAATAAATCGTAATGACTGAAACACTAAAGTGTAGTGAATTTTTCCGGTAAATGCTCATCTTCCCAAAGTGGCTCTAAGCTCAATTTCGGATTTGACTTGGAGTTCCTCTTGAATTCTTGACTTCTTATCCTTATCTTCGACTCTTGTATCAAGCATGTACCTAAAAGCTACACAAAGGCGAAAAAGCTTTATAAATAGCAAATAATCCCAAACTAGAGATAAAGGTGCAATATAACAAATAATAGGGAAAAATCATTCACTTAGGCCCAATAAGCTCCTAAAACAATTTCTCGTGGGTGGATTTATTCATCACAAAAAGAGAGACGTAATTTACCGAAAGAATGTAGTGCGATATGTCAAAGTAAATTACTCCAAAGCTGAAGGATCCCGGGAGTTGTAATATCATGATCTTTTAATAATTGTTTATATGGATGCAATACTCAAATTAAGTTAGTATACTTTGATATGTTGTGTGTGTGGGTCTCCGTATCTTTTGTATGTTATGTATATAGCTTAGCTTCTCACGATATGTATAGACAAAATGGAATCTAGGTAATATCCACTTCATAATAGGTTTGTAGTGATCAACTTATCCCAAACCAGGTAATATGTGGTGTAGCATATTATGGTATTATTTCTAGTCATTGCTTGATATCAAGTGAACAATATAGGTAAAGGTGATTTGAGTACGATTATGAAGACTAGGCATGCCTAAGAGTCATAAGTCTACTTGTGGAATACAAAAAGAATAATTTGGTCAAGATTGACTTGCTAGGTCGAGAACAAGGATCAGTTAAGTAGAATCTATACAATAATTATCCATTTGAGATAAGTTATGTTCCCTTAATGGAGAAATTACACAACTTGTTGTAGGATAATAGCTTTATTCTAGTATACTGAAAACCCAGGGGTAAATATATCTTTTGCCCACTACACCGAAAGCTTATTTAATTTTTTTTGATATAATCTTAGTACGATTTCCATGAATTGATTACGATGTAAAAAAAATAAAGAGGGGTTTTTATAAGGATTAATGCCCAATGAACCCCCTCCCAATTCTATTGTTTATTCTCACTAATGACCTCAACCATTTACTCCCCCGTAAAAGGAACGTTTCATTTTATTTGACTTTTTTTTACCTTATTTCTTAACGATGTATACATGCCATTATTTTCTCGCTTCACAAATTTTCATGAACAAACTTTATGCATATTATATTTCATCCTTATTAACGAATTATAAACTAACTCAAATTTTAAAATCAACCTCTGTGTTGATTTCAATGTGTTGATCCATATGTAAGCCTCAATTGTTATTTTTTTTCCATTACTTTTGGTTATATTTCATTTTGATGCATAATTTGTTTCTTTTTTTGGTTTCAAGTCTATATTTATTTTATGTTAATCATGTTGTGTGAACATATGTCACGCCCAAAAAACACGGCTACGGAAATAAGCAACTAATTACCTAGAAAATCTTTTAACATACATTTTTATTACATGAAAATGATTATTTATTAGAATATAATGTTTAAATTAAACAAATAACTACAAATTTATACTTTCCTCTGCAACACGATCATGTGTTACTGACTACTATCCAAGTTCGTAAGTTATATCCTACCTGAAAGGGTGTGAGAAAGGAGCGATGAGCTATCACGGGCTTAGTGAGAATATAAATAATATTTATATGACCTCTAAGGGGATAATTATATTTTAAAACGTGGTCACTGAACTGTTACATGTTAAAATATAAATTAAATATATAAGATATTTTATAAAAAAAATATACAAATAAGTAATACTCTCCAACAGGATATGATACTGCAAGTAACAATACATAATTGTCTTCTTCTGTTATTGACTCTCACACAAAACTCTACAAATATGCGTTCTTTCTACTCTGATAACCTTGAGATAGTTCAAGGTATCTTAAATGGTGGTGTTTCCAATTGGAGGATCAGACCAACTGTCAGTGAAGCACTAAGCTTGCTAAAGAGATTTCCATCATGGAAAATCATACATACCAAGAGAGAGTTTAATCGGTTGGGTGATAAAGCTGCTAAGCTTACTAGGGGTAGTATAGACATTTCAGCATGCCACTCTACGTCTATCTTAGACTTTTCTAATTGGATTGATAGATTAGGCATTAGTAGATTGTAATCTATTTTCATGACAAAAAAAAAAAAAAATAGAGTGGCATGATAAAGTATTACGATGAAACAATTCATCATCCCATACTTCTTTCCAACGTTGGCAAGATGGCCCAAAATGTCCACAAGAACCCAATAGATTTCCAAGCAGACTCCGTATTCCTAATCACCATTTCCTTACACTCGATCTTAGTAAACACTAAACAGGGCCCAAAATCCAGCCAACGGCCCAAAACTTTATCATCAACCTTCATACATAATTCCCAAGTTAGTCCACCGATTTTATAAGTCATAGCACAAAACTCACGTGTTTATAATCCTTTTCTTCCATTTTGTAATTGAATGCACTAAACTCCCCCTCAAAACCACCTTACTATAAAAACCTTTACTCTCAAATCTCGATCGACACCAGTTTATCCTTCCTCTCGTCCGTATAAACCTTTTAATCCCGAACAATCTGAACCGCTTCTCCCTAAACCCTTATTGATATTTTGGGGAAAAGAAGATGTCAGACTTTTTCTCCGAAGATTTAATGAACAACATCTTCAGCAGGCTTACTGAAGATTTGATGATTAACATCCTCCGCAGGCTATCGATGAAGGTCCTGTTGCGTTGCGGATCAGTATGCAAATCATGGAAAGCTCTCATAGCTTCCCCTTCCTTTATCAACGCCCACCTCAATTTCAACAGATATAGCGCTCCACAATTCTTGATTAGAAGTTGCAAAGAGTCGCTCCGCAAAGCAAACGACTTCATGGATGATGATATTCAAGATTCGGAGGCTGAATCGGAGAATGATGATATTCAAGAGTTGGAGACTGAATCAGAGGATCATGATATTCAAGAGTCGGAGACTGAATCAGAGGATCATGATATTCAAGAGTTGGAGGCTGAATCAGAAGATGTTAGTAAAAAAAAAGGTTTGGAGGAGACTTTTTTATCCTATTGTAGTAATGCTGAAACATTTGATTTACATAATAAGTTTGATGTACCATTTGTAGCAAGAAATGAGATCTTTGGCATAGCAGGTAGTTGTAATGGGTTGATTTGCCTTTATGATGAAGGTTATCCAGGTAATCGTTATCCCTCATATATATGGAACCCACTTATAAACAAGGCTGTATCTATACCAAAATCCATATACTTCAATGATAATAGCAGGTATCGATTAGCCTTTGGGTTTGATATGGCCACGAACGATTATAAGATAGTTAGATTTAATTCTTGTAGCGGTGAGATGTTTCGTTTAAGCACAAGAATTTGGACAGATATTACTCATTTGATTCCTCCTTGTCTTATCTTTAGTCAATCCGTTTATCTAAATGGAGCTGCACACTGGGTTGTGTCTGACTTAGATTTCAGATATGCCAAAGGTTTTGTGAATCATAGAATTGTAGTATTTGATATGCATAGTGAAGTGTTCAGAGAAATTAAATTCTCCTCTATTTTGGAAAACAGTATTCTTAAAGCAGCATCAAAAACTGATTTTGATTTTGCTGGTGGTAATGAATCGCTTTGTTTGATACATGGGAATGTTTGTAATGATTCTAATAAGTTTGATATATGGTTGATGAAAGAATATGGAGTGGCTGAATCTTGGATTAAACAATATTCTGTTGATTTTGATCCTTCTTTTGAACCACTTGATTTCCTGCAAAATGATGAATTGTTGTTAGAGAATGGAACTTCCCTCATTTCATATAACCTTCAGAGTAAGCAATCTAGAGTTATTGTAAGTGACACGTCAAAACGTTATAGTTTATATGTTTGTGATTATGTGCCCAGCCTTGTATTAAATGATCAAAACGTGGATTTTTCGGATAGTAATAAGCGTATTTTAGGGTTAAATGTCGAATCTATCGACCAAAACCTTCAAATTTGAAGCTGGAATGGATGATGTAATGATGATGTTTGATAAATTTGAAAGCAGAAACGAGTTTTGAATTTTTATCTGTTGAATACTAATGGGCTGTTCATGTGGGTTAATTTACATATTATTTGTCTAACCAGTGTCTGTTTTTTGTTTACTCTACTAATACTTTGATTGTTCAATTTTTAGAATCTTGTATTAATATTTATATGATGTCTTGTTTTCAAATTTCAACCAAGATGAGGGTTTTCAGCTTGGTTTTTTACCACGTTTTGCAAGGTTAAATTTAGAAGCAAATATTGGACCAGTCTAGTGTAGTTGTTGAGTAAAGCCCTTGGTCTTTTGTAGACTTAAAACATTTATCAAGTATATTCCTTTTCCTATTTATAAATCACGTTATAGAATTGTAACAGGAGAGAAGAATAACGGATAAATTGCAAAATTTCTCCGAATATTATATAATATTATACATTTCCCTTGCAAATTTGCCAGCTATCCAATAAATTTGTAAAAATTAGGAGTTAAACACCTATTATTCTCAGTGGAATATTACTTTTATAAAACAACTTCACTTTAACAACTTACTAATTTTAACCTTCCAATTTTAAAAAATTCTATTTTAATTTTATCTTAAAAAAATTTAAATTAATTAATTCATTAATTTTTATAATTCTTACACTATTAATTATCTGTTTTTTTTATTTTTATATTCATTATAAAAATATTTGAAACAAAAAATATATAATGTTAATAAATTATAATTCTCAAGAGAATAATCAAAGAAGTTTTTATTTTTGTATTTTTTTTAATTGAAACAAGTATTTTTTTCAATATCCAATAAAATTAAGAGATAATTTCTAATTAAGTCCAAAACCCAACAAATTATGTCTTAAGAAGTCCAGCCTAAAAGTTTGGATGAATAAAGTCCAAATTTTTATTTTGTACATCTGATATACCTAATCTAACCTTAATCTTTTTTTATATATTATATCATTATTCTATTTACCTAATTATATGCCGCATAACAAAAAAAATTATTATCTAAGAATCAATTAGTTCCTAATATAATGGAACTAATTTGTTACCATAACGAATTATCTTAATTTCTGGACACAATTAAGACGTATTACAGCAGCCAAAAGATTCATACGAAGCAACGCAGAAACAACTCTCTCCAGAAACAAGGCCACTGATCTTCAAGCTTTTTTGCATACAAAGTGTATCTATTTAGTATATTTTGTCTGGTGTACGAGTAGATGGTAAACACTATCACAGTTAAAAATGTACTCCTTGTAATGTATGTGATGTCGCGTCAGCCCACCAAATTAATAGCCACCAACCAACAAACTCTTTGTGCAGCCCACCAAATTAATAGCACAACCCAACAGCCTCTGCGCGAAGCCCACCAAAATACTAGCCACAACCCAACAGATGGTGCGACAGCCCACCACTTTCATACGAACATGTCCTAAATACCTACATGCTCCGTGTTAGGTGCGCAGCCCTGTATATTTTCACATACAGCCCAGTACATTTTCACATACAGCCCAGTACATTTTCAAAATGACCGATTCCTTTTCTGGGCTGCTGGTTTCCGATTCCTTTTCTGGGCTGCTGCTGTTTTCCATGTCTGTACTTGAAGTTGAACCTCATTCTGCCTCGGACGGTCTATTGGTCAGTTTCGCCATTCGTTGTCGTCGACGAGTTGTTGTACTAATTGTAATGGGATTTTCCGGGTTCAAACCTTTTGGTTTCGCCTTCTTTGCCCTACTGGTTTTGGGCTTCGCCGGGTTCAATCTTTTTGATTTCTCTGATGTGGTAGTCGACGGCTTCGCCGTGTTTGTTTTACTGGGTTTCGCCATCTGGGTTATAATTGTTCTGGGCTTTGGCTTGCTGCTATTACTGGGCTTCGCCGTTTTGTTTTTCGCCGCTCTGTCATGTTTTTCAAAAGTTTCTTCGTCTGGGTTATCAATGTCCTAGGCTCCGCCGTGTTGTTGGAAGGTCCTTCTTCGTTTCTCCGCGATTCCCGTTTCAAAATATTGGGTTTCTCAGGCCGTTTTGCTTTCTTCATTGTTGCTCTTCTTTGACTGATTGGAGTGATTTAATGCTTATTCGTTGGGTTTTGTTTAGAAGATAGTACCAATAATGAATTTAAAAATAAAAAAAATATCAATCAACGTTATTTCAAATACTAAAATTAATGGCTGTTCTTTTTATTTAATCATAAAGTTATTAGTTGTTAAGGGTAAGAAGGGTACTAAAAAATTCAAAAATGGGCTGGACTTGATGAAGCAAGTTATATTAGTAATGGACCTTTTGGATTAATGCCCCTAAAAAGAACAGCCATTAATTTTAGTATTTGAAATAACGTTGATTGATATTTTTTTTATTTTTAAATTCATTATTGGTACTATCTTCTAAACAAAACCCAACGAATAAGCATTAAATCACTCCAATCAGTCAAAGAAGAGCAACAATGAAGAAAGCAAAACGGCCTGAGAAACCCAATATTTTGAAACGGGAATCGCGGAGAAACGAAGAAGGACCTTCCAACAACACGGCGGAGCCTAGGACATTGATAACCCAGACGAAGAAACTTTTGAAAAACATGACAGAGCGGCGAAAAACAAAACGGCGAAGCCCAGTAATAGCAGCAAGCCAAAGCCCAGAACAATTATAACCCAGATGGCGAAACCCAGTAAAACAAACACGGCGAAGCCGTCGACTACCACATCAGAGAAATCAAAAAGATTGAACCCGGCGAAGCCCAAAACCAGTAGGGCAAAGAAGGCGAAACCAAAAGGTTTGAACCCGGAAAATCCCATTACAATTAGTACAACAACTCGTCGACGACAACGAATGGCGAAACTGACCAATAGACCGTCCGAGGCAGAATGAGGTTCAACTTCAAGTACAGACATGGAAAACAGCAGCAGCCCAGAAAAGGAATCGGAAACCAGCAGCCCAGAAAAGGAATCGGTCATTTTGAAAATGTACTGGGCTGTATGTGAAAATGTACTGGGCTGTATGTGAAAATATACAGGGCTGCGCACCTAACACGGAGCATGTAGGTATTTAGGACATGTTCGTATGAAAGTGGTGGGCTGTCGCACCATCTGTTGGGTTGTGGCTAGTATTTTGGTGGGCTTCGCGCAGAGGCTGTTGGGTTGTGCTATTAATTTGGTGGGCTGCACAAAGAGTTTGTTGGTTGGTGGCTATTAATTTGGTGGGCTGACGCGACATCACATACATTACAAGGAGTACATTTTTAACTGTGATAGTGTTTACCATCTACTCGTACACCAGACAAAATATACTAAATAGATACACTTTGTATGCAAAAAAGCTTGAAGATCAGTGGCCTTGTTTCTGGAGAGAGTTGTTTCTGCGTTGCTTCGTATGAATCTTTTGGCTGCTGTAATACGTCTTAATTGTGTCCAGAAATTAAGATAATTCGTTATGGTAACAAATTAGTTCCATTATATTAGGAACTAATTGATTCTTAGATAATAATTTTTTTTGTTATGCGGCATATAATTAGGTAAATAGAATAATGATATAATATATAAAAAAAGATTAAGGTTAGATTAGGTATATCAAATGTACAAAATAAAAAATTGGACTTTATTCATCCAAACTTTTAGGCTGGACTTCTTAAGACATAATTTGTTGGGTTTTGGACTTAATTAGAAATTATCTCTTCTTTTTATTTAATCATAAAGTTATTAGTTGTTAAGGGTAAAAAGGGTACTAAAAAATTCAAAAATGGGCTGGACTTGATGAAGCAAGTTATATTAGTAATGGACCTTTTGGATTAATGCCCCATAAAATTAAAATATATTGCTACTATTAATAAATTATGTCGATATTTTTTCAATTAATTTGATTATTAACTTTTTTGTTAAAGAAATCTCTTAATTTATAATTTTTATAATAATTATAATTTTTTATTGAATTTTTTTAACTATTAATAAATATTTACAAACATAATATTAATAATTGAATAATTTATTTTTAAAACTTATACTAATATAAAATAGAGGCAATTACCAATACCACCCTAGGAGAGGTTGATACTGACCTTAAAAGTCATGTGTCATATAAGACATAATAGATAATAATACCCTTGAATTTTCCCACTAAAAATTTTTCTCATCAAAAAATTCCTAACAGGATTTTTCCGCCAAAAATTTTCCGGCCAAATTTTTTTCCGCCAAAATTTTCCGGCTAATTTTTTTTCCACCAAATTTTTTTCGGCCAATTTTTTTGAGTTTACGTTTGGAGTTTATGTTGTTTGGTGGGGAAAATCTATATTTTATTATACAATAAAATAAACTAAAGCTTGACAAAACAAATTTCAAAAGTTGGGGTAGCCAAGTGAAGTTTCTAAAAAACTTGGGGGCCATAAGGGTAAAATATATTTTTTAGGGGTCATAAGAGTAAAATAATAATTTCTAATCCAATTCAAGACTCGTATATTATACAAAAGTTGCATAACATGTCCCTATATTATGCCAAAAACTACACTAAATGTACCTATATCATACACAATAACACAAATTGCACTATAGGTCCCCATTTTATACACCAATTGCATTACAGATCTTTATATTATACAAAAAATGCACTACAGGTCCCTATATTATACAAAAATTGCATTACAGGACCCTTATATTATGCAAAATCTGCGCTAATGTACCTATATAATACACAAATTGCACTATAGGTCCTGATATTTGTGGATGTTTGGATTTCTAATGAGAATATCTTCTTTCCCCCACGTGACTCCTCATCAATTACTGAAGATTTGAATTTTGGAGATTATTTGCAATTAACTCCAATAATTGAAAAATAATCCCGAATCTTCCAATAGAAATGAGAGTGGACCCACCAGATTTAACAGATTCCAAACAATACGAGGCTAAAAACGTCAATTTCTCGTTTTCTTTTATATGCTCATCACTACATATGAACAGGGGTTTATAATACACTTTTGTAACTATATGGGGGTTAAATTGCAATAAATATACTTACCTACAACTTGTGATATCATCAGAAATTGAAGAATCATCATCTGTAGTATTTATAGAAGTGAAATAGAGTGGGAAAAATCCCACCAAATTGCATTAGTCCCTTTTTACTGTCTGATATATTATTGCAATCATTGCAATTTTTGTGCTATTCATTGCACTATAGGTCTCTATTTTATACACAAATTGCATTACAGGTCCCTATATTATACAAAAATTGCACTACAGGTCCCTATAGTATAAGTCATATATTCAACTATTATGATATATATATATATATATATCAATAAATCCCACCAAACGTTGTTCGGTGGGATAAATCCTACCAAAAGTTAGATTGTTTAATAAAACATTTTTATAGTCGCGCTTATTTTCAACACCGTTACCCATTTTTTTCTGATTAGGCTTAGTTGAATCATTATCCGTGGGAATCTGATCAGTTGATGGTCCCAGAAGTGGACGCTTTATTATTTCCTTCAGAATTAGACTCGATAACAACTTTAGTAGGCAAGGTATTCAGTACATTACAGGCCTTATTAGCCAAATCCAAGTTGATCTTTTCAGATGGAGCTGTAGAATCTGAATTACACCCCTCCAAAGGCAAAATTTGTATCTGCAGATCGTTGACGTTTTTCTGGTGTGGGTTCAAAGGTTCACAACTTGATTGTAAAATGTTATAATATTCACATGATGTGATCCCTCAGTGTAAACACTTCTAAACACTTGCTCTTTACAATGTGGTTGCTTTATGTAGTTGTATATTATTTCCTTGAAAATGGGTTTTAATTGTGAAATCTATACAACAAAACCTTTTAATATTTATTTAATTCTTATGTTTTACAGTAAAACATTAAAATACCTTAGCATCTCCATATAAAGAACAAAGTATGATATGGTCAATATGATGATTGAAGAATAAGGTTGTGCGTTGAGTAAGAATCTTTTGGAAAAGGAAACAAATATTTTTTCTAGTCTGTTATAGAAGCTTTAAGCGTTCAATCATTCCATTGATTCTAACGGAACCTTTCATAATCTACAATCACAATCACAATTTCATAAGCTTTTGGTACTTGTAAAACATGTTTCCACTGCAAATAATCATTCAATTATTTTTATAGCAGAGAATTTCACAACTAAAATACATAAACCAATCTCATATACACTATAAACCTTGATTTACAACGTATATAAAGATTGATATATAACAAGGAAAAGGAAATGGTAAGTGAAAGTCCTAGAGGGGGGGTGAATAGGATTACTAATAAGATTAATGCCTAATTAAAAAATCTTTTGGACAATAATAAGTTTAAGAGAAAACTTCTAAGTCAACTAATATATCAAACACTTATGGGATCATGCAAAGGATAAGTTAGAGGTTCGATATATAAGTTAAACAAGTAAATCGATTATCTATTCTCTTACTAACTTAGAAGACCAAAGTTTGATTAGCTAGATAAACATAATCACGATATTCATACTAGTAAGCATATAATCAAACTAAATAATCATGAACTAGATAATCCTAAAAGATAATATTATCAAACTATTCATATAAGCATTTTATCGAGTAAAACGAGTTTCTAATCTCTTAATACTCTAGATGACAATATGTTAGATAAACTAGATAATCAATATCACAATATTCATACTAGCATATTATCAAACATATAAAGTGCGGAAAGTAAATAGAGTAGGGATAGAAAGATACACACGATTTATAGTGGTTCGGTTTCCCTACATCCACTACCTAAGGAAGCCTCCTTAGGATTTCAAGCTTTTCACTAAGCTCCCGTGTCTCTCTTAACCGGGTCGAGAACACAATAACCCTTACAACCTCTTCGATAACACGAAGGACAACCTCTTCGAAACCACGAAGGAAACTCTTGTGTAATCCCAACACAAGGACAACCTCTTGTGTAATCACAACACAAGGACACCAAGTATAATCCCTATACTCACACACTCTCTTAATCTAACTATTACAAAGACTAGACTAAGAGGATAAAAACAAAGTGTTTAAGGGGTGAAACTACTTTGCTAGATAATCTCCTAAAGAGTAGATATAACTATAAGCATGTAAACTCCCCTTGAGTGGATAGAACTTTGTGGCTTATTTGATTAACTCCTTGAATGAGTTGGATATGACAATTAAAGCTCTTGACACCTTCTTGGATGATAGCAATTAAGCCCCTAAGTGTATATGGGTTGAAGGTGTAGTTGTAGTCTTGAAAGACCTTCAATTTATAGCTGCAAAATGCTCCCAACGGTCATATGATTTGTCTCCAACGGATATATTAATATCCCCAACGGATATATTCTTTAGTCTTCATTTTGCTGCAGAAAACCCTATCTTGCGGTGTACCGCGGGTATGATCCGGTGCACCGCAAAATCATTCGTCTTAACTTTAAGCTTACTGGTCGGACTATCCTATCCACCGTGTCTCTGGTCCGTGCCTCAGACCGGTGTACCGCGCCTTGGTCCGGTGTACCGCGCATTTTCATTAGCTTACTGACGGGCTAGCTTGTGCACCGCGCCTCTGGTCCGTGGCATTGCGGTGTACCGCAGGTGTACTCCGGTGTACCGCACCAAAGGGTTAAGACACCTTCTAGTGAGTATATCTTTTACTATGATGCTCGGATTAGAAAACCTTCTTCACGAGAGTTGTAGAGAACATCATTCTTATAACCTTTGTAGTTGATCACTAAAGCTAATTCTCAATGTACACAAAGATAAGGTTAATAGCATTTGTATGAGAATTAGTTTCTTAAGATAAAACAATAAAGCTTTGATCTAAATGATAAAGATGAGCTTTTTGATGAATTAGAGTGCAAGATAGAATATGTATAACAAGAGTAATTAGCACACTAAACACAAGAGGATTTGTCACATTAAAACAACCTATTAAGGGAGGCTATATGCCAACAGTAAGACATTATACCTTCTTTTGAACAAGATTAAACTCACACAAGATAATAACCCCTTCAGCATCTTGTTAGCCTCACCTTGTTTTTATTCCCGTTTTAATATTCGACAAATCAACATTTCAACTAAAATTCTTTTTGGTATCACTTAAGATATTTTCCAAAACCCCTCTTTAGATTAGTTGTGTTTACTTCCTTGCATTTAGCATGTTATTCAAATAAGCAGCTCCGCGGTACACCGGATGAATTACGCGGTACACCGCAGAGTCACGGACCAGTATTGCGGTACATTGGATAGTCCGAACAGTATGCTCATGAAATGCACGGTACACCGGACCTAGGCGCGGTACACCGGACCAAGGCACGGACCAGGGTTGCGGCACATTGGATGGTCCGACCAGTAAGCTCAAAGTTTAGTCGAACAGTTCTGCGGTGCACCGGACCATATCCGCGGTACACCGCACAAGAGGGTTTTCTGCACTTTACAAGAGGACAAAGCTTATATCCGTTGGAGTTAAAATAGATCCGTTAGAGAAGAGCCTTTTGACCGTTGGACCACATTTGCAGCTATAAAATGGAGTTCATTCAAGACACAACTTAAGCCTTCCATCTACCAATCTTAAGAGCAATTAATTCTATCATTCAAGGAGGTTTCAAAGGAGCATTCAAGTCATATTTATTGTGAAGCTAATTAGTTCTTATCTACTCATTTAGGAGTTTAGTTACAAAGCTTTTATAAGCACCCCTAAACACTTTTCCCTTTCCTCTTAGTTCTTGTAATAGATTAAGAGAGTAGTGTGAGCATAGGTTTATGCTTGGTTCCTTGTGTTGGTGATAACACAAGTGTATTTCCTTCAAAGAGTTTTTTGAAGTGGTTGTAAGGGTTTGTATCTCACCCGGTTAAGAGTTACGAAGATTAGTTGAGAATCTTGCAAATCCTAAGGAGGCTTCCTTAGGTAGTGGATGTAGGGAAACCGAACCACTATACATCGTTGTGTATCGTATTCTATCTCTACACTCTTTATATTTCCGCACTCTATATGCTTGATAAAATGCCTACTTGAATAGTTTGATATTATTGTCTATTAGGATTATCTAGTTTTATACTATTTAGTTTGCTAATACAATAGGATTCAAATTAGCTTTTAATTTTATTTACTTGAAATAAAATTAGCCGATTAATTTCTATTGTCCTATTCAACCCCCCTTCTAGGACGCATATAGTATATCACATCTCCAGATAGAAAGTAATGTCTTTCTAACTTTATCTCCTTTGATCAATCTCCTATCCCCAAAACGCCGCTCTACATTATCATACGATTCAACATCATTAAACTTGGACAAAATCTGAACCTTCATTCCATTAGCATCTACAGAACCAGCTCTTTCATTCTCCGATTCCTCAATACCAATAGGAGATGATTTTTGCTCAATACTCCAATTACACGATCCTATTTCTAAACCAGAGATAAATCCTTTGATTAATAAAGTTCCATTATAGCATATTTCTTCACCGTACTTTAAAGATTCAATCTTTTTTCATATAATTTTTCACATCAACGGTACTGAGAGATAATTGTAGTTAATATAGGGACTTAAAGTGCAATTGACTATAAATTTTACCTGTATAAATGTTGAAAAGTACCAATCTCTATACCATCTTCACCTGAAACTATTAATTTTAATTTAGGATGAAGCTTTTCAAGACTTGATATTAGTATAACATCGATGAAAGGAATATTTAATAATTGTGGGTTTTTTACAATTTTATAATACGGTTCTGAGAGTATTAGGTTATTTTGGTGAAGAGGTTGTTCGAATTTTTGCTTCTTATTTGTTTGATTAGACTCTAAATCTTCGGAAGTAGATTGTTTTTTCTCGAGCTTGGAATGAGGCTCGTTAATGGGGTTAATGGGGTTAATGGGGATAGGGGACAAGACTGTGAGAGCAGAAAGATCGAGAGGGTAATCGAATAATACTCGGAAGTCATTGATGTCACACCACCAATCACAACTCCACAGAGCATTGATGACGGCGTTGATAGTGGTGGTGATGATGTCTTTATTGACGGCGGTGGTGGCGATCGCGAGGGAGAGTTTTGTTATGTCTGGATATGTTCTGATGAATATTAATATATATTAGATTAATTAAAAGAAAAAATAAAACAGGGGCAGAAAAAGAATGAAATTTTTTTTGGGGACTTTTATATGGGGATTATTAAATTAGGGGATGGGAGAGGGAAGTTATTGTTGGATTTGGGATGTAAATGATAATAATTTCTATAAAATATATGTATAAAAATAAAAATAATAATAATCATAATAGTAATACTAATAATAATAATTTATTAATAACAATTATGATGATAATAATAAGAAGAAAAAAAGATGTAGCTAGTTTTTTGACTAGCCACATGTACTTACAAAATATGGTGAATTGGGTACCTATTATTGGGAATTTTTTTAAGAGATTTTTTTTATGTTCAATTCTTTATTCTAGCTTTTCGTTAGAATGGCAGACCATTGGACTTAGCCTTAGGCTAAGTCCATCAGCTATCTATCTGATTGAAAAGTCAGAATCGGGAGTCAAATAGAGTATTTCTTTCAAATAGCAACTTTGAAAACAGTTTTACTCCAACAAATTCTCAATTTTAAACTCCCAATCTTATTTTAAATTTATTTCAATAATTTTTCTATTTTTGAATCATTTATACTTATTTATATCTTTTTATGTATATGTTTATTTTTAATTTATACACAAATGTTTGAAATTAAAATTAATATAATTAATATTAATTTTTTTATTAAATATTACTAAAAATAATTAAATATAATAATTATTTATCGTAATATTTTTTTTTATATGTCTATTATTTATTTCTATATGTTGATCTTAAAAGTATTAGTTTGTCAAATTTTGTCCAAAAAATATAATCGAAGTTATTAATATTCAAATAATAAAATGAATAAATAATATAAGTAGATTAATTATGATGTTTTTTTTGGAAATATGTGTTAAATTAATAAAATAGATTATTGGGAATAAGTTGTTTTGGTTAATGAAAATAATATAAAAAATTAAAAAATTAAATTGGGAATGAGATTGGGGTTAGCCACATGTAGCTAACATTTCCTAAGAATCGGGTTCCTTATTCTGGCTTTAGCTAGAACTAGAAACCTGTTGGAGCTGATTTTTCATTGTTCAACCCCCAATTGTAGCTTTTTTCTACAATTGGGGACCTACTGGACTTATCCTTAGTGCCCAAAAGCAACATTCTAATCCTTTCTCCTTGAAAAAGGCCTTTATGCGTATGAATCAATTGTTTACGTGTATTTTTTAGAAGACCACCAGGTGAGACCCGTGGTACGGGAAGCCACCATTTATCGGATGATGATACCGGTACTACTCACTTTGCCTTTATGGCAAATCATGATGAGGTAACTCCTAAATCTAAACTCTCTTTAACTAATGATGATGCTAGTGAACAAGATATTCATGAGGCATTTGATTCTCTTTATAATGATTTTTTAAATTCTATTGAAACAAACAAAGTTTTAACAAAAGATTTAGAATTTGAGAAAAATAGAACTAAAGAGGTTTTGAAAGCTTTGGAAGATTGTTAAAATCTTTGTGATGAATGTATAGATGATAATGAAAAACTTCATCTTATTGAGAAAAATCTTTTGGAAGAAAAAACTTTGTTAGAGAAAAAGATTGTTGATCAAAATGCCATTATTTTAAAATTTACTAGTGGGCAAGAAAACTTGGATTTAATTTTAGGTTCTCAAAGAATGGCTTGTGAAAAAAGTGGTGTTGGATATGATCCATTCACTCACCAAAAACCTTTGAAAAATGTCTTTGTAAAATCCAAAATTTCAAATGAAATTCAATCTTCTTCAAAATCTTCTATCACTTGCACCTATTGTGAAAAACTTGGTCATGATGCATCTCATTGTTACTATCGTAAATTATTAGATTTGGGATCTCTTGTGCCAATTTGGAAAAGGCCTAAATGGGTCTTAAAAAGGAAATCCACTAACCCTCATGGACCCAATCCAAATTGGGTACCTAAAGCTTAAATTATTTTTTGTATGTAGGGATTGAGCATCAAGAAGCAAAATATATGGCTACTTGATAGTGGATGCTCAAGACACATGACCGGAAATCCATCATTATTTACAAATTTATATAAAACAAAAGGTGATAGAGTTACTTTTGCCGACAACACCAAGAAACGCGTTTTGGGTAAAGGTAACATTGGTAATATGAACTCTTTACTTATCTCTAATGTGTTACTTGTTGAGGGTCTCTCTTTTAACTTGCTTAGTATAAGTCAACTTTGTGATGTTGGTTTTAGTGTTAAATTTGAAGCATCTAGATGTGTTGTTTTAAAAAATGATGAGTTAGATACTATGTTTATTGCAAAAAGATCGGATAATGTTTTTGTTGTTGATCTTGAGAGTCTTATGTGTAAACATATTAAATGCTTATCCGTGGTAAATGATAGTTGGCTTTGGCATAGACGTTTAGGACATGCTAGCATGGATTTAATTTCAAAATTATCTAGAAAAAATCTTGTTGTTGGTTTGCCTATTTACAAATTTGATAAAGATAAATTATGTGATGCATGTCAACTTGGTAAACAACATCGTTCATCCTTTAAATCCATTAATAAGGTCATCACCGTTAGGCCACTTCAATTATTGCATATGGACCTTTTTGGTCCCGTTGATGTCACTAGTCTAGGAGGATCTAGATATGTCTTTGTTGTTGTTGATGATTACACTAGATTCACATGGGTGATGTTCCTTGCTTTGAAAAGTGATGCCTTCAATGAATTTGCAAAACTTTGTAGAAAGGTGCAAAATGAGAAAGGTTACTCTATTACTTGCATTCGTAGTGATAATGGTAGTGAATATGTGAATTCTCCTTTTGTGCATTTTTGTGATGAATTTGGGATTGAGCATAATTTTTCGGCCCCTAGAACTCCCCAACAAAATGGGGTAGTGGAAAGGAAAAACCGAACTCTACAAGAAATGGCTAGAACAATGCTAAAAGAACATAGCTTGCCTACATACTTTTGGGGTGAAGCCGTTCACACGGCTTGTTATGTGTTAAATAGAGTTCTTATTAGACCCATTATTAAGAAAACCCCTTATGAGCTTTGGAATGGTAGACCACCAACTATTGCTTATTTTCGTGTCTTTGGGTGCAAATGTTTTATCCTAAACACTAGGGACTATTTGGGAAAATTTGATGCTAAATCGGATGAAGGTATTTTTCTTGGTTATTCCACTAAGGGAAAAGCCTATCGCATTTTCAACAAACGTACTCGTACTATTGAGGAGTCTATGCATGTTGACTTTGATGAGACTAATCCTTTTAATATCAAGAAAGTAGTAGATGTTGAATTACATGAAGATGCTCCACAAGATAAATCCTTAGAATCTTCTACTCAAGAAGTAAAGTCTCATGATGAATCTCCTAAAGAAAATGATCAAATACCAAATGAAGCTAGTACGGATTTACCAAAATGTTGGAAACATATCAAAGATCACCCAAGTGAATTAATTCTAGGTGATCCAAAAGAAGGTGTTACCACTCGCTCTCGTATTATTGCTCTATGTGCTCATCAAGCGTTCTTATCTCAAATTGAGCCCAAGAATATTAAAGAAGCATTGTTGGATGATCATTGGATTAACGCTATGCATGAAGAATTAAATCAATTTGAGCGTAGTAAAGTTTGGACATTAATGGAGAAACCAATTGGCCCTACTATCATTGGCACTAAGTGGATATTTCGCAACAAGCTAGATGACACCGGTATAATCACTAGAAATAAAGCAAGGTTAGTTGCTCAAGGATACAATCAAGAGGAAGGTATTGATTTCGATGAAACTTTTGCTCCCGTTGCTAGACTTGAATCTATTCGTATGCTACTTGCTTTTGCTTGCTATATGAATTTTAAACTTTACCAAATGGATGTCAAAAGTGCTTTTTTAAATGGTTTTATAGACGAGGAAGTTTTTGTTAAACAACCTCCGGGTTTTGAGGATCCAAAATTTCCAAATCATGTTTTTAAACTTTCAAAAGCTTTATATGGTTTAAAACAAGCACCTCGTGCTTGGTATGAACGATTAAGCAAATTTTTATTAGATGATGGTTTTAAAAGAGGAAAAATTGACTCCACTTTATTTATAAAAAGGTCTTCAAAAGATATCCTTCTTGTTCAAATTTATGTGGATGATATTATATTTGGTGCTACTAATGAAAATCTTTGTGAGAATTTTTCTAAAAGCATGCATAAGGAATTTGAGATGAGCATGATGGGAGAATTAAATTACTTTCTTGGACTTCAAATCAAGCAAATGAAAGATGGTATCTTTGTCAATCAAGCCAAATACACAAAAGAATTGATCAAAAAATTTGGACTTGAAGATGCAAAGGAAATTGGAACTCCAATGAGCACATCCACAAAATTAGACAAAGATGAAGATGGTAAGGATGTTGATGAGAAACTATATCGAGGTATGATTGGTAGCTTACTTTATTTAACCGCCTCTAGACCCGATATTATGTTCCCCGTGTGTCTTTGTGCTAGATTTCAATCTTCTCCTAAAGAAACCCATCTTAGTGCCGTTAAGCGTATTTTTAGGTATTTGAAAGGAACCCTTAGTCTAGGACTTTGGTACCCTAGATTTACCTCTTTTGAGCTAATAGGTTATTCGGATGCCAATTATGCCGGTTGTAGACTTGATAGGAAGAGTACTAGTGGTAGTTGCCAATTCTTAGGTCAATCCCTTGTTTCATGGTCTAGTAGAAAACAAAATAGTGTTGCTTTATCCACGGCCGAAGCCGAATATGTTGCGGCCGGAAATTGTGTGACTCAAATTCTTTGGATGAAACAAACCTTACTAGATTTTGGCCTAGAATATGATCGTGTTCCAATTCGTTGTGATAACACTAGTGCTATTAATCTTACCAAAAATCCTATTCAACACTCTAGAACGAAACACATAGAAATCCGTCATCATTTTATCCGAGATCACACTCAAAAAGGGGATATTGTACTTGAATTTGTCACCTCCGAAAATCAACTAGCCGATATCTTTACTAAACCTCTACCCCAAGATCTCTTTGAAAAAATTCGTTGTGAAATTGGCATGCAAATTCTCTAACCTTAGTATCTTGCCATTGTTGTTTAGTGCTTTTTGTGTATATTCTCTTGTTGCTAATATTTTCTTGATTTTATAGGTTCTTTGAAGCTTCTAATTGTTATCCATTTATTCCTTTGGTCCTTGTTTTTTACTCAAAATGTGTTTTGACCCCTTAATATTTTCAAAATCGTATCATTTGTTCTTTTTGTTGTTGACAAAGGGGGAGAAATTTTAGTTAAACTTTTTCAAATGCATTTTGTGAGGGGGAGTTTTTATAAAAACTCTAGTGATTAGGTTGAGGGGGAGTTTTTGATCAAAACTTAATCTTAGGCATCTTCAAAAGTTTATGATTTGTCAAACATCAAAAAGGGGGAGATTGTTAGCCTCACCTTGTTTTTATTCCCGTTTTAATATTCGACAAATCAACATTTCAACTAAAATTCTTTTTGGTATCACTTAAGATATTTTCCAAAACCCCTCTTTAGATTAGTTGTGTTTACTTCCTTGCATTTAGCATGTTATTCAAATAAGCAGCTCCGCGGTACACCGGATGAATTACGCGGTACACCGCAGAGTCACGGACCAGTATTGCGGTACATTGGATAGTCCGAACAGTATGCTCATGAAATGCACGGTACACCGGACCTAGGCGCGGTACACCGGACCAAGGCACGGACCAGGGTTGCGGCACATTGGATGGTCCGACCAGTAAGCTCAAAGTTTAGTCGAACAGTTCTGCGGTGCACCGGACCATATCCGCGGTACACCGCACAAGAGGGTTTTCTGCACTTTACAAGAGGACAAAGCTTATATCCGTTGGAGTTAAAATAGATCCGTTAGAGAAGAGCCTTTTGACCGTTGGACCACATTTGCAGCTATAAAATGGAGTTCATTCAAGACACAACTTAAGCCTTCCATCTACCAATCTTAAGAGCAATTAATTCTATCATTCAAGGAGGTTTCAAAGGAGCATTCAAGTCATATTTATTGTGAAGCTAATTAGTTCTTATCTACTCATTTAGGAGTTTAGTTACAAAGCTTTTATAAGCACCCCTAAACACTTTTCCCTTTCCTCTTAGTTCTTGTAATAGATTAAGAGAGTAGTGTGAGCATAGGTTTATGCTTGGTTCCTTGTGTTGGTGATAACACAAGTGTATTTCCTTCAAAGAGTTTTTTGAAGTGGTTGTAAGGGTTTGTATCTCACCCGGTTAAGAGTTACGAAGATTAGTTGAGAATCTTGCAAATCCTAAGGAGGCTTCCTTAGGTAGTGGATGTAGGGAAACCGAACCACTATACATCGTTGTGTATCGTATTCTATCTCTACACTCTTTATATTTCCGCACTCTATATGCTTGATAAAATGCCTACTTGAATAGTTTGATATTATTGTCTATTAGGATTATCTAGTTTTATACTATTTAGTTTGCTAATACAATAGGATTCAAATTAGCTTTTAATTTTATTTACTTGAAATAAAATTAGCCGATTAATTTCTATTGTCCTATTCAACCCCCCTTCTAGGACGCATATAGTATATCACATCTCCAGATAGAAAGTAATGTCTTTCTAACTTTATCTCCTTTGATCAATCTCCTATCCCCAAAACGCCGCTCTACATTATCATACGATTCAACATCATTAAACTTGGACAAAATCTGAACCTTCATTCCATTAGCATCTACAGAACCAGCTCTTTCATTCTCCGATTCCTCAATACCAATAGGAGATGATTTTTGCTCAATACTCCAATTACACGATCCTATTTCTAAACCAGAGATAAATCCTTTGATTAATAAAGTTCCATTATAGCATATTTCTTCACCGTACTTTAAAGATTCAATCTTTTTTCATATAATTTTTCACATCAACGGTACTGAGAGATAATTGTAGTTAATATAGGGACTTAAAGTGCAATTGACTATAAATTTTACCTGTATAAATGTTGAAAAGTACCAATCTCTATACCATCTTCACCTGAAACTATTAATTTTAATTTAGGATGAAGCTTTTCAAGACTTGATATTAGTATAACATCGATGAAAGGAATATTTAATAATTGTGGGTTTTTTACAATTTTATAATACGGTTCTGAGAGTATTAGGTTATTTTGGTGAAGAGGTTGTTCGAATTTTTGCTTCTTATTTGTTTGATTAGACTCTAAATCTTCGGAAGTAGATTGTTTTTTCTCGAGCTTGGAATGAGGCTCGTTAATGGGGTTAATGGGGTTAATGGGGATAGGGGACAAGACTGTGAGAGCAGAAAGATCGAGAGGGTAATCGAATAATACTCGGAAGTCATTGATGTCACACCACCAATCACAACTCCACAGAGCATTGATGACGGCGTTGATAGTGGTGGTGATGATGTCTTTATTGACGGCGGTGGTGGCGATCGCGAGGGAGAGTTTTGTTATGTCTGGATATGTTCTGATGAATATTAATATATATTAGATTAATTAAAAGAAAAAATAAAACAGGGGCAGAAAAAGAATGAAATTTTTTTTGGGGACTTTTATATGGGGATTATTAAATTAGGGGATGGGAGAGGGAAGTTATTGTTGGATTTGGGATGTAAATGATAATAATTTCTATAAAATATATGTATAAAAATAAAAATAATAATAATCATAATAGTAATACTAATAATAATAATTTATTAATAACAATTATGATGATAATAATAAGAAGAAAAAAAGATGTAGCTAGTTTTTTGACTAGCCACATGTACTTACAAAATATGGTGAATTGGGTACCCTATTATTGGGAATTTTTTGAAGAGATTTTTTTTATGTTCAATTCTTTATTCTAGCTTTTCGTTAGAATGGCAGACCATTGGACTTAGCCTTAGGCTAAGTCCATCAGCTATCTATCTGATTGAAAAGTCAGAATCGGGAGTCAAATAGAGTATTTCTTTCAAATAGCAACTTTGAAAACAGTTTTACTCCAACAAATTCTCAATTTTAAACTCCCAATCTTATTTTAAATTTATTTCAATAATTTTTCTATTTTTGAATCATTTATACTTATTTATATCTTTTTATGTATATGTTTATTTTTAATTTATACACAAATGTTTGAAATTAAAATTAATATAATTAATATTAATTTTTTTATTAAATATTACTAAAAATAATTAAATATAATAATTATTTATCGTAATATTTTTTTTTATATGTCTATTATTTATTTCTATATGTTGATCTTAAAAGTATTAGTTTGTCAAATTTTGTCCAAAAAATATAATCGAAGTTATTAATATTCAAATAATAAAATGAATAAATAATATAAGTAGATTAATTATGATGTTTTTTTTGGAAATATGTGTTAAATTAATAAAATAGATTATTGGGAATAAGTTGTTTTGGTTAATGAAAATAATATAAAAAATTAAAAAATTAAATTGGGAATGAGATTGGGGTTAGCCACATGTAGCTAACATTTCCTAAGAATCGGGTTCCTTATTCTGGCTTTAGCTAGAACTAGAAACCTGTTGGAGCTGATTTTTCATTGTTCAACCCCCAATTGTAGCTTTTTTCTACAATTGGGGACCTACTGGACTTATCCTTAGTGCCCAAAAGCAACATTCTAATCCTTTCTCCTTGAAAAAGGCCTTTATGCGTATGAATCAATTGTTTACGTGTATTTTTTAGAAGACCACCAGGTGAGACCCGTGGTACGGGAAGCCACCATTTATCTTCTCGGCATTGAACCGCTTTACGAAATGAAGTTGATCCATCACCTTGAAGCCTTGCAGATTCGACCTTGTGGGTATAATAACATTGTAGATTTGAGCTTCACTAACGAAGCTTCACTGGGAACAGATTTGTAACCTTGAAGATGGCTCATAAAGTGGCACCGGGCAAAGGATCGAGGTCTTCAAACGGAGCACTCCTACAGAGAAACGAACCTTCTTCGTGGCCGACTTCTTCTTCTTTTTCATGGATGATTTCATGGGAGCAAAAGAAGAGACAAAAAGATTGAAGAAAAATAGACAAAACATGTGGTTACGAGAGAAAGAAAGGAGAGATGTGTGTAAAAGATTTTTAGGGTTCTTAATATTTCTGAATAAATATATACTATAACGGAAGGTTTTTTCGACGGTCTAGATCTTCTAAATAAGTGATGGCCAAAATTGTTTCTGACCCCACTTTTTACTAAGATAATTAATTATCTAATAATAATTTTTTTGAATAAAATCATAAACTTACCATCTATATTACATACACCTATTCAATTTTCCCTCATTCCCGTTAAACTAAAAAATCACACCTTTAACTTCTTAGTATTCTCCTAAACATATTATCACGAATTAAACTCATCTCCTTACACTCACATTATTAAAAAAACAAAAAAGAAATCTCTTCCCACTCACCTTCCCACACCAAGCCGCTCTCCTGCACAACAGGATTCTCCACCACCATCGACCGCTTTGACGAAGAAGAAAACATCAATATAACTCATCTCTTCACACTCGCACTAGAATAAAACACAAAAAGAAATATCTTCACACACCCAGCTTCCCACCAAGCCGCTCTCCTGCACAAGAAAACCGCGCCACGTCCTTGCGAATAATCCAAATTAAGGTTAAAAAAATTAATTTTTACAATTGAAACTCTGAAAAAACTAAAATATTTTTAACCTAATCTCATCCCTTCTACAATTTTCCAGAATTATCTAATTTAATTATAATTACATTGAGTGTTGTTTATGATATTTTTATACAAACCTTACATTGGCCATTTTATGACCGTTGGAAGTCTTTTACCGTCTGAGAAGTGATGCAAAGTGATGCATGGAGAATACCATTTGAAATCAGAAGCGTACCGTATTGACCCGGATCCATTAACCGTATTGACTGGAAGTTCCAGGAATTATCTGATTTTCCGGCAACGTATTTGAAGAAGAAAAATTTTCATTTGGATTTGACAGCTAGGTAAGTCAGGGATATCCGTAAATTCCCATATACTTTAGGAACTAAACGTGATAATAATCATGTTGTTTAATGTCAGATTTGTAGAGTCCACTTCTTTGAAAGATGAGTGGAGATGGAGAATCGATAGATTTAGGAAATCAACTAAAAGATTTGAGCCTAGCTCTTCTTTCTCCTGAAGTAGCTTTAATTGCAATCGAAACCGGATTTGTCCAATTTTAATGTGTAGATGCATTGGTAAGTTTCTTTTTTTAAATGATAGAATAATTTTTTTATATACCACAATATTTGTGTAGCAGTGAAAGTATTTACACTTGATATTTACTTCACAAATCAGCAATTGCGTGAGTTTAATGCTCAAATGAAAAAAACATTAAGCAAGTTTTTAATGTGAGTAGGATTATGTTGTTCTATTTAAAATTAAGCAAGTTTTACAAATAAAAGTGAGCATATCCTGTCAGATTTCTCTCACACTAGCCAATGATCTCCCATGAGCAAGCTCTAGAGAAATGGTGAAAATGACATTTCTTTCCTTCTTTATTTTTTACTTTAACCTTCAAAGTATTAATTTTATATAATAATAATTATCATATCCAAAATCTTTATTAATTATACATATATTTGACTTTTTTTTTAATCTAAATTTGAGAAAGAATAGAAGAAAAAAAGGCTCAAAATATTTCTATAGATATTAGTAGCTGTATTATTGCACGATCGAATAGAAGAAGAGTTTTACATACATGAAAACTCACACCTAGAGTATCCCTGGGTGTTTTACCTCTAATTATATAATAGATGATCCATGTTCAGCCTGGTTCGGTGTTGGACTTATTAATGAGTTGATGTCAGATTTTATTTATGTTATAGAATGTTGTTTAGTATAGTTATCAATCTAGTTTTTTGCTTCAAAGATGCGGTTGAATTAATAGGTGATGCAGAGTAACTGTAAACAGACTGATATGGTACTAAGTTGTTGCTGAACTCCTTGATGAGTTGCTATTGGACTCCCTAATGAGTTGTAAGCTGCAGTGATATTTGGAAGATCCTTTGAAGACCGAGCAGCTCCTCAAATGTTGCTTTCTGGCTACCATCGACGTCATAATTACTAATTATCATTCATGTGTTCTCTTGAAACATTAGTCAAAGCATGACATCTCACTGCTCTTGAACATCTAATGTAGCAGTATGATAGTCAAACATTTGACCAACAATTCCGTATATCATGCTTTTTGGTCCTTTTCTCTTTCCCCTGGCCCTTATAAGACTAACTTACTAGCTACAAGATTATTTACATGATTTCCTTCATTATTTACCACCCTTGTATAACAGTATGATAACTGTTTTAGAGCTTGTTATATGTATATCTAAAGCATTATGTTTGGTTCGTGCATATAGTTTTTATAAAGATTCCATTTCCCCTTTCATGGTTAACATGGTGGAGCCACTTAAAAATATAAGGTAGGGGATTTTCTTCCCATTCAAAAGAATGTAATGACCATTAAGGTCAAAGAATCTTGGATGTTATTGATATGGTATTAGTTATGCCTCTGAGTACACCACTAGCTAAGTCTCTCTCAGGGATAGAGTTTCTTTTTCACAGAGTTCAAATCCTACAAGGGACAGTTGCTGAATTTCATCTTTCTAATCAACTCAATTCTATTTTTTGATTTGGTGTCTTCATGGGATAAGTTGGAGTTTGGATCTTGTGATGACTTCTTGCTTAACTAAAAGCTCAGCTTGGAACTAATGTTGAAATGTTATGGTTTCTATTATATTCTAATGATTATTAAATTTGTTTTCATGCATACATAGTGGATATGTAGTAATATATTGAGTGAACAAAAATGTACTCTTTCATTTTCAGTTCAGCTTAGAGATGAATTTCAGATTAAGTGAAACATTTGTGTATGAAAAAAAAAAAAAAGATGTCTATCAATTATTTGGTAGTTAGAAGATGCATCTTATTATTACTATAATCATTATTATTTATTAAACAAGTTGACAACCAATTTTTTTGAGAATAGGGGACCTGGTTTCAAATCCCGTCAACCGACCAGAATTTTTTTTAATATATATAGTAAAGAAAAAAACAAAAAGGGTAAAAATGTAAATAGGATTTTGGCCTATAGTGTTCATTTTTATTTGTGGTCTTTAGTAAGAATAAAAGGTGAGTGAGGTGTTGTTAGGTCTTAGGGGGTGTCTTCAAGACCTTTTGGAGAATTATCTCTATAATTATAAATAATGAATTTCATTAATAAATTATAAAATTAATTGATTTAAAAAATATATTAAAATAAAACTAAAATAGAGATTTTTAAATTGGAAAACTGAAATTGGGAGGCTTGGAACAACGTTGTAATAAAGAGTAGATATTTAAGAAATAATAGTTATTTGACTCCTGTATCTATCTAAAAATTGGGAGTTGTTGGACTTAGCCTTAGACCTTTGCTTGGTATCCCTTCACTCTCCTTCTCTTTAGAGAGATCCCTAATTCCCTTTCTCGTAAGCTTCACCCCCACCCATCCCCTACCACCATAGATAGAGTCTTTCCCCCGCCCGCCACGAGAACACCCTTCTTTTCATTTTCCTAAAGTCCTTCAGAAATCTGTCAATGGCCTTTATAGATCTGAAGGTTACTCAACTTCCTCCAAGCCCCCAGGGTGTATTTTTATTGGGGGATTAGGAGGGATGTGATTGTATTAAAGGATAAATAACAATCACATCCCTTGTTTGAATTAGAAATAATTAGAGAGGAAAGTTTTTTTTTGATAAGTTAGAGAGGAAAGATGACTAAAGTATTCTTACAATCCCTTCATAACCTATATATTCAATCCCTTCAATTTGGTGTCATAAGGAAGGAATGATTCTTTTATTATGGTGTAATGTCTAAACTATCCTTAGTCTTTATTTATAAATTATATTACTAAGGTTATATGAGTCATTTAGCTATAAAAAGAATCTCACCCTTCCATTATTCTTCTAATCCAAACACCAAATATATAATTCTCTAATAAAATCATTTCCTCTAACTTTATCTAATCCAAACAAGATTGAATACTCTCCCCTCGTATCCTTTACTAAACCTTCATTTCCTTTCCTTTACTAAAGAACCCATCTTTAATCCAAACAAACCCTCACTAAAACCTAGATCGGCTTCTCAGGATGGATTTGTTACTATGCTGGGATTTTAGTTTATCTCGGATCTAGTGTCGATTTGTTCTTTATTGTTAGGGAACTAAGTCAAAGGTAGACGTCCTATGTTCACGTTAATTTTTTTCTGGATTAGAAGCTTAATGGTGGTCATGAAGATATTTTGGATTTCTGGTTTTGCTGGACTCTGTTTTCTGATGAATGTAACGAGACCCTTTAGCCTTTCTGCTTAAGTTGTGTACGTCCATGGTTTATATTCAACTGCTTTTCCCCTACTGGTTGTGCTTTCCGTTGTCGTTATCTCTTGTTGGAGCTCTAACATCCCATAATACGGAAGATCCCGCTTATTTTGGCTTGTAAGACTATCATTAACATACTCTCTAACGAGCAATCAAGTCATTAATATGAGGATAGAGTTAGTGCCTCGTATCCTCAGAATAGGATATTACACAATTCCTATTAGGGCTGGTAAGATTCCCATAGATAGCCGACTTTTACATACGTCTTTCCTATATTAGATTCTTCTGGAGTTGTAGAAGTTGGACAGGAGTGTTTGTCTATAATTATTAGGGGTGAGCAAAATAAAACCGAAAAACCGAACCGATCCAAAAAACCGAACTGAAAAAACCGAAAACCGACAAAACCGTTCGGTTCGGTATAAACTTATTTAAAAACCGAAAAAGTTCGGTTCAGTACGGTTTTTCTATGCTAAACCGAACCGGAAAACCGAACCGAAAAAAAATACAAAAACTAAGACATTCTTGAATTTAATTTATATTCTTGAAGAGATTATGACAATGGGATATAAAATGGAATGATTATTTAAAACAAAAATGCTCATATATAACATGCACCGGCCCTAAAAATGTCCTAGTGTGCAACATATTTTTACATAAGTCATTAGTCGATATATTTTAAAAAATCTTTCGTTTATTAATATTTGTAGAAGGTAAAACATACATATTAAATTTTATAAACATTCCTTTGAAATTATTTGTTTACGACTAATATATAATATTTGAGTTCCAAAAATGCAATTTCCTACACGGGTCAATAACATGAAAATCAAACACGGGTCAAGCATTTGAAAGATTTTTAGGGTTTTAATTTCGTGTGTATCGATCTGTACTTTCATGGATATAGATCTATATTTTTGTGAGTGAATATGTATTTTCATGGGTATGTGTGTGTAGATGTGTATTTTTTAGGATATAAATCTATATTTTTGTGGGAAATGAATCTGTGTTTTTTGTTGGTATGATTCTGTATCTTTTGTGGGTTTGAATATGCTTTTTCGTGGATATATACCCATTGTTCTGCATGTATGTGGGTATGAATATCCATTTTCGAGGGTACATACCCATTGATGTGCATAAAGGTTGGTTTATACCCATTTTTAGCATTTTCGTGGGTATATATCCATTTTTTGACTTGTTTTTGTGCAAGAAAATAAACTATTAGGTATGTACCTATCACTAACATGGAAATGACATGAACCTTGACAAAAAAAAAAACATATCTTGAAATAATAGTATTAATACTCATCGAATTATGTCACGAATTTTGACAAGAAAATCGAACAAAAAAAATCCTAAACAATGGACATGACTGCCCCCATTATCGAAATGGTTTATATGCACCAAAATAAAGAGAAAGGTCATGAAGTAAAATTATAAAAAAAAATTGAGTCCATTTTGAATCAAAATTAACTAATTAAATTTTTTTAAAAACAAAAATATAATTAAACATTTAAAAATATCATCTCAGAATTTAAAGTCTCATATTTATATTACATTTGGGATCCCACACTCCAACCACAGGATCAGATCAGGTCCAAATGATTTAATAAATTTTGGCGCTAAACTTTTTATTTCTTTCAATTTCACACCTTTTGGCGCTAAATACTTCTGGCTACTCATATCACCCCCATCTGAAAACCCCTGATATTTCAAAAGTTTCAATGTTTTACGTCAATTAATTGTTGTTATTGGGTAGCAATCATTGGAACAATCAGCTATGGCGAGTGCATCAAACCTGCAATGTTCACCGGCAGAAATCGAGGATATAATTCTCCGGAAGATATTCCTCTTTTCATCGATCAATTCACAGGCGGTGCACTTAGAGATTACGGCGGCGGAGAACAAAGGAAAAGAATTCGAGTTATCTTGGGATCTCATCAACCGGATTTTCTTTTCCAGTGACTGTTCACTCATTTCCGTCTCTGATTCGCTCGTTCATTATCTAATCAACTGTTACCGTCGCGCACATGAGGAACTGATGAATATCAGGAACATGAATAACAAAAGTGTGCCTTCTGCTATTGATTCAATGGTTAATCAAGCGAAAAAGTTGTGTCTTTTGGAGTTGTTGCAGATGTATCTTGGGGAGGTTGATGGTTTGGGAGGGCGAAGGCTGACATGGGCACGAGGGTTGTTCGAGGAGTTCTTTAAAGAGGCTAGAAAAGATGATGAAAGCCTAGATCTGTTGTCAAATCAATTGGATGAGTACTTAAGAGCGAAGGAAATGGCTGCAAATTTGACTGATGATTTGATTACAGAAATATTAGTGAGGATGCCCATGAGTTCATTGTTTCGTTTCAGGTGCGTTTGTAAAGCTTGGTTTCAGTTAATTAAAAGCACTAAATTCATCTATATGCATCTTCAACATAATGCAAACAAAAATGATTGCATCTTAGTCATCCATAATGGGGGTATTTTGTATCCTACTCTATCATTTCATGATTTTAAAACGTTCAAATTTATTGCCTCATTGGATTCGGATATCGATTTGGATTATGTGGAGGTTTCTGGGCCTTGTAATGGATTGCTTTGCCTCGTGGATGAAGAGAGTCAAGTTGTGTTGTATAATCCATCAATTGGAGAATATAGAAGGCTTCCTTGTTTACCTTTCCAATCTCAAAAACATTGGGATCATTACATTAACGCTTTTGGACTTGGATTCATCTCAAACACATGTGATTACAAGGTTGTGTGTTTAGTTGGCTTCATTCATAAGTACGATGGATACTATAGTGAAGATGAAGATGAAGATGAAGATGAAGATGAAGATGAAGACATGATTGAAGACAGTGACAATGAAGCTGAGCCTCCCTATCCCATTGATCTTTCGCTTATGACGTATAAAAAAGTTTATGTTTACAATCTGAGTACAAATTCTTGGAGAGTAATAGATTGTGACTGTCCGTATTATATTACTGATGATGATAAAAATGGGATATATTTAAACGGTGCATTGCATTGGCCTTCCAGGTCAAAAGACATTGACACGATCCTTACTTTTGATATGACTACTGAGGTGTTCTATAATAAGGACCTTCCCAAGGATCTCCAGGGGAGAAATGAATTAAACAAGTCTCTCACAGTCTTGAATAATAATGATACTCTCGGTTTGTTTGCATTCACAAAAAATAATCAAAATTTACAAGGACAACAATTTGTTGAGATATGGGTAATGAAGGAATATGGAGTGGTGGAATCTTGGAGTAAACAAGCCAATGTTGGACCTTTGTCCGGAATTTCCCGTCCTCTTATGTTGTGGAGGAATCGAAACATTCTTCTTGAAAGTAGTGAAAAAAAATTACTCTCGTGTTCTCTTGACACCCATGAAATTGAAGAGTTGGAAATACAAGGTGAAAACAAATCAATAATGAGAATCATGGGTTTCCATGAGAGTTTAGTTCCTTTAGATCGTCTCAATTATGAGAGTTAAAGAAGTGTTTACTGAAGTTTGTATGTTCAATTGCTTTCCTGTTGAAGTTATTATATATACTATTTGTTTTTTTTTTTTGGTTGAAATTAGACTTACATAAGGGCATGTTTGCTATTTTTCGAAACACATAGACATATTTATGGCTATTTTGCACAACTCAGGATCAATGTAAATTGTAATTGGCCAGCCTACATAGCGGTATGAGACTAGGAGTTGCTAATCTGTTATAGCTCTTGAACAAGGTTAAACCTTTCACTTACTTCAATTGTATATGAAAAAGGTAATGGTCTTTTGTTCCCTTCCTTTGTCTAAAATTAACATATAATTTCCAGAATCACATTAATATGCAAACAAAACATTGTCACGCGGTTACAAGATCTAAGGCATCTAAACTAATGTTAACCCATGAGTAGTCCTATCGCTATCGCTATCTTTTTCTTTTTTAATTTTTTTTTTCTAACATTTCTATCTCTCCCCCAGAACGTTCTCTTCTTCATCCATTTATGTTATTCTTGTAATTCTTTTTTACTATCTTCATTCTCATTTATATTTACAAGTGTATTATAATAAAAAGTAGTCTCTCTTAATTATAACTGTTACCAGGGCCGGCCCTGACATTTCGGGGGCCCTAAACAAACTCACAAAATGGGGCCCTTTACATAAATAAAATAAAAATATTATTACTTTTAGTGGTTCGAACTCTAGACCTCATAAATGAAAACATACAATTTTACCACTAAACTAATCATATTACATATATATAATAATTTAAATCAAAGATATATATACCACACATAATATATTTAGATGATCGGAGGCCCCTAAAAATGTCAAAAAATCGGGGGCCCTAAGCGGCCGCGTCTTTTGCTTTACTACAGGACCGGCCCTGACTGTTACATCTCTTATAACTAGGATAATATAAGCTAAACTAGATGGAAAAATATGTAAAGAATAATAACATTATAATCTAAAGAAGAAGAAGATAAAGATGGAGATAATTTGTTTCATGTATTTATAGGGTAACAAATGACTATTCACTTGCCACATTTGTAAAAAATAAATAGTAAGACCTTTGACCTTTGGACATCCACTTTAATAATTTATTCATAATACTCTCCCTTGGATATCCATCCATTATGAAATATGTCTCGTTAAAACCTTTCTAAGAAAACCCTGTGGGATAAAAACTTGGTCGAAGGGAAAAGAGTACATATAGATCGAACTAATTATCTTTAAACGCTGCCTCGTTAAAACCTTGCCAAGAAAACCCATTAGGACAAAACTTGGACGAAGGGAAAAGAGTACAGTCTTGTTTACGCTCCCCCTGATGTTGGCAAGATATCTCTGAGTTGTCGTATTTCAATATTGTGGACCTACTTCTTGAATATTGTGGTTGACAATGATTTCATCAGGAAAATCTACAAAATTATTGCATGATTGTATCTGTCGGATGTCAATATCCTCACTCTATGTAGCTCGTGTGTGTAGGAGACTTTGGTGAAATATGTTTTGTTTTGTCTCCTTAATACAACCATTCTAATTATGTGTGGTACAAGCAATAGTATTCTCATACAATATCATCGATATATTCTTGTTGAAGATATACCACACTTCGAGTATGTTGAATAATCCACTTAAATAAATATTTCATACCTCTCCCCGTTGGATATTCACTAAAAGATATGCCTCATTAAAACCTTATCAAGAAAACTCATTGGGACAAAACTTGATGAAAGGGAAAAGAGTACATCAATCCTTAGGGGTTATGACACATATTCAATCTGTCTCGTTAAAACCTTACCAGGAAAACCCATTGGGAAAAACCGTGGAGAAGGAAAAAAATGAAGAATTTCAGTATATTCTCCCCTCATTACGACATTACATATTTCTAAATATATTTGTACCTTGATGTCGTTAATTAAAGTACTTTAATTAGTAAGTCTTCTGGATTTTTACTTGAGGGTATTTAGTGATAGTAATATCATTTTCTTGATCAATAAAAGAGTTTATACTTCCTATGACAACGAATATTTGCATGCCTCGTTAAAACCTTACTAGAAAAAACCCAGTGGGATTAAACCTTAGTGAAGGAAAAAGAATACAATACTCAAATATCACATCATTTTCATTATGACAATAATTACTGAGTACCCTTTCATAATTAATACACCTTTCTCTTGTGATTTAAATAAATTACGTTATTCGAGAAATTTTATACTCTAGGAACTTTTATATTTCAGTAACTTCTCAATCTTTGATAATTTCATATTTAAACGCTCTAAGTACTTCAAGTACCTATCGTGCTTCAGGCACTTGTTGTGCTTTCAAACACCTTTTTTGTTTGGGCACATGTCATGCTTCTAGCACAAGAGAAAGCACCTGTTTGATGCTTCTAGCACCTATTTTGTTTATCAAAAACTTTAATATCCATCTAATAATCACTACACTGTATCAATAACATAAGAATGAGGACGTCTCCCCATAGTTAATTCTAGGTTTCTGCAAGAACCTTCGTGATACAAGTAGTTTTTTTTATTTCACAAGTCACTGTTACACTTTCTATTGTCGTCGACATATTTCACCATTTTTTTTGGTTTAAGATCCTTATTATTTATTTCAAGCGCTATATTAAATGAAAATATATTAATCCCATAAACTATTCTAACAGTTTTAAATATTTTCAGTAGACTAATAATCTACATAACTTTTCTCGTATTTAGGTACCTAGGTCCTTTCATGACCATTACTTTATTTAAGAGAAATGCATATGCCAACATTAGTTGGCTTAAATAATTCTGGTCGTATCACGTGGAGTGCACATTCCACAATATTTACCATTTAACCATTTACTCATGAGATTTTCTTCTTTGGGGCATGTTATACTTTAAACCGACAGGCTCACCACGCTTCATGCGTTGGTTTGATACATTCACTAGAATATTTTTTATGTTTATATATGGGAAAATAACCTATGTTGGAGCGTTTACAACATAATTTGGGATTTTGAAATATTCTACTTGCGAATGTATTAGGTATATTATTTGCTATACTTTGCACATATATATTCCTTTTAACATCAAGTTCCTATTCTTTAGTTCGTGGATATAAATTATATAATAAATTGTATTCCACCATGTGTTAGCAACTTCAGGTTGCTTGGTCTATACGTCATGCAACTTCATGTTGCCTAGTCTATACGTCACACAACTTAAGGTTGACTTGTCGCTCCCCGTAATAAGGGGGTAGTCACTTGGTAAAATGAATCTTCTGGTTCTTTTAAGTAGAAACCAAGTGAGTAATCTATTAGTCGATATATCATTATTGTCACTAGGTGACCAAGTCTGTCATTTAATAATACAAAGTTCTTTGGATTATGACATCTTTTCTTTTGCACAATGAGTGTTTCAACTACTCGAATTTGTACATTATATAACCCCAAAGAAATATCATATTTTATTTTCCTACACACTTTTTGGTGAGAATTTTAGTAAATAATGTAAAAGATATACATTGTTACGGACACTTGTGGTTTATACAAAATACTAATTTTGGATAATATCCTTTAAATTTAGTAAATTTCTTTGGGATTTACTTTTAACATAATTTGCCAATTTTGTACCACAAGGTAACATAACTTTTGGGCATCCAAAAACTTTTAATTAGATCAATGATGTCTCCTCATTTGTGATAATTAAATATACTTCAGAGACATCATTTTAGGCGTATTTATTAGTTTATAGGTCGATCTTAGCTTAATTTAGTGCACTTTCCTATTTTGAGTCTTGATTTAGTAACATAATATTTTTAGAGTATATTGGGTTTAATTGTTTATTTAGTGTGAAGCTTTAAAGATAATTATGAAGATTAATTAGAGTCCAAGTCAAAGACTACAAGATATGGAAAGAGATATGCATGGTAATTGGAGATAGAAGGAAACAAAGTTCAATTAGGAAAAGGAAAAGCTGCCTAAATCTGAATTTCTGCAGCACACGCCTAAAGAAGTGGTGATTACTCCAAGAAATAAGCCGATTTTGGTAAATTCCTTTCATAGGGACGTAGATAATTTGCTGAGGATTCTTTTGGTATATTATGGAGTAAACACCGACCAATAACGAAGAAGATATTCTCAAAACAGTTCAGCAGAATTTATCTTTATTTCCTTACGAATTTGAGTTGGGCTTGGGGTCCACCACTTACTTCTCCTTCAAGAAAACGAATTAGGTCAACCTATACACTATAAATACAGCCTCTTAACATTAGAAAATCATCCTTGGTCAGACCTTAAGGCCAAGAGGAAGCTGCAACACAAGAGAAGAAGTCTGGAAGGAGCTGTGCATCAATCATGTCTCCTTCAACCTCTTATTTTGTAATTCTTGTCTCTTCTTTTCTTTGTATGAATTAATTCTATTAGCTTGGGTTTTGCATCATGTATGATCTATGAATTCTAATTCTTCTATCTAAGTTTCTTTGGGAATTATATGTTTTAATCTGATGTTAGCTACTTACCTTTATATTTGATTATGTGTTTTGATTTAATGATTGTTTTCCTTGCTAGTGCACGAGTTTAGGATTACCTTAATAGTAGTTAGATGATCACCTTAGCTGGGTGTTTAACTATTGAACCACCACATAACGTCTAGTGTCGATATTAGTTCTGACAAAACATGATTCTAACTAGATAGTCATTAGGGTTTGTTTTAATCACCATATCACCAATTGATTGTTGCGTTTGCTTAGAGCCTTGGTAGCGCTTGATAACTCTAAGAGTGTAACCACGTCTTGGTTGTTCCGTAGCCCCCTTAGCCGCTCTCAAGGTCTAAGGTATGGGAATTTAGAATCCTGACTAAGTATACCAAGAGCTAATATTCTCCCTTATAAACTAGATCTAATAGATATAATTAGAAGGATTAGTGCATACTAGTAAAACCTAAGCTATATCTCTCATCTCATATTCTTAATATTTATTTTATTGTCTTTTATTTTCTTAGTTTTAATTAGTTACTTCGGAATTCATATCTTTTATCTCCTGTCTTTTATTTAGTAGTTTAGCTTCCTTTATAAAAACCAAATAAAAATCTATTTTCCTTCTCTTTCTTTGCGTAGTATCTTTCTATCTTTTATATCTGTACTTGATAATTTGCATAAGTTCTTCCTAACTTTCGTCAGTCTCTGAGGAACGAATCTTCTTATCATTAAAACTTGCATACGTCCTGCAATACTTGCAGTACCGTGTTAGCTTAGGGTGTTTATTTGCATCTAAATTATATCCTCTTTTTATCACACCTTAGGCCACACCAAGTTTTTGGCGCCGCTGCCGGGGACTACATCGTTAGTCCTGGTGCAATTATCTTGTGCTTATATTTTAGTTAGTTCTATTTTACGCTTTTCTTTTTAGTTTTTGTTTTACAGATTTTTTAGGCAAAAGCAGATTTATTAGGAGATAAAGGTTTCGTGTTATTAGATCCTGAAGAAGCTAATACTATTATGGAGAATTTTCTTGAAACCAAGAGAAGTTGGTCGTTCGAATCAGAAAAACAAACAGAGACTTTAGAATCTCTAAAGCTCAAAGAGTTAAACCAAAAACTTGAGGAATTACGAGAACAATCGCGAAAACTAGCTCAGAGGAATCTTGTACATACCTTACCTTCATGTCCTAGTTGTGGAGCAAGAGATCACTCGTGGGAATATTGCATGAATAATCCAGCCTCAATTTCCTTCATGCCTTATCAAAGAGACCATTATTATGATGGTTATTATCAATCCCAAGGAAATTACGCTGATTATCAGCCCCCACAGAATTACAATTGGGTCGGAGATCAACAGACTTATTATCATAATAACCATTATTATGATGATTATAATCAACCACGACCACAATCCTACTATCCTCCACAACCTATCTATCAAGAAGCGCCAATTTATAATGAACCTTATCAAGAACCACCTCCTTATTTAATGCAGCAAACCGTACAAGAACAACCTTCGAGTTCGAATTCAAGCATGGCTAAGATAATGAACCTAATTGAAAATATGGAGATGAGCCAGCAAAGAATCCAAAACTCAGCCAATGCGTTTAAGAAGGTTGAGCATACAGTGGCACAATTGGTGAATAAACTGCAAATCTTTGCAGAAGGGCAACTCCGAAGTGATACTAGTGCTCCAAAAGACAGTGTTTTTTATGCAGTTGAATTGAGAAGTGGAAAACAACTACCTCCACCAAGACCAGAACCAGAACCAGTCCCTATTCCAAAAAAGGGGGGAGAAGAAACAGAAGATAAGGTCGAAGAGGTAGTTGAACAAAAAAGTGTCCAAGAGAAGACACCAGAAAAGAAAGAGAGCCCAGTGGTAACCAACACATGTCCTCCTCCACCATTCCCTTCACGTGTCAGAAAGGACAATGACCTAGAATTCAAGAAGTTCGTTGACATGGTGAACAAGTTAGAGATTAAAATACCGTTTGTAGAAGCTCTCAAGAGAATGCCGAAATATCTAAAATTCATGAAGGACATTCTTTCTAACAAACGAAGTTTAGAAACCGAAAAGATGAATGGATTGCCAGAAAAGTGTAGTGCTACCACCAGAAACACCCATTCCCACGAAATCTTGGATGGCACCATCCATGATTATGAAGAATCGAGCTGAAAAGTTCGTGGGAATTAGAGGCAAAGGGTGGAAATTTCGTCATCCTTAATCGAGGTAACACGTCTAACTTTGAAAGACGTTAAATAAAAGTGCTATACGGGAGACAACCCGTAATTTCTTTTATGTTTTTACATTTTTAGTTTTTAAATTTATGTTTAGTTTAGGTTTTTTTAGTTGATATTGCATATTTGAGAAAGGTATTAGTGTTTTTGATGCTTAGGTGTTGGAGAAATCGAGTTAGGGAATGAAGAACAAAAAATTTTCGGAAAATTCTGACCACAGCTGCGGTATACCGGACCTCAGCCGCGGTATACCGTAGGTGAAGAAAACCCGTATCACGGGTGGATGCCACGTGTTTTATGCCGAGGAGAAAAAATCACATCGATGAGACCGGTATACCGGACCACATGCGCGGTATACCGTGGGAGCAAAAACCCGTGTCACGGGTATGTGGCGCGCGTTTATTGACGAGACTAAAATTTTTGGAGCATTAGATGTTGCGGTATACCGGACCCTATGCGCGGTATACCGCAGGTCGCCGTCTGGAGAGAGAAAAAACGGGATTTAAGGTTTATAAGGAGGGTTAATGTCATTATTCCGAATTTATTAAACCTCAAGCCTCTTTGTCTTCTCCAAAATTCTCCCAACTCCATTAAAGCTCATAAAACCTTCCCTAAACATCAAAACACTACCCAATCATCATGAAAACACATCCAATCCTTTCTCCATAACATTACAAAGAAGAATCAAGCACCCAATCCTCACCAAATCCATCAAATTGAAGAATCAAGAGCTTAAATTTTTACAATTCATCCTACAACTTCTTAAATCCAAGCCAACCCATTACAAATACACCTCACCCACATAGAGATTCATCATCCATTCATATTTCCTAAGCCAAATCAAGCTTGTTTAAACAAAAAATTCTCAAGTTTAAATTTCAAGGGTTGCTTAAGCTTTGAGTTGGGGGTTAATTGGGGATGACTAATAGAACAACAATATTAGCTAACAAGAGGGAGGTGAAGAAAAGCAAGTTATTGGATTTAATTGAGAAGAAACAAGTGAGAAAAGTCCTAGTTCCAATTCAAAGGGTAAAACAAGTCAAGAGAAGAGAGGTTAGCATGCTGTGTTGATCCAATGAGCAAAAAGATTCCAACTTTAGTGAAGAAGACAACACAACCTCTACAAATCAACAACCCTACACCCGAAGAAAAAGAGAAAGCTTCAATGGCCATCATAGCTTCTCCGAAGTAACAATTAAAGGAACTACCTTTTTCTTATAAGATAGTATTTGAAGAAGAAGTTGAAGGAGAATACATGAAGGTTCATGGAGATTTGGAATGCTTGGGTTGTTTGTGAATTGTATTTTGTGAGGAGAAGAAGATGTGGCACAGTTGATCTATGAGGAGGTGATACGAATTTTCGATCTCTCCCATGACGTTATATAATGCAATATCCTACTATGATCACGTGTCTTGATTGGAAAGCGAATAAGAAGTTGGGTGAAGAAGATACATTAGATTTAATCCGAGTATCGATAAGGCGAGGTGATAGCCTCGAAGAGTATGTTTTATTTCTTCCCTACCATTTCTTTATGTGCAATATGTATGCTAATTTTAAATTTTATTTTTCTTGAGTCTTTTTCGAGTCGTGGGGACACAGCTCATTTTTGAGTTGGGGGTGGGGATTCGTAGTCCTCGTCTTCCTTTTTGTTTTTCATAAAATTTAAAATTTTTTGGGTTGAATTAGGCATAGAATATGTTGAATGTACCTATTTGAGCATGATTTTAAGTAGGTCAATGATAGTAGGTAGTATGTTTTTGAAATATGCAACAAATTTGTTTAGATGCATGTATAAAAACAGGAAATAAAAGATAGAAAAGTTAATGAGCAATGCTAAGAATTCACGTTGAAACTTAGGGAGAGTTATTTGGTGTGTAGAACGTGAGGTTTGAAATTAGTTGAAAACCCGCTTATCTATGAACTATTAGTGAAAAAGTAACAAAATCCGGTAGTTAGAAAAATGAATAAGGCAGTTCTTTCATGATTAAAACACTTGAAGCCTTTTATACTTTCTCACCCTTTTATTTGATTATTGTTATTTATCCTTCTTAACCCCTCTGAGCCTTTCTAAAGCCTTTTATTTGAAACACATGATAATCCATGCCCTTAGTTGTAGGGCTTATCTATATGACCCGCACTCGAATCGCAAAACCTGAAACAAGTTGTTTTAGAGCTTGAGTTTGGGGTGGTGGGTTTCATCATTCGGGAACATTGGGTTTTGGGAATTATATTTGTGATTTTATTGATGATAAAATTGTTATTATTGTAACCCTTTGTCGGGGTAATAGTGAATGAAAAAGAAGCTACGAGCTAAATTTGCCAACAAGGCCATAAAAAGAAAGAATATATACATGGAAAAAATAGTGTGATATCTCAACATCAAAAAGAGAATCATAGCTAGATAAAAGAGAAAAATTGAATTGAAAATAAAATATATATTCGGACCGGCAAGGTGGATTTGAGATCATCAAAGGTTTTAATTGGGATTACTGGATATGCACATCTAAAGCATCAATAAATTGGGTTGAGTGCGTACATCTTTGAGTGAAAACTCAAGCTCTAGGGCGATTCGTTGATGGCTAGTGAGGAGAGAGCCAAAAGCTCACTTTTCATTATCCAAATATACCACACCCGTCCTTAAGCCAAGTTATAACCAAGACCTTAGGATTTCTAACTACAAGATGGAGAAACAATTGAGCTATTAGGTAGTGGGTAAGTGGACCATTGGATTCTATATTAGGACCTATGAACAACCTATAGCCATTAACATGAACTAAGTTATCATCCTCTCCTTCTGGCATTGCGAAATTAATCTGGACTTGAATTTATGGATTGTTGATAGCATGTATATTAAGCATATGTGTGCATTATTTCTTGAGCATTACTACATGATACTTTTTAGATTTTTTGCTCTAGGATCATTCATTATGTTTTGTTCTTATTCTCCTCCTACTTCTTCTTCTTGACTTCCCTACTGTTCTTTACTTATATTGTATCGGGACGATACAACTTTGAGTTGGGGGTCTTGATGTCTCCTCATTTGTGATAATTAAATATACTTCAGAGACATCATTTTAGGCGTATTTATTAGTTTATAGGTCGATCTTAGCTTAATTTAGTGCACTTTCCTATTTTGAGTCTTGATTTAGTAACATAATATTTTTAGAGCATATTGGGTTTAATTGTTTATTTAGTGTGAAGCTTTAAAGATAATTATGGAGATTAATTAGATTCCAAGTCAAAGACTACAAGATATGGAAAGAGATATGCATGGTAATTGGAGATAGAAGGAAACAGAGTTCAATTAGGAAAAGGAAAAGTTGTCTAAATCTGAATTTCTGCAGAACACGCCTAAAGAAGTGGTGATTACTCCAAGAAATAAGCCGATTTTGGTAAATTCCTTTCATAGTGACGTAGATAATTCGCTGAGGATTCTTTTGGTATATTATGGAGCAAAAACCGACCAATAACGAAGAAGATATGCTCAAAACGGTTCAGCAGAATTTATCTTTATTTCCTTACGAATTTGAGTTGGGCTTGGAGTCCACCACTTACTTCTCCTTCAAGAAAACGAATTAGGACTATAAATATAGCCTCTTAACATTAGAAAATCATCCTTGGTCAGACCTTAAGGCCAAGAGGAAGCTGCAACACAAGAGAAGAAGTCTGGAAGGAGCTGTGCATCAATTATGTCTCCTTCAACCTCTTATTTTGTAATTCTTGTCTCTTCTTTTCTTTGTATGAATTGATTCTATTAGCTTGGGTTTTGCATCATGTATAATCTATGAATTCTAATTCTTCTATCTAAGTTTCTTTGGGAATTATATGTTTTAATCTGATGTTAGCTACTTACCTTTATATTTGATTATGTGTTTTGATTTAATGATTGTTTTCCTTGCTAGTGCACGAGTTTAGGATTACCTTAATAGTAGTTAGATGATCACCTTAGCTGGGTGTTTAACTATTGAACCACCACATAACGTGTAGTGTCGATATTAGTTCTGACAAAACATGATTCTAACTAGATAGTCATTAGGGTTTGTTTTAATCACCATATCACCAATTGATTGTTGCGTTTGCTTAGAGCCTTGGTAGCGCTTGATAACTCTAAGAGTGTAACCACGTCTTGGTTGTTCCGTAGCCCCCTTAGTCGCTCTCAAGGTCTAAGGTATGGGAATTTAGAATCCTGACTAAGTATACCAAGAGCTAATATTCTCCCTTATAAACTAGATCTAATAGATAGAATTAGAAGGATTAGTGCATACTAGTAAAACCTAAGCTATATCTCTCATCTCATATTCTTAATATTTATTTTATTGTCTTTTATTTTCTTAGTTTTAATTAGTTACTTCGGAATTCATATCTTTTATCTCCTGTCTTTTATTTAGTAGTTTAGCTTCCTTTATAAAAACCAAATAAAAATCTATTTTCCTTCTCTTTCTTTGCGTAGTATCTTTCTATCTTTTATATCTGCACTTGATAATTTGCATAAGTTCTTCCTAACTTTCGTCAGTCTCTGAGGAACGAATCTTCTTATCATTAAAACTTGCATACGTCCTGTAATACTTGCAGTACCGTGTTAGCTTAGGGTGTTTATTTGCATCTAAATTATATCCTCTTTTTATCACACCTTAGGCCACACCAATCAACTAAACATTTTAGTATTCCACGAGTACGTGAACACTATATAGTTCCACTTTATCGATAATAATCATGCTTATCATTTCGTGATGGCTTATTTACCGTGACCTTTTACTTTCAAGATATTCCTTATTATTCCACTTCTGGTGGTAAGGATTTTATTTTTCTTACCTTAACCTCGTCTTGAGTTCGGGTGACCAAGATGTCAATTCTAGACACATTCATAAACATTGCATGTTTTTCCAGAAATGCACTTCCATTCACTTCAAGGAATGGTTTTTAGCTGGGAAAAACAGTATTTAAGTCACTCCAGGTAAGTTTTTGTATAAGCTGGAAATAATGATTTTGCTTCAGAGAATTCGATTCTATATCTCCAGGGAATAAGTTCTAATCAGGGAATACAATATTAATTCACTTGTTTTGTCATCTACACGTCTATTTATTTAGACAATTAAAACAGTTACATTCACTTTAGAGAATGTAGCTCCATTCACTTCGAGGAATGAAACGTTATAGTTTACAAGAATATAAAATGTTAAACCCTAATATTGGGATAAAACTCTACTTACGATATTACTACTTCAGGGGTACTTTCATGATATGAAATCTGTAAAAGGTCTTAACATTATATTTTTTTTTTCAAAAATAATTCTAGCTACAATAATATCTACTTCTGGAGAATAATTATGTAACCTGCATGGGCCACCATTTAAAGTTTAGAAGTATAGCGACGGTATTCTATTTTTTCTTTGTATTCTCATGAAATAATTAACGTCGTCCTCTTTCGTTATGTTTTGTATCTAATCCTTTTTTTTCACGATAAATCTTGTTGTCCTCACCTTATTTTTTTTCTCTTAAACAACAATTCTAGTAAAAGCAATCATATATATAAATTATATATACTTTAGGAAACCTTACCAGCAAAGCGAACTCTAAAACACTATCATGATTTTTAACATCAGGTGGAGTTATGATCACCACCACGCTGATTTCAATACACATTAAAAGACGTAGCATTTTCTTCAGGAAATGCAGGTTTATTTACTATAACGAATAATTTTAGCCATAGAATACAATATTTAATCGTATTTAACCCTATAAGTTTTGTTTACATATCCATTATCAAAGAGATTGAAAAATTCAACAATCGTTACAAGGAATGCATTTCCATCCACTACATGTAATGGTTTTGAGCCAGAGAATGTGATTTTGTTCAATCAAATTTTGTCACCACAATGTTTATTTTGATATGCATTTGAAAGCTATTGCATTCGTGTAGGGAATGTAATTTTAATCACTTCAGGGAATAGTATTATGTAAATGGAACACAGATTATGATTATATCAATAATTCATTACTTTGCTTCTTACAAGACAAACAATCTCATAATATCCAGTAAAATCTTTATTCGCCCTATAGCTACTTCAGGAGTATACGCGCGATCGGATACAAGGAGACGTATATTTGTTCCACTCGATAATATTACATTTGCCTGTTGAAATCCTCACTTAATTTAGTAGTACCTGAAATTGTACTAACATTTGTTTTTGTCCAATTTACTAACAAATTATTAAACTATCCAAATGGTAACACTATAAACATTCATAAGGGAGGATGCAGGTTCGAAACCTATACCATGCACATCTTGCATAAATTATCGTAAAATTTGGTTCACTTCATAAAATTATTTGGTTCAACTTTCTCCCCCTAATTTTATGTCAATTTCATGAATAAAATTATTTTTTTAACGAACTTCTAGTTCATAATATTGCTTCAGGAATTATATATATATATGAACAAACTTTTGGTTCATGAAAAGTATCTCCATTAATGTGTAATCAACGAACTCCGGGTTCATAAAATTTGGAATAATTTCATCATCAAGTCTTTTAAAAGATAATCTATATTGATTTTAGGCTTCGAGCCTATAAAATTTGTTTTATACTTCTAGAATATAAAGTTCGTTGTAAACTTTTCTTGAAAGAAATAATTTCGTTCGGACATATAATTTCATTGCACCCTTCATGGATGTCTAGTTTATGTCTCGATTTATTTCTTTAATGATTTTTCAATATTAAGGAAATTCATGAAAAAAAATAGTCATTTAAATTTATATTAGCAATCACACTTTATTCCTTAATTATTTTGTGTAATTTTTTTTAACAAAAATTGATATAGGCTTCTAGCCTTTAAAAATTGATCTAGGCTTCAAGCCCTTAGATAATTTTTTTCTGGCATATAAAAATTGTGATACGTTTCCGGCCTTTAAAATTTGTTATATACAATTTGCATATAAAATTCTTTGTTGGCTTCTGGCCTATAAAATTGGTATATGCTCCCGATAATATATATTTTTATGTAGGCTTCGGGCCTATAAATTGTAGAATATGAATTATATATAACAAAATGTAGAATTGTAGAGTATATTCTTTAAATATTACCAATATTAAACAAAACAAATATATAGCGTAGCAGTTATACCCAAATACTCTACTATCTAAAGTCTCAAGTTCAAATCCCCCATACTTCTCAAAGTTATACCAATTCTATATTTTTTATTTAGAGATGATAAATAAATCTACATATAGCATCTACTATATTAATCGAAATTGAGAATTTGAGTCTACACCATTAATTTTTAGCTTCGGGCTTTTAAATTGAAATTGAGACTCCGAGTTTACAACATTAAACTTATTTTTTAGCTTCGGGGATTTTATTAAGGGTTCGAGCCCTTTAAAATTAATAAGTAGTTTCACGCTTTCTAAAAATACATATAGGGTTCAGCCCTTTAAATTTTAGTATATGCTTATGGCATATTTTGTTTTAGGCTTCGTACCTATAAATTGAAGATGTTTCATAGGTTACTCTATATGATTTAATTTCCGGCCCTTATAGAGAAAGTTTTCGATTTTTTTATGTTTCGGGCATATATTTTATTTCCTAGGCTTCGGGCTTATAATATAAAATTTAGGCTTCACGCATATACGATTATTTTTCCATGCTTCGGGCATTGTAGGCTTCAATCCTAGAAATACATCTCATTTTATTTTCAAGCCATTCAAAAATTATATTTACATATAGGTTTCAGGCCTCTATTTTTTTCTAAAGTGATAACCGATTTATCTGTTTGAATAGTATAATAGTATTGTATAGGATGCAATGGAAGTCCATATAATATTTATCGGTTGCAATGGAAAGTCCTTATAATACTCTCTCTTATTTTCTATGTGAAAAGAAATATATATATATATTATATATATAAAAAGAGAATCATAGCTATACAAAAGAAAAAAATTGATTTGAAAAGAATATATATATTCGGACCGGCAAAGAGGAATTTTTATGTGAACATCTTATGCTTTAATTGGGTTGTTGGGGATGCTAAATTATGCATCCAAGAATTCATTGGGTTGATTGAGAAACGTTTTATGAGAGTAACTCAAGCTCTAGGGAGATTCGTTGATGGCTAGTGAGGAGAGAGCCAAAAGCTCACTCTAAATTATCCAAATATACTATCATACCGTCCCTAAGCCTAAATTACAACCTTAAAGACCTTTTGATTCTTTTCTATGTAATCGAGAAGTGATTGAACCAATAGAGAGTAGTTAAATGGTCTTTGGATACTTGTGAAGTTCGATGAACAATCTATAGCTTCCTTGGTAAACTGAGTAAAGTTTCTCTCCTTCTTACATTGCGAAGCTAATCTAATCTTGAATTCAATCTGTGTTGACTATGGATATGAGAAGTGTACATGCATGTAGTTTGTAAATATTACTGCATAAAATTTTCTGAGTAGTTGCTTTATGTCTATTCTATATATTCTGCTATGTTTTTTCCATTGTGTTAAAATTACCTAGGTGTGTATTTTGAGAGTTCCCTTTGTGTTTATCTTTATTGTATCGGGACGATACAACTTTGAGTTGGGGGTCTTGATGTCTCCTCATTTGTGATAGATTTATATTAGGATGAGACATCATTTTTAGTGATTTAGAAGTCTTTCTAGTCGATTTTCTTGAGAGATGTTACACTTTCCTATTTTAGTCTTGATTTAGTAAATTATTATTTTTAGAGCATATTGGGTTTAATTATTTATTTAGTTTGAAGCTTTAAAGATATTTATGGAGATTAATTAGAGTCCAATTCAAAGACTAAAAGATATGGAAAGGAGATAAGCATGGAAACTGGAGATAAGGAAAGAAAAGCTAAAAATATAGAAAAGGAAAAGCTGCCATAAATCTGAAATTCACCACCCACGACCACAAATAAGATTATATCTCAAAATAGGTGGGGAATTTGGCAGAACGGTGAAGCGCAAAGTTGGAGATCTTTCCGAGACGATGAATTTCGACTACTAATTCGCGTCAAACGGATACATATTGAAGCTGTTAGGACCAAAACAAAAACGGGGCTGATTTCATATTTTAGGGTTACGAATTTAAGTTGAGCTTGGAGTCCACTACTTACCTTCTCCTTCAAGAAAACGAATTAGGTCTTCTAAACGCCTATAGATACACCCTTATATCACTTGTAAATCATCCTTGCCTCATAGTAATTAGTCTTTAGGTTTATTATCATCAGAATTATTATAGAGAGCAAGATGAAGTCTTTCATTATTTCTTTTAGTTTATTTCCTTCAGGTATGAACTAATTTTTCCATACCTTGGGTTTTGCATCATGTATAATATATGAATTCTATTTTATTTTTATCTAAGTTTCTTTGGGAATTATATGTTTTAATATGATATTAGCTACTTACCTATATATTTGTTTATGTGTTTTGATTTAATGACTGTTTTTCTTGCGGTACGCAACGTTTAGGATTACCTTAATAGTAGTTAGATGATCACCTTAGTTGGGTGTCTAATTATTGAAACACCACATAACGTCTAGTATCGATATTGGTCTTGACAACACTAATTCTAACTAGATAGTCATTAGGGTATAATTTAATCACTATCACCATGTTTGGAAATTGATTGCTTAGGAACCTAGTGGCGTAGGAAACCCCTATTTGAACCAGCCTCATTGTGTGTCCATAGCCCCCTTAGTCGCTCTCAAGGTCTAAGGTATGGGAATTTAGAATCCTGACTAAGTATCTAAGAGCTAAGTATCTCCCTTATTAACTAGATTTGATAGAAAGAATTAGAAGGATTAGTGCATACTAGCAAAACCTAATCTATACTTCTCATCTCATATTCTTATCTTTTATTTTATTGTCTTTAATTTTCCTTAGTTTAATTAATTATTTAGAATTATTATCTTTTTATTTTTCTGTCTTTTAATTAATTACAGTCTACTCGTTATTTCTGCTCATTCGTTTAACACACTAAGTCCCTGAGAACGAATTCAACTTATCATTAGAACTTCATACATCTTGTAATACTTGCGGTACCGTGCTTGTCTAGGTTATCTTATTCTTATCACACCCTAGGCGACACCAGTTCTCTTCTAATGTACGAGATCTTCCAAAGCGGAAATTCGTTAATCCATCCTCTTATTTCTTCAATGATAGGGTTAAGACTCCAATGTAGTCCTCCCTGGTTGTAAATTCATTGAACTAATTCAAGGTTGTCAGAACAGAACGAGCTACTCTGAATTTTATTGGCTCCTGTCGTCCTAAGAGCCAAAAGAAGAGCCCAGGCTTCCCCTTCGAGACAGGATTGATCCTACATCTGATAGCTTTCCTTTGAGAAATGACACCTTGTGAATTCACTCCTATTGCTGCGATGGCTGCCGGTTCCCATTCTTTGGTAAAGGATGCATCACTGCACCAAATCATTTCTGAAGTATCCTCGATCATTGGATTTTACTCGTTTAGCATCCTCTTGTTTTCCCTATCTTGCTTCGTGGCCCGGTTATTCCTTCTTTTTTCATCGAATAGTCTATCAATAATTTCGTTTGTGTTAAATGTGATATTCCTAACCACCCACTTTTTCTTATCAAAGAATCCCTTCATTCTTTCTTTCCAGATGTTCCATGCTGTAGTGAGAACAATCACTATAACTTTCCTTTTATCCCACCCATTATTTGAGAAACTTAAAATGATGTTTTCGAACCACTCTTCAAATGACTCTTTATCTCCTTTATTAATTCTAATTTGAAGCGTGGATTCAGCCCATGCTTGGATACTAAATGGGCATCTCAGAATAATGTGTTCTGTAGTTTCAACTTCCATTTCACACCTCTCACATATAGCCTCTTCTTTGCACTTCCTTTTTTCAAATTCTGTTTAGATGGGAGGATATCGTTGCAGATTCTCCACGTAAAATTCCTAATTTTAGACGGTACATTAGCATGCCAGGTTTGATTCCAAAGAGTTGTATTGTTTTCTTTTTCCCCAATAACTGAATGCTGAGGTTTATTCTCCTTTTCATGGTTAACTAATGTGTGATACCCCGACTTTGTAGTGTAGCTTCCATCCTTGTTAAGAGGCCATATCAGTTTGTCTTCTCTCACAACTGAATCTATAATGGCTCTTATGTATTCAATTTTTTCCATTTATTTATTTTTAATAATTTGGTTTTTTTTTTCTCGGTTAGTTAAAAATTAATTAAAACCTAGAGACTCTAAACTAGAATTCTCTAGGGACGGTAAGGTCTTTTAGAGCATTGGATATAGAGGGGATTAATTATTAAAGGATAGGAAATGATAGTATATTAAAGGAAAGGAGAAGAGAGTATTAATCTTGTTCGGATTGAATAGAAAAAGAAAGGAAAATATTAGTAAAGGATTATTTGAATTTTGTGTTTGGATTGTATAAGTAAAGAAAAGGAAATGATTATTATATAACTAAATTACTTTTATACCCCTAATAAAATATATTTTAATTAGAACGTAAGGGTAATAAAGACATTTTACTATTAAAATTATTCCCTTCCTTCTAATGACCCTAAATTGATGGGATAAAATATAAAGGAATATTAAGTATAATTTTAATTCTTTAATAAATTATCCCTTTAAAAATTTATAACACAAACAAAAAGGAATAACTACTATTCTTTATAATCCCTTCCCTCCCCTTCTAATCCCTCAATCCAAACCTACCCTAAGGGTCCGACACTCCGACCATTTTATTTATGAAAATTTGGTGCTAAACAACACTTCTACTCTTTCTACCACCATCTGGAAATCCCTAGTTATTCAAAATTTTCAAGTTATACTTCAATTGATTGTTTTGTTGGGTAGCAATCAGCTATGGCGAGTGCATCAAAGCCGCAATGTTCACAGGCAGAATTCGAGGATATAATTCTCCGAAAGATATTCCTCTTTTCATCAATCGATTCACAGGCGGTGTACTTAGAAATGACGGCGGCGGAGAACGAAGGAAAAGAGTTCGAGTTATCTTGGGATCTCCTCAAACGGATCTTCTTTTCCGGTGACTGTTCACTCACCTCCGTCCCTGAGTCGCCCGTTCATTATCTAATTGACTGCCTCGATCGTGCACATGAGGAACTGATGATTATTAGGAACATGAATGACAAGAGTACTATGCCTTCTCCTATTTATTCATTGGTCAATCAAGCGAGAGAGTTGTGTCTTTTGAAGTTGGTGCAGGCGTATCTTATGGTGACGGAGGGTTCGGGAGGCCAAAGGCTGACAAGGGAACAGAGTTTGTTCGATGATGAAAGCATGAAGCTGTTGTCAAATAATATGGATGAGTTTATTAATGGGAAAAATATGGCGGCCAATTTGACTGTGGATTTGATTACAGAAATACTACTGAGGATGCCCGTGGTTTCATTGCTTCGTTTCAGGTGCGTTTGTAAAGCTTGGTTTCAGTTAATTAAAAGCCCTAGGTTCATCCATATGCATCTTCAACATAACGCAAGCAAAAATGATTGCATCTTAGTCATCCGTACACATGATACTTTGAATCCTACTCTATCATTTCATAATTATGAATCGTTTAAATTAATCAACTCATTTGAATCGGATTTCGATTTGGATTATATCAATGTTTCTGGGCCTTGTAATGGATTACTGTGCCACATAGATGAAGATAATCATGTCGTGTTGTCTAATACATCAACTGGAGAATATAGATGGCTTCCTTCGCTCTATTTCCAGTCTGAAAAAGATTATAATCAACTTGTTAACTCTTTTGGACTCGGATTTGTCTCCAACACCAATGATTACAAGGTTGTATGTTTTGTTGATTACGACTATGTTCCCAGTGAAGATGAAGATGACTATGATTATTTTAATATGATATATAAAAACATTAAAGTTTACAATCTGAGTACGAATTCTTGGAGAGTAATCGAGTGTGGCTATCAGTATTATTATATTATGGCTTATCAGAGAAATGGGATATATTTTAATGGTGCACTGCATTGGACTTCCCAGGTAGAAGACATAATCACCATCCTTACTTTTGATATGACCACTGAGGTGTTCTGTACTATAGACCTTCCCAAGGATCTCCAGGGAAAAAGGGAAGTAATCAAGTTCTACTATCTCACAGTCTTGAATAATAATGATACTCTTGGTTTGTTTGCATTCACAAAAAATAATCAAAATTTACAAGGACAATTTGTTGAGATATGGGTAATGAAGGAATATGGAGTGGTGGAATCTTGGAGTAAACAAGCCAATGTTGGACCTTTGACCGGAATTTGCCGTCCTCTTATGTTGTGGAAGAATCGAACTATCCTTCTTAAAGGTAGTGAAAATCAACTACTCTCTTGTTCTCTTGACACCCATGAAATTGAGGAGTTGGAAGTACAAGGTGAAAAGGGATCAATAATGAGTGTCATGCTTTTCCATGAGAGTTTAGTTCCTTTAGATTCTCTTGATGATGAGAGTTAAAGGAGTGTTTACTGAAATTTGTATGTTCAATTGCTTTCCTGTTGAAGTTATTAGATTTACTCTTGTTTTTTTTTTTAGTTGAAATTAGACTTACATAGGGGCATGTTTGCTATTTTCTGAAACACATATATATTATTGGCTAGTTCGCACTACTCAGGACCAATGGTGTAAATTGTAATTGGCCAGCCTACATAGCGGTATGAAACTAGGAGTTGCTAATCTGTAATAGCTCTTGAAGATGGTTAAAACTTTCACTTACTTCAATTATATATGAAAACAAAGAACAAAGAATCACATTGTCACGCTAAAACTAACACATTAATATGCAAACAAAGAACAACTTGTCAGTACTTAAACATTGTCACGCTGTTACAAGATTTAAAGCATCGAAACTAATGTTAACCCATGAGCAGTCATATTAAAACTCTTTTCAATAGTAATGTGAACCCATGAGCAGTCATATTGGAGCATTAACAGAAACTTATGGGATTTTACAAAATTCTATGTGTTTGTGAATGGATTTGGTATATTATTTACCGTAGTAATGTTAGGTATCGTCTAAAAAACAATCACTAAAAAATAACCCATGATGTGGATCATAGGTGATCCAATCATGCAAGAGAGAGAGAGAAAAAAAAGTAGTCAATAAAGAGAAATAGTATAATTAAACTATCCACATCATGGGTAATTTTTGGGTGATTACTTTGTAGGTGATACCAAGCATTACTCTATTTACAATACTTCATAAATAAATTATCTTTGAATTTCAAGCTCTAATTTTCTAGTTCATGAATAAAAATAAGATAATAGATTATACTCCATGATATGTTACACACTTCTTCAGGTTATTATATCTCTCTACTTAACAAAGAGTACAGTATCTCATCAAAATAACATTCTATAATCAAAACCAAAAAAAAAAATCTCAATTACCAATTGAAATAGTCTTATAGTAAATCTTACTAGAAAAAATTAAACATATGAGTATATGAATAGTTACCATAATTCTTTCTATATTCATGCACAAACTAATCATCTTATAGTTACTTGTTGATGAATCGAAACCAAGAATGACTTAATACATGTTGGAAACTACTGATTCGTCCTCCACCACTAGTTTAGTGGCTAGGTTTTGTATTTGATAGTCAAGTGTCATAAGATTCACCTCCAGTATTAAGCCATTGCATTGGAAAACATATATTTGATCATTTAATCTATATCTAAAGTTATTTTGGAAAACAATTTGGGGAATTTATTCAGCCTCTTTCAATGCTTCTCAATTTGTTAAAGGTTGCTTATGATTCTTTTTAAATTTTTAAATTCTTAATCCCATATTGATTTTATTTTTTTAAAACAGACTTGAATTAGTGTATCCTCAAGTAATAATTATGGTGAGTTCTAAACCTCTAGTTATAAAAATCCAAAAAATATAATAAATGGTTTCCAGTTTCCCATATTACATTTAGACAAAGCACCGAAAATGACAAATAAGGACGGACTATATTTCAAATTCGACGTAAGGGTGTCCATTTTTGGTGCGAACCAAACCTCTAAATTTACCAATTTCTAAAGCTTGCTTTTTATTCATATAACCAAAAAATACTTTTCCTTTGTTTGTTGAGCGCTGAAATTTTCTCACTTGTCTCATGATATTCAATGCTTTAGCAGAACTCTGTAACCAATGGTTATAAATTGTCATATACTTTAGATTTGGTGAATTAGCTAGTAATAGCTTAATGAATTCCACCTGAGAGCTTTCCCCTGTTACATCATTTAGTGTTACTTGCTCAAGTTGATTCAGAATTAATCCTGTGTTCTCTTGCTCTTCCAAAACTTCTATAACCTCGTTTGAAGTGATGGGATTGTTGACTCTTAAGAACTAGTAAAACATGATTAAAGCACATTAGTTCATAGGAATAATAAGATAGGGAGAAATAAATCCAAGTTACTTACTTTAATGTTTATATTATTTAAATTAGGTGAGTTTCTGATCAAATAAAATATCAATGATAAGTAATTGAGGTTATTTAGCACTACACTTTTCAAAGTAAGATGTTTAAGTTTGAGTGAAGCATTGGGTAGTCTTGTTGGCACTTCACCTGAAGCAAAGAACTAGACGAAAAAAAGTGTAAAAAGAAGGATTATTTCAAAGAAATCAGTTTATTCAAAAAATTACCTCGCAAAAAGAACTATCTAAACTCAGATCCTGAAGAGCAGGCACATCATGAAAGAACTCTGCTAAGTTATATTCTCTTTTTTTTTTCTTATAATATTAAAGTCAACAACAGAAACTTGGGCTAGAAGTGGGACATTTTTGAAGATGAACAAATTTGCATAACCCTCGAAGCTGAAACTTTTTAGATTAGGAGCATCAATCTCAATCTCAACATCTTGACGAAGAATAGAGAAGTTGAGATCCAATAGCTTAAGTAACGGGGAACCGGAGATTAAACCATTAAGAACTTGATTACTAATAGTGACATTATAGAGCTTCAAGGTACTCAGTCTACTAAATCCTTTGAAGGCAGGAGCAGGCTCAAGAATACAATATGTAAGATTCAACTCCCTCAGTTGTTGGTATTTGAAAAGTGATAACGGCAATTTGTAATTGAATATATTAAGAGTAAGATCCTCAAGACCGTTCCTTAGGAGGAAAAATATCAAGTTGTCAATTTCAGGACAGGGTCCTAATCTAGGATCAGTCAGGGTAAGCTTCTTAATAGGTTCTTCATGATGGAGCATAAGCTGACATGAAATCAAACCAACCATGCTTTGAGCATTATATATTAAAGTTTTACGCCTGTCATTATCAAGAGTCACACTTGGACCTTCAAGTATCAGTTGTGAAACAAGTTTTGCCCAGCGATATCTCCATATCTTTGACAAAATACTACTTCTTACAGCATCTCGTATTGGCAAAAACGAGAAAGTAATTTTTATAATATCCTCAGGAAGATTACTTATCGGGTCAGAAAAAGTTGCAATCTCTTGATCATTGTTTCTTCTTCTATCTGCTGCAAGGGTTACAACATAGAGTCATTAAAAGTGAAGAAACTAACCCACAGAAATAAAAGTAATTAAGGAGCAAATTATTTACCCATGTTGTTGTTCTTAGGTCTTCTCTAATAGATTTGTAAGACCATCTCCAGCCGTTGCAACAAAAAATTATTTACTGCAAAAAAAGAAAATCAAATAATGTAATTAAACATAACTTAAATCTAAAAAATTGTAAACGAGATGAGAATTGGTAAAAATTGAATTATTACCTTAATTTGGGTTCTTGATTGGAAGAATGCCCCCAAATAATCAAATTAAAAAAAATTTCAATCCAATTATTTTAAAGGGTTATTAAAGAAAGCATTCTGATAGAGCTTTTTAATAAATTTTTTAAACCTTTAATAATTTATTTAATGAAAAAATATATAATAGAACAATTATTTATAAAAAACATCCCTTTATATTATTTATACCTTTACTATCCTTATATTTTAATATATTATTTTATTTTTAATACAATATTTATTTTTAAATATTAAACAAATAATAGGGTACCACTACTTCTACCACCACCACCACCACCACCTTCACCATCACTACAGCCACCACAACCACCACCACAACCATCACAACCACCACCACCACCTATTACTACTACTACTACTGATTCCATCACACACGCGCGCCCGTAATTTTTTTTTTAAAATCGTCATAACTAATTAAAAAAATCAAAAAATTAAAAAAAAATATCATTTTTGGATAAAGCAAATTAATATTTACGTCTATAATTTTTTTTTTTTTGAATTTTCTGAATTTTTTTTTAAATTTTTCCGCAAACACGAAATTCCATGTTTTAAACTAGGTCTGCACAAAAAACTGCCCAACCCGCAAAGCCGGAAAAAACCAACCCAACCCAACCCGCACAGTCCATGGTTTCTTATGGGCCCTGAATAATTTTTTTGGTGGATATGGGTTGGTTCTCGGTTTTGGAAAAGCCCAAACCATGGATAACCAACCCAACCCGCAATATTAGCCCATTATAATTTTTTTATATAAGACCGTATAAATGGGGTGGTCAACGAAAATCCACCCCATTTCACTCGTATCCTTCACGCTAAAACTCTCTCATCTCTCTCTTATCCCAAAAGGGGCTAAAAACCCTAGGCTGCTTCCTCTCTCTTCGCTACGAGTCTGAAACCATCCCTTCACAATCATCCATCACCGTCTCTTCTCCATCCCTCCATGGCATCTTTTGTACTCCGCATTAATTATTTAGCTCGTTTACACCAACCTTTGAGGTCCGCATTTAATGTTTTTGAGTATCTAGCCTCCGATTTATGAGGTTACCACTTACCATGGTTAATCGATTAAGCCATGGTTAATACTTATTTTGCTATGGTTAATGAGTATTGGGGTTTTCTGGTTTTGTATAAAAGGCCGAGATAGGGTTCGTGTTCTTCAAAGCCCCTTTTCATGGTATGAAACTTAAATCTCTTCTACCATTCTTCTCTTCCTCAAATCTTGTAATTAATTTGAAGTTCTAAAACATTGTAACTATTTTTCAAAAATATATTTCAATATTATTTCAGATTTTGATTATTACTAATTAATTTTTTGTTTTGTTTTTTGGTTTTGCAGATTAATGAATATGGAAAATGATTCTTCTGATTCCATCATTGATTTTACTATACAAGAAGAACAACCCACTCAAGGTGTTGATCAAACACATGTTGGTAACTCTTTTGATACTCTTGACACTCGCACATCTAGTAGTTTACCCCCTGCCCCTAAAAAAGCTAATATTGAAGTTGGAAACTTTTGATTGTTGGAAACACTTTGAAGTTGTTACTTATGAATATGGTACTATTAGATCAGTTTGTAAATATTGTGAACATTCATATGCGGCTAATACTAGAAAACATGGTACAACTAATATAAATAATCATTTTAACCTTAAAAGATGCCCAAAATATTTCTTTTATCCTCCGACAAAAGATGGTCAATCTCTGTTAAATTTTAAAAAGCTGATGAAAGAAAGAATGTTGTTGTTCCTTATGTGTTTTCTATTGAAGCTTGTACTAAGGCCCTCGCAGAAATGGTCATAATAGATGAATTGATTTAGATTTGTGAAAGGCATTGAATTTAAAAGATTTTGTAATGTAATGCAACCCAAGTATAAAACCATACCATCTATAATGACCATTATGCGAAAGTGTATGACTATATATGAAGAATAATTGCTTAAGTTAAAGAAAGAGTTGAAAGATTTAACTATTAGTATGACCACTGATACATGGACCTCTAATCAAAACTTGAATTATTTGTGTTTGACTGCCCATTATGTTGATTCTAATTGGAATTTAAATAAAAGAATCATAGGGTTTTGTTCAGTTGAGGATCATAAAGGTGAAACAATTGGTAGAAAAGTAGAAGCAATTCTTATGGATTGGAATATCCAATCAAATCTTACTTTGACAGTTGATATTGCTTCTTCTAACACTGTGACTATTAAGTATTTGGTGAAAGTTGTAGGGGAAAAACCAGAATCTCTACTTAAACATGAATTTCTTCATGTTAGGTATTGCTCTCACATCTTGAACCTTATTGTAAAAGAGGGTATGTTTGAGTTAGATGCTTGTATCAAAAATATCCGAGAGGCAGTTAAATATGTTAGAGGTTCTCCTGCAAGATTTAGAGCTTTTAAAGGTTTTGTGGCTTTGTGTGGGGTTGAATGTAAATCAAACTTGTGCCTTGATGTCCCTACAAGATGGAATTCTACATATAAAATGCTTGAGTATGCTGAAAAATTCGAAAGTGCTTTTGCGAGAATGAAACTGGATGATCCTGGTTGTACAACACACTTTAATGATGCTTCAAGAAGTACTCCAAACATTATAGATTGGGAAAATGCGAGGTGTTTCGTTGAGTTTCTGAGACTGTTCTACATTTCCACTAAGAAATTTACTTGAACTTTATTTGTTACCACCAATCTATTCTTTGATGAAATAGTGCGAATTTGGGAAAAAATTGTGGAGTTGAGCGAGAATGAAAATCCTGTACTAAGTAAAATGGCAACTGAAATGAAGAAAAAGTTCAACCTATATTGGGGAGTTAATAGTATCAATATTATTCTCTATGTGGCAGTTGCTTTAGATCCAAGGAAAAAATGCAATACCTTGAATGCTTAAAACCTACAGAAAGTGAAGTATTGCTTAAAAGAGTTAAAGATGCTTTAACTAGGATGTTTGAAGTGTATGAAAAAAAGTTGCTCCTACTAGTTCAACTAGTGGTGAAGCGGCTAGTTCTACTACAAGTACAACTGGAAGTCCTTGTGTTCTTGGTGGTAGGCTTCAATCTTTTATGGCTAAGACACACCCCTATAAAGTTACTGAATTAGATAAGTATCTAAAGGAGGACATTGAAGAGATGGCTTCACAATTTGACATTTTACAATGGTGGAAAAGTAATGCAATGAGGTTTAAAGTGTTGTCCCAACTAGCCAAACATGTTTTGACTATTCCAGTTTCTATTGTTGCTTCTGAAAGTGCATTTAGCACTAGTGGGAGAATACTTGATCAATTCAGAAGTTCATTGTCCCCTAAAACTGTTGAGGCTTTAGTTTGTACTCAGAATTGGCTAATATCTTCACTTCCAATTAATACTGGAACATCTAAACAACTTGTGGAAGACTTGGAAGCTGAAATGGGTAAATTCAATACTTTTCTACTTCTTTTTTTTTTTTTGCAATTTCCAAGGCTAACTTCAACTATTTAATGGTATCTAACTTGAATTTTGTCTATCTTTTGTAGGTTATTTTGGAATAGATGAATTGAGTATGAGTGAAGTTCCACAATCCACTCTAACTGATTCAATGACTTAGACAATAACCTAATGTGAGTTATACATCAGTTTCATACAATTTAAACTTGCATTTCATTATACATGTGCATTAGACATAAGAAAGCAACTCATGAGCTTCCTATGATGCAAAATAGATTGAATATGATGTGTACATGTTTATTTTTATGTATAATTCAGCTGAGGAAGTCATTAGAGATGGCATTCGTTTGTCAGGCATTTGTAGTTGAAAAGTTGCAGTTTTTTTTGTAAAACTCACCAAGTGCCTTGTCCCTACGGTTTATAAAGGTCTGTGATGATTTACATTGCTAATTCTGAGGCTCAACTTCAATAGTAATTGAACTACTTTTTCACTATTCTCAACACCATTAACAATATGGTGACAAAAATAGCAATGTGGTGTTAATGTTGTTAAGAATAGTGGAAAACTAGTCCAATGAAAGCTAATTGCGAGTTAAATTTGTCCCTTGTCCCTAAGGCTTATAAAGGGCCTGTGATGAACTGCTTTTGCTAATTCTGAGGCTCAACTTCAATAGTTTGTGGACTACTTTTGTCACCATTCATAATAACAATAACATTATGGTGACAAGAATAGCAATGTGGTGTTAATGTTGTTAAGAATGGTGGCAAAGTAGTCTATTGAACCTTATTGCGAGTTCCAAATTTCACTTGAACATTAATAATTTAATATCCAATGATTACTTTATAATATGAGGATAAGGACTTAAATATTTTGCTTCATTTAACAATCGAATTGGAACTAAATAAGGGAGGCCTTGAACAACTCTTATGAAACAGGATGGAAAAGAATCAGGAATGAAAAGAAGTAGAGAACAATGCAGGTTTTGAGCAACTCTTTTTTTGTAATGTTTGTATCTTCAAACTTCACTTTTGGAAACTTTGATCAAGGGTGTAGTTTGTTTTTGGAAATGTATGAATTTACTATCAGTTTTAGATGTATTCTTATGTAATTCAGTAACTTTTGGGTTGTAATAGCTTAATGTATTACTTTGATCAAGTTGTAATTGCATTATGTTTCTAGATCAAAGTTGTAATAGGCTAGCTAATCTAATTCAGTTATTTAAGTTAATTTGTGTTTGAATTTCTTGATCATAGTAGTGTAATTGGGTAATTTGTGGTTTAAATTGTATTATTTAATTTTCAGGGACTAAATAATAAATAGGCATATTCAACCCGAAACCAAACCCGAACCAACCCGCACAAAACCAAACCCGCAACCACCCTTGAAAACTGAGTGGAACCAATCCGAAACCATAAACCAAATATGGTTTGGTTCTCGGTTCTCAGAACCTAAAACCCGCAAGTGCGGGTTGGTTCTTGACTAAGGGGCTACGGGTCGGATACCCGACCCGTGTGCAACCCTATTTTAAACAGTGAATTTCGTATCTGCGGAAACAACTTCAGTATTTCAAAACATGGAATTTCCTGTTTAAACATGAAATTCCGTGTCTGCGAATCAAAAAATTCAAAAAAATTCAAAAAAATCAAAAAAATCATATACGTAAATATTAATTTGCTTTATCCAAATATATAAATTTTTTATTTTATTTTAATTTTTTTAGAATTAGTTATGACGATTTTTAAAAAAATTTCATGAACGCGCGCGTGTTTATTAGTTTTTGTTTTGTTTTTTTTCTAATTTCCTTTTTTTTAATTGTTAATTAACCTAACCACTAGGCCAACTATCGATCTCATTAAATAAGTTTTTTTAATAGGCATTAATCTATAATTGGCTCTTATTTCAAATGAAAAAAAATTCTGCCCAATAACTAGGGGTGAGCAAAACAAAACCGGAAAACCGAACCGATCCAAAAAACCGAAAAAACCGAAAAAACCAAACCGAAAACCGACAAAACCGTCCGGTTCGGTATAAAATTTTTAAAAAACCGAAAAAGTTCAGTTCGGCACGGTTTTTCTATGCTAAACCGAAAAACCGAACCCAAAAAAGTACAAAAACTAAGACATTCTTGAATTTAATTTATATTCTTGAAAATATTATGACAATGGGATAGAAAATAGAGTAAATTTTGAAAACAAAAATGTTCATATATGACATGTACCGCCCCTAAAAATGTCATAATATGCAACATATTTTTACATAAGTCATTAGTCGATATATTTTAAAAATTCTTTCGTTTATTAATATTTGTTGAAGGTAAAACAAACACATTGAATTTTATAAATATTTGTTTACCACTAATATATAATATTTGAGTTCTAAAAATTCAATTTTCTACATTTGTTAATAACATGAAAATCAAAACACTTGATATATGAAATATAAAATGTTTCATATAAACGTCTTTGAAATCTATCTAATTATCAAATTAAACACATACCAAAACCTACTAATGACTTAACAAAAGAAAGGAGACAAGTGATGATACAACTAGGAATGAACAAAATCAAGACCTCTCATTATTTTGTGATGCATCTTTCTCCAACAAATGGGACCCTACGGGGATAGCGATAGTTGGAAAACACAGTAGCATTAATACATCTTTCGAATATAGCTGCAACCTGGATTGTAGCTCAGCTCTGGAGAGAGAGAGAGGCAAATGCAGTTCTTATAGCTACGCAAGTAGGTGCAAAATTCCCAGAGAAAAATATAGCGGTCTACTCAGATAACCTTGAGGTCATTCAAGGTACAAAGCTGGTGTCAGCGGCTTATTGGAATATTTAACCCATTCTGCGCAAGATTAGCCACAATGCTGAAGAGCACGTGCAACTTTCCTTCTACCACATCAATAGGAAGCTCAACAGCAAAGCGGACAAGATTGCTAAGGAAGCTAGGCACGAGGCAATTTTTTTGCGTCGAAAAACTCTTAGTGTTTTCGACTTATCTTCTAAGTTTAGTAATTTAAGAATAGGCTGATCTTTTTTGATTTCCTTGGTGCCTCGGCACCTTCCATTGTCCAAAAAAAACATATAGCGAACCGAAAACCGATAAAACCGAATCGACAAAACAGTTCGGTTCGGTACCTACACCTTTAAAAACCGAATCATTCGGTTTCGGTTTCGGTTTCGGTTTCGGTTACGGCCAATAAACGAGCCGAACCGAATCGTGCTCACCCCTACCAATAACATCATTAATTAAGCTATTTAAGAGATTATTTGACTAAATTATCCTTAATTATTCTATATATTACAAACTATTTAAAACACCTTAATTCATTTTAGGAACATGAATGACAAGAGTATGCCTTCTCCTATTTATTCATTGGTCAATCAAGTGAGAGAGTTGTGTGTTTTGAAGTTGGTGCAGGCGTATCTTATGGTGATGGAGTGTTCAGGAGGCCAAAGGCTGGAAAGGGAACCGAGTTTGTTCGAGGATGATGAAAGCATGAAGCTGTTGTCAAATAATATGGATGAGTTTCTTAATGGGAAAAAGATGAAGGCAAATTTGACTCTGGATTTGATTACAGAAATACTACTGAGGATGCCCACGGTTTCATTGCTTCGTTTCAGGTGCATTTGTAAAGCTTGGTTTCAGTTAATCAAAAGCCCTAGGTTCATCCATATGCATCTTCAACATAACGCAAGCAAAAATGATTGCATCTTAGTCATCCGTACACATGGTACTTTGAATCACACTCTCTTATTTCATGATTATGAATCGTTTGAATTAATCAACTCATTTGAATCGGAAATCAATTTGGATTATATCAATGTTTCTGGGCTTTGTAATGGATTACTTTGCTTCATATGATAAGAGTTGTAAAGCTTGAGGTTTATGATGTCAAGCTTCCATTGAAGAGTAAAGAAGAAGAAGAAGAAGAAGAAGAAGAAGAAGAAGAAGAAGAAGAAGAAGAAGAAGAAGAAGAAGAAGAAGAAGAAGAAGAAGAAGAAGAAGAAGAAGAAGAAGAAGAAGAAGAAGAGCTAACACAGAGAGAAGAGAGAAGAGAGAAGAGAATAGAATCGTGTTTATTTCATCTGATTATCTTAAACTCAATTGAGCTCAATACATAGTTTAAATAGTTGTTATAACTAACTAACAAACGATTGATAATTACAATGTAGTCCCTCTAGTATTGTTTAGCTAACAAACTAACCTATAGACTATTCTTATATATCAATAGCCCCCCTCAAGCGCAACATGTATATTAGATATGTTAAGCTTGGATAAATTGTTGTGAAACTCAACTGATCCAAGTGGTTTGGTAAACATATCTGCAAGTTGTAAATTTGAAGGGATATGAAACAATTTAATCAATCCAGCTTGAATTTTCTCGCGCGTTATTTTGCAGTCGATGTCAACATGCTTTGTTCTTTCATGATGCACCGGATTTGTAGACATTGCAATAGCTGATTTGTTGTCTGAATACACAAGTGCTGGAATACAATGATCAACACCATAATCTTTTAACGCATAAACTAACCATTGAATTTCACATGTTAAAGCAGCTAGTGCTCTATACTCTGCTTCAGCTGATGAACGGGTTATAGTTGTTTGTTTTTTGCTTTTCCATGAAATCAAAGAATCTCCAAGAAAGATACAAAATCCTGTTATGCTTCTTCTTGTGTCAAGGCATCCAGCCCAATCGCTATCACAATAGGCTTTGATTTTGAGTTCAGAAGCTGAAGAGAGGAATAGGCCCTGTCCTGGTGTTTTCTTGATGTAGCGTAAGACTCTTTGAGCAGCTTTCCAATGACTATTACATGGTTTTTCTAAGAATTGACTGAGTGAGTTTACAGAGTAAGATAAATCGGGTCTTGTGATTGTTAAGTATAACAACCTTCCAATAACCGTCGATAAGAAGAAGGATCTTCAAACTCTTGATCATCTTCTTGTCTTAGTTTAAATGTTGTTTCCATTGGAAAATTTGTGGGTTTTGCAGCCATAACTCCACACTCATTTAAAATGTCGAGTGCAAATTTTCTTTGGCATAAAGTAATTTCAGTTGATTTTCGAGCTACTTCTATACCTAAGAAATACTTTAATTCACCTAAATCTTTATTTGTGAACTCAGAGTGTAAATGATTCTTTAAATTATTTATCTCATCCATACTATTACTTGGAAGTATAATGTCATCAACATATACTAAGAGTGCTATGAATGTAGAAGCTGATTTCTTAATGAAGAGGCTGAAGTCACTTGATGAATGTACAAATCCATAAGCTATTAAGGAAGAAGATAATTTTGCGAACCATTGTCGTGGAGCTTGTTTTAAACCATACAAGCTTTTGTTCAACTTACAAACTGTACCTTTCTGAGCTTGAAGACCTTGTGGTATAGTCATATAAACTTCTTCATCTAACTCACCATGTAGAAACGCATTATTTACATCAAGTTGATGTAAGAACCATTTATTGATTGAGGCTAAAGCAAGTATAATTCTTATTGAGACAAGCTTTGCCACAGGAGAGAATGTATCAAAGAAATCAAGTCCCTCTTGTTGGTTGTAACCTTTTGCAACTAATCTGGCTTTATGCCTTTCTAATGAACCATCTGCCTTATATTTTAGTTTAAAAACCCATTTGCATCCAATAGGTTTCATTGAGGAGGTTTGAGGAACAATTGTCCAAGTATTGTTGTCTTGAAGAGCTTTAAGCTCCTTTTGAATTGCAGAAATCCATTCATTTGAGGTTGAGGCTTGTTTATAAGTCTTTGGCTCTATTTGAGAAGATATATTCTCAATGTAGTTGGCATATTTTGATGTAAGTCTTGAGGTACTAATGTAATCTTGTATTGGGTAAAGTGGTTGAGGTTTTGAATTACAATGAGAAGTTGAATGGTATATATAATCCTTCAAATATGAAGGTGGTTGTCTAGTTCTTGTTGGTCGAGTTTGTTGAGATGTTGTAGGTTGATTGGCTGAGTTTTGTGTGTTATTTTGATCAATGATAATGTTAGGATTAAGAGGTTCTATATATGAGTCAGAAGGAGGGAAAAGAAATGTGTGAAGATTCTCTATAGGTTCAATTTCTGAGAAGGGAAAAACTGTTTCATGAAAGATCACATTTCTTAAGATTATTATCTTGTTGTTTGATATGTCAAGAACTTTGTAACCTTTAGTAGATGGAGGATACCCTAAGAATACACACTTTGTAGCTCTTGTATCAAACTTTGATCTATTTTGTTGAAGTGTTGAAACATAACAAAGTGATCCAAACACTCTTAGATGATGTAATGTAGGTGCTTTGTTGTATAGCTTTTGATAAGGAGTAAGATTATCCAATAATGGAGTAGGCAACCTATTGATTATATAGGAAGCTGTAAGTATTGACTCAGACCAAAATTGTAGGGGAAGATTTGATTGAAACATGATAGCTCTTGCAGTAGTTAATAGGTGTTGATGTTTTCTTTCCACCAACCCATTCTGTTGTGGAGTTTCAACACAACTCAATTGATGGATTATTCCATTAGATGTATAGAAAGTTTGAAGATTAAACTCAGGTCCATTATCTGACCTTAACACTTTGATTTTTAAGCCAAACTGAGTTAATATCATTTGATAAAAATTGTTTAAGTGTAGATGAACTTCTGACTTAGCACTCATTAAGTAAATCCAAGTGCCTCTTGAAAAATCATCAACTATGGTTAAGAAGTATCTATGTCCTGTGTGAGAGACTTGATTGAAGGGACCCCATATGTCACAATGGATTAAATCAAAACAAGACTTTGAACTAGAAGTAGATACAGGAAATGAAAGTTTTCTTTGTTTAGCAAAATGACATGGTTCACATACACTATCTTGTAAAAAAGTAATAGAAGAATCAATCCTTTTAAGGGCAGGCAATTTAGCTCTTGATGGATGTCCTAATCTTGAATGCCATATATCACTCTTTCTTGTTGAAACAGCTAAGACTTTATGAGGTGTTGATGCAGACATCATATAGTAGAGTCCATTTCTTTCATAAGAAATCCCAATCATCCTCTTGCATAGATGATCCTGTATAGTGCAATAAGAGGAAAAGAAAGCAACTGTAACAGCTGAATCTTGTGTTAATTTTGATATTGAAAGTAAATTGCACTTGAAATTTGGAACACATAACACATTTTCTAGAGTAATGTGATCATTTAAGCTAATATTTACTTTATGTGTTGCAAATATAGTCTCTCCATTTGGTAATGTGACTGGAATATGAACATTTTGTGGCTTGTTTATGTGCATAGAAGCTGAATATATCAAATGATCAGTAGCTCCTGTGTCTAAGATCCAAGATGAGGTGCAAGAATTACCTTCATTGATTGTGACTTGATGTACAGCCGAATTGTTCATCTTTTCTGTATGTGCAAGAGCCATGAGCTTGCTTATCTCCTCAGGTGTGAATTCATAGCTATTGAGAGGCTTTAGTTCTTGTTCATTCTTGAATTCTTCTTGAGCATCAACAAGATGTGCAGAGTGTTGTTGGTTTTGAGCAAACCTTTTGCCTTTAGGTCCCCCCCTATCCAATTGGATAGCCATGTAATTGGTAACATTTGTCAACTGTATGACCATTATACCCACAATGTGTGCAAATAACTCTCTTCTTCTCTGCGTAATTGTTTGGTTTTTGATTGTTCTTTGAATAAAACGCATGAGTTGGTGCAGAGAAAGATGAATTTGACAACAACCTTTGGCTTTCTTCTTGGATGAGCATTGCAAAGACCGAGTTGATTTGAGGTAAAGGAGTCATTAACAGGATTTGACTTCTTACTGCAGCAAAGGAATCATTCAATCCAATCAAGAACTTGATCACGAAATCACTATTTTGTCGCTCAATCAATGTATCAAGAATTTTGCAGCTGCATTGATTCATACTTCCACAAGAACATACAGGCATAGGCCTAAAGTGAACATATTCATCCCAAAGCGTTTTGATCTTTGCGAAATACTCTGAAATTGTGCTTGAATTTTGAGAAATCGAGCTTAATGATTTCTCAAGAACATAGACCCTTGTACCATCACTTTTTCCAAAACGCGTTTTAAGCTCATTATAGAGATCATGAGTTGAGTTTACATACAATAGACTTCCTCTGATTTCTTTAGAAATTGAATTAAGTAACCACGATAGAACTAGATTATTAGCTCTGTTCCAAGCTGAGAAAAGAGTTAAATCTGTGAGAGGAGGTTGAACAATTTCTCCATTAATGAAGCCATGTTTATTTTTAACCGATAATGCAATCTCAATTGCACGAGTCCATGATAAGAAGTTATCATTGTTAAGGACTTCCGAAACTAACGAAGCACCTGTGTTTTCACTAGGGTGGATATAGAACGGCGATGAGAAATTCTCTGTTACAGAGTTAGCCGCCATTGAAGGAGTTTATTTGAAGCTCTTGATTTCTTGATCTAAAGCAAGAATTAGTGTTGTAATTGCGGAATTAAGCTAGTTTACATCTGATACCATGATAAGAGTTGTAAAGCTTGAGGTTTATGATGTCAAGCTTCCATTGAAGAGTAAAGAAGATGAAGAAGAAGATGAGCTAACACAGAGAGAAGAGAGAAGAGAATAGAATTGTGTTTATTTCATCTGATTAGCTTAAACTCAATTGAGCTCAATACATAGTTTAAATAGTTGTTATAACTAACTAACAAACTATTGATAATTACAATGTAGTCCCTCTAGTATTGTTTAGCTAACAAACTAACCTATAGACTATTCTTATATATCAAGATCATAGATGAAGATGATCAAGTTGTGTTGTCTAATACATCAAGTGGAGAATATAGATGTCTTCCTTCACTCCCTTTCCAGTCTGAAAAAGATTATTTTCAAAATGTTAATGCTTTTGGACTCGGATTTGTCTCCAACACCAATGATTACAAGGTCGTATGTTTTGTTCATGTCATTTATCATCCCTATGAAGATGAAGATGAAGACATGATTGAAGACAATGATTATGAAGTTGATGATTATTTAGAAATGATATATAACCAAATTAAAATTTACAGTCTGAGTACGAATTCTTGGAGAGTAATCGAGTGTGGCTGTCCGTATTATATTATGGGTGATGATAGAAATGGGATATATTTTAATGGTGCATTGCATTGGACTTCCCGGCCAACAGACATAGTCACCATCCTTACTTTTGATATGACCACTGAGGTGTTCCGTAATATAGACCTTCCCAAGGATCTCCAGGGGAAAAAGGAATTAATCAAGTTCTACTATCTCACAGTCTTGAATAATAATGATACTCTCGGTTTGTTTGCATTCACAAAATATAATCAAATTTTACAAGGACAAAAATTTGTTGAGATATGGGTAATGAAGGAATATGGAAAGGTGGAATCTTGGAGTAAACAAGCCAATGTTGGACCTTTATCTGGAATATGCCGTCCTCTTATGCTGTGGAAGAATCAAAGCATTCTTCTTGAAAGTAGTGAAAATCAACTACTCTCGTGTTCTCTTGACACCCATGAAATTGAGGAGTTGGAAGTACAAGGTGAAAAGGGATCAATAATGAGTGTCATGTTTTTCCATGAGAGTTTAGTTCCTTTAGATTCTCTTGATGATGAGAGTTAAAGGAGTGTTTACTGAAATTTGTATGTTCAATTGCTTTCCTGTTGAAGTTATTAGATTTACTATGGTTTTTTTTTGGTTGAAATTAGACTTACATTAGGGCATGTTTTCTATTTTCTGAAACACGTGACATATTTATGGCTATTTTGCACAACTCAGGACCAATGATGTAAATTGCAATTGGCCAGCCTACATAGCGGTATGAAACTAGGAGTTGCTAATCTGTAATAGCTGTTGAAGAAGGTTAAAACTTTCACTTAAATTATATATGAAAACAAAGAACAAAGAATCACATTGTCACGCTAAAACTAACATATAATTTCCAAAATCACATTAATATGCAAACAAAGAACAACTTGTCAGTGCTAAAACATTGTCACGTTGTTACAGGATTTAAAGCATCGAAACTAATGTTAACCCATGAGCAATCATATAAAAACTCTTTCCTAGGTGATTGAAGGTCCTCCACTACAAAAAATTGCCATTTTGAAATGTCTATGAAGTTGCCTAGGTCGATTTAGTATAGCATGATTGATTAATTAGGATAAGTTCAATAGACTTCCAAATATAGGTAAAAAGAACCTATAATAGACTCTATAAAATAAAAAACTTAATATTTGTAACCCAATTTAAACCATTTTGTATCTCGTGAATAAAATTTTCACTCGTTATCTTTTTTTTTTTTTTTTTTTGGGCATTTAATACATTTCAGTGTCTAACCACTCCAACATCTATTAACCGATTCCTAATCGAGAAAATCGAGAAGTAAGTAACTCGAAATTGTTTCCTCCTTCCTGTTGTGCCCTGTGCCTGGCTTGTTTAGCTAAATTATCTGCACGACCGTTGAATTTCCTTGGGATGTGCTTGAAAAAGACTGGGGCTACCATCGCTGCCAGTCTGTTGATCTGCCGAATCCACGGTCGAAGCTTCCAATTAGCAGCCGACACCTGCTGAGTACCTCGAATCAGATCGAGGTTATCCGAGAAGATCGTGATCCCCTCGTTCTTTTCTCTAATTGCTCTTTTCAATGCTACAATCACTGCTTGAGCCTCCCCTTCCATACTCGTATTACACATAGCAATTTCAGAGTAATCTTTCCTGTTACCCATCTCCTTAACTATTTGCACTACTCCAATTCCAGTTGGAAGGTGTGGTACCTCAAATGACGTATCGCACATATAAGCTATTTGCGTATTGAAACTTAGATCAGTAGCTATGCTTTCTCCTGTTCCCGCTGTACAATTTGGTAGTGCTTGACTTGCCACCCAGTCTCCACCAAACCTTTCATCCATATGTTTGTTGGCTGATCTGATGACGTCATCAGTGTCTATAGTATAACTTTGATGTCGACTTTTCATTTTTGACTTCCATATGTTCCAGATCAACAGCAACACATAAGATATAACAACTTCCCGTCTCCATCCCCCTTTAACAAATGTATCTATAATCGCTAGTACCCATTCTCCCAAATGCTCAACCGTTTGTCCGACGTAAATTTGTAGTGCCGATCCAGCCCAAACAAGCTTAGCTATATTACACGAGAGCAGTAAGTGCTCCACCGTCTCCTGTTCCGATTTACACCATAGACACTCTCCCTCCACCTCACAATGGCGTTTGACCAAGTTTCGACCAGTTGGTATAGCATTATTACAGGCCTTCCATGTAAAAATTCTGACCTTTGTGGGTAGATTTGAGTACCAAACCGTAGTCCATAACTTGCTCTCCATTTGAAATGTATCAGATTGTCCTGGTGCCTCCCTAATCCCTGCCTCTGTAATCACCTTATAGCCTGACTTTGTTGCATATTCTCCGCTCAAAGTATAAGGCCATATCAATTTGTCTTGAATGTCTCTGCCACAAGCCTTTACCCTTAAGATAATGGGTATAACGGGTACCGGAAATATCTCATCTAGCACCTCTGTATCCCATTCTACCGTACCCTGTTTCAAAAGGTCCTTCACCTTATATATCTCACAATGCACCGGCTTTTCTAATTTCCACGTTGTATCTAACCACTTATCTGTCCAAATATTAATATTTTCTCCATTGCCTATTTGATACCTACCAATACTTCTAAAGAAAAGTGGATCCATTCATGTGAAAAAATATGATAGTGTGTTGGAGGAGGAGGTTTTTTGGTTCCAAAGCTTGAAAGAAAAGTGGATCCGTTCAGGTGAAGAGAACACGAGATACTATCATCTGGATACGATCAAAAAGAGGAGGACAACTAGGACTCATCGTCTTAAGGATGCGAATGGGTATAAATTGAGGAAGAAGAGGCGCTTGGTACGCTTGTTTGGGATTTTTTTTGTGGATTTATACTCGAAAACGGCTAAGTTCGTGAGACCATTTGCTTTACCACATGACAACAGTTTGGATGGTAATGAGAGGAATTTCTTGGCGGAAGAATCACTAATGAAGAGGTTTGGGTTGCGTTTTTCTATCTAATCCAAACAAAGCTTCAGTACTAGATGGAGTAGCGGCGTTATTTTATCAGAAGTGTTGGGAAACTGTAGGTCCGCACATTTGTAAGATGGTCAAAAGTTCGGTTCAGAAAGGAGAGGTGTCGTCAAGGCTAAATAGAACGCTGATTCACTTGATATCTAAGGTGCCAGATCTGAAAGTAGGGAGTCAACTTCTCCCAATTAGCCTCATAAATGTACTAGTTAAGCTTATTATGAAGGCTATGATTAATCGGGTTTGTCCACTTTTAGCCGAACGGATTGGGCCTAATCAAAGTAGTTTTCTATCAGGACTGTTTACTATTGATAATGTCGTTTTGGTTCAAGAGATTGACCATCGTATGCAGAAGCTATCGACGAGAAAGAGTTATATGGCTATTAAGATTGATCTAGCCAAGGCATATGACAAGGTGAGCTAGAGGTGTATCGAGGATACCATATTATTTTTTGGCTTAAGGATTGGCCAAGGATGTGTTTCTACTGATTAGAGGGTGTATTTATAGGGTATAGGAAACCCTAAAACGTTTTCTTGGAGTGGAAGGAAAGTAATGGACTTCTAGCCCAACTCAAATTCGTAACCCTAAAATATAGAAAAGGTAATAAACTACCGCTATTTCGTTTTGGACGTAACTTCTTTGATATAGCTCCAATTTTTGCGTTCTATATGTCGAAACTGATTGTCTCGAAAATCTCTACAACTTTGATTCATATCATTCTTCCAAATTCCTAGCCGTTTTCTGAATTATGATCAATATTGTGGTCGTAGTTGCTAGATTCAGATTTACTTGGCAACTTTATCTTTTCCTTTTTTTATATTTCTTTCCTTTATCTCCAGTTTCCATGATTATCTTCTTTCCTTAATCTCTTAGAATTGATTTGGCATCTAATTAATCACCATATATTTTTAAAGCTTCACATTTAACAAACAATTAAACCCAACTAACCGCTTGTTGTAAGGAAATATAAGAGTCTCAAACTACAACAAACAAGTGTTAAAAGTTAAACAACAAATCTCATCAAAGACCCCTTGTTCAAAAAAGAGCTCCTAAAATCAAGGAATCCCTAATATCCAAAGAGTCCAACTGAGCATGGACACCACCATGCTACCGCCGCCGGCCATGCCGGATGGCCAAACCAGGTCAGAAAATCAAGAGAAAGAGATAGAGATAACAAATACGGACAACATGGTCACAGATGAATGCTTTATTGTGGAGAAAGTTGCAAATGAATTCCCTACACTGCATGAATCAGTGGGAATACTACGTCAAGGAAAGAGGCCACGCGCTTCGGAAATGGAGAATATTTCCGCAACCAATGGTGTTGCAGGTAAGAAATCGGATTCTGTTAATCCTTCTGCTAGCTTCTCTAGTACCATTAATAACACAGGTCAGGGACCAAGAGGTGAGAAAAAAGATTTCAGTCAGACGGTTAGAATGGGAGGGTGGAAAAGTTTGGTGACGGGTAATAACTCAGTTATCCCAATAATGATCGATGACGAAGAAGACAAAGGGAAGAAGGTATTAGGTGAGGAGGAACTTACTGAAATTGAAGCCTTAGTGGAAGATGATGCATTAGAAGTGGAGGATACAATTCCGACTGTTCTTAGAACTAGGGAGGAGATTAGAGAAGGAATCCGCTTGTGGAGGAATACTGTAGTGGTTCGTCTATTGGGAAGGGAGGTAGGTTTCACATATTTATCTACCAAACTTCGCCAAATATGGAATCCAGTGGGTAACGGTTATTACATGGTGAAATTCGAAAATAGAGAGGATTTTAACTTCACTATTTCAGGCGGCCCTTGGATGGTTCTGGACCATTACTTGGTAGTGCGCGAATGGACACCTTCGTTTAACGCACTTACCAACTCTATCACCACAACTACCGCTTGGGTAAGAGTTTCTAACGTTGCTATGCACAATTATACGGCTAGAATATTGAGAAAAATTGGAGATAAGATAGGCAAAACCGTTCGAATTGATCCGCTAACGAAAGGGCGTCTAAGGGGTAATTATGCGAGACTCGCAGTTGAATTAGATCTAAGCAAACCGCTCGAACCTGAAGTAAGGATTGGTCCGGATATTTGAAAAGTCGAGTATGAATGTCTACATCTCATCTGTTTCGGATGTGGAAAATTCGGACATAGGAAGGGTAATTGCCCTCCGAATGCACCAAGAAATAGAGAAACTTTGCCGGAAAATAATATAGCACAAGGACCTATTTTAGTAGAGAAGGAGCGAGTAGAATCGGTTGAGAAATACGGGGAATGGATGACCGTTCGTAGGAATAATCGGAGCTATGGGAAGACAAAAATGAATAACGGACAGAATTTACAAAAAAATAATACAAATAAGGGATTGGGGTCGCGTTACGAAGCTTTACGGATTGACGAAATAGTATGGGGTTCAGAAGGAAGTGGAAAGACGGATCTTAATAAGGGGCAATCTTCAAGCACGGGTAATAAACAAAATAAAGGAAAAAGGCTACCGGGTTTAATTCCGTAAAAGGGAAAGGAAACGGGAATGTTGGACATAAAATAATAGCGGCGCCAAATTTTGAAAAACAGAAATCACTTCATTCGATCCTCGAAATTCGGGAGTTTTCAGCAGGCTCTGTAGATGTCAAGCGAATTGGAGGGAGCAAGGTAGTTCAAGGTGGGTCTGATATGATCATTACAGAAAATAATAAAGAAATAAATGGACAGAAGGGAACTGATGAGGTGCTCTCGGCAGGAATTGTGAATGGGGACAAGGTGGGGCCTGATGAAGTAGTTGAAGGGGAGGAGAGGTACTGTATTGCGGATGTTAATAATTATCAAATAATGGCTGGAAAGTGTGTACAGCAGAATCATCAAGAAGGAATGACACAGCAGCTAGGAGCTGTGTCTTCACCAAAGTCATCAGCAGCGGCAAACATTATGGGAGCCTCTGTCCGTGACCAAGACCCTTCGCTGGTAAAAAATTGCAGTGGGGAAGACGACTATAATATGTCGGACCCATTGCAAGTCAATACACTAGTCGAGGGTTCAAATTCAAAGGGGCACAACAGGAGCAATGAGGATGTGGTGATGGCCACAACTTCAAACTAGGATCTTATCCGGGTATCCCCCTCACACTCTTTTTTAATGTTTACTGATGTCTACACAAATTCTTGCAGCAAATCAATGGGAAAGTTCAAAGCTTCCCATGAATATACTCGTTTAGAATTGTCATGGAGCGACTAATGAAAATTTTCGCTGTGTAGTTAGAGATATGATGGTTAATCATAAGGTTTGGCTTACAGTTATAGTGGAACCAAGAGTAAGTGGAGCTAACGCGGATAGGGTAATTAATTCCCTTCAAAAGGATAACTCCGTTCGGGTTGACTCTGAATGCTATAAAGGTGGTATATGGCTTATTTGGGATGATTCGGATGTTTCGGTTCGAGTTGTTTCAGCGGGTAAACAAGTAATTAACATTGAGGTGAGTCAGAAGAATTGTAGATCGTGGATCTTCTCCGCGGTATATGCGCGTCCTCAACACAAATTTAGAGTTGAGTTATGGAATGCGTTACACCAAGCATTTCATAATTTAACTTTACCATGGTTAGTGGCTGGGGATTTCAATCAGATAGGTAAAGAAGAGGATAAACGAGGGGGTGTTGAAGGTGTTACGAGAAGGATGGAATTATTTGAAGAGTGGAAAGAGAGTTGTGGTCTGGTTGATTTGGGTTTCAAGGGTCCGCGGTTTACATGGAGTGATTCTTGGAGTACGGGTCAACGAATTATGAAAAGGTTAGACAGAACGTATGGTAATTCGGAGTGGTTGGAGTTATTTCCGAGCGTTCGAGTCCTACATTTGACACGTATGCATTCCGATCACTTGCCGATTCTAATACAACTTTGTCCTAATCAAGCTCCGAAAGCTCATCCACGGCCGTTCCGTTTCGAGGCGTCATGGTGTCTTCACGAGGGATTTCAAGATTTTATTCGTGAGAAGTGGATTGGTAATAACAGTGGAGTTGGATTGGGTGTGAAGGAAATACAGAAACACATTCAGAAATGGAAATTCGATAGCTTTGGTAATATTCATAAAAGGAAACGTTTCTTAGCTGCAAGACTTGGGGGTATTCAGAAAGCCCTTCAGGTTTCGTATAATTCTTCTCTTAGACAGCTGGGTAATAGACTAATGAACGAATACGAAAGTGTTCTGAAGCAAGAGGAAATCATGAGTTTTCAGAATTCAAGAGAGAATTGGGTTAGAGACGGTAATCGAAACACGAGATATTATCATCTCTCGAGGATGATACGAAAGAAGAAATCGAGATGTGTTAGGCTACTTAATGATAATGATGAGTGGGTGGAGGATGAAGATAGGCTGAAGGTTCTGGTGAAGGAATATTTTGAGCAATTATACAAGGCCCCGGAAGATAATATTGGGATTTTCTCGCTACCTAGAGTTGAATTCATTGGTGAGACATTATCCAAGGAGCTAAGCATTCCGTTTTCTAAGGAAGAGATTAGAACAGCAGTTTTTCAATCAAATCCTATGAAGGCACCAGGACCGGATGGTATGTCTAATGCTTTTTATCAGAGATGTTGGGAAACAGTAGTAACCTCGGTGGAAGAAATGTTTCGACTAGCTATTGATTCGGGTCACCTTCCTCCGAATTTAAATGGGACTCTAGTTCATCTAATTCCCAAAGTGGCGGATCCGGAGAAGTTAAGTTCTTTTCGACCAATTAGTTTAATTAATTCACCTTGTAAGTTTATTATGACAGCTATGGTGAATAGGCTTCGCCCTTTACTTGCGGAAAGAATTGGACCATACCAAAGTAGCTTCTTACCGGGTAGGTCAACTACGGATAATATTGTTCTTGTTAGAGAGATAGATCACAGAATGAGGTATATTAAAGGAAAGAGCGGAATTATGGCGGTAAAGATCGATCTCGCGAAGGCCTATGATAAAATTCGATGGGAATTTATAGAAGATACTATTCGAAGTTTTGGTTTTCCGGAAAGCTGGATTTCGATCATTATGTCCAGCATGGCTGATAATGAGACGAGAGTTTTATGGAATGGGGAACCGTTACCACCGTTTAAACCACATCGAGGTATAAGGCAAGGTGACCCCCTTTCGCCTTATATTTTTATTTTATGTATGGAGCGGTTATCTATCTTAATACAAGATTTGTGTGATAATGGCAGCTGGAAACCTGTCTGTATAGAAAGAGGGGGCCCTAAATTATCCCATCTTTTCTATGCTGATGATCTTATTTTGTTTTGTGAGGCCTCTTTGTCACAGGTTAATCTAATCCAGGAGTCACTTGATATTTTCTGTAAAGAAGCTGGTCAAACCATAAGTGTGGAAAAGTCACTTATCTACTTTTCCAAGAATGTTCCGTTGGATTTGCAAAAGAAGTTGGCGAATATAAGCGGTTTTTGTCTTAGTGATTCCTTCGGAAAATATTTGGGTGCGCCTATCTGCTCGGGTAGACTTCCAAAGGGTTTTTACAAACGAATTATGGAGAGAATGAGGAGTAAATTAACGGTATGGAAGGCGAAAAGTCTATCTCTTGCCGGTCGGATTACTCTGGCACAGTCGGTGTTAAGTGCTATACCAACCTACCAAATGCAGATAATGAGGTTACCAATTTATGTGTGCGATGAAATTGATCGGATAATTCGAAACTTCATTTGGGGTTCTTCGGATGATACGAGGAAAATTCACTGGGTTGCTTGGAACCAACTTTGCCAACCTAAATCGAATGGTGGTCTAGGATTCCGTGGAGCGAGGAATTTCAACTTGGCGTTACTAGCTAAACTAGGTTGGAAAATCCTCATGAATCAAGAGGTGGCTTGGGTCAAGATTCTGAAGAGCAAATATTTCAAAGATGGTTTGTTTCAGAAAGAGAACAAATGGTCGGATTCGAATATTTGCAAGGCTATAGTGGCGGGGTCTGATATTCTTCGTGGAGGGGTGATCGAAACGCAAAGTAATGAAGGAATGGTTTATAAATGGGTTCATGAAATGTCGGGTATTTTTACCGTGAAATCTGCTTTCGCGAACATTGAGGTGGAGGTCCCTGATATATCGTTTAAATGGGGGTGCATTTGGAAGCTCAAGTGCTCCCAAACATTACGCGTACTATTATGGAGGCTAGCTCGGGATCGATTACCTACTGCATTTAACTTATTTCGTAGGAATGTTATCGAATCTTGTGAGTGTCGGCTTTGTGGTGCAGAATTGGAAGATAGTCACCATGTGTTTCTGACCTGCATATTAGCAAGAACTGTGTGGGCTGAGCTGGGACTGTGGAGCGAAATTGGAACAGTAAATTCTGCAATATTAGCGGCAGCAGAAAATTGCACTATAGTCCCTGCAGATTCCGCTAATTCCAGGAGCTGTATCAGTGATGTTTTGCCGCGAAGATCGATGGACAGGAGGTCGCCTGTACTGGCTGAGGTACTAATTAATAACCATTGCAGAGCTGTGAATAGCGAATCAATTTTGGAACCTGGTGGACAACCCCAGGCGAGTGAAACAACAGCTAAAGCCATGAAGAATTGGCTTGAATTTAATTTAAATTCGAGCCATAAATATGGAAGTATCGAATGGAAAGTGGTGTTTAATGCTGCAGTGGAGATCATTTGGAAAAGACGGAATGAAGCCTTGTTTAAACACCCAAATACGGGACCCAGAATGTTTGGATTGAAACACGATATATTAAGATTATCAAGTGATTTTGTGTCCGCGTGGGGTGGTGAATGTAATGGAGGAATTATTAGAACAGCTAGAAGTGAATTAGTGAAGTGGGAAAAGCCTATAAATAAGCTCAAATTAAACGTGGATGGTTGTTACGATGTAGCGAGAGATCGAGCCGGAATTGGAGGATTATTACGAGATGAAGAAGGTTCCTTTATCGCAGGTTTCTCCGGTCCATGCGTTATGGAATCCTCGGCTTTTTCGGAACTTTTAGCGCTGCATTTCGGATTAAAATGGGTTGTAAGTCGCGGTATCACGGATTTATATGTTGAAACTGACTCCAGAGATCTTCACGCGCTAGTGAAGGGCGGTGGTAGATCTACGAGTTGGAATTGCCACATAGGTCGTGACTGTAGAGAGATGTTGGAAAATAATCCGGGGTTTGTAATCAAATGTATTTACAGAGAAGCGAATATGTGTGCGGATATATTAGCTAAAAGAGGCTCAGAGATGGAAGAAGAAACCCACGTATTGGAGGATCCTCCGGACTACTTATGGAGCTATATCACTCGAGATAAGAGCGGGTGTACGGCACCTAGATTAGTGTTAGGGAATATTTGATTTTAGTTGTACTAGTTAGTCCAACTATCGGCTTTTAAAGCCTCATTTGTATGCAAAAAAAAAAGTTAAACAACAAGAGTGTTAGCATTCTCTGATCTTTCTGGTAGACCACACCGTTCTATCATTTAATGATGTGAATTTTTTTTTGATGTATGGGTGTTCAAACCAGTTTACGCGCACCACGACTATTCTCATACGAAATATACACGCCTCTTCATGCATACTCCCACCTAATCAGAACTAGGTTATCCATGACCTTACACCTCTTGTTTACCCCTTTTAAGGGCTCAAGAAATAACAAGGGTCATGAGATTCGAACCTTGTACCACCTTCTATCATTTAATGATGTGAATTTTATACTTACATGTTGTGCTCTCATTTATTTTAGTAAAATTGATTACTCTATGACAACATATACTGATTGGTATTGTAGATCGATGAAAACGATTCATTAAGTCATCAAAACATACCCGTTACCATAATCATTCATTTTTACAAGAAACTAGAACCATAACCTAACTATTTTGAAAAGTCTAAACCATGATCGAACCAATAGAATTTATTTTTTAACATATTTTTATTCTTAAATAAAACATATTTGAAACAATTTTAACATCCGAAATCATTGAAAAATCCTTAAAAATGTCATACATAAGAAAAAAAAAATTAAAAAATTAGATGACATTAAATTCTAATCGAGTCACTAATTTGATAGTAATTTAATGCTTAATTAGTTTAACAAATATTTGGATTTTAAGATTTGAATATATATATATATATATATATATATATATATATATATATATATATATATATATATATATATATATATATATATATATATATATATTTAATCGAATATTCCCGTCGTCTCAAAAATAATGTCCAACTTACTAAAATATAGTGTCCCAAAATAATGTCTATTTATAATTTCAAGACAATTTATCTCACATAATCCATTACTATTCTTATTAAAATATTTAAAATTTATGTTTCCAATGAATATTTAAAGAGATTTTGGCCCAAGGTCTCTTGAACACCCACCCCCTAGTCCTACCCCAACCCCATCTTTTTACTCTTCTCACTAAAGACCTCGATAAGATTTTATCACTATAGGCAAAAATCTCATTTACAAATATACCCTCTTTTATTTTTCATCTACTATATATATTGTATTTTATTTTAGAAATCATTTTATTAAAACTCTAATTCATACAATCTCTATCCCCCCCCCCTCTCTCTCTCTCTCTCTCTCTCTCTCTCTCTCTCTCTCTCTCTCTCTCTCTCTCTCTCTCTCTCTCTCTCTCTCTCTCTCACACACACACACACACACACATAATTCTCTCCTCTCGTTCATTCAATACCACTCCCGCCAGAGCAAAATAGCAGCTCCGCCAAACCGCCGCACCGCACCTGTAATCACTCTCTCTCATCTCTCTCGTTTTACCACTGCTGCTCGAAGACCCCTACTGCTGCACAGATTCCGGCGCACCACCACCACCAAGCACCAACACTGCCTTTGTCTTCTCCGGTCGTGGCTTGATTCTCGCCGCCTTGATTCGCCAGCAATTCGTTGGAGATCAACCTGTAACAAAAAAAAGAAACAGGCTTTTGGATCGACTTCTCCGTTCAAAACCTTGAGTAGATCCGCCATGGCGAGTTGGAGATTTGTTCGAATACTTCACTACTCGAGTTGCAGATCCGTTCGAAGACTATTGACGTGGGTTGTTGGATGCTGGAAAGGAGCTGCTTCGTCTTCTCCGACAGCTTCTTCGCGGTGCTGTTCTTCACTGCTCAAATGTCTCCAGTGTTGCTTTCTTCTGTGGAGAGAGGCGATGGAGATGAGGGCTGCTTGATTCAACGGTGGAGTGAGGCGGTGGAAGGATCTGCAGCGCTTAACAGTGCTCACCGGTCTTCTCACTGCCGATTTTGTGAAGGTGTAAAGCTTCTGCCGGCGAGTTCAAGTCTCTTTCATCACCATTGATTGCTCCAGATCGAGCTTCATCACTGATTTCTACAGCTGGCCGAAGTGGTGCTTGAGAGACATGAAGAAGTTTCAAACTTTTTTTTTTAGATCTAGTCAAAACAGATATTAAGTTTAGATTTTTTTTATTTTTCTTTTGTTCAATAGTTGTAAATAGTTAGGTTTTTGTTCAGTTGTAATAATAAATGTGTGTAAAAGTGATACTCATCATTTTTTAATAATACTCAGCTTTTTTTTATCGAGTACTCTGTTTTTTTAATAGTATATTCTTTAATTTTTGTAGAAAATTCATCATTTTATGTAGAAACTCGTCATTTTTTATAGGAAATTCATCATTTTTTTGAAACTCATCAATTTTTGTAGAAAACTCATCATTTCTTTCTGGTGACCGGAGGTCGGAAGTCGAAAGTCGGAGGTCGGTGGTCGGAGTTTGGTGGTCGGTGGTCAGAGGTCGGAGGTCAGAGGTAGGAGGTAGGTGGGTAGTAGAGAGAGAAGATGAACATTGACATTAATTTTTTGTCTTTTAGTGTTAGTAAGGGTATTTTAGTATTTGGTCAGTTTTGAGGTCTCTTTAAAGAAGTAAGATTCCCACTAGTTCCTTTACGCAAAAAAACTAGTCTCCAAAACCCTATGTGTCAATTACCGTTATTTAAATTATCTAGACACTTTATGAGGGATATTTTAGTAACGGCGAAGGTAATAATTGTGTTTTTTAATTTGTGTGAAAAACTAATTGGACATTATTTTTTAGGCGGAAGGAGTAAGTTTAACTATTGATCTATTACACCTTCACGAATTTTACCATTGTTATATAATTGATTAAAAATATAATATATACCATCTAAAATCATACTATGAGATATATCTTACATATGTCGTAAGGGAATTTGATTGAAAATAAATTTTAATTAAATTAAATAAATTAAAAGACTATCAAATTTACTTTTAATCAAATTCTACTGCATCAAACCTAGCCTCGACTGGCCAGGCATTATCTCTCACACCGGATCACCTAGGGGTGTGCATGGTTCGGTACGGCTCGTTTTTTTTGCCATAACCGAAACCGAAACCGAATCATTCGGTTTTTAAAGATGTCGATACCTAACCGAACGGTTTTTATCGGTTCGGTTTTATCGGGTTTCGGTTTTTTATATGTTCGATTCGGTTTTTTTCGGTTTTGGCATGTGTGTCATTCGATAGTTATTTAAAGAGTGTTTAGATGAGACATTTTAATTTCTAAAAAAATCCTTATATGAAGTGTTTGATTTTTATATTATTAACCCATGTAGGAAATTGCATTTTTGGAACTCAAATATTATATATTAGTCGTAAACAAATTATTTCAAAGGAATATTTATATTAGTCGTAAACAAATAATTTCAAAGGAATATTTCACATTATTGACTCATGTAGGAAATTGTATTTTTGAAACTCAGATATTATATATTAGTCGTAAACATATAATTTCAAAGAAATATTTATAAAATTTAATGTGTATGCTTTATCTTCAACAAATATTAATAAACGAAAGATTTTTTAATATATATACTAATGAATTATGTAAAAATATGTTGCACATTATAACATTTTTAGAGGTGGTGCATGTCATATATGAATATTTTTGTTTTCAAAAATTACTCCATTCTTTATCCCATTGTCATAATATCTTCAAAAATATAACTAAATTCAAGAATGTCTTGGTTTTTGTATTTTTTTCGGTTCGGTTTTTCGGTTCGGTTTAGCATAGTAAAACCGTACCGAACCGAACTTTTTAGGTTTTTAAAAAAGTTTATACCGAACCGACTGTTTTGTCGGTTTCGGTTTTTTCGGTTTTTTCGGTTTTTTGGATCGGTTCGGTTTTTCGGTTTAGTTTTGCTCACCCCTATGATCACCCAAATCATAAAAAAGGAAAACCTACGACATTTTTTAGGCAATCTTTTTTTTATGGTATGATTTTGTTGATATATTTCTCATAGATTAATCAATTCAATTAATCTCGTTTCAATATTTAAACTTACAAGTTGCTATACCTATCATGGTAATTATGATGGTATCATAGATTTTCAGTCTAGTGGCGTTGGTTTTTTTTTCTCCAACCAATGTTGAATAGATTTCTTCTTCAATTAAATACTCAGCCAAAAGAAAAAAAGAAACAACAAACAAAATAGGCAATTCATGCAAGGGATCATGAAATTGACTTCATAACACAGCTCAGTCGTTTGATGGAGCCTTTAGCAGATACAATTGGACCCCATCATCTAGAAGAAGTTAATAATTGATAAGAATATATCTACTACTTATTTGTGCCCACCTAACCAAGTCCTGTATTAATCATCTTCTTTTTCTTTATCATTGTCAAAATTGGTGGTCTCGTCGAGAGAAAAAAATATTGGTCGTTGAAAATAACTTCTAAAAAAGTGGATTACTGTTCAAAACCACATGGAATAAGCGCGCACATCGAACATTGTTGTCGAACAATTAGAAAAAATCGAATAATGTCACACGTGCTACTTAACCATGCACTGAATTTTGTCTTGAAGTCGTGGTCTATATCTATATATATAAAAACTTTGAAAGAAAGCCATAGTTAAACTTGATAGCAAGACTTGAAGCTCTTGCTTGTGGAATCATCATCATCGTGATCATCACTTTGAGAACTATATTCATATCGGGTATTTCATTTTTACTTCCATTTGTTTAATTAATTAATAATTTTATTGTTCTGTTGATCATCTTTACTTTCTTCTTTTGAGTCGTCTAATTCAATCAATAGATATCTCCATCCGAAATCAGTTGAAATTACTTAGTGCAACTAGAGATATACATCCCAATACATGTAATACTCCAGTCATCAAGTCAACTCAAGGCTACCTTGTGTTGTCAAATACATATTTAGCTTAAACTTAATTAATCATAACCATTCAATATGTATGTATCTCAACCAAAAATTGTTACTCTATATATGTAGTCTTCGAATATAATACTTATTCTACTTCTTTGAAAGCAATACTTTAGTTAAAAAATTTATGTTTAGAAAATTGAATGTTGTGAACTCATTTTTTGTTACTAGAATTGATCCAAGATTGGTTAAAATGATGAGATCACACGGTTCAAGACTCGGGTGGCTGTCCGTGGCTATTCTCTTCTTACTCACGGGTGTAAAAAGTGTAATAGTCGATTTCAAATATGAAAACGGCTTGAAAACCGCAGTTTATTTATCACCTAAGATTGTACTCTCACCCGGGAAAGTGTCTAACATAGACTACCCCAACATTGATTTTCCGAGGGGTCATATTGCAATTAAAAATTTCTATTCTGAACTAGTCGATGAATTTGGGTACTCCGTTCCGCTTCATGAAACATATATTCACCACTGGGTCACTGCAAGATCTTATCACCGTGATGGCATTGAAGATATTCAACAAGCCGATTCCATTCCAATCAGGAACTCTGGGATATGCGAGGATGGGCTTACACATTATTTTGGTCTTGGAGCCGAGACTCGAAAAAGTATCATGTATATTCCAGATCCTTACGCAATAGAAGTTGGTAATCCGTTAGATATTCCTTCTGGTTACGTAGAGCAATGGTTGCTCAACGTCCACGCAATGGATCTTAGGGGTACCGAGGATAAAATTGGATGCACCGAGTGTATATGTGATCTATATAATGTTACAATGGGTGAGTATGGTCAACCTTTGCCTCTAGGTTACGGAGGAGGCTTGTTATGTTGCTACAACGGGAGGACATGTAAGTTGAAACAAGGGTTTTATGGTGTTGAGAGAAGCCTTTTCTTGAAGTACACCGTGGAATATGTTGATTGGGTTGATACGATAGTGCCCGTTAAGATTTACATCATTGATGTAACCGACACATGGAGAGCTTTGAATGAATCCTCGAAACATCTTTGCAATGTCGAATATAATGTCAAGGCTTCTTCTGCTAAGGTTGATAATTATGGATCCATTGATACACAAAAAGTAGTTGTGGATTTTCCAATTAACGGTGATGTCCTCTATGGTGTTGGGCACCAGCATGCAGCTGGGCTTGGTATGACACTTTACGGAGAAGATGGACGCACGATATGTTCTTCAATTCCTATATATGGAGAAGGCGAAGAAGCTGGAAATGAGGCTGGCTTTATTGTTGGAATGTCGGGTTGTTATCATCAACCAGGGTCCGTCAAGATATCTAAAAGGGAGTTGCTGACTCTTGACTCAAAGTATAGCTCTAATAAAGAGCATACAGGAGTCATGGGATTCTTCTACCTTTTAGTCGCAGATTCACCTCACGAACCACACACTGTCTTACACGCTTCAGTTGCGGTAAGTTCTTAGCTTATCTTTTCGATATTAGTTGTAATTGAATTAGCAATAATGTCGTGTTTGCTTAATCTGTGCAGCAGCAGCAGGAAATTGTGGAGATTCCGTTACTGATAGCAGGTGTTATAGGTGTAGCATTGCTGGTAATTGTTGGCGTGATTGTCATTTATCAGAGGAGAAGTGGTAGAGATGATGGCTACGAGACAATAATGATGTGAGCAGATATGGAGTAGTCGTTGAATTTTGAAAGTATGTAATGTTTTTGTAATTGTGTTCTGCTCTCTTATGAGCTAGGTACTTGCTTATATAGAGCTAAAGCCTAAAGTCTTATGTCCACAAAAGTTAGTGAATTACTCTGGTGGTTGAGAATGAGAGCATTTTAAGTGCCACTATTGGATGTTCGAGATAAAATCTTACTGGATTCATCTCTTATGAATCGGACAATGAGGATGTATCCTTGTACTCTGTTACATAACCGATACACCATTTGTCTTGTCCAATAAATAAATAAAATAAAATACACCACTTGTAATTTAAGTCTAGTGAATTATGATGTTTGGCATATGATAAAACCTTGAATAATGTTCCTTCTAAAAGCAATAACTACAGTATTGTATTCTATATTTGTATTGGATTCAAAAAAAAAACAAGGTTTAGATGCATATTGTTTTTCCTTGAGTTACCAATGATTAGAGGGGTTAGTTGTGAGAAAGTTTGTCTTTCTAAACTTTACTTTCTTATTTCTCTATTTTTTTTTTCTTATTCAACCTTTCATTTTTTACCTTCTTCTTTAATTGTCATGAATATTAAGATAAAATCTTCTTGTTCTCAATACTAAGATTAGATTTGTTGGTCATATATCGATTTATATCAAACTCTAATCTTAACTTTTATCCGACTGCATTTTTGTATGGATTCAGATGTGTGATCCATTTTATTTTGCTTTGTTATTTTTTAGGCGTGGTGGAAAGTGTCAGAAGTGTTTTTTTTAAAGGTTGGTGTTGTTTGGGTATATTTTCACTTCTTAAATCTTCCATGGTCCTAACCCACTTGAATGATGGTATTTTGGAAAAATTGTGGTGTTTTTTAATGTTGCATCGCATGTCATGATTGTTGTATGTTAACCGTGATTAGAATCCTTCGATCAATTATGTGATTTTTAATCTCCGTTAACTTCTTAACGATGACAGACTCAAGTGCATGTTTATATTATTTGTATAGTTATTGGTGGCAAGAGATTAATTCTCTATTTTGTTGGTTTTTATGTTATATTGTTGTCAGTGGTTCGTTTTTATCTACTTTTCTTCAACTCTTATATTTATTCTTTTGTGTAATATTTAATGTTATGACTTATGACTAAAATAAAAATAATATGCAAAATTTTCCATAAAGGTTTAGAGTACATTATATATATTAGGGCTACACACGAAAACCACGAAACCGCAAAACCGCACAAAACCGACCCAACCAACCCGAAAAAAACCAACCCGCACAAACCATGGTTTCTATTGGGCCCATTATAATTTTTTGGTGGATTTGGTTTGGTTTTCGGTTTGGGAAAAGCCCAAACCTTGGGTAACCGACCCAACCTGCACTTTGGGCCCTTATATTTTATATATATATGTATGTATGTATAAAAGAGGTTGGTTAAAATACCCCACCTCATTTCACTCGTCTCTTTCACGCTAGTTTCTCTCTCTCGTCTCTTACACGAAAAAGGGGCTAAAAACCCTAGCCCTTTCATATTCTCTCTTCGCTACTCTCTGAAACCCACCATTTACCCATCCATCACCGTCTCTCTATGGCTCCTTTTGTACTCCGTATTAATTATATGGAGGGTTTACAACAAGCTTTGAGGTCCGTATTTAATGTTCGTGACTTCTCTCATGATGTTTATCGCCTTTGATTTACGAGCTTACCATAGTTAATCGATTAAGCCATGGTTAATACTTTATGCAATGGTTAATGACTTAATGATATGTGGGGTTTTCTGGATTTGTATAAAAGGCCGAGTTAGGGTTCGTGTTCTTCAAAACCCCCTTTTCTAGGTTTGAATCTTCACTCTCTTCCCACACTCTTCTCTTCTTCAATTGTTTTGTAATCTATTAGGTTATTGTGATTGATTTTTGAAAATAGTTTTAGGTTATTATTATGTATTATGATTATTATTTATTACTATTGATTTTTTTATATGTGTTTGTGTTCTACAGATTATTGATTATGAAGGATGAATCTGAATCCATCATTGATCTTACTATACAACCCACTCAAGGTGTTGATCAAACACTTGTTGGTAACTCTTCTGATCCAATTAACACTCGCCCCTCTAGTAGTAAGCCCCATGTCTCTAAAAAGATAAGAAAGAAACTTTTGATTGTTGGAAAAACTTTGAAATTATTACTTATGAAGATGGTAGTATAAGATCAGTTTGCAAATATTGTGAACATTCATATGCAGCTAATTCTAGGAAGCGTGATACAACTAATATAAATAATTACATTAAGCTTATAATATGCCCAAAATATCCCTTTTATCCTCCAATAGAAGATGGCCAAACTATGTTAAACTTTAAGAAATCTGATGAGGGAAAGAATGTAGTTGGAACTTATGTGTTTTATACTGAAACTTGTACTAAGGCCCTAGCTAAAATGTCATTATAGATGAGTTAAGTTTTAGATTTGTGGAAGGCATTGGTTTAAAAAAATTGTAATGTAATGCAACCCAAATATAAAACTATACCATCTAGAATGACTATTATGCAAAAGTGTATGATTATATATGAAGAAGAAAAGCTTAAGTTGAAAAAATAATTGAAAATATGACAATTAGTATGAACACTGATACATGGACCTCTAATTAGAATTTGAATTATATGTGTTTTACTGCCCATTATGTGGATTCTGAGTGAAAATTAAATAAAAGAATCATAGGGTTTTGTTATGTTGTGGATTAAAGGTAAAACAATAGGTAGAAAAGTATAAACAATTCTTATGGAATGGAATATCAATTCATATCTTACTTTGATAGTTGATAATGCTTCTTCTAACACTGTTACAATTAAGTATTTGGTGAAAGTTGCAGGGAAAAACCAGAATCTCTTCTTAAGCATGAATTTCTTCATGTAAGGTGGTGTGCTCACATTTTGAACCTTATTGTAAAAGAGGGTATGGTTGAGTTAGATGCTTGTATCAAAAATATAAGGGAGGTAGTTAAATATGTTAGAGGCTCTCCTTCCAGATTCGGAGCTTTAAAGAATTTTGTGACTTTGTGTGGGGTTGAATGTAAATCCAACTTGTGCCTTGATGTTCCTACAAGATGGTATTCTACTTATAAGATGCTTGAGTATGCTGAAAAATTTGAAACTGTATTTGCGAGAATGAAACTGGATGATACTTCTTATACTACACAGTTTAACGAGGCTTCAAGAAATCCTCCAAACATAATTGATTGGGAAAATGTGACGTGTTTTGTTGAGTTTTTGAGGTTAATCTACATTTCCACTAAGAAATTTAGTGGTACCTTATTTGTTACAACAAATTTCTTCTTTGATGAGATAGTCAGAATCTAGGAAAAATAGTGGAATTGTGTGATAATGAGAATCCAGTACTTAGTAAAATGGCTACTGAGATGAAAAAAAATTCAACGTTTACTAGGGAGTTAACAATATCAACATCATACTTTATGTGGCAGTGGCTTTAGATCCAAGGAAAAAATACAATACCTTTAATGCTACTTCAGTTTTATGTATACACCAACTGAAAGAGAACTATTGCTCACTAATGTTATAAATGCTTTAACAAGGATGTTTAAAGCTTATGAAAAAGCTGATGCTCCTACTAGTTCAACTAGTGGTGAAGTGTGAAGCTCTACTACAAGCATAGTTGAAACTCCTTGTGTTCTTGGTGGTAGATTTCAGTCTTTCATGGCTGAGAAACATCCTTCTAAAGGATCTGAAATAGATAGGTATCTAAAAGAAGATATAATTTTGACATTTTAAATTGGTGGAAAAGTAAATCTATGAGGTTTGAAGTCTTGTCCCAACTTTCCAAACATGTGTTGGTTGTACAAGTTTCAACAGTGGCATCAATCAACCTTTAGCAATAGTGGGAGAGTACTTGATCAATTTAGAAGTTCTTTGTCCCCCAAAACGGTTGAAGCTTTAATTTGTACTCAAAATTGACTCGGATCTTCTCTTCCAATTAATCTTGGTACATCAAAACAACTTGTGGATGACTTGGAAGCTGAATTTGGTAAATTTTTAGTACTTAACTATATTTTTTTTTTTGCAATTTGCAAGTATAACTTGGAATTTTTAATACTATCTAACTTGAATAATTTTTCTTATGTAGGTTATTATGGTTTAGATGAATTAAGTTTGAGTGACACTTCCCAATCCACTCTAACTGATTGAATGAATTAGCTAGTAACCTTATGTAAGTTATAAGTCGTTTTCATACTTAAATGACTTGCATTTCACTATACCAATGCATATGGAATAAATATTGCAACTTAGGAGCTTCCTATGATGCAATTTAGGTGAATTTTGATTTGTACAGTGGTTTTTTATGTACAATTAAGCTTAGGAAGTAATTTATTTGAGATGGCATTCTTTTGTCATGCATTTGATAGTAGAAAATTATAGGTTGTTTTGTAAAACTGACCATGTCCCTTGTCCCTAAAGTTAAAGTGCCTGTGGTGATTAAAAAAAATAATCTGAGGCACTAACTCATAGACAATGATGATATAATAATCTGAGGCTATGGATTTCTTACTTCATTTCTGCATTACATTATTTAAACTTGAATTTGGAACTAAATAATGGAGGCATTGTACAACTCTTATGAAACAGGAATGAAATGAAAATTTGGAAGTTGGAATGGAGTGAATAAAGAGCTAAATGTTTGTATCTTCAAACTCGACTCTTGAAATTGGAAATCAATGTTGTAGTTTGTTTTTGAAAATGTTTGCTTTGAATTTTGGTTTTGGATGTATTATTCTGTAATTCAGACAACTTTGGTGATTTGGCTATGTATTGGTTTTGGTAGTTTGAAAAGTTGTGATTTGTAATTTAAGGTTGTTTATTCTTGTATTTTGTAATTTAAGTAGTTGATAACTTGATATGAACTTGAAATGTATTTTGTAAGTCATGGTTATTCGGTTTAAGAGTGTCTTTAATTGTTTTTGTATTATTTCAAATTTTCAGGGACCAAATTTTAAATAAGCAAAGTGAACCCGAAACCAAACCAAAACCAAACTAACCCGCAAAAACCGAACCCGCACCCGCATTTGAGAATCCATGAAAAACCAACCCGCACCCATTTCACAATAGCGGATTGGTATTCGGTTTTCAAAACCTTAAAGCCGCATGTGCGAGTTGATTCTTGACTAGGGGTCAATGGGTCGAGTACCCGACCCGTGTGCACCCCTAGTTCGAATCTCTTTCTTAACAGATGTAAAGTGAGAGGTACAAGACTTAAACCTCTCCCTGAATATGAGTAACCAAGTTCTGATTTACTTGGCAATATAAATAAGAAGGCGTGTTTATTCTCGTAGGATTAGTCATGGTGCGCACAAGGTGGCCCGGATCTCCCACGTAAAAAGTATTATATATACGATTAACGGTTTTATTAATATGTAAAATCATAAAGGGGCAATTATATATTAAATCCCCATTAATTGGAGCTTCACAAACAAAAGCCTACCACTAAACACTAGTTCTACCCTAACTAAAAGCTACTAAAAAGACCCAAAAGCCCCTTCCTCCTCTCTTATACCATTACAACCCAACAAAAATCAAAAACAAAATACCCATTAAGTTTTTTTTCTGAAAACCCATCCCTCTCTCTACCCTCCCCCCTCTCTCTACCCTCTCTCTCCCACCTTCCCACCACTATTGACACCACCATCGACCCACCTTCCACCTTCCGTCGAGCCACCTTCCCGATCTGACCTTCCACCTTCGACAGCGAGCCACAACTGCTGCAGCCACCTTCCACCTTCCACCTTCGACAGCGAGCCACCACTGCTGCGCTACATCAGATCTCGACTCCTAAAAACAGATCTGGACATTGTATCAGCACCACCATGCCAGATAAGAAGACCACCACGCTGCAGAAGAAGAAGACCTGCGTCCCTGCATCACGCATGTAACAGCACCACCACGCCGGAGAAGAAGACCACCACAACGAGTTCGTGTAGCCTCTGCGCGCAGCACCACCGCAACAAAAAACCAGATCTCTGTTCGCTGCTCACTGCAACAGAAAACCCACCGCCTTCCTCTGTCGCGCCGTTCAGTGCAGCAGACACCCCACGCCGCCTGATCTCCGTTGTCCGGCGCAGCAGAAAACCCGACGACGTCTCATCCCTTCTTCTTCTCCGTTCCACGCTCATCTCTTCTTCTTCTCCGTTCCACGATCATCTCTTCTTCTCCGTTCCACGCTCACCACCATGTTAGCGGCTCTGGTTTCGCCGCTAACACCGCTCCCTACCACCTCTTCAATCCAACACAGGGAAACCGCTTCAGATCTGTGTTCGATTTGTTTTTTTTTACTTTTTCGTGTCTCCAGCCAGTTGGTCCAGCTTGATTGGGCTTTGTGTTCGATCTGTTCTTCTGTGCTATGTCCAGACCCACTTGAAGTCCAGCCCTCTTGTGTTCAGACCCTCTTTTTCAAATGTTTTTTTTGTCGACTTAGGGTCCAGATAGTTTTTTTATCAAATTTTCTTCAAACGTTTTGTTCTTTACATGGCCAGCCCAATTGTATTTTTGACAAAACAACTTATTTTAAAAACTCATCTCTTCATCCCTTTTAGTGTTCAGCCCATAAAACTGTTTCATTATCACTAGGGTTCAGCCCATGTTTGTAAAACCTAACTTTTTGTCTAGCCCATTATGGACTATAGCTTGTTTTTGTTAAAAAAAACACTTTGTTGTCCAGCCCATTATGGGATATAGCTTGTTTTTAACATACAAATGTTTCTTTTATTTATTAGTGTCCAGCCCATTGTCAAAAAGTGAGTTTCTTTTTCTTTTTTGTAAGGGGCCAGCCCATTATTATTGGGTCCAGCCAGTTGAATTTTTTTTCTAGAAGACATAATTATTTGTAAAAAATAATTAGACAAAAAATTAGTTAATATGATTTACGGTGCAGACACATTGACATGAACATGGAGAAAAATGGACTTAGGTTGGCATGAATATGGACAAAAATTGGTTTGGGTACAACTCTTTAAGTACACGAATTTCGTTTGATTCATTGGACAACCCCGTCAAATGCAATCATATAGACAAACACTAAATGCAATTATATAAAGTTTATTTCATCCAGCTCAAAAATCATAAAACCCAATATAGGCTTGTACCCATATGTATGAACCCAATAACAAAAAAGTTAAACCAAATTACTGTACTAAAAAAAATTGAAAAGAGTGGAAAAGTAAAAAAGCTAATTAGAAAAATTGACTTAGACGTTAAAAAATAGCATTTTCTAGTTAGGCTTTAAAAATTCTCTTTTTCTCAATTGGCTCTAATTAGTATTTTTTTCACTTATAAAATTTTAATAATTTAATATATTTTTCAAAATTATAACTTGATAATTTAATTATAATTATATATGGATCAATTTTTAATCGGTTCAACTCATCAGATTCAGTTTTAAATAGCAATGATGATGGACCCTTATGAGATTGTAAGTGGGTTCCACCATATAATTTAAGACAAATCTAGAAAGTTATCGACCAAAGCTTAGGCGAAGTTATCGTATCCAACTGTCCAAGCTCTTGATTTGTCAATTTCGCCTTCGCATATTAAAAGATCTCCCGGCTGTATAACGTATGCACTGCCCTCATCAAAACCATTTGCGTGGTAGTCCTTTGATTTACGGCAAAAATCAATATAGGAGTATTGAATATTGATAAACTACCCAAAATATCTCACCATTTTTTGTCGGCTTTCGTTTTATCGTAGTAAACAGTAAACACACAAAAAGGGCTTACAACTTTTGCATGCTTACTACTCTGAAGCCACCCACCCATCATCAAAAATCATCATCATTTTTAGCTTTATGGGGTAATCAACTTTTCTTTAGCTTTCGCTTATGCAATCATAGTATTTAATTTGTTAACACAGTGCTAAATTATCGTGTTTTTAATGTATAATACTAGTTAGTTAACTTCGTTTTGACTTTTCGTCTTTTTTTATAGCTTAATTATAATGATTTTGGGTTTCTATCAAGATGTTTAATTTTCATGATATAATACGAATTTCGATTGTAGCACGAGTCAACTCATTTAACATGTTAATAAAGGATGCATTCATGGCTGTTATAACAATCTCCTTAGTATTTAAGTATGCGATTGTGATGTAATTAGAGCCGACCCAAGTTTTCAGGATACCTATGGCAGACAAAAACTTTAAAGTACTAATATATATGGGGTATTTCCCATTTGAGGCCATTTCGTTTTGTGCCCAAAGCCATTGTTATGGTGGCTTTTGGCGTGATATTGTATACCTTTTGTCCAATCTCAGAACTGTTTGAGTTTGACTGTTAAAAGAAGTGGATCAAGAGCTACTGTACAAACTTTTTTGAAGAATATGATATGGAATTTGTGTAAGGGGAGATTTGCCGTGTTAATGTATAGTACAAGTATATCGGTTTGTGTTATATATAACACAGAGACCAATGGTGCAATAACTTCTTTTTACAATTAGTGTTAATATAATTGGTATTGAAGCCCCTTTAGAATCTTAGATGATTCATTATGACCATATCTAATTCACTTAAAAGAAAGCATTTTAAACTTGACCTTTTTTGTTTTGAATTTGTACTAGGAAAAATAATGAAGCAAGGTTCAGAAGTTGTTGTTTACTTTCCTTTGTCATTCTGTTCTTAACAAAAATAGTTCAAAGTTTACCACCTGATCCAACAAAAGAAAACGGAGCAAAAAAAACTAGTGTCTTTCTTTCACCAGTAATCGAGCTCGAGCCAGGATCAGTCGCTGATAAATACTATTACAATATCGAATTTCCAAAGGGTCATGTCGCAATTAAGGACTTTTACGCAGAAGTAGTTGATGAAACAGGGAAATCAGTTCCACTCCACGAAACTTATCTTCACCACTGGGTTGTCTTAAGATACTATAAACGCACAGGTGTTGAAGTTACAAACCATGATATAAATCTCGGATTCGAGCAATCGGATTTTATAGTCGTGGAAAATTCTGGGATATGTGGGTCCGGTCTTGTACAATATTTCGGGCTTGGATCGGAAACAAGAAGAACCGACACTCATGTCCCGGATCCTTACGGAATAGAAATTGGAAATCCGTTGGATATTCCTCCAGGTTTTGAGGAAAGCTGGTTGCTTAATGTACACGCGATTGATACTAGGGGTGTTGAAGATAAGCTTGGGTGTACCGAATGTAGATGTGATTTATATAACATTACGGTAGATAGATATGGTCATGATTTGGAGTCCGAATATATTGGAGGTTTGAGATGTTGTTATGATGAGACACGATGTAAGCTAAAAAAAGAGGTTAATGAAGTGAAACGGAAGCTTTTCTTGAAGTATGTAGTGACTTATCTTGAATGGGATTTATCGATTGTTCCGGTTAGTATTTATATACTCGATGTTACTGATACATGGAAAAGCTCGAATAATAGACACCACTGTTTAATTGAATACGAAGTTGAGTCTTGTTCTGATGGTACGTCTAATGGAGATTGCATTGATGCTAGACGGGTAAGTTTAAGGTTCCCTAGTGGTGGGAATGTTATCTATGGAGTTGCACATCAACATACTGGAGGTGCTGGCTCAACCCTATACAGAGAGGTTTTTTTGAATTATAATTTTTTTTCTTAACTACATATAGATTTACTCTTGATATTGTAATTATTAAATGAGCTTTTGGTTTAGGATGGAGAAATTATATGTTCATCGAATCCGATATATGGAGAAGGAGAGGAACCAGGAAATGAAGCTGGTTATATAGTTGGGATGTCCACGTGTTATCCTCAACCAGGATCTGTGAATATATCGGATGGGGAGAGTGTAATTCTTGTATCGAATTATAAGAGTGATCGAAAACATACCGGAGTGATGGGGTTGTTTTATTTGCTAGTTGCAGATTCGGGGACACGATCTAAGTCTGTGTTGAATGCTCCGGTTAAAGTAAGTTTTGGGTTGTTTTTTGTGTTAATTTATATGACAAGTTATGTTAAACTATGGGTTTTGCAGATGCATGAGAAAGTTTTGGTACAAAATGCGATGTTGGGAGTAGCGATGCTAGGTGTCGCAGTTGTGGTTATTGTATTGGCTTATAAACGGAAGAGCTGGAGAGAGTACGGTTACGAATCAATGGAGAGATGAAACAGAGGAGAGGGGAGAATCTGCCTGTTTTATTTCTTTACTAGCTAAACATGTATAGGTGTCATAAACCATTTGGTTTAATGTAATGATATGAATAAAACACAGCATATTGACCTAAAGTGTCTAGTTTGGACGATTTATATAGATTCCAGACGAACCATTAGTCTATTAAAATGGTTTCAGATCGACTATTAATTTACCAAAATAGTTTCAAATTGGTCGTTAATTTATCCAAGTGGTTCCAAATCGACCATTGTGTCAGTCAGATGTTAGGGAAATACTTTAAATTTGTTAAACACCTGAATTTTGTGCTAAAAGATAATACTAGGGTCCAAAATAAATAACTGAATAATGTACCATTTATTACACCCTTGCATATGTACTTGGTTTGCATGTTTAACGAGTTCTTTAAATAGTTACTAGCAGAATGATCGATTCGAGATCATTTTGATAAATTAATGGTTTATTTGAAACTTTTCTTAGTTAAATAGTCCAAACAGAAATATAACTAACTAACATTAAGTAGCCCCTAGAAACATTTATCCTGTATTATATCTTTTTATATCATTTGTTTTTATATCGATTATGAAGGTCACAAAAACAAAATCTTGCAGTCTACGTAATTTATTGTTTCTTCTGTTCTAATAATCTCTTTTCTCTCTCTCTCTCTCAAACCTCTAATTTTCTTTCTTTTTTCCTGAATTTTTTCACATCTTTTTGTTTTTCTAAAATTTATCAAGTAAGTACCACAATTTTTGTGGATCTATCATTTGTTCCCTTGTCGTGTTCATGTTATCTACTTGGTCATTTTCGTCTCTTCTTTGTTTACCTGTATTTTGTAAAATATTGGATTGTTTTTAGCAGACTTGATAAAAGATTGTAAAGTTAACAATAATTATTGAAGTCTACGGTAGAGTTATCTGTAAACTACCTCTTAAAATAATTTTGAACCCCTGTTTCTCACTATCCTGATTTATAGTCGATAATATCTTATATTTTCATTCTATGTTCTTATGGATTTGCATCTATTTTCTAAAAAAATTGATTTAATTGAAACAATCTTCTTTTGATCACGCTTTCGCTAGTTCTGTTTGTGTTTTCTCGTGAGGTATCATGACAATTACCGTCCCATTAGAGTAGTCATCTTCTACAAAATATTTCAGATTTTCTTTGTTCTACTTATGTGGTTCAATTCAATCTTAAATGGGTGTCTCGTAACTTTTTGACCGGTCATGTATTTGTTCCTGGTGTCATTGATTATTGGTGTCTTTAATTCTGATAAAATTGTTGCTATTACTGGAGTAGCATGGTGTATGAGACAACGACAAATGCTTAGGCTTCATAGTCTTGTGATTGTATTGGACTTTCTGTCATAGGTTGTAACATTGATAGATTTTGTTCTTTTCATGTTTGTGTTGGATAATCGTAATATTTGTGCTAGCATATTTTGTATAAAGTAATTTTAGTTCTTTAATTTTGAATCTTGTAATACCTATTAGTAGACATATTTTCTTGGTCTATAAAATATCCTATGAGATAATTACATCTAGGGTCTTGACCACACCCCCCCTCTTCAAGATGGGGACCCGGCCTAGAGCCTCTTCTTACTAAAGACCTGAGCAACTTTTTAATACATGAACCCAAAAACCCCAATTACTAGACTACCCCCTTTTGTTTTCTTTCCCCTATATATACCAAATATTACATTTCACGTTCATTTTTATCTCTCATTATTCTCTTACCTCTCCTCCTCACCTATTTCTCTCTCCTCCCCCATTTCCCAAACCGCCACCACCACTATCCTCCTCCATGAGAACAACCACCACTACCTCTATATCCCTCCTCCCCTATCTCTCTCTCCTCCCCCCAGCCCCCAAACCCACTCGTTACAGATCCGTGAGCTCCTTTTCAGCCGAGATGATGAAGCTCGCCGTAGCTGGTTTGCTGGAGAAGCTCGCCGGAGATTTTTGCGCAGTGGTCGTGCTTCGCCGGAGAAGAAGCCGAGATGATGAAGCTCCGCAACGAAGCTCGCCGGAGATTTGCTGCAGTGTCGAAGCTCGCTAGATCCAGGCCGGAGAAGAAGGCCAGAAGCTCCGTGGTTTTGTGATTTGCAGTGGCCGTGCTTCGCCGGAGAAGAAGGCTAGAAGCTCCGTGGTTCGAAGCTCGCTAGATCCAGGCCGGAGAACCACCGCGAGCTCGCCGGGATGAAGCTCCCTTTCAGATCGTGCTGGAGAACCAGAGAACCACCGCGAATGAGCTGTGGACCTCCATGTCTGCTCCGAGCTGTAATGGTGGTTAGGTGGTGGTGTTATTAGAAGACTTTTTGATGGTGGTGGCTGTGCTCGTCGACGAGAAGAAGGACTCCTTTTTTTTTTTTTTCATTTCAGATCTAGATCTGGTCAATGGTCAAACAAAATAGTAATTATTTTTTTATTTTTTAATTGTATATCCCTTTGTAATTTTTTAAAAATGTGTAATAAAAGGTGAATAAAAGTTTTTTGTACTATTTATGCCTTGTTTTATAATAATACTCATCAAATTATTAAAATACTCTCTAATTTTTTGATTACTCCGAGATTTTCTTAGAGTACTCCGAGATTTTCTCAGAGTACTCCGAGTTTTTTCTTAGAGTACTCTGAGTTTTTCTTAGAGTACTCCGAGAGTTTATTAGTGAACTCGAAAAATTTAGAGAGTACTCCGTAAATTAATAGAGTACTCAGCAAATATATAGAGTACTCTATGTTTTTTCCGATACTCTATGTTTTGTTCCGGCGACCGGTGACTGGTGGTCGGTGGTCGGTGGTCGGTGGTCGGTGGTCGGTGGTCGAAGGTCGGTGGTAGGTGGTGGGAGGTTGGAGGTAGGTGGGTAGTGGTAGTATATGAGAGAGAAATAGTGACATCACAGTATTTTGTCTTTTAGTGATAGTAATGGTAGGAAAGACCATTGTCAAAATTGAGGTCCCTAAGAAGAATAGCATTTTTGAAACTACTCTATACAGAAGAAAGATGTTTCCCAAGACCCTATATATAATTCACCTTTATTATTAAAAAAAAAATCATGGTATTATTAATTAATAATTTATTTGAGATTTGCTTATTTTAGAGCTAAACCAATTTTTTGAATAAAAAATAAAATATTGATCAAATATATTAAAAAATATTTTAATATCTAAAATTATTTTAATTTTTTTTAAAGAACCACCTATTAACTGTTTCTCTAAAAAAACTAAGGTTAAAATCTAGAAGTAATTCAAATATTAATCAAGAAAAGTTCCAACAGTATCTAAAAGTTTTGGCACTCAAAATGAATTTGGGTTTTAATAATCCGTTTAATGAAGTTGTACAAGCCATTAAAAATCAGATTGGCAATATGATTGATTGTTTGAAGGTATGGGACATTAATATCATTCCATCCGGACCACCCTACTTGACTCACTGACATCCACAAGCTCTGGTCCAACCCCAGTTCACACGTGTAAAACGAGTCTTCTTTTTTTTAGTCGAATTGCAGAGACCGTATAAATCATATATTATTTGTGGGCATTACAAAACCGTGGTGTTCTAAAGGATATTTTTACACTAATTTCCGACCGAAAATTCAAAAAAGATACTATACTTTTATCTAACCATTTAAATTTTAAGTAATTATAAATATTTTATTTTGTCTTTTTTATTAACTTTTTTATACGATCTAAACAACTAACAAATATAAAAATATATTAAACCTCTTAAGAGACCCACAAAGTAGAACTAGAGGTGTATAACTTGCACCTATCTCACGTTCAGAAGTTTCCAAAAACCATTAGACCATCTCCAGCAGCTACTCCAAATATTAATTTACGGTATAAAAAGACAAAAAGTACCGTAAATGAGCAAATTGCTCACTCCAGCAGCTACTCCAAATTATGGAGCCCACATAACTCACACGCTACTTTCTTCCTTCAATACTCTATTTGTGGTGCATCAATGTTCACACGGTATATTGTTTTTTTTTTTTTTTTTTTATATAAAAAATTGTAAACATAATAACATCCTATTTTTTTTTTTTTTGTCAAAATACTTAAATTAAAATAGAGATAGTCAATTACAAACCCACAGTTTCTCACCCAATACCCCTAGAGGGCGGGGAGTTAAGCAAAAACTTAGCGAGTTGGTTAGGAGGGTTATTCACCCAATCCCAAGGCAAAAAACCGGAAAGCTGTTGCCTCGCGACCCAATCCGCACTCGTATTTTCTAATCTACGAATAAAGAAGAAAGATACTACTCTATTACAGCAAAAATGTTTAACATCTTGTAGAAAAGTATATAGTCTAGCATTTGGAGTAGCCTTAGTGTTCTTGAGCATCTCCACCACTATTTTGTTGTCGCATAGTACTCTAATCTCTCCGCGGTGGAAATTAATAGCTGAATTCAGACCATTTCTTACTCCAATTAGCTCGGCTTCTACTGGGCTGTTACATAAGAATGTTTGAGTATGACCATGTATTAGTTTTCCATTTTTATCATGTATTAAGCAAGCTGAGGAAGCTTTATAATCCTCTTTAAAGGAAGCATCAGTATAAACAATTATTGTATTATCATTCATATTAGTATTCCATACTTCACTTTTACATTTACCTGTGCTTTTGTTTTGTTCCACTATTTTGTTTACCTGGTGTTCTTGGTTTTGCAATATTTGTGAAGGATGTATTGAGTTTTGATTATTTTCTTGTTGTTTTGCCTCAGAATTTTGCATTGTACATTGTAAGTATTCATCATAGGCATTTAACCCATGTTTCAAGGTATGTATAGGGTCAGGGACAACTCCTTCATATATGTATTTGTTCCTTGATTTCCATATTTGCCACAGTAAGAAAATTCCCACTTCATAGAGGTTTCTTCCCTTTATATCTTTTTGTTTCTGTAATATTTTCATATCTATAAACCATTGTTCCAATCTTATTGTATAATTTGTTTCAGTTAACATTTGTAGTGGGGAAGTTAGCCATAAAGCTCTTACCCAAGTACAGTTAAACATCATATGCTCCAAGGTTTCTTCCTTATTCCCACAAATTTTGCAAAGAGGGTCTTTTGCACAGTTTCTTTTATATTTGAAAACCTCTGTAGGGACTTTCCTTTTAACTAATTTCCATATAAAATTTCGAATTTTGGGTGGTACCTTGAGACTCCAAACATCCTTCCAAATAAGTTTTGGGGTTGAATAGGAGCCTCCAGGTTGAGTTCCTTTTTTCTCTATTTCTTTTTTTGTTTCAATTTCTTTCAGGTGTGCATACACTTCTTTTGATGTAATTTCCCCATTTTTTGATATTTCCCAGTATATATTATCCTCACATTTTGTAATAGGAGTGCTGATAAGTAGTATTTTTTGTTTTATATTGCTACTAAACCATCTGGCAATAATATCAGGGTTCCAAATATTTGAATTTTCATAACATAACTCAGATACTCTATTTAAGGGGCAATTTATTGGTTTTTTTATACTTTTGATTCCTGGGATCCAGCTTTGTTCCCATATATTTATCAGTTTCCCATTTCCTATTTTCCATTTTAATTCTTTTGCTATAGTATTTTTTCCTTCTAATAGGCTTCTCCATCCCCAGGATGGATTATAGCCTAATTTAGCCTCAATAAATTGGGTGTTTTTATGGTATAGACCTTTAAGAGTTCTCGCTAGAAGAGAGTTAGGGTTTTTAATTATTTTCCAAGCGTTTCTAGCTAGTAAAGAGAGATTTTTTTGTCTCATGCTTTTAAATCCCATACCTCCATTACATTTATTTATTGTCATATTGTTCCATTTGATCAAGTGTTGTCTTTTTTTTAATTTATTGTCCCACCAGAAAGAAGCTATAGCCGAGTCTATTCTATCACATATAGTAATTGGTAGCATAAATGCTGCCATTGTATATGAGGGAATAGCACTTATAACAGATTTAATTAATGTTTCTTTACCAGCCTCAGATAAAAAGATAGTATTCCAATTTTCTACCTTTTTATTTATTATATCAGTTAACCAGTTTAGAGCCTTTATTTTTGATCTTCCCCAATCTGCAGGTAATCCTAGATATTTACCCAAATTGGGAAGTTTATTCATTCTTAAGTAGTTCAGAATAATTTTACTTTTCTCGCTTGGGGTGTTTTTACAAAATACCACTCCACTTTTGTTTAAATTAATATTTTGGCCCGAGGCATGACTATATTCATTCAAGACATTATTAAACTGTTCTACATCCTCTAGTTCAGCCCTAATGAAGAATAGGCTATCATCAGCAAAAAGAATGTGGCTTAATAAGGGACATTGTTTTTTCATTTTTAGTCCTCTGATCAAATTTTTTTCAATTTTTTCATTCATTAAAGAGGTTAACCCTTGGGTAATAATACAGAAGAGGAAGGGTGATAATGGATCACCCTGCCTTAGGCCTTTAGCAGGTCTATCTAATTGCACCTGTTGTCCATTTAAAAGGACTGAGTATGATACTGACGTTACGCAGCCCATAATCCATCCTATCCATTTTTTACAAAAGTTCATTTTTTTTAATACTGCTTCTAAGAAGTCCCACTCTACATTTTCATATGCCTTAGCTATATCTGCTTTAATTGCCATATAATGTCTATCAGTTTTTTTCTTTTGCTTTAGGAAATGACTTATTTCATGAGCTATAAGTATGTTTTCGGTTATCTCTCTTCCAGGTACAAAAGCACATTGATTTTCACTAACAATCATATTCATATACTTTTGTAATCTTTTAACTAATATTTTTGCAAGTATTTTATATATTACATTAGCACAACTTATTGGTCTGTAGTGTGATATTTTCGCAGGTGAGTCAATTTTTGGGATAAGAGTAATGATGGTTTTATTTATTTCATAAAGATTACTTCCATTCCAAAGGTAATCAGATATATACCTTAGGATATCATATTTCAAAGTTTCCCAATGTTTTTTAAAGAAGTAGACAGGATAACCATCTGGACCAGGGGCCTTCTCATTACCCATATCCCATAAGGCTGCCTTTATTTCATTAATATCAACAGGTTTTGTAAGATCCGAGTTCATCTCCTCATTTACACTAATATTAATAGTGTTAATCACTGGAGAGAAGTCTCTAGGACCCTTAGAGCTAAAAATATTTCTAAAGTAAGATTTTATTTCTTCTTCCATACCACTTTTAGTTTCAACCCATTGATCATTTTCGTTAAGTATTCTTTTTATTTTGTTTCTTTTTCTCCTTCCTTTTGTTATTGCATGGAAATAGGCTGTATTCCTATCTCCAAGAGTTAACCACTTAACTCTTGATTTCATTTTCCAGTATATTTCTTCATTTTTCCATCTCCTTTCCATTCTACCTATTATTGTGTTGTATTCATCCCAAATAATTGGTTCTGTAGAATTCATCATATGTTTCAGTTTAGTGTTATCTATTTTCAGAGTTTCTTTTTTTTCTCTAGCAAGTTTTTTTGCCCAGATTGTTAGTTTCCCAGCTAGTATATTTAATTTTCTCCCAAATTTATTGATTCCCTTACCTCTCATTATAGTCATCTTTATCCAGTTTTTTATAATCAGGTCACTACACTCCTTGTTTTCTAGCCAAGTTTTACAGAATAAGAATCTTTTTATAAAAGGAATTTCTTTTTCTTTTTGAATTAATATGAGCATAGTGTGGTCTGAGCCAATGGGAGGGAGTATTGCTACCCAAGCATTTGGGAAGCAAAGTTCCCATTCTCTATTTATAGCGCACCTATCAATCACTTGTTTTATAAGTTCAGTAGAGCTTCTTTTATTAGACCATGTGAATTTACATCCTTTGGATTGTAAATCCTCCATGTTCAGTATATTGAGCCATCTATTAAGTCTTTCAATGTTGTTTTTATTAAGACCATTTCCCCCAAGTTTCTCAGAGGACCATCTATACATATTGAAATCCCCAATTATGTTCCAAGGGAGATTTGGGTAAAATCTTTTACAGTCAGTAATAGCTTTTATTACATCATCTTTTAGATTGTCATCAGATGGTATATAAACATATGTGGTGCAATATTTTTGTTTTTCCTCAGTGTAATTCATACAGTGAATATAGAAATCAGTAGCTTCCAATATTTCAATTTTAACATCAGGTAGAGTCATTAAAGCTAAGCCCCCACTAGTCAATTTAGGGTCAATTAATATAGTGGTCTCATATTTAATTTGATCAGCAATTTTTTTCACATAAGCAGATTTATTCTTAGTTTCAGATAAGAAAATTACCTCGGGGCGATACTGACTTACAGTATCCTTAAGTGTTAGAACTGTCAGGTCCGAGCCCAAACCTTGACAGTTCCAACTGATTTGTGTCATTGTTGAGGATGGGGTTGATCTGGTTCAACCCCGCAAGACCCTTTAGCTACCTTGTTGTTTCTTTCTTCCTCCATCTTCTCCTCTTCTTTGGTTTCATTATCTATTTCTTCATCTGTTTGAAACTTCATTGGCTTTGTACCCATAGCCGGAGTCCATCTCGCCTTCCAAATCTTCTCGCTTTTTGATTTTTCTCCCATTTGATAGTATTCATTTAGCCTCCTTTCTCTATTATCTTCTCGTAGTTTGTCATTTCCATAGTATCCTTTAACTTCCTCCATTCTTTCATCTTCGTCTTCTTCGTAGGTTATTGTCGATTTGATTTGGGTAGGGTTAGGTTTATTTTGTTCTTCGGTGGTGTTCTGATTGAAATGGTTTTGGTTGTTGTCGTTTTGGTTTGGGGTTTTTTCTTTTTCTATTTGGTTTTGTTTTGTGCTGATTTGTTTATTTGGGCTGTAAGGTTGATTAATAAAGCCCACCTTTGGTTCAGCTGATAAGGCTTTTTCTACCTCCTTATTTTGTATTGACCCAAACGAGAATTGTAGAGGCCCAGATTTGTTTTCTATTTCTTTAGTAGTAATAGGCCCAATAGGTGTTTTGGGCTCCTCCTCATCGATATTTAGTGGGTCCATAAACTGACCGAACATGTTGTTTGTCGGTTTCGCCACCTCAGCATATTCTAATCCCACCATCGTTGTCCCTTCTCTTACCTCGTACACCCTTAATTTGGCTGTATTCTTTCCATCCTTGAAATTGTCCTTTGTAGTACCGAGTTGTGTTTCGGTGTCCTTTTTGGACTCGTTTTTTTCACTCAGTTTTCCACTCACTGAGTTTTGTTTTTTACTCGAGAAGCCTTTCGCCGCCGTAAAGATGAACAGCGGTGGTTGTTCCTCCATCAATTTGAAATCTTTCTCATTACCATGGATCCATTTTCATAGTCTCTTCTTTAATCTAGCTTTGTTGCTACATTCCTCTTCAACATGATCTAGCGGACCACATATATTGCAGAATTCTCCCAATCTTTCAAATTTGATTAATCCAGAGAGGCTTCGATATTCTGAGATATTAAAGGAGTAGCTTGAGCATAGTGGTTGGTTTATATTCCATTCTATTCTTGCTCTGCAGTAACTAATTTCCTTAAAAGTTTTAATCGGAGGTAGTTGTATTTCATTAACTTTCCCAAATGATTCAGCTATCATTTGCACATTTTCTTCAGAAATGAAACTTCCGGGTATACCATGGATTTGAACCCAGAAAGTCGTCGTGTTCATATCATCAATGGAATAGTTTCCATTCTCCTTCCATTCTTTTATAAGAACATGTTTACCAGCTAGATTCCATGGTCTTTTGTTGAGAATGGTTTGATAGTCTTCTTCCGAGTTGCAGTTTATCAAGCACGAATTGAAACCCATTTTTTCCGTTGTTATTTCCTCTTTTATACCCCAAGATTTGTTAATCGTTTTTCTCAGAAAATTGAAACTTATCGGTTTGTTGCTGATAATTTTTGCTAGAAGTTTGGGTTTTTCTATTGTGGTGTACACTGAGTTTTGTACTGGTTTTAGGATGATTTTTTGTTGTTTCATCTTGTGTTTCGGATGGTTGTTTTGATCATTCATTTTGCAGGAAACAGAGGAACCAAGAAGAGAAAGAGAAGAGAGAAGAAGAAATAGGCACCGAGAAGGGGAAGAAGAAAAGAAAGATTGGATGAGACTAAAGGAAACTAACCTGATTTGATGATGTAGAAAGTTTAGAACGGGGATATTTTGGTGTTTGGGTGGTGGTTTATGTTTTTAGTGGTGGTGGATTGAGAGAATTCCGGTGAGGTCATGCTTGTTTTCATGATATCATTTTTAGTAGATGTTTTTTAACATCCTATTAAGTAAATGAAGTTATTTTCTTTTTTTTGGACGGATCAATTTTTTTTTTCTTTTGAATTTCAATAATGAAAAAAATTACATATTAAATTTATAATCAAATATATATTTTTAATTAAATTATTAAATAAAAAATTCAAATATTAAAAAGTAATTCATAAATATTTATATTGTAAGTAAAAAATAAAACTTTTTTTATTATTTATTTAATAAAAAACAAAATTAAATGTTATGAAATTAATATATATAAATAAATAAAAATAAAAATAAAATAAATAAATTAAATATTTTATTTAAATTGAATAATAAATAAATTTAGTTATTATTTTTATTTATGTTATTGCAAAAAAATAATTATAAATTATAATTATAAGTGAATAGTAAATATGAAGTATAATTATAGAGTAACTAAAATAGTAAAACTGGAAATTGATGCGGTAAATTTATAGAGTAGATACATTTTGATACGGTATAACGAAATATAGAGTATAAAAATAGCGCATCTGCTGGAGATGGTTAAATGTGTCTACATTAAAAAAGGCGCTAGGTAGGTGGTCGATCACCTTTGAACGTCTAGAAGACTAGGTGGGTGTCTAGGCGGAGCCTAGGCGTTTTTTTGCTAGACGGTTTTGATATTTATTTATATATTTTTTTAAAATTATATAATTTTTAAAATAAAATTTATATAATTTTTTGTGATAAAAAATAGTTTTTTAATTTTTTTTTATTAAAAATAGATTTTTTTAATTCTTTTAGCTTCAGACTGCCTGGGTCCGCCTAGACGCCGCCTAAACCCACCTTGGTACGCCTGGGACCTTATGAGACCACCTAGAGGCCATCTGGCCGTTTCTGGAAGTTACGCTACCTTCTAGCGCCTAGGCGCCAGCCTAGGCCGATTTTTAGAACACTGGTCTACATATTTCACCGGGTCCTTCATGCTACTTGTTTTTCTTTCACCAATTAATCCGTACAATAATTCGTTTCATAATACTAATTCAAACTTTACATGGGTTACTAATATATTTTTATCAATATATTTCTAGTAGAGTAAATGCCTCATTTACCCCCTGAACTATACACGTTTTGACACTTTGCCCCTTACTAAAAAAATTGCGAGTGGATGACCCTTGAACTTTGTTTTCGTGACCCGTTAGTCCTTTTTACCAAATTTCGTCCATTTTTTCCGTTAATTTACTGCGTGCCTTACACGCGCGCGTGAGGTTTTTTTTTTAATAAAAAATTCATTTTTTTAGAAATTGTTATTTAAACCTTTTTTTAAAGATAGAGATTTTGGGTACATCATATGTTGGCCTTATTGTAAATAAAAAAATTAATAAACATAAATTAAAACCAAATATAATTAAATTTGTCCACCGACTCACCCTTACCTGAGATCGTCGGAGAGCTTCACCAATCGTAACTGTTAGAGAAATTCAATGCCGCCAATTTGCTATGAAGTAAGTGTGCTTAATCTATTCCCGTAAAGATTTGGGTTTTTAGGGGTGGGGTTGTTTTTTAACTCCGTAAATATAGGGTTTTGAAATGGATTTTTTTTGAATTAGTGCTTGAATGTCGGGATTTAGTTGTTAATGGAACTAATATTTAGGGATTTTGTTACCATATTCGTAGTGGTTGTTTACAAGTTACCCTTTTTGCTTAAATCGGTGCCTACTTAAATGGGTAACTCATGTTCTCGAATTTTCATGTGTAACTGAGAAATTTTCATTACATATTCATTTTGGTGGATTCTTCAATGAAGATAGGAGCGAGTACAAAGATGTAAAGATCGAGTATTTAGCAGGCTGTCATTATGACAGTCTTAGTGTACCCGTTCTAGGAAAGCTTGTGAAAAATTTGGAATTCACGGTAGATTTGAGTTATACTATCTACAATTGGGCGAAAAGCTACCAGAGGGTATAGTCTATGTAAATAGTGATGAGAAAGTTATGGAAATGTCTAGTGTGACAAAAAAAACCAAACAGTTGATATGTTTGTTGTTTCTATACCAGAGATGGTTGAAAGAGATATAGTGGAAACTCCTGTGTTCATGCCTTTATTATTAAAATGGAAGGAAGGATGGGTCCTAGAAGAGCAAGTAGAAGAAAAAGATCAGAACTTAAGAGAAGGGAAAGATGAGAATAATATTCAAAATGATAAAAAAGATGATGATAATTCAGATGAAGATTGCCAGAAATTAGAAGAGAATGAGGTAGAGGAGAAATGTAAGAAGGTGGATGATAATGTTAGTGAGAACATGGATGAGAATCCAGTAGAAGAGGAAGATACAATAGTTGATAAGAAAGAAAGTGAAACCTTAGATAAGGGTTGTGTTCAAGCTGATGAGAATGAAGTAGAGGGGGAAGGTAAGAAGGTGGATAATAAAGATACTGAGACATGCGCTCAAATAGATGAGAGACAATTAAAAGATGAAGGTAAGAAACTTGAGGAGAAAGAAAGTGAAGACTATGTTAAAAAGTGTGAGAATGCACTTGAAGAGGAAAACAAGATGGTTGATAACAATGCATGCCAGAAAATAGGCCAATGTGAGCAAGATAGAAAATTAAACAAGGGTGTTGATGGTGAAATTTGTGAAGAAGTGTCAGATGATGAAGTTTCAGCTAAGGAGAAATTTGTGGATGTTATATTGGATAGAGTTCTGAGTGCTTTAAAGATTGGTCAAGGTACATATGATGATGATTTATTGAAGAGGTCGCGGAGGAGGAACTCAGCAATGCCTTTCAAGCTGGTGGATGAAAACTTAACTGATGACTTGGATAGTGAATTCAAAATCCTTGATGAGGAAGAGGAAGAGGATGAGGATGATGATAGTGACGTCGAGGAAGAAAGTGATGATGTTTTTCCTTCTGATGTAGTTAAGAGGAAAAATAAGGATTTATGTAAACAAAAGAAGAGGATTGGAGTAAATGACAAAAAGCCAAAAAAAATGAAGAAGAAAATCAATGTAACCAATGGTGAAGATGTTAATGATGATGTTGTGAGTGATAATGACTTACTGTCAGTTGTTTTTAACAAGAAAAAGAAATAATTATCTAGAGAAAAGCTCAGTAGTAGAGTTGATAAGAAAAAGTCAAAAAAAAAATCGACAAGGAAATCAATGTACCTAATGTTGAAGATCAAACACTGAACAAGAAGAAATCTGGAGAATTTGATAAAAAAGATCATACTTACAAGTCTTATTTAAAGACAAGGTTTAGTCCAAGTGTGAAAAACAGTAAACAAGGTGGTATTGGTGTTGGTACTAGTGGTACAAAGGGTTAAGTGAGTTTTTATTATGTGGTGGTAGTGTTTTTTGGTTGGTGTAGACTTTAGTGCACGCTGTGGGTTTTTTTAATTTTGTGCAACATGCATTTGAATATTTATCTTTTGTAAATTACGTAATGCCAGCAAGGAATCTACTATTGTCTCCTTGTCTACTTTTTGTATACTTCAATCATACTGCATTGAATTCAATTCTTACTTACTAACACGAAATTTTTTTTGCTTCAAACATAAAAAGTTCACCAATCTGAATCAATAATAAACCTAAACAACTGAAATTTAGAAAATCAAACAACTAGAACTACTTAGAAAATCATACAACTATAACTAATACATCAAACAACTAAAACAACAAGGAAAAGTTATCTATTTGCCCCCTAAACTATTACAAAATATGTCTATTGGCCCCCTAAACTATTACACAAGCTGACTCTCTGCCCCCTAAACTATTACACAAGCTGACTATCTACCCCCTAAACTATTACAAAATATGTCTATCTGCCCCCTAAACTATTACATTTTCTGACTACATTTTCACTAACTTTAATTTAACATTTTTTTTGGTTGGTGAAACTCTATGTCTATCCTTTTGTGAAACTCTATGTAATGCTAGCAAGGTGGAATCTACTTTTGTCTCCTTATCTACTTTTTGTATACTTTAATCGTACTGCATTGCATTCACTTCTTACTTACTAAAACAAAAACATATTTGCTCCAAACATAAAATTTAATTCCATTGAAAACATAACAACACAGTACATCATAACAAGTCTCAAATAAATCACTACAAATAACACAAACTAACACACACTACACCAATATGATACAATAACAAACCAAATTAACTGAAACTTAGAAAATCATACAACTAAAACCAATACATCAAGCAACTAAAGCCACAAACATTGAAGAGTAAGATGAATATCAACACAAGGAAACTCCATTTCAAAATCAAGTTATCTCTTGTTAAACAGTTCATCATCCCCTTAAGATGGAGCATCTCATCCTCGACAACCTTCACTTCCGCAGACTCGAAGATCAAAGCTTTAGAAGCAATGTTTTCTTTTTTTGCAATTCATCCAATTTCTCAGTAACTACCTGAAACTCAGTTTTCAACTCCTTCACTTTTGTAGACTCCAACTTCAACGCGTCACAAGCTTTATTCTCTAATTGAACCATTTCCTCAAAATCCGATGCCAACAAATTCATCTTCGACTCCATTGCATAAAGTTCTAACGGGTGGTCCTGTGTTTTTCATAATAGCCCATGAATTGCCGAAACACTACGTTCACCCATAGGCTCATCCATCCAAGCAAATAAATTGCAATCCTTCAAAGAACACCAATACACATACCTGTAAAATATCCTACCGGGATTCGCATTAGATTAAGAAGTGTGCTCTTTGGCTTGGAATCCACATTTGCAATATGGAGTGCGAGAAGAACTTGAGCCCACACCATGAGAATCATATGGCGACATGATTTCTGGTAGAAGAAATTTACTGCTGAGTGCAAAAAAGGAAGATTGAAAAAATTTCAGAACTAGGGTTCTTCAAAACTTCTCCAAATCGCTAGAGAGATTGTGTTAATTTTTTGGTTTTTAACTTTTGTTTATTAATTCTGTGTATCTATACTAAGGACAAAATGTGATGTACCCAAAATACCCCTCTTAAAAAAGGTTTTAAATAACAAATTCTGAAAAAAGGATTTTTTAATTAAAAAAAAAATTGCGGCGCATGGCTACCACGCTGCGACTTAACGACAAAAATAGACGGAAAACGTTAACAAGGGGCATCGAGTCACGAAAACAAAGTTAAGGGCCATCCAATCGCAAAATTTTTAGTGGGGTGCAATCTGTCAAAACGTCTATAGTTCAGGAAGTAGAGCCGATATTTACTCTTACTAGTATAATCAAGATTTAACTTGAATAAAAGAAAAAATTAATTAGAAAATAAATATAAATCTATCGGATTATATAATTGTTGGAATTAGCACATTAATATTGACTTATTAAAGTGACGTTCGTCATGATTTTATAGGAGAAGTGGAAAAAATATTCATGTATTTAATAGACCCACATTGAAAGATAACAAGAAAACAATTGGAAATGATTTATTTAAAATGGTTTCCTTTTTCAAATTCTCCATCCGATTGGGGATGTGGAAAACAAAATATATTGAGTAAGAAGTCCCACATCGGAAATGGAGAAGATAATAAGTATATAAGTGCTTACCTCTTCCATTCCAAAAAGAATAAAGGTTATGAAAGCTAAATGAGTATAAGCAAAGCCCCACACACACGCACCACAAAACAAAACGTCCACAAATTAAAGACTTATTAAACTCTGAATATTCTCCAATCAAGGCTTAGCGGTTAGAAGGGTTGGACAAAACAAAAAACTTCAGCAATAAAGATGTCATTAAATGCCATTTATTGAGACGATTCTGAAAGCCTTTCTCCTCACCTATATATAGAGGCCTCTATCATTTGCAAAAGTACAAAACTTAGAATTCAGGCTAGACTATTCTCTACTCTCCTCTCACTTAAAATATTCTGATATTACTAAATTAGAGTAGATACTCTATTAGAGATACCGTCACAACCAGAATATATGTATAACATAACTTTATAGACCGTGTAATTGTTTTTTCTCAAATTTTTATGAAAGATTCGCTTTTCCAATTAATTATAACAATGTAGTGCTACTTTTAATTTGTAATTATTTATCTTTTGCTTTTTTGGAAATCCATTTCTCTCGCTTTAAAAAATTAGTGATTATAATTTTTTTCAACAATTTAAAAAGATATTCGTTTTGTATCACAAGTCTTTTTGAAATGGATTTTCCTATCTCGGTAGTTGCTTCATCATTGAATGCTAAGGCCTTTCTCGACGTGAATAAGTTGGAGCCCTTTAATGGTTCCAACTACAAGCGTTGGGCACAAAAGATCTTTGTCTATCTTTGAATGTACAAACTCGAATTCTCTATAATAAAAAATGCTACTCTTAGGGTGGAAAACGGAGTTCCTACTAAAGAAGAGCAGGCTAGATATCTTGCCCTTGAAGCCAATTCATAGAAGAGAACACTATGGATTGGGTTGGATGTTGAAAAATGTCCCAAATCCCATCTTTGATCTCCTTTCCAAAGAGAGATCGCAAAGATTATATGGAAACTCTTGAGAAAAAATATGGGGCTGATGATTCCGGTAAAAAGAAATATGTCACCCGGAATCAGTATAACTTCAAACTCACTAATCAGAATCCTATGACTGAACAACTTCATTTATACGAAAACCTATTAGCAGAGGTTATCTCCGAAGGCATGAAGACGTGCAAAGTTTTTCAAGCCAATATTCTGCTTGAAAAATTCCCCCGTCTTGGAGCAAATACTGTAACCATCTGAACCACAAAAAGAAGAAAGCGACCCTCCAAGAACTCACCAGCCACATGCAAGTCGAAGAAGCCAATCAACTCAAGTATAAGTCTCTCTATTTCACTCCTCATTCCTCGAAGGCTTACCGTTTTGAAAGTTTTATTCAAGGAAACAAATACAGGTTCAAAGGGAAGGGAAAACAACAAGGCCCGAACAAATCCAAATTTAGGGGGAAACAAGAACCGAGGTATCTATAACAAGAAAGACGGAGGGTTTAAATTTTTTGGTATGATTTAGAAACCTAAAGGTGATTGATATTGTTGTGGGAAAGAAGGACACAAAGATTTTGAGTGTATGCATAGAGCTGGCCCTGGTCCATTAGCTGTCGTAAATCTAACTGAGACATAAGAAATCGTCGTCGCGGTAATGGTTCAAGCGTACTTGGTAGTGAACGAAAGCGAGTGGATACTTGAAAGTGGAGCTTCTTGATACTTTTGCGTGAATAAATCCCTGTTCAAAAAGTTTGAGGAAGTAACTGATGGTGAATGGGTGTACCTGGGTGACTTATCTACTGCTACGGTTCTTGGAAAAGTTCCCTCAAACTCACTTCTGGTAATCGAGTTAAACGATCTTCTCTTCGTCCCCTCATACCGTAGGAACTTGGTTTTCAGAGCTATTCTTAATAAAGTGGGATAATTATTACCATAATTGATGATTTTGTGGGGAAGGGGTATTTAAATAATGGTTTGTTTGTTTTAAACATTGTAACCCTTAATAGGAATGCTTCTAATTTTGCTTATAACGTTGAATATTTAGATACGTAGCATGGTAGATTAGGCCATTTTAACGTCTCTTCTATTAAAAGGATACAATATTTGGACTAATACCCCTTCTCAACGTTGATGACTTTGTAAAATGTCAAATACGTGTAGAGTCTAAACGCGTGAAAAAACTTTTTAAAAGTGTAATCACGAGAAAGACTTGACTACTAAAATTAGTGCATTCAAACTTAGCTGATTTTAAAAACATCGCTAATAGAGGTGAAAACTATACTATATGACCTTCGTAGATGACTACTCTAGGTTCACGAGAGTACACCTCTTTAAAACTAAATATGAGGCGGAACATGCTTTTTAAAAATATAAGATTGAGGTTGAAAACCAACTAGATTACAAAATCAAAAGACTTAGGTCTGATGGGAGCGGCGAATATAGTTCTAATTTACTTAAAGAGTTTTGTGAAACTAACAGAATCCACGAACTTAGTGCCCCTTACACACCCCAACAAAATAGAATAGCTGAAAGAAAGAATAGGCCCCTTAAAGAGACTACAAATGCTATGCTAATTAGTTCAGGTCTAAAACCAACATGTGGGGGGAAGCTGTCTTGTCGGCTTATTATGTTCTTGATAGGGTACCCCATAAATCCCTAGACAAGACCCCTTATGAGTTATGGAAAGGTTTTCTACCAAACTTGAAATTTTTAAAAGTGTAGGGGTGTCTAACCAAAGTAAGATTACCCGATTTCAAAACGGTCATTGTTGGACCTTATACCATAAACTCAGTTTTCATAGGATATTCTCCAAATAGTGTTGCATATAGATTTTTGTCTTTAGATGATAATTCTATTTGTGAATCTAGAGATGCTGAGATTTTTAAACACATCTTTCCTTTAAAAACTATGAATTATGATAATGCTTCTATACCTGCTTATAGCTTACCTGTTAATGTTGATATGCCTATATGCAATATGTTCCCTGACCCCTCCACTTCTATGGATCCTAGTAGTATACCCGAGGAAAACCCTTGGAGAAGTAAGAGGCGTAGGATCGAATCCAGTTCTGGACCCGATTTTCATAACTAAAGGTTTTCATATAGACTTAATAAGTGAAGAGTTAGTCACCTGCCTTCTCATGGAGGGAGACCCAAAAACTTATAACGAGGTTTAAAATCAGTAGATGCTAGTTTTTGGAAAGATGCAATTAATAGTTATCTTGAGTCTATTGAAAGCAACCATACATGGGAATTGACCATCTTACCTAGGGGTAGAAAACCTATTAATTGTAAGAAGAAGTTGAGACCTGTTGGTTCAATAGAAAAATAAAATCTAGGATTGTTATTAAGGGTTTCACCCAAAAGAATGGTTTAGATTACTTTGATATTTACACCCTTGTGACCAAAATAGCCATAATTAGAAACCTTACTGCTCTAGTCGTTATTCACGAACTAGTTACACATCAAATGGATGTTAAAACTACATTTTCTAACGGAGATCTGGATGAAGATATCTACGTGGCATAACCTAAGGGGTGTGTGGTTCTGAGTCAATGGGAAAAAGTTTGTAAGCTAAAATAGTCATTGTATGGTTAAAACTGACACCTAAAAATGGTGTGAAAAGCTAGATAGTCCCTTATTAAATATGTCTTTGTCACTAACACTTCTGACTCGTTTGTTTACTCCAAATTAACAAGTTTAGACTGTGTTGTCATATGCCTTTATATGGATGACATGCTCATCTTTGGGATTTCTATTTATATCATATATGATACTAATCGCTTCTTGTCATCTAGGTTTGATGTAAAATACATGGGAGATTTGGAGGTGGTTCTCGGGGTAAAAATCATTATAGGTAGTAATGGTATTTCCTTGAGCCAGTCTCATTACGTAGAAATGACGCTGAAGAAATTTGTCTTCTTTGAGGTAACACCTATAAAACTCCTTATAAATCTATTATTCATTTGTCCAAAAACTATAGGGATGATGTATCCCAGAATGAATATGCTAAACTATAGGGAGTGTGAAGTTCTTAATGAACTACACTCGACCCAATATTGCCTATGTCATGAGCAGACTTAGGCGCTATACTCATAACACGAGTAGTGACCACTGGGTTGTACTTTGTCTTCTATTGAAGTACTTGAGGGGTACCATTGATCTAGGCTTGCACTATAAAAAATTTCCTGCAGTTCTTGAGGGATTTTGTGATGCAAAATGGATCTCTGACAATGACGAAGTAAAATCCACCAGTGCCTATGTGTTCTTCTTAGGAGGAGGCGTTGTATCACGGAATTCTTCTAAACATACTTGTATAGCACGATCCACCATGGAGTCTGAGTTCATAGCACTAGAGTTGGGTGGGAAAGAAGTTGAGTGGTTGAGGAATATCCTATTCGATAAGCTACTTCGGGAAGGAAGTGCCACACCAGTGTGTATCCACTGTGATTTGTTAGCAGCGATTGGGGTCACTCGCAATAGCGACTCAATGGAAAAAGGAGACACATTCGCATCAAACATGTATTAGTAAATCAGCTGATGAAGAATGGTTGACAGCCTTGGAATATTTACAATCAAAGAAAAATCTAACTGATTCTTTCACCAAAGGCCTGACCAGGAGAGTAGTCTTGGAGACTAGTGTCGCCTAGGGTGTGGTAAAAATAGATAAATAATAAGTCAGAAAACAACGCACTCTCACCCTAGACAGGCACAGTACTGCAAGTATTACATGACGTAAGCAAGTTTTAAAGATAAGTTGAGTTCGTTCTCAGGTAGAAATAACGAGTGAGAAGTAATTAATTAAAAGACAAGAAATTAAAAGGAATAAAATTTGAAATTAAGAATTAAACTAAGGAAAATTAAAGACAGTAAATTAAATACGAAGAAATATGAGATGAGAAGTATAGTTTAGGTTTTGCTAGTATGCACTAATCCTTCTAACTCTTTCTATCAAATCTAGTTAATAAGGGAGATAATTAGCTCTTAAATACTTAGTCAGTATTCTAAATTCCCATACCTTAGACCTTGAGAGCGACTAAGGGGGCTACAGACACACCACGAGGCTAGTTCAAATAGGGTTATCCTACGCCACTAGGGCTCTAAGCAATCAATTTCCATACATGGTGATAGTGATTAAATTATACCCTAATGACTATCTAGTTAGAATTAGTGTTGTCAGGACCAATATCGACACTAAACGTTATGTGGTGTTTCAATAATTAGACACCCAGCTAAGGTGATCATCTAATTACTATTAAGAAAGCCTAAAGTGATCAGTTCTAGGACAGACAATGAATCAAAACACATAAACAAATATAAAGGTAAGAAGCTAATATCATATTAAAACATGTAATTCCTAAAGAAACTTAGATAGAACGAAATTAGAATTCATAGATTATACATGATGCAAAACCCAAGCTATGAGAAGTTTAGTTCATACCTGAAGGAAATAAACTAAAAGAAATAATAAAAGACATCATCTTGCTCTCTACAATAACTTGGAAGAAAAAAAACTTAAGAACTAATTACTATGAGGCAGGGATAATTTACAAGTGATATAAGGGTGTATTTATAGGTGTTTAGAAGACCTAATTCGTTTTCTTGAAGGAGAAGGTAAGTAATGGACTCCAAGCCCAACTCAAATTCGTAACCCTAAAACATGAAATCAGGGCCGTTTTTGTTTTGGTCGTAGCAGCCTCAATACTTATCTGTTTGACGCGTATGAGTAGTCGAAATTCATTGTCTCGGAAAGATCTCCAACTTTGTTATTGATAGTTTCTCCAAATTCCACACCGATCTTGAGATATAAGCTGATTTGTGGTAGTAGGTGCAGAAATTCAGGATTAAGGCAGCTTTTCCTTTTCCATGTTTTTAGCTTTTGTTTCCTTATCTCCAATTACCATGCTTATCTCTTTCCATATCTTGTAGTCTTTGACTTGGACTCTAATTAATCTTCATAATTATCTTTAAAGCTTCAAACTAAATAAATAATTAAACTCAATATACTCTAAAAATATGATTTTACTAAATCAATACTCAAAATAGGAAAGTGCACTATTATCTATTATCTAGTAATTAAAACCCCTTCCGTATGATCACCGCCACTAGTGAATAGCCTAATTACTAATACCTATTTCTAAGTGTCCAAATTAAAAATAGTAAACAAGCATGAAATAATAGTCAACACGAAATACCCAACTTAAATTAAATTGAAACAATCCCATAATCAAAATTGCATTAAATAATTCACTTAGGGTTCATCCTCTATTGCGATTCTCAAGTATGTAAATGTTTAGCTCATAATTAAACTAAGAAAATAAAAAAATTATAATTACACATGTTTCCTACAAACATAAATAAAAGATAGAACCTAATTAAAAGAACGGAATGGGCTATTGGTTGAAGAGAAGGAATTCTCCAGCTTCTGCTCTTGCCTTTGCCTCTTTCTCACTTCAGAAATTAGAATAAAATTCAAGTGTAAAGAGTCTTTATGATGTCCAAAATAGGCCTATCAATGGGCCTAATTAAGTAATTAGGGGCCCAAATCCGTTTTGCTAATCCCCCTGTACACTACTTAGTTAAACAGGCATAACTTTTGCATCGTAAGCCCAAATCACCTGATTCCACTTCTCAAATTTTGCTAACTCAGAGGTGCATCTTTTTAATTGAACCACCAAGTCTGAATCTGCACCGATTAGGCACATGAAGGGCTAAAAGTGATGACTTTCCAGTTTCTAGTGCTTGTCCTCCTTCACTAAAGTGATGCCTTTTGCTCTTTTGACACTTCTTTTTGCTCTTGGACTTTAAACTTCATTTCTTCTTTTCATCTAAATTTCTCCTAGAATCCATGTACCTAAGAACTTCACACTAAACAAGCAAATTAACACACATAATCTTTAAAAGTAACAATTATCCAAATCCAAAGGAAGAAAGTGCAATATAGCAAAATATGCTTATAAATTAACTAACTAAGTCCAATTTCTATCTAAAATGATGTCTCCTACTGACATTTACTTACAACAAAAAGGGATACATTAGTCCATAAAAAGTGAAGAAATGTGTGTGATTTCTTGCAACAAGATCTTTATAAAGAGAGACACTACTACATCAAAATTGTGGCATCATGTTTAGGAAAAGGAAGATGGAATCTTCCTCCTATCATTGGTGATCTTAGCTCTTACTTACAAGATAAAATGTTATCTTCTGAAAATGATGAATTGGGAGTGAAATCTTAAAAAACAAAATCTCCTTCAAGATGACTCTTCTAAAAATTACTCAAAGTCAAGAGAATGTGAGTTGGAGTAAGCTAGTTTGGGCAAGTAGCTGCATACCTAGATGTTCACTCATTTCTTAGCTCGCATGTCATAAAAAATTATCAACAAATTTCCATATGCTTGAATGCGGTTTAAATGTTTACACTTAAACATTTAATACTATTTTAAATTTAAAATTTTCAATAAGATAATAATGAAAAAAATTGAAAAAAAAAGGTCTTGATAATTTAAGTAGATATAATTTTGGAATACTATTTTTAATAGGTGGATATTGTTTTTATTTTTTATACATTTGAGAGCTATTTTGGACTTAGTCATCAGGGTCGGTCCTGACATTTTCGGGACCTAAGGCGAACTTTAAAAAATAGGCCCTTAAAAAAATTATAAGTTACATAAAAAAAAATCTAAATGTTTACCAATCTTTTTAATCATAAATCTAATTATTTAAAAAATATAATATATAATTGAATATATATAAAATTTAATAAAATAATACCATCATTAATTAAAAAAGAAAAAAACATACCTTATGAAATTGTGATATTTTGGATAGATATATAAAAATTTGAAGATTTTTTCATAAAAAAGAAAAAGTAGTTTAACATTGTTTTGTGTTAGGTGGTGTCAAAATTGGAATATTTTTAATAAAAAAAATTATGATTATATATAAAAAAAATTAAGGGCCCAAAATTATAAGGATTGTCTTCCTTGGCCTCCTTCTTAGACCAGGTTAGTCATTTTGACTTTAATAAAACAATCTTAAAACCATTTGTTTTTTTTGTGTAATTTAATTTTGGTACAAAGAAAGTACTTTTTTAGTTTTGTTTATAAATTTTCGTTGAAAATAATAATAATAAGGGTGAATGTCCAATAAACACCTGCCACCTTAGCCACTTGCCTATAAAAGGCACTTAAGGTAAATATACCTTAATGCCCTTACTGCTGCTGCTGCCAAGGGCGAGTAATGGGAATGTATCCCAGCACTCGTGCAAGTACACTTTTGTAAAGGGTGAGTAATGGGAATGTTTCCCAACACTCGTGCAAGTACACTGTTGTACTTGTGGGCTAATGTTGAGTAATGGGAATGTTTCCCAGCATTCGTGCAAGTACAATTTTGTACTTGTGGGCTAATGTTGAGTAATGGGAATGTTTCCCAACACTCGTGCACGTACACTTTGTACTGTCTTCTGCTGCCAAGGGTGAGAGTGAGAAACAGAGGAGATATATATAACTAACTCAATGTATACGAACTAACGACTAATAAACGGACGGCGGCTGGGGTGAGGGGGTAAAACAGGAAAGAATAAAAAAAGAGTGCCTTTTATGGGCAAGAAGAAAGCGGCGGGGGTGAGGGTGCATTAATTCTAATTTGAGGTGTTTCTTGGGCAATAATCCTATAACTAACTCACTGTATACGAACTAACGATTAATAAACGGACGGCGGCTGGGGTGAGAGGGTAAAATAGGAAAGAATAAAAAAGGAGTGCCTTTTATGGGCAAGAAGAAAGCGACGGGGATGATGGAACATTAATTCTGATTTGAGATGTTTCTTGGACAATAATCCTAATAATAATCTATAATCATGGCATGGCAGAGATTTATTGGACATTAATGAAAATTATAATGCTCTGTCAAGGAAAATAAAGGGGGAATATTTATTTACAGCCCCCACAACTTTAGAATACCATTTTAAAGCCCAACCCCAAATCAGTAGTTACAACTCAACTATTACCCAACAATTATATAGCAAAAGACCCAAAAACCCCTACTAATTCTAATCCATACAGTGAACAACACAAACCAAAAACAAAAGACCCATATAGGTCTCGATGCCCTCCTTCCACCTCTATACAGTGAGAACCAAAACCCTCCCCTCTATACCCTCTCTCTATCGCTGCTTCCACCTTCCACCGAGACACCTTCCACAGAGCCACCACTAGCGCTGCTTCACGCCACCACCCCAACTGCTCGATGACATCCTCCCCCTTCTCCTCCGTATTCCCAGGCCCACCACCCCAACTGCTCGATGCTATCCTCGCTGCAGAAGAAGACGGAGACGCAGTCAAATGAAGCTGCGCTGCAGATCTGCTCATCTCTGCTCCGTTCACCTCCATTCGCTCGCCGCCGTCGCGCGTTCCACTGACGCCGTCGCACCTCCATTCGTTCGCCGCCGTCGCACCCCCACGAAGCCATCCCAACGAAGCCACCACAGCGCACCCCAACGAAGCCACCACAGGCTCACCTGCAGATTCCAATCTCACCACCAGAACCACAGATTCCCTCCTCCAATCTCACCACCAGAACCACAGATTCCCTCCTCGTCTTCCCACCACCACGCACCAGTTCTCTGCTTCCCACAACCTCCACCCCGATCCTTCCCCGTTTGCGAGCCCAGCTGTGTGTTTTTTTTTTTTTTTTTTAAGCCGGATTGTCCAGACATAATGGGCTGAGGTGGACCAGCCATGTTGAGTTGATTTCTGCTTGGGCCAATAACTGTCCAGACATAATGGGCTGAGGTGCTTCTTTTGGTTTTTTTAAAACATACCTATTTAAAAGATTTTTGGGCTTGGGTGCAGCCTATCCTATAACAATGAGTGTGTGTGTGAGTAGATTAAATTGGGCCTATGTACAGACATGGATAATCCTTGGCCTTATTGTATATGGATTTTAGAGAAACCGGGCCTATGTACAGCCCTATGGACACATACTTGGACAGCCTTTGACATGGATATATACAAAAAACGAAAATTATGTACAGCCCTAAGTGTATTTGGACTATGTAAAAAAGATTTAAAACCCTTTAAAAAAACAAAAAAACGATAAAAAGTCCGGACCGATGTGTACGGATCTGTCCGTAGATGGAATTAATAAAACACAAAGTGCTGGAAAAAAAAGGAAAAGGGTAGAATTGAGAAAAATCTAACCAAATTTTAAAACTAGGCTTTATTTAGAACAATTTTGTAACTAGGCTTTAAAATGGGGTTGGGATTGGATTTGGGCTGTTTTTTGAAGTTTCCTCGAAAATAAAAGTACACCAAAATAATAAAATATAGTCCTACTAAAATATACGATGAAACTTGCCATGATTATAAATATTAACTTTGGTAACCGTACTAAATTATGATTAAAAAAACTGTAACTTTCAGTTTAAAGAAATTTAAATCTTTTTTCGGGTTGAGAAATCTTTGTAACTTTTTAATTTTAATCCAATATGACCTTGCTAAAGAAAAAAAAAACATAGTAAAAAAAAAGAATATATTCACCTAAAACTAGGTCTCGTAATCTTTACGCCTACAATAAATATTACTAAACTATTAAACGCTTTATATATTGACGCAATCCACTCTCTTTGACCCGAATAAAAAAATAGACCCCATTTATCCTAACCGGGTCAACCCATCTGGATTGTCCTCAACACTAGAAGAAGATCCTCTCAACATATTCTCCACTTTACAGCAAAAAAAATTACTTTTTATATTTTTTCAATAAAAACAAATAAATGAAAACCCAAACCTATAGATACAACCCATTATATGTATAGATCTATAGACATTCTGAATTTTGATGAGGTGAATTTGATTTAACAGTAGCGAAAAGGCCAGAAATCATCGGGCCATGGCTGAAGCAAGACATGTAAATTCCGCAATGGACCGACCGGGATGTTGTAACCCGGTGAAGAAGGCCGGACCGGTATGTATGGAACATGTATTATCAGCATTAAGGGAGACAAAAGAGGAAAGAGATACTCGGATCAAAGGTTTATTCAGTTTTTTCGATTCAAACAACGTGGGTTACGTAGATTATACGCAAATCGAGAAAGGGTTATCATCTATGCGCATACCTGCTGAATATAAGTATGCGAAAGAGCTTTTAAACGTTGTTGATGCTAATAAAGATGGTCGAGTTGATTATCAAGAGTTTAGAAAGTATATGGATGATAAAGAAATGGAATTGTACAGGATTTTTCAAGCTATTGATGTTGAACATAATGGTTGCATTTTACCCGAAGAGCTTTGGGATGCTCTTGTTAAGTCTGGTAAATCTTTATTCTTATCTTTTTCCTTTCCTTTAATTATAGATAATTAATTCGTATTGTATTATCTTCAATTAATTTTTATTACATCATATGGTCCCTGTGTCTTAAAGCAGTGTTAGTTTAATTCTTCAGGTATCGAAATAGATGATGATGAACTTGCACGATTTGTTGAACACGTGGATAAAGACAACAATGGAATCATAACATTCGAAGAATGGCGAGACTTTCTTTTACTTTACCCACACGAAGCTACATTAGAAAACATATATCGATACTGGGAAAGAGTATATCTAGTAGATATAGGTGAACAAGCTGTTATACCAGAAGGCATAAGTAAACACGTCCACGCAAGTAAGTATTTAATCGCCGGAGGAGTAGCCGGAGCAGCTTCTCGTACCGCCACAGCACCACTAGATCGTCTGAAAGTCATTCTACAAGTACAAACAACTCGCGCATCAATAGCTCCAGCTGTACGTAAGATATGGAAAGAGGGTAAGTTTCTAGGTTTTTTCCGAGGAAACGGGATAAATGTATTGAAAGTTGCACCTGAAAGTGCGATTAAATTCTATACTTACGAGTTGTTGAAGAATTTTATATCGGATTCTAGAGGTGATCGCCATGGAGATGTAGGAACTGTTGGGAGGTTATTTGCTGGAGGTATGGCTGGTGCTGTTGCACAAACTTCTATTTATCCAATGGATCTTGTTAAAACTAGATTACAAACTTTTACTTGTGAAAGTGGAGTGATTCCTAGTTTAACTAAGTTATCTAGAGATATTTGGATTAAAGAGGGACCCACTGCTTTTTATAGAGGACTTGTTCCTTCTCTTCTTGGGATTGTTCCTTATGCTGGTATTGATTTAGCTGCTTATGAGACTTTTAAAGATATGTCCAAGACTTATATTATTCAAGATGGTGGTACTATTTTGTTTATTCTTCTTTATTATCCTTATATACATACATAATACGGACTCTTTGTTTGCAGAACCTGGACCTCTAGTGCAACTTGGTTGTGGGACAATTTCAGGAGCTCTTGGAGCGACATGTGTATATCCGTTACAGGTTATAAGAACAAGGTAATGGTTTTTTGAGATTTTCGTGAAATATAAATTAATGGGTGGTATTTAATTTTTATTTTTTATTTTAATAGAATGCAAGCGGAGAAATCGTATAATGGAATGTCGGATGTGTTTAGAAAAACGTATCAGAATGAAGGGTTAAGAGGTTTCTACAAGGGTTTATTTCCGAATCTACTTAAAGTTGTTCCAGCAGCAAGTATTACTTATTTGGTATATGAAGCGATGAAAAAGAATTTAGAGCTTGAATAATAATAATAATAGGTGGCTTGGAATTGGAATTGGATTGGGAGAGTGGGTCCCACTTGAAGATGAAGATGATGATGATGATAAAATGAGATTATTGATTGATTTTATATATACGGTGATGATTGATATAAATCTATATTGAAGTCATACACTAGTTGTTAATTTTTATTGTGGGATGAATTGACTTACTAATGCTTTTTAGTATTTATTATTACATTATGAGGTGGGTTGAGTTAATAGTGAGATCTGTATGTGTACACTTTTTTGTTAGAGTCTCGTCAAAATGAATACACAAACTACTTCACCGTACTGTACCATTTTTGACGATTCAATAATTTGTGAATGAATAGCTAAAATTTATCCTATGTGCTACAATTTGCTTGAAAGAAAAAATATGTATATTTTAATTTGGTTACGGATATATGTTTTTCATTATGAAGCTAGTTTCAGCTGTTGAAAGATTTGGTTACAGTTTCTTATCTACTCTATAGTTACTCATTTACAATCAGCACCATATTCTGAAAGTGAGAAATCTGCATGGTCTACAAAGATCAAACCAACTATGCTTAGCTTTCTATCTCTGTTCTTTAAGTTAAGGTATTGTTTCATATGCTGAGAGTATCATATATAAGTTACCAAAATTTGCAACTAATTGAAGGATACCACAATGATATGAGAGTCAAAGGGTTCATATAACTATGCTCTGTACTCTTTTTCTATTACTATCTCTTTCCTTTTATTGGGCAGTTTTTTAGCAACCAATGTCTAACTAACTCGGCCTCAGATTTTCGTGCCGTCTAATCATCTTGTTAGACGTAAGCTTTGGCGCTTCTTATATTCTCACCTTTCCTAACTTTCTAGCTTTTTCTCATCATTTCTGACATTTGACCTTTTTTTGATATTGTGTCACCATTAAAATTTATTTTTCTCTTCTTTCTCTTATTTTGTTTTTTAGGTTACTTTTTCAAATATTTCATTCTCTCCCTTACTTTTCATTATTATTGATGACATTCATATCAATTCTTATTCCTTCCTTCTACTTTTTACAATTATTGATGACATATTTATCAATTTTCATTCCTTATCTCTTTAAATCATATCAGCCTAAATTTTCGTTATTGCGCAAATTCTGCAAAAATCTCATATTTTTACTTCCTTGAATAAGATTTTAGAGTTTTTTTTTGTTTCTCACTCATTTTATTATTTCATTTATTTCCTATATGTTTTTTTATTAAATTTACTATTAGTTGGGTTATTAATTTATGTCTAAAGGGAGAAAAGAGACAAGTTAATATTCTTTTTTAAAAAGTTATAAAAGAAATAACTTAAAGTGCATATTTAGTTCCTTCTACAATGAAAAAGGGAGAAAAAAGTTTTGTTAATGGGTTCACTGAAATTATGAATATGGGAATAATTAATATAAAGATAAGTCATATACCATTTGTCGTCAAGATTGAATCTTCAAATAAGTATAGGTGAAAAGATTCTAGGTGAGGAAGATGGAATGCTCAACGTACTTTCTTACAGGATTTGAAATTGTAAACTTTTGAGATTTTACTAATAATGACTTAAATGCGGTTGATCACTTTGAATTGCCTGTTGGTAGTTCACATGTTTTTTGAGTTGTGAATGCAAATCTCAAGAACAAACGTTTGTAAAGTATTTTGGTATCTTCAAAGCCTTAAACTAACTCATAAAGAATTAAATAGTTGTATTGGCTATGGCTTATCTACCAACATTTGGGAGGATCAATGGGTATAAAAAATTGAAAGCTTGAAAAACCTGGTGGGTTTAATCTTGAAGTGGTTATTGAACTCTTTAATACTATGTCATCTATTGCTCTCTGATATCCTCTTAGTATGTCAATTTTGGCAACATCAGTATTACATATGCGAATTAGACTTGATTTAATGATAATACTAGGAAATGGATTGTCATAATCGTATCAGAGGATGAGACACAAAAGTGGATACGTAGTTATTACTCCTATTAGTCACAATGTGGAACATATAAAAATGAAAAATATGGAGTATTAAAAACAAATAAATGGAATACGAAAGAAGTAAATATAAAATTCAATTTTCTTATTTAAGATTTTTTGGCCCTTATATATTAATGGCATTCCTATGACACAAGACCACCAAGGTCTTAATTATTCAGAGTTGATTTCTGTTGAGCGAAATGAGGAAATTTTCATTTATTGAGATGCATATCTTGTCTGCAGTTAGGAAGATATAGTTTGTCGGTTGTAGCCATTGACAAAAATGACAATGTCATTGGAAAAAAGTGTGAAAGAAATTCGTTGTAACACACTGAACGAATGAGAATTGTTTTTTCTTTTACAAGCATTTAAAGTTGGTAGTATAAAGTTTTATGATATGAAAAAGTTATTTTACTTAGACAATCTTAACTGGTTTTAGGGTATCAACAATTTGTCTAAGTCTAGATGGGTTATTTTACCAGTTATAAAGGATAAAATTTGAAGGGATATTTTTTTAAATATCCAACATATTCTAAGATCGAGGAATACGTTGGCAGGTATTTTAGCTAAGTGCTCAAGATGTAAAATTGATATATTAATCATGGATTTTTTTTGGTTCCGAGAAAGTTATAGATCCGTTATGTATTTAAAAAACAGATGTAAAATAGGACTAATTTCAACATTCATCATCAAAATGCGAAGGTGAACTCTCGGTTTTCTTGTGTTGCGATAGCACAAGAATTTGCTTCGTGGTTTCGAAGTGGTTGTAAAGGGTATTGTGTTCTCAACCCGTTTAAGAGAGACAAGGAAGCTTAATTAAAGAAGATCGAAAATCCTAGGGTGGCTACCATAGGTAGTGGAGTAGGGAAACCAAACCACTGTACGTGATTGTGTACTTTCTATCCCTTATCTCTTTACTTTTTGTATTTAGATTGCTCGTCTTACATTTATATCAGACCTCTAGTCATCTCTTGCATGATCCTCTAAGTGTTTGATATATTGTCTTAGAAGTTTTTCTTCTAATTTATAATTGTCCAAAAGATTTATTTTGAAATTATTTATATTAGTATTCTATTACCCCCCCCCCCCCCCCCCCCCCTTAAGGACTCTCATAACCCACCATGAATTCTGAAAGCTCGGCATAAACCGTTTGATGAATTACAAAGGAAATGACCGAAAAAATTTGGTAAGCAATTTAACACATATTTGTGTTATAAATAGGGTTTTTGGTAGCCAATAGTAGTTGTCATCTTGTTATATACACTTACATATTGTTAGAGAAGGTATTTTGGGGTTCTCCTTTTGTAATATAACCCTATCTGAGACCAATGATGTTTTATATTCTAAATTTGAAGCATCTGATGATATAGAAAAGAAGTAACACTTCTTGGGGGTATGGGTATCTGTTGGATTTGTTTTTGGTTTGTTTAATATGTTGTTAAGTCCCTATCATGATATAAAAATGAAGTAACACTTCTTGGTTTGCATTTTAGTCCCTGAAACTACTAAACTATATATCACAGTCAATGAAAGTCTAAAACTACTACACTTTGCATTTCAGTCCCTTAAACTTTGCAAATCAGTTCCTGAAGCTATAGACTTTATATTACAGTCCATAAAAGTCTAAAACTACTACACTGCATTTCAATCCCTTAAACTTTGCAAATCAACCCCTTTAACAATAAAACTTTTGGGATTATGACGAATCTAAGTATTATGAGTCCTAAACCTTTTAAATACCTTATGAACTTAACATGTTGTGTGTGCTTAACATCTTGTATGTGCAAATGGGAATATATAGGGTGAACAGGTTAACAAGCATTCGAGACGACTACCAAGACCCCGATCAACCTAGACTTTTGATGAGTTTTGAAGAGTTTTGAAGTTCAAACAAAATTTTGTCTTTTGACTAATTTTTGCTAAAGTTATCTAATGTATAATATTTTGTACTTTGGATTGTAATTTATTTTGAACTATTTTTTTTTTTACTTTTTCATGCGTTAGTTTGACTAATGTTGACGGATGGGGGTAAATCGAGGATAAATTTTTTCTTATCCTACTCTTGGCTTACCTAAGCAATTCCTTGAATCAAAATATATTGTCCTCAATTTACCCTAACCTCAACAACAGGTAAAATCGACCCGTTCTCTTCCCTGTAACTCAAGGTGGCTAACAATCAGTTCCAGACCGGTTCGGACCGGTTCCTAGCAGACCTTGACCTTATCGGTCCGGTCCATCGCTACCGGTTCCGGTCCGGTCTGGTCCGTTACTTAGATTGTTGATGATGAGAACCAGACCATTAAGGGGACCACCTAAACCGGACCCGGGTCCGGTCCGGTCCAGTCCGGTTCTTAGCGGTTCTATTTTTTTTAATCATTTATTTGTTCTTTAGTTTTTAAATTCATTCTAGCGTAAAGTATAATTTAATTTAACAATTAAATTAATGAGTTAGTAGTTTCAAAAGGCCCATTTAATACTCTAAATTGTTTTTTATATTTCATTAGTTTATTTAACTAATTTGGTTATACATTATATTTATTCAAATAGATTTATTAAATATTTTTTCTTTAAATATTTTTGGTCTGTTCGAATATGAGTTAGATTTATTTTGTTTGTTTTTTTAAAATCAAGAATTATATTTGTTAACAATTAACTTATTGTTCTTTATGATATGTTAGACGGTTGCTGATAAAAAGTGTTTCTTCACTAATTTTGTCATACAAATACAATTTACACATATAAAAAATTCTGAGTAAATAAATTACAAGTAATAATGCAAGAAATTGTTACAACTATAATTGAGATAACACCACAGAAGAAGAATGACATGTGACAAAGATAAAATGGGGGAGGGGAGGGGGGGTTGCATGAATTTAGGCTGCCTACGTACCTTATCTGTAAGTAGCGTGAAATGCATACTCAGAAAAGGATCAAGCCACCACGTAATTCTTTAAACCCCCTTGGTAAAAGTGTTAGTAATTTTTTCGATAAATAACTTAAAAAATATAAATGTATGAGAAAGAACTTATCACTCCCCTTCGTCGCCCTATTGTGATTCGGAAGGACCCGAACCATCGCTAGAGCTAGACAAGTCGATGTTAGGGGTAAAAGATTTGCCAGTATGGGGGTCTATCGTAGTTTGTGTTAGTTTATTGGCTCCGTTATGTGTTGATCTAATATGTTTCACGAACTTAGCGGTAGATCCATTAGCAGCTAAGAAGTACGAGATTTTGCAAATCTTACATTCGGCCATACCTTCACGGGGTTTGTTCTTTACAAAGTACTCCCACGCTATTGATCGTGTTCCTATTGTTTGTATTGGTATTTGTTCCTCTGGTTGTTCGGAGTCTTCCTCGGGCGTAGGTGTTTCTTCCTCGGGCATAGGTGTTTCTTCCTCTGGTTGGGAACCAGGTTCCATCTCGGCTCTAGTGCCGTCTAGATACTCCTCGGCATCCAAATTAGCTGTATATCGATTTGTGTTTTAGTGTTAAGTTTTTAAACGTTTAATATGTGTAGGTTTATACCTTGTTAACTGTTAGAAACGCTATTTTCGGTTAGCATTCTATGTTTTGCCATCATAGCCTCTATTTCAACTGCTAGTAGTGCTGCTTGATTTTGGTTTGAACGTTCGCTAAAACCACTAGATCTTGATGAAGACATATTATCTAAATACACAGGGTATATTTTTTAGTGTGGTATATAAGTATAACGATTCGAAAATATAAGTAAAAGTTTTTTAAAACTTATGTGTCCATTGCGAGAGTAAAAAAAAGGAGGGGGGGGGGGGGGGGTGGGGGTGAGGTTTACCTTTAAAATTAGGGGTTTAAAGGATTTTAAAAAAAATTAAGGGGTCCATTTGCGAAAGTAAAGAGGGTGGGGGTGTTTAACTTTAAAACTAGGGGTTTAAAGGATTTTTTAAAAACTTAGGGGTCCATTTGCGAGAGTAAAAGGGGGGGAGGTTTAACTTTAAAACTAGGGGTTTAAAGGATTTTTTTAAAACTTAAGGGTCCATTTGCGAAGGTAAAAGGGGGGGGGGGGGGAGGTTTAACTTCAAAACTAGGGGTTTAAAGGATTTTTTTTAAAAAAACTTAGGGGTCCATTTGCGAATGTAAAAGGGGGGGGGGGGTGTTTAACTTTAAAACTAGGGGTTTAAAGGATTTTTTTTTAAAACTTAGGGCTCCATTTGCGAAAGTAAAAGGGGGGGGGGTTTAATTTTAAAACTAGGGGTTTAAAGGAATTTTTTTTTAAAAACTTAAGAGTCCATTTGCAAAAGTAATAGAAGTAGTGTATAACTTTAAAACTAGGGGTTTAAACTTTAAAACTAGAGTAATGGACCATTTTTTAGAGTTTAAAAGGGGGTTTCTACTAATTATATGGGTTATTTTCGAGAGTTTACATGGTGATTATAGATAGCACAATAAATAACTAAACAAAGTAGAGAAGTTACCTTCTTGTGATGGTTGAACTACAATTGCTAGTTTGAATATGGAGACTTGAAAGTTGAAATGAAAGAAAGTTGAATGTTGAAATGAAAAATACAAGAAAGTTGTTATGAAGTAAATAAAAGAAGTATATAAAAGTGAATAGCTTTGTTTCGTAAGATAGAAATGTGATTCTTACACATGAAAGAGCCTCACTTATATAGCCCAAAATGATGGTCTTTTTAGAGGGTATTTGTGATTAAGTTGATAGGATTAGATGTGACTTTTTTTAAGTAAATAAATATAAAGCTAAAAATAGCAAGTTCTTTCTATCCAACCATTTAACTCAAAAGATTTTTTATGCTTTTGAAGTGACTAGAATCAACACATTTATAACCAATTCAGAATTTTGAATTCATCCCATACTTTTGATCACAAATCAGAAAACTATAACCCCTTTTCTAATTTCAAAACTTGTAAATACAACTTGGCAATTTTATGTTACAATTGAACAATTCTAAACACCTACACAATTTAGAATTGCATTGTCATCACCAAAACCGCCCAAGATATATATATTATCCAAAACAGGAAAAACAAAATCACTTTGGGACTAAACTGTTAAAAATCTGATTACAAATCATCATTTAAAAAATTCCTTTATATCCAAATACAAACTCTATCAAAGAAAAGGGGGTCAAATTGTCATCACATATTGTATAAATAAAAGTATTTCATCACTTTTGTTTAAAGAAGGGGATGATTCCAATTCGAAATAGCCAAGCAATTTTCTTTACAAAACCGAGCATCCAAGGTACAAAACTGTGACAATTTTTGAATACACACAGGGACTATACTGGCAATTTTTAGAAAACATTTCAACAAGTTTATAAAACTTCTCAACAATTTTATAGAACTTCTCAACAATTTTCAGTAATATGATTAACTTTCGAAATACCAAGGGACTTCAACAGTAATTTTCGAATTCAATTTGCAGAAAATCATTAATCATACACTTGAGTTCAAGCCATCTACTTACCATAGTAGATGAATGCAATTGGAGCAACCTTACACCATGCAAATAAGATTAATCAAGCAATATGTTACAAAAATTGGATAATAATAATTATAGAACTGACAATTAATGATTCAAGATGAATTACACATACCATATAATCGAATTGGACAAACACCATTCCACCTCCGCCATAAATCGGCGTTTTCCGATACCCAAAAACCCACCATATCATTCAAATAATCTAGACAACATTCGAATAATCAAGACAACATCAAATAATCAATCAACCACTTCCATCGAAGAAGGAATTGAATATGGGGGCGGTGGTTTTGGAGAGAAGATTTACGCGTCTGTAATGAATGGGGTGGGTGGGATACGAATGAGGTGGGTGGGTGTAATGAATAGGGGTCGGTGGGTTGGGATTAAAGGTAAAGGGTTTTGGGTTGGGTTTAATGGGTTAAGTTTTATTGGTGGGATGGGTTTAATTGGGTTGGGTTTTAATGGTGGGCTATGCTTAAATTGGTGGGCTAGGAGTGGGATGAAATGGTAAGGGGTGGGCTATTGGGCTAAAGCAGAAAGGGCCTAAACCAATGAAAAAAAAAACTTATCGGGCCGGTTCCGGTCCGTTCCCCAATAATTTTAGAAAAGTCAAGAACCGGTCCGGTGGAGGTTGACGCGGTTCGGTTCATTCTGTGCCTCCGTTGACTGGCGGTTCCGGTCCGGTCCAGAGGACCGGTTGGACCGAACCGTTAGCCAGGTTGACCTGTAACGAACTAAGTAAACAACGCAAAAAAAACTTCTTAGAGAAAATAAAGGAGCCAAGTTAAAAACTGGGTTATAAACTTTAAGTTATCACCTCAAATTTAAACTCGTCTTGATAAACAAATTTGCATATCTCGTACACATCTATATAAACACACAATCGTCAAGAGCTACAAGCCTAAAAGTATAATGACCACATCTTACTTATCATGCCTAGCTATTTATTTTTTCTTTAGTGGGTTGATCGTGCAAAAAACTTGAGCAACATGTTGTGGTTGACACGTCTAAAATAGACGCTCCTTCTTCTTCTCCCTCTTCAATGGGGGAATTAACAAGTACTAGTATTATACTTGGATCTAAGGTACTGCAACACAAACCTTTAATCCCGAACCCTCGTAACAAAGATGATTTGTACATGTGAGATCACTAATATCCTTATTGACTTCTTCATCGTACACTAAACGGATTCCCCATGTGGTAGGAAGAACATTAATTACCTCAAGTAGGCAAACCTCCTTCTGGTCAGTCCAATCTCTTCCCCATGTAGTATGAAGAGCATGCATGGTGGATAGACGACGAGGATCCTTTTGTTCATTCCTATCTCTACTACTAGTAATTTTAGCTAATGGTATATACCAAAAGACTGTATGTTCAGAGCCATAGTAATAAGGACCAGACGTGGATATTACGAGACCGTTACTCGCAACTACACTCATGTCGTGGGCTCTACAAATAGCACATATCACAAATCCTCGAAGTTTATCATGATACTGAGATGGAGATAACATAACTTTTACTAGAGGATTTGCAGCCTGATATAACCAATTTGAAATTTTAATTCGTGGAAGATTAATTCGTAGTACTTCTTGCTTCCTACATAAATAGTTGGACACAGATTCCTTTGTGTACATACAAAAAAAGTAAGATACTATGTTTAGTTTATAATACAAACAAAGCAAAAGAATGAGTGGGAGATGAATAAATACCCAATCCCAAAGGGCTGGAAGATTCTGAGGTATGCTCTGCTGCAATACATTGGTTTGTGTATCAAATAGGTCTTGCTTTAATGCTGTACAATCATCGAGATTTAGACTTTCAAGAGAACTCATCTGAATAATACTTGGAAACTCCTTAAGTTTAAGGCACCCACTCAAATTTAAATGAATTAGCTTCTTGTGAACTCCAACAGATGGATGGATTTCTATCAACTCTTTGCATTCCCTAAGATCTAAAACCTCTAGTTTTGGCATACCAGAAATGTCTGGAGTTTGTTGAATTTTACTGCAACGCAACTCAAGGTTAACAAGGTTTCTTGGTTTAAAACTTACTGGTAATGATTTGGCTGGATAGTAATACCAAAGAAGCCACCGTAATGTATTAGGAAGATAATTAGGGGCTTCTTCTTCATCATCACATTTGTGATTGTAAACCTCGAGTAGCCTTAGCTTTTTCATCTTCTTAAAAACCCCTCCACTTAAATCAATGCCGTCACTGACTTTTAGTATAAAGCCTTCAACTTCGACAGAACCCTGTGATATATATCCGTTCTTATATGCAGTTTAAATCAAGCAAGAAAATGAGATTTGTTAGAGCTCTTACCGTATCATCCATTAGCACATCAATTATGTCTTCAGGATCCCAGAGTCTACTATAACTTGTGAGCTCGTTATTGGCTTTTTGACGAATAATATTCCAACCCATTTCTTGGATCAAATCATGCATTTGAATTTTCTGGTCATATATATTAATGAGTGATTTTTCAATGAGAACAGCAATGCCATCCACAGGGTGAAAACCAAAACTATCAAGCTTTCGTTTCACTTCAATTTCCGGCTCAAATCTGAAGAAACATGCAATATCCAAAAATATTTCTTTTTGGATATTACTTAATCCGTCAAAGCTAATTTTTAGCACCACAAAAATTTTATCTTCTGGAGCATCTTTTAATCTGTCGAGTACACTTGTTGGAGATATAAAATCTCATTAATTGAATGCCTTCTCCTAACAGTTCGGACTTTTAGTTGAGTTGGCAATTTAACATGGTATCAGAGCTCCACGGTAGACCGTGGTCACGGGTTCGAGTCTCTCCACCGCCACCCACTTAAAAAATCTGCACGTGCTTCTTGAGAGCTTGCACGTGAGGGGGCGTGTTGGAGAGGTCACGAGTTCGAGTCTCTCCACCGCCACCCACTTAAAATTTGCACGTGCTTCTTGAGAGCTTGCACGTGAGGGGGCGTGTTGGAGATATAAAATCTCATTAATTGAATGCCTTCTCCTAACAGTTCGGACTTTTAGTTGAGTTGGCAATTTAACAACACTTTCCCAAACATTCTTTTTTCGTCCATGCAAGTAAGAACCCAAGACTTCAAGAGCTAAAGGAAGCCCACAAGCATAACTCACTACACGATATGAAAGTTGAACAAGATCTTCAGGAGGATGGCTTCTCTTGAAAGCACGCAAGCAAAAGAGATGTATAGCTTCAATATCAGACAAAGTTTCAATTTTGTATATCTCATTTACTTCGTTTAACAAGTGTTTATCTCTTGTTGTTATGATTATTCTACTACCACGACCAAACCACTCACGCTCTCCCACTAATGATTCTAATTGTTTAATGTCATTTACGTCATCAAGAACCAATAGAAGTCTTTTAGAACGTAGACGTGTCCTAATCATATTGGTTCCTTCATATTCATCACTAATATTTCTTGGATCCAAGTTTAGGATTTTTGATAGAAGAATCTTTTGTAGGCTAAGCATATCACTTTTACTCACGTCTTGAAGAAAACAGCCTCTTTCAAATTTACCATTAAGTTCATTGAAAACCACTCTTGCAGTAGTTGTTTTTCCAATCCCTCCCATACCCCAAATCCCAATGAAACATACGTCATTAGGTTCTTTAGCCATCAATGAACTTAGTACCTTCACACGATATTCCATTCCCACAAGACCTCTATCAGGAGCTTTTTGGGGTAATTTACTGTAAATCTCTTCAACTATCTTGCTTATGCATGATGCTTCAGAAGCAGTTCTAAAGACCACAAGGGTAAATAACAATAATATCACAAATTAATCCTATAGTTATGTACGCTCAGGCACAATTAGAAATCAGCAAATGAAAATATAACAAAATTAAAATGGGAAGGCATTGAACGAAATAGCATCAAGCTAATGCTTGCAGTAAATTGTAATATATACCTTCGGCTTAAGTCGTGTCCTGCTATATTTGATGCTTCTGTCAAATTTTCTTTCCAATTTTGAACTTTCTCCATGTTGTCCTTGAATTTCACCTCATGTTTGGCGAAGGATTCAAAGAAGTAATTGTTTTGCTTGCGTACCTCAGATGGATCAACATCATAGAAGATCGGTATAACAGTCTGGCCATATTTGAATCTGCATTCCATGATCTTCACAAGTTCATCCAAGCACCACGTTGATGAAGCATAATTCTTAGAGAAGATAATGACGGCAAATGTTGAGTCTTCAATGGATCTCAAAAGTTCTGGTGTAATTGACTGGCCTTTTTCAAGATTCAGCTCATCAAAGAAAGTTATGATTCCTCTCTGATTTAGAGCGGTATATAGATGACTGACAAAGGTATTACGAGTGTCTTCACCTCTGAAACTTAAGAAAACTTCGAATTTTTTTGGTGGTGGTGGTGGTGAAGACGCCATTATGGATTTGATTGACCAGTCTTTGGTCTGTTTGCCGGAAGATTTCGATATGTATTGATAAACTTCGTTACCTGCTCTCGTTAACACAATTTTTAACAGTCAACTTGCCATTCTTATATTGTATAAACTATAAATTGCTATTTTCAATAAGTCAACTAATTCTAGCTCCATCACATATCCAAAATATCTACAACTATCAATGTATAGAAAAAAGATATAAACATATAACAGTAGTATAATTTTCATTCGTTCAACCAACTAAATTTATAAGTTAATATTTATCTAAAAATGACCCAAAATAAAATTATAGATGAATTATACATAGGATCTTGAAGGACTATATTTTTTTTTTATAGAGTATGGTTTAGAAATTCATTCTTATTAAGGACCTCTGTTTTGACAACTGTCTTTCTTACCCTTACTAACACTAAGGGTATGTTTGGATTAAGGAGGGATAATTTATTAAAGGATAGGAAGGGAGAGTATAACAAGGGAATGGAAAGGAGAGTATTTGATCTTGTTTGGATTGAATAAAAAGAGAAGGGGGGATTTTATTAAAGGATAACATTTATCCGGTGTTTGGTTTAGAAGAATAATGGGAGGAAGGGATTCTTTTTATAACTAAATGACTCATATACCCCTATTAAAATATTTTATAAAGAAAGAATAAGGGTAATTTAGACATTACAACGTAATAAAAGAATCATTCCTTCCTAATCCCACCGAATTGGAGGGATTGAATATATGGGTTCGTAAGGGATTGCAAGTATCCTTTAATAAACTATCCCTTCTACTTATTTCCAAAACAAACAACGGATGGGATTGTCATTATCCTTTAATACAATCCCCTCCCTCCCAATCCCTCCATCCAAACATACCCTAAAAGACAAAGAAAGTGTGATGTCACTGTTTTTCTCTCCACTACCACTACCCACCTACCTCCGACCTCCGACCACCGACCTCCGACCACCGTCCTCCGACCACCAGTCACCGGTTACCGGAAAAAAACATAAAGTATCGGAAAAACTGAGAGTACTCTATAAATTTGCTGAGTACTCTATATATTTTAATGAGTATTCTATATAATTTAATGAGTGTTCTATATATTTTGATGAGTGCTCCGGATAATTTTGATGAGTACTCTGGATAATTTTGATGAGTACTCCGGATAATTTTGACGAGTACTCCGTAAATTTGATGACTACTCAGTCAATTTGATGAGTACTTAGTCAAACTGATGAGTATTATTAAAAAACAAAGCATAAAAATAGTCAAAAAAACCTTTATTCATCTTTATTACATATTTTTAAATAAATTACAAATTATTACACAATTAAAAATAATAATTTAACCTAACTACTATTTTGTTTGACCAGATCTGGAAAAAAAAACTCCTTCATTTTCGCTGGAGATGGTGCTACGTCAGAGCTGGGAGAACAGAGATTTCACCATGGCTGCGCGACCAGAGACTGCACCGCGAACGGAGGCTTCACCAAGGCTGCCTCCATTTTCAAATCTGCAGCAGCGACCATGAATCTGTCTTGGTCCTCTTCTTCTCCGGCGAGTCTGGGAGCACGCCTGCAACTCTGTCTTCTTTCACGGAACTCGGCGCTGCAATAGAGTTTTGAGCTGCTGTAAGAACTCATGCGTGGAAGAGCTCTGTTCACTGCTATGCTAGATCTCGAACTGCGAACGGAGATGAAGAAAGCAGCATCAATCTGCTGCCATGGAGCAGTTGGCTCTTCGCCTGAGTGGTGGTGGTCACGAACAGTGGTTCGCTGCAGATCCACTCGAACCACTCAACTCCGAGCACCACAGTTTGCAGCATCGTGTTCTCGAACGGACCATCAGAGTCTTCACCGGAGTTGCAGCGCCGAGATGCTAGGCTAGATCTCGATCTGCGAACGGAGATGAAGAAAGCAGCATCGATCTGCTGCCATGGAGCAGTTGGCTCTTCGCCTGAGTGGTGGTGGTCACGAACAATTGTTCTCATGCTGGTGGTGGCTGATGGCGGCGGTCGAAGGTCCATGGCAGCAAAAGAGGGAGAAGAAGAAGTGTATCAGTTTCCATGGCTACTTGTTGGAGAAGAAGAAAGAGCCATGGAGGATGATATGTGATGCGTTTGGTGGTTTTTAGCATTTTCGGTGGTGGTCGTTGTGTTATGGTGGTGGTGGTGGCGGTTTGGGAGATGGGGGAGGAGAGAGAGGTTAGAGAATATTGATCTGAAATTATAATGGGTGGGTTTCTAAATTAGTATATATAGAAGACAAAAAATAAAACGAGGGCATAATTGTAATAGGGATATTGGATCTCATGTGTTAAATTTTATTGGAGGTCTTTAGTAAGACTCCAAGAGGGGTTGCGATTTAGAAGAGGGGGGGTGTTCAAGACCCTAAGTGGCATTTTCTCTAAAATTATTAGAGTTACACTTTGGAAAAAAAATACCATCCACTTATTTTACATAGTCACACTGAAATTATATTAACATTTTATAATATAATATTATATATATTCTAATTATCTAACATATAATTATTATAATTTTATGGGACAACGTCCAGTTAATTACGCGGAGAGCGTAAGTATTCCTAGTTAATTACAAGTTCGAGTTAATTCCCAATTAAGCACAAATTTTAAGCCGATTACCATAATACCCTTTTAGCTCAATAATATACAAACAAATAAAATAAATAATATTATTAGATAATGAAAATAGTATAAATAATAAATTGTTCATAAGTGCACACACGCACACACAAAACTCACGCACCACTACTTCACTCTCTCTGCTCTCACGTTCTCTCTCTCTCCTATTCCGGCGATAAACTAATTCAAAAACCATATCATATTCACCATTAAACATTATTCAAGCGACGACAAACTGTTAAATCATCAACATCACTTCAACATAAAGTAAGATGCACTAAAAGCAGTAGAAGAATCGAAGAAGAGAAAGATTTGTTCGACAGCCAGTGAAGCCCTAGGTATGAACGAACACTTATAACTTCAAATTGCAGTTATTTCAGCAATTTTTGCTTCGATTATGATTATATTGTGTTTCGTACTTGAATTTACAACACTTTTTGATGTTAAATGAGTATTTTAATAGAATATTTATAAAAGTACATGTTTAATGTGAATAGTTGCTGGTAGATTAGTGTGTAAAAGTGTTAATAGACGATAATAGTGTAATATTAGAGTAATTTGTTTGTTGTTATGTTGTATATAGAACCGCAGATGATAATTAAGTGTATAAACGGTTAATTTGTGTGGAATTGAATAATATAGAGTAGAAACTCAGGCGTATGTGTAAATTGAGAATGAGTTTATGAGTGTGTTCATAGATTGATATGATTTATGCAGGTTTGTGTGTTACAGCTACACACAATGAGACAATGTGTGTGTTGCAGTAACACATATTTTGTGTTGCAGTAAGTCACAACGAGTAGGTGTTAGTCAATTTTTATGATTAGAGTGGTTTAAACATATTTGATAAAGTGTATAGACGGTTAATTTGTGTGGAAATGAGTATTATAGAGTAGAAACTCAGGCGTATGTGTAAATTGAGCATGTGTTTATGAGTGCTTGCGTAGATTGATATGATAAATGCAGAATTGTGTGTTACAGCTACACACAAACCCAATATGTGTGTGTAACAGTAACACAAAAATTACTGGATAGATCAATTCATGACACACAAGTACTTATGACATTATATGGACATTTGTGATAAGATGAAACACATATTTTGTGTTGCAGGTAATCGAAATGAGTAGGTGTTAGTCAATATTGTATGATTAGAGTGGTTTGAACATATTGCATAATCTGGATGTGATAAATGGAATGTTGTGTGTTACATAAACATAAAAAAAACAAAATTGTGTGTATGTGAAACGACTATTGTGTGTTGCAGTAAGTCAAAACGAGTAAGTGTTAGTTAATAATGTGTGATTGCAGTAATTTGAACATATTTGATAATCTGGATGTGATAAATGAAATGTTGGGTGTTACATAAACACACAATCAAACAAAATGTGTGTATGTGTAACACATATTTTGTGTTGCAGCAAGTCACAACTCATGAATCTGACGTGTTCATCAGTTTTTATCATTCAATGTGATTTTGGTTTTTTAGTAATAATCTTATCTTTAAACATATACAGTTATGGAAAAGACAAAAGCCGGAGAGACAAAGGATGAACGTGTTAGGCTGCCCCGACTTCCAAAGAGTTTGAAGGTTGAGAACAAAAAGTCAGGAGCAAAGCGTAAGAGGAGGACAACTGAAAGACTGTGACAAATTTGGTTGAATGATATTATGTTTATGTTTTTGAATTGTTTTGTGACAAATTTGGTTAAATGATATTATGTGTATCTTTTTGACTTGTTTTCCGTTCCAGCATATCAAAAGTTGTATGTGTTAAGTGTTTCAGCAACCTGTGTATGTGTTGCATCAACCCACAATGCACAAGTTATGTATTCCAAGAACACAAAAAAAACCAAAAAAACAACTAATCATAAAAAAAATATAAGATATGTATTACAAAAATCACACTAAATAAGGATTAAACCATTATAATAAACAACAAATCACAACAATAAATAAGCATCATATACAACAATAAAACAGTATTAAATAATAACGGAATATGCATGATAGATTGTGTGTTTATGCAAGTCATAATCAATATGAATGTGTGTTGGTGTAACACACAATCAATAAATAAGAAAAAAAAACTAAATAAATAAATAAGTAAATACGTACAAAATAAAAAATAAAAAAAGGAAGTCAGAACAGGTAGCTTGATAAGAAATTCTAACTCAATAGAATTGTGTGTTCTATCAACACAAAACAAACAATATTGTGTAAAGATGCAACACAAAAAACATTACCAAAAAAATAACAAAATGTTAATGTTTGTGCATGTAAGATTGTGTGTTATTACAAGTCGTAATCATATGTATTCTGACAATAGGTATAAGATTAGTAGAATTGTGTGTTATAGCAACACACAAGAACACACCTTGTGTAAAGCTGCAACACAAAAGAAAACATATTGTGGAAAGCTGCAACACACAAAACAGTACATATTTAGGACACAATAGGTAATTTGACAATAGGTATACGATTAGTAGAATTGTGTGTTATAGCAACACACAATAACACGAATTGTGTAAAGCTGCAACACAAAAGAATACATATTGTGGAAAGCTGCAACACACAAATCAATACATAACATAACATAATGTTTGATTCAGAAAGTTAAGGATCCATTACATAAAAAAATCAAAATCACAAACAGTCAAGTGTTATTAAACGATTCATAATAAAAAATTCTGATACAAACTTCTTAATATAAAGTATCCAGATGACTTTTGAACAGCTGCATATACTCTCCATAAACATCCAGAAGATTCAGAATGGACACAATGCGCGCCTGTTCGGTCAACACAATTACATTAGAGGGTAAACTTGAATTCAAGCTCACTAGCGTACTTCCACAATGTGTAGCGAAAATCTTTGACTCCACCGTAAAAGCATTGGCCAATACTGTGCAAGGCAGTGTCCCATCCGTTGCTTTTGAGAACCGTCGCAGTGGCAAGTGCAGACTCGGAAAGAGCAACGGACAAGGAAGAATCAGGACGAACATATCTACAATCCGTGACAGCAATTTCAAAAACCGAGTCTGGATTGCGTAATGAAGTGAGATGTAGTCGGAATCGAGACATGGCCATTTCGAAGCGACAAAGCTAACCACAGAACCTAGACAATTGAAAAGCTCGAATCGTTGGACGGACTGAATCTGCCCAAACTGAACGATAACCATGAGCGGAGAAGACATCTACAAAGAAAAAAAACAAAAAACACAGAAGAAAAGGTAAGAAGACAGTAGGACAGAAAAAATCTTATACCACATATAACAGTTGTGTGTTGCAGCAAGACAAAAGCATTCGATATTGTGTTCATGCAACACACAAAAGACGTAGTATGCAACTAATATGGCGTGACAATATTAAAAAAAAATACAAATTAAAATATATATATATATATATATATATATATATATATACACAACACATGAGGGTTATGTGTTGCAGCAAGACAAAATCGTCAAAATATTGTGTTCATGCAACACAAAAGATTGCACCCTGCAACTCACAAACACGCAGAAAATACGATATGAAGCATACAAACACTTTTATAATTGCATCATAGGTCCCTGTGTTAAATTACGGGAGATCGATACATAAATATTCCAATAAACTGCAACTCTTATACAAAAATCGTAACAGAAACGATATAATATGTTCATGTAGATCGATAATCAAGCATATACACTAACATGTGGATGATTTGTAGAAGCTAATTGCACTATAGGTCCCTAAAGTGTTCATACTCAAACAAATCACGCAATTAGCAGAAAGTTTTATGAAAATTCATGACAAAGACATATAGGTAGATATGGAGTTATAAACATCAAGGCAATACAGATTAAGTAAATAGAGAATGATCAATTGTGATAACAACAACTCATATAAACACAATTCATATAGCGAATCAATACACATACAGTGAAGCAAAGCAACTAATAAAAACGATGAATGAACTACCTGCAAAAAATTATGAATAACGACAGCAAAAAATCAAAGATTATACAATACTACATGTGAAGTAACATTTGAATAAGCAATAGGTCGTGTATAACAACTATACGAAATCAAAACACGAAAGTTCAAGACAAAATAATAAGCAAAACATCACAATATAACTGTGAAATACAATAAAGATAGAAAAAATTCATAAATGTAACAAACAACACGAAACAAATGAATTATACAGAGTTAACGACGAGATAAATCATCATAAAAATCAATTTCGAACAACAAATCATCATCAGCAACTCATTTTATCAAAAAAGCAAACATTAAAATCATAAAAAATTAAGGAAAAATGGGATGAGTTAACAAAAATCATACCGTGTGAAGTAGTAATACGATATATATGAATGATTAGAGCAAAAATCAAGAGAAATTAGGGATTAATTTGAAGCAGAAGTGAGCTTGCCGTGAGAGAGATGAAGGTGAGAAAGCGTTGAATTGAAAAGTAATAAAGAGAAGAAAAAGAAAAATAGGGGATTATTAAATGTTAGGGTTTCAACATTAATGATTTAATTAAGATATAAAGTAGGTATTTATAAGGGGTAAAAATGGAAGCTAAAAATGCCAAAAGTAATTAATTGAGAATTAAGTTGATTTTTTGTGAGTAAGTAGGAACTAATTTCTTCCTTCCTTTTATTTGAGAATGAAAAGTAAGCAATTGTAATTAATTGGGAATTATCTCTAATTTTATTAAATAATGTATAAAAATAGTACTAGCCTAAATTTTAAAATAGAGACTAATATTAATGAATTATAGTATTCTTAAAAGTTAATGAAATAAAGAATTTTTGTTTAAATATTAAATAAAAATATAGGCAAGTTATAAAAATATTATGAAATCTTATTAAATAATTATGCAAATATAAGATTTTCTACTTCATGTATAATTAAGTAAAAGTAATTTTATATTTTATGGGTATTTAAGAAAAAAAAATTGTTAGATTTTGAACGCATGGGCTTAATTGCAAATTTTGTTAATTATTAAAGCCTAAGTGGAATTATTGTTAATGATAAGATCCTAAGTGCAATTTTATGTGGAATTTAAGAACCCCAGTGCATTATTTGTGAAATATAAGAACCTACGCGCAACCAATTCCCCTTCCACTGTGTTTAGAAATTCAACCAAATACACCCCCTTCCCCTGTGTTTAGAAATTCAACCAAATACATCAAGCTTACAAATTTAACTAAATACCCCCCCAAGTTACGAATACTATCTCCTTCAATTTTGTAAACTAACAACTAACCTCTAAGTTTCGAAAACCATAACAACTACCCCTAAGTCTAAGTTTCGAAAACAATAACAAATACCCCAGTGTTTTGAAAACCATAACAAAATATCCCATGTGTTCCAAAAATCAGCAGAAAACCCCCGTGGTTGAAAAGAAACAAAAGACCACCCTATGTTTAAAAAATTATCATAATTACCCCATGAATATAAAATTATCACAATTACCTCACCATAGATAAAAAATCATCATAACCACCGCCCATAAATTGAAAATAATCACATTAACTAACTATAGCTCAGTTAATCAAAAAAAAAAAAAACTTATTTATATCAGAGAGGAGATGGTTGCGCAGTGAGAAGAACGTGGACAGTGTTGTCCAAGATTAAGGTAATAATTTAACCAAAGAATCATTAGTGGATCCGTCCAAATTTAATTGTTTATTTTTTTCATACAAATAGGTTAAGAAAATTATTCGATGAGTTTCATCCAGACTACTCTGGACATAAGCCAAAAAAACCACCACTTTTAGCTTCTAATATTTTGATGTTTAAAGGAGCAATATATAATGGTAAAAAAAATCTCTCATGTAAAAGATGAAGTTCAAGCCATAACTAATATTTTTGAGCTGAAGGAGTTGTGAAAAATGGTTCTAGAATCAACCAGTATATCAAATCCAATTATATATGTTAAAAGTATTATTCCTATACAATTGTCGACTATGATAACAAGATTCCCATATCAAAATAATAAACAAATATTTGTAGGTTCTCTAACAACTATAGTATATACTAATTATTATCTGTATCTTCATCGAATACGATCCTTGAATAATCTAGAACCCTCTCTTCAATGGTGAGCATACAAAGAACAAATTTGTGCATCTGTGAAAGGAAAAAGATAAACATTACAATTTATTTTCAAGAAATATAAATACAAAAATTTGTATTACCTGGTTTTTAACATTATCATTGATTTCAAATGTTTCAAATGCTTCACGATAAATTCGATACTCCCAGATACGCCACTTGGTTTTATGCCATGTATATGGAGTTCCCAAATAAAAGGGTATTAGTGTCTTTGAACCAACTACTTTTCCAGCTTGTTTAATATCTTTCATCAATGTTGGACTCCAATAACAACTATCTTTTACATTAACAATCTCATTTTCTCGACTTCTCGTGTAACAATACCATTTATTAGTTTTACCGTGTCTGAAGTCATCTGCAAAAACATTAACGATATTATGATTTAACCGGTTATAAATCGTGCATATTTATAAAATAAAATAACATCTTTATTCTTGGATTTGTTTGTGTCAAGAATTGAAGAGAACATGTTTACCTAAAGGAATTTGATCCGGGGTACAATGATACAAGTCAATAGTTGGAATCATGTCATCATATGATTGACTGACGTCAGCAAGTACCTTCTTCTTGAGGAAAACCATAACCAGCTGAAGATCAGAAGGACTAAAGACATACCCAGGTGGTACGTTTACACTAGAAAAAGCCATTCTTTATTATGTTTGGCCTGCAAGTAATGAGCAATTTGGTTTTATACTTTACTTTACAATTCAAAAAGCATACGATGTAGACTAATTCATTCATGGTGGCTAATTCCAAAGTCATAAAATGGCCATTGTTGAATTTGTATAAAAATATAATAAGCATCACGACTGTAATTATACTTAAATCAGATAATTTTGATTGTACAATGGTAATACCTTAATTTGGGTTCTTGGATTGTTGATGGTGTAGCCAAGCCAGGTTTATGATGGTGGAGAATGGGTCCACAAGTAGCGGCGTTTTTCTTGTGCAGGAGAGCGGGTGAGTTTTTTCTTTTTTGTTCTAAACGCTTTTAGGGAAAGGGAAGGTGAGTGTGAAATGTGAAAGAGATGGGTTAGCATGAGGTTTTATAAGGTGAGTGTGAATTGTTTCATTGTTTTCCAACGTTTACTTTTTCTTTTCTTTTTTTTTGTTATGAATTTTTTCAACATTTGAGATCATAGTTGGTCTAATGGTTAGATTACTCTGCAGAGACCAAGAGATTTTGGGATCGAATATCATTGGAGCCATTTACTCCGAGACTAAAGTGACTCTCTCTTGTATTCAAAAAAAAAAATCAACATTTCCGATTGAATACTTTTTTCTTTATATTTATTTATATGATATAGAAACGGTAAAATCAGAAATACAATTCGAAAATATATTTCGGAAATAAAACCGGATCGGAAAATCTAAAAACTTTTGAAAATTTGTATGTAGTTCCAATTCCGGTCTGATTTTTTTAGAAAAATAAAAAATCGGAATTTTGGAATTTCGGAACCTTAAAAAGTTGTTCCGAAGTCGGAATTTTCGGATCAGAAAAGTTGGAAATCGGAAATCTAGGATCCGATTTCCACCCCTAGCGATGCATCTAGCAATTACTTCCATATATTTCTTGATATCTCAATATTCTATCGATCTGTTCTGAAGATTTTTGGATCAACAGATATGCATTGATATTGCACTAGGGGTTTTTATTACTAGCCTTGGCTATCTTTGTTTTTTTAAGATCCTTTATAGAATTTCTCTTCTCTCGCATTAGTTCCTATAAAGAACTGGTTCGCTTAGGCTACTATCTTCCAAAATAGCCTCAAGAAAGCTTTCCTTTCCTTATGTCTGAAGTGCGGCAAACTGGACCACGACTCCAACCCTCCAACAAATTCCCAGATCGTGACTTAATGAGATTATTGATTCAAACCCCAACAAAAAAAGCTTTGGGAATTTGGATGCGCGCTCTGCTTCCTGGTTTCGCTATCCATTTCTCCAAATAAGTAATGTTGGTTCCATTGTTCCATGATAGTTTTTGGAATTTCTATTCGACCCTCTACGATCTCCCTGTAAACAACTCACTTCAGACTATACACACGTCTCTTATTTAACTAGGTTTAGCGCTCAGGCCCCTATAAGTTTCGAATAATTACTTAGGGACCTTTATCTCATGTATGTTGTGTATGTGGATTGACTGGTCATAACGTGTACACACAAGAAGTAATTTATCAGATATTCACTTCACGGTAGGGTTTTATTTAATAACCTAACCCCGGATAGATATTATGTTGTGATACATATTCTGGTATTATAATAAAGTCGGTACTTGAGATTAAACAAATGATATATGTGACATTAATCTAAGTACTAGTTTGATAAACATGCATGATATAAACTCGTAGTTTAGTAGTGGAATAATAGCGGAGAATTTGGTCATTTAAACTTGGTAGGTCAAGGATAAGGATCATATTCTATCAAACCTCTGTAATATATAGTATTTACCTAACTCATAGTTTACTAGTGGATAATAAAGGGGAAATTTGGTCATTTAAACTTGGTTGGTCAAGGATAAGGATCATATTCGTAATATATAGTAGTTACCTGATGGAGTTCAGTCTTGATTCTATAGTGAAGCAATAACATGATTTTAAGTACGAATGATTTACTATCTTAGTATACTTATAAAGTTAGGTGTATATATGTCTTTTTTCAATATATCGGAGAGCCACTTTAGATTTAGATTCATCAACTTGATTCACACCTGTACCGCTTAGAAGGAGAACTAAGGCCCTGGCCGATTGAGCTAACCTCAACTGGTTGTATAGATGTCTTATGGTGCTTCTATAAACTAGAAAATACTTATATATTGCTGAAATGTTTTTGCATGATTACATACATAGTTTATATGGTATGGAGAATAAATGAGGATTAATTATTGTTTAATTAATATAATAAAATAATATGGCGTTATGAAATATTATAATGTGGGTATTATTCTAGAGTAGTGGAGAGCCTTTGTAACCTTCACATTTATCCCTTGTAATATCCTACTTATTATGTAATTAGTAGGGTAGTTGGATAGTCTCATAAGTCTCTATATAAAGGTTTGTCCATTCCCTTAAAGTAAGATGGAAATCCATATATAATAATATACTCTTCTTATCTCCATGTAGCCACTCATCAACTAGTTTCTTTTACATATTGTTTCAACACGTTATCAGCACGACTTTACCAACCAAGCTAATATGATTTGAGACTCTTCATAATTTTTTTTTGTTATATAGAGGTAAGTAATTCATGAGGTAAGATATATTTTTTTAAATTTTTTATGTTATATTATAATATAATTGATTACTTCATCTCTATTTGAAAATATATTCTAATAGAGAGTAAAGATTAATCGAAATTCATATACCTCTTCAAATATATGATTTTGAAAGAGAAGATTCAACTTGAAATTGTACAAGTTTGCTTCAGGAAAAGAATTACAATCATTGAAATAAATGACGAGAATAAGAAACTGATTGTTTGCTTCAATTTATAGATTATGATTGCTTAAAAGCAATGTGAAACTTGTCTTGTTTATGAAAAAAATAACTTTCAAGTTGTTTATAAAGAAAAAAAATATTTAAATGAACTTATCAAGAAAAAATTTGAAATATTGAGAAACAATTGATGAAACCATTATGAAATGTCAACTTGATAATGATTCATGGGTGAAATTATTCAAGCCCATTTTCTACAAAAGTATGATTCATAAAAATAACTCTAACAAAATAAAATCTCGTTGGTATATTGAGCAATTTAATTGCCATACATGTAAAGAAAATATTGAATTCATGGGAATAAATTTTACGAAATAAATTTTATTTTTATTTTGACATGACCTTGAAAATCATATGAATGTCATAAATGATAGTGAAAAATAATCATTTGAGAAGAAAGTAACACATCTAAGAGCGATTGCTTAAAAAAATGATATTTCTTCAACATTATCTCAAACGAGCCTTAAAGCCTAATCTCATGATTAATATAGTTATCACGAATCAAAAATTCGTTTGATATAATGAACAATTATACATTATATTAGTCACTGACTTTGAAAATCATACGGGGTTGGAGAAATAATTACATATTCCTGAAAAGAACACGTTATCATAAAAAATTCGTGAACTTGAAATAGCGAAAGATTATTTGACATGATTATTGAATCATGAAAACAAAGAGAAAGATAAATTCTAAAATAAATCCTTATAGGATCAAAATTGACAATTTAATAACAAGATAATTAAATGTTAGAAGTGGGATTTGAACCACCACCCTTTTGCAAATAAGGTAACTTGAATATAGTGTCTTAGACCAGTTGGTCATCATGTCATAATTGTACAATATTATTGGACAAAATTATTTGACATAACTATTTTATGATGAATGTCATTTGGATAAATCCAATATTACATCAATATTGTTTAAATCTTAAAATAAATATTACTAGGATATCTCCTTTTTTTAAGTACTATTTGAAGTCAATAGTCAAATTTAAGGGGAGAAATATATATGATCTAGCAGAATATATATTTTCTTAAAATAGAAAATTGCTAGACAATTGGTTGTGAATTCGTCTAATATGACTTATCGACATACAACTTTATACATATATACGGTCATATTGAAAAAAAAATCCAACTAAAAATCATGAATACCCTCATTGGTCAAAGACCTAAAGTATCCTTCTATATACTGTTACTTGTGAAACATAAAATATAAATGTTCCACTATTATGTACAAAGGAGATCACAAACAAATATGAGAATTTATTTTTAATCTACAATGATTGATATGTATCTTGGGTTTGCCACATGAAAAATATGTATACTGAAATACTATGCATAAAGTAAGATTCTCATGATAAGAGGGGGAGCTGAAAAATATTTTATAAGATGCATCTTCATCCTCGCAAATAAGTTATGAGATCAGTGTAAAAATAAGATGCATTCATAAGTGACTAAGTCACGTATTCAGCTTGAAAAGATCCTGCTCAAATTAGTTTCCTTTGCAAAAAAAAAATAATACATTGCAACGCGTAAAGCGTGGTCGACCTGTCGGTTCCAAAATATTATAAAATTGAGCAGTATGAGGAAGTTGGCACTTCTAAAATTATCATGAAATAGTGTAGATAATATAACTAAAGAATATTACTCTAAAAAATAGTACCATGTACCTGGATAATTTTTCAGTATTGAGAAATTGAGATAAAAAGTATCTCATTCAATTATAATACTATAGAAATATATGGGATCGGAAAATAAATTGACCATGTCGAATAATATGTGCAAATGATCATGTAAAAGTTACTAAATGAAAACGAGGATCTTGAATCGAAGTCCATTCTATGATGTCGTCTAGAAAAATTAATTGGCCAAATATAATAAGACGCAGTCAGGCATAATCATACTCACACAGTCAATGTGAATATATAAAGTGCTTTTTTGGTAGAAAATATTTGCCTGAAAGTTTCATATAGGACTTCATGTGCGTCTTATGATAAAATAAATTTACCAATATGTATCGTGTGATACGAAAAATTACATGAAAGTCTTTAGAAGACTAAAAACGCGTATACATAAATCCTGAAATATATTAGAATGATATTTGTATTACTTTTGTTGTCTTTAACAATCTTTAATTGTCTTATATATTGTCATGTAATTTGCCATATATTTGTTTCATATTTCATAAGTAGAATATGTGTTTATTTATGATTACGTGCATAAATATTTATTACTCTAAATTGCACATGATTGTGTTTGTGGATCATTCCAGTGTTATATGACGATATGACTTCATATATTGTTTAATTTGAAATTATAGATACTATTATAAAAATGTGTAAGATAATGAATATCGAGATTATATTCAAAATTGAAGATCATCATATATACGTTTACATGAGGGGGAGAACAACACGTATTGCACTCTTTATTCCTTCGTCAAGGTTTTTTCCCACAGGGTTTTCCAGACAAAGTTTTTAACGAGGAAAATTAAAAACGTATTGATAACGATTATGTAATCTTTTTCCTTCACTCGGTTTTCGACCCATAGGATTTTCCTAGTAAGGTTTTAACGAGGCATATCAATAAAAATTTGGTGGATATTCAACTCGACTTGGTCAAATTTAAGTTCACAAGAAAAGCCCAAGATGTTAAGTTCAAGATGAATATCATGTCAATATAATTTATGGCTGCACTTGATAATTTTATGCAAAGATAGTTCCATTTCATGAGACAAGTCGATAATACTAATGATCAAGGTACTTTATCCACACATTCAGAGGGAGATTCATACGCGTTGCACTCTTTTTCCCTTGACTAGTTTTTTTCCCATTGGGTTTTACTAGCGAGGTTTTCAATGAGGCAACATCATATGCGTATTTGAAATAATACCCAAGAGGGAGTGTTATGAAATATTATAATGTGGTTATTATTCTAGAGTAGTGGAGAGCCTTTGTAAACTTCACATTTATCCCTTGTAACATCCTACTTATTATGTAATTAGTATGGTATTTGGATAGTCTCATAAGTCTCTATATAAAGGTTTGTCCATGCCCTCAAAGTAAGATGGAAATCCATATATAATAATATACTCTTCTTATCTCCATATAGCCTCTCATCAACTAGTTTCTTTTACATATTGTTTCAACATATGGATAATTTTTTTTCAAACAATTATATAATTAATCGAGTTGCAGTTAGATGCAAGAGCATATTATTATTTAACTTAGGGTAAAGACCACTGTGGCCCTCTAACTTTCTCGAAAATTCCCGAGCGAACCCCTATATACCAATTCTCACGAGATGACCCTTTACGTGAATGTTTTGTGTCACTGTTATCCCTTTTCCCCCAATTATGTCAATTGGTCGTTAGTCAACGTACGTGGTGCCACGTTAGAGCCACATAAGCATTATTCCTCTTCGTCATCATCGTACTTATTATTATATCTTGACAAAAAATCCTCTTAAAACCTCTTGTATTCCATCTACAATGGAAGAACCAAATTAAAGAAAAAAATTAATTTTAACCACTGAAACTCCCCAAAGTGCTCTCCTGCACAAGAAAACCGTCTCTCCTCCATCATCAACCGGCTTGGCTATTCTGAGAATAAAATCAATGGATTCATATCTTACTGGCTATTTTGTAGATATCGCCGCCTAGGCGCGCCTAGGCGCCGTCTAGGCGTCAACTCCCCCCCTCAACCGCTTACGCCTAGTAAAAATGCTAGGCATTTTTGCCCAACGCCTTAGTCGCCGTGGAAGAGGCGCCTAGCCCGCCTAGGCACCGATTAATGGTAAAAACTTTCCGCCTAGGCCCTCCATTAAATTTTTTTTACTCTCGGAAATTCTTGAATTGATATTATAACTCTAATTTTAGTATTTTTCATATTCAATATAGTGGTGTTAGATGAATTTTATGACTTAAATAGATAAAATTATCATAATTATACACGCATATTACTGAATATATAAAATTACATAGCAGGATTCAACACCGCGTAATTGATGTCTCCCTATTTGTTCTAATTCTTAGACCATTGGAGACATCCTTTTAGGTGAATAAATGAGTTATTTGATAGACTTTTAGGCTTAATTGATCATATTACACTTCCTCCCCTTGGAAATTAACTATTTGCAGAATCTGAGCTTTTGTGAGTAAATTTGACTATTTTTAATGCAAAGTTAATTGGTTCTTGAAATTCATGAAAGACCAATCCAAGGAGAAGAAGTGAGAATAAAGTCTTAGTGTATTTTAGAGTGTTAGGAAATGATTTTTAGTCGAGTTTCTATTTTTAGAGTACACTTTCCTATTTCGATTTCTTGATTTATTGATTTATTCTTTTTAAGCATATGCGGTTTAATTATTTATTTAATGTGAAGATTTAAAGAGATAAATGGTAATTACTTAGAGGCCAAGTCAAGATAAAGATGAAAGGAAAGCATATTTACATGGAAATAAGAAGATTTAGGAAATATTTATTCAAAGGAGGAAAAGATAAAGCTGCCTTTTGAAATCTGAAAATCCAGCCACGTTTTAGAGATTAAATCATAATAAAAGACTGGCATGGATTCTGGACGAATGGTCTGCACCAATAGAAAGAGCTTTCCAAGACAAGTAGTTTCATATATTGGAACTTCTCAAACGGATAAGTATTGAAAAAGATATGACCAAATCAAATCAGCAGAATCTTATCTTTTAGAGCTACGAATTTGAGAGTCCTTGACTTGTCTGCCACTCCAACCAATTTCGACCTAGGGTCTTCCAACACCTATAAATACACCCCTTAGACCTCATAGTTCAGTACCTCTCATTAAACTTTCAATTCATAAAATCCTTACAGAGAGAGTCACAATAACCTCTCAATTATTCTTCAATATATACATCTTTAGAGAGAGAGTCGGAACCACCTCTCATATTTTACACAATTCATAAATCCTTAGAGAGAGAGTCAGAGACTTCAGAGCAAGGAGGCAAAGGAGAAGCTAGTGCTGGAGGATTCTTTCTTCCATCAACAGTCATCTAATCCTTAGGTTATATATTTCTTTTCTGTAATTAAATATGATGTCTTTCTATTTAGTTTCAGTCTTTAATATTACCATGAGCTAAATTTTTATTTACTTGAGAATCGAAATAAAGGGATGAACCCTAATTAATTTAATCTTTGTTTTGAATTTGGGATTGTATGATTTAAATTGAATTAGGTCTTAGATATTGGATATTACTTTGTTCTTAATCACTATTTCTTTTCCGTACAACTAGAAATAGATTTTAGTATTTAGGCTATTCCATATAGTGGCGTATGGATCACCTTGACGGGGGGTTTGAATACAGACTTAGGTAATACCCATGTAATGGACGAAAGTCATATGATTTACATAGCCAAAGAGGTAAAATATTATTCATCTGAAAGTAGCTTATATTCACCCTGACGGGGTTTGTAATACCGTAGGATAGCTTCTAGGTCCACCCTGACGGGGGCTAGGAGATATTTGATTCCCGACTAGTATACTAATACCAATTCTACCCTTAAACATATCGTAGATTATATTGATTAAGTGGATTCCTTGCGAGACTCAAGTATCTCTCTTATCTGAAGTCAGTCTTTTATTTGCTTTTATTTATTTACTTTTAGTCTTTATTTATTTGCATCTTAGTGTTAAGGAAACCAAACAAAAATCTATTCTTTTACTTTTCTGTTAAACAATTATTCTTGCTATCTGATTAATACTGGAGTTGAACCTAATCCGTCCCTGAGAACGAACTTGATTATCATATATTACTTGGGACAACCGTACACTTGCGGTTAAGTGGTTCCTTTATTTTTGCACTTAATTTTATAACACACCAGGACCCACCAGTAATCCCGCCTAGGCCCCGCGTAGTCCCTCCTAGGCGCTAGGCCCCAGTCGACCGCCTAGGCCGCGGAACCGAGATCTAAAGCATAGCTTACTGGAACAAAAAAATCCTTCACACCAAGTCGCTCTCCTGCACAAGAAAATCGTTGTCACTCATGGTCCATTCTCCACCATCATCAACCGGCCTGGCTACGCCATCAACAATCGGAGAACCCAAATGAAGGTAAAAAACAAAAAATCACTCTTCACACTCACCTTCCCACACCAAGCCGCTCTCCTGAATCAAGGTAGAAAATTGAATTATTATTAACCTAATCTCATCACTTTTACAATTTTTCAGAATTATCTGATTTAAGTATATTTATTATATATTTATACAAATCCTATAATGACCATTATTATGACCGTGGAGTGAGCAATTTGGTCTTATACTGAAAGAATAGCCTTTTAATGTTGGAGTGAACAATTTGGTCTTACACTGCATTTTTTGGATTGTTTTGCAGTAAATATCCATTTGGCGTTAATGTTAGAGTGAGAAATTGGTCTTACACTGCATTTTTTAAATTGTTTGCATTAAATATCTGTTTGAATTACAGTCATGATGTTTATTATATTTTTATAAAAATCCTAGAACGGCCATTTTATGACCATTGAAAGCTTTTTACCTTGTTGAGAATAACGTTATTTGGGAGGAGGATGTCGTGACTGTTGAGTTGTTGGAAGCCTTTTACTGTGTTGAGAATAACTTATATGGGGAGGAGGATGTCGTGACTGTGGGAGTGAGAAATTTGGTCTTATATTGTATTTTTTGAATTGTTTTGCAGTAAATATCCATTTGGGGTCCCAAAATAAAGAACACCATGAACATGATATGATTCTTAATGTGTGTGTGCTTTAGTGTGTTAGTGTATGCATTTTCATGTGTGTAAGTATGTTATAAGGGGAAATAGCAGAAACGCCCCTGCCACGTAGGAGAAAAGGGGTCAGCTGGTGATGACGTCATGGTTATGTGGCGCTAACTAATGGTCAATTGTCTGAAAATGGGAAAAAGGCCAACATCATCACAAACTACTAACATAAAGGGACATCTCGTGGAAATTGGTAGATAGGAACCGTTCGAGCATTTTTGTGATAGTTGGGCCACAAGTGGTTTTATATTTGGGTGAATGAGACTAAGGTCTTGAAGACAGATTTTTTGCTCTATAAGGGATGGAATAAATCTTAATTATTATAAGGTACCTCAAAGATGACCAAATACTAAAATACCCTTATATAATACAAATAACACTAAAAGATTAAAAAATATTGAGTGTTGACAATATTCATTTCCAGCCACCACCCACCGACCTCCGGCCACCCCCACTGATCTCCGGCCAGCCCTACCGACCTCCGATCTCAGGACACCACCGCCGACCTCCGACCACCACTCACCGCCGAAAAAAGTATAAAGTATCGAAAAAAGGTATAGAGTATCAGAAAAAGTATAGAGTATCGGAAGAAAATATAGAGTATTGGAAAAAAGTATAGAGTATCAGAACAAAATTTATTGAGTATCATAAAATTTGATGAGTACTCTATAAAAAAACTAGTAAGTATTCGCTAAAATCAATAAGTATTCGCTAAAATCAATTAGTATTTATACATTTCAAATTAATCTAAAAGAAAAAAGAATTTTTTTTTTAGAAATGGAAAGCCCTGACTAAATACTACTGGTCTGACCAGATCTGAACAAACAAAAAAAACATTTGAAGAGTCTTCTCAGTTTATTCTTCAAACTAGCTTGCAGGAGAATAATGATGCCTTCGACAGTGCTCACCACATCAACGGAGAAAACCGACTGGAGCATCTGAGAAGAGGACGGAGCTGGATCTCACTTGAGCTTCACGAACAGAGGCTGCAAGGTTTCGAAGTTGCAGCCGGAGATGGAAGGAAATGAACGGCGGTGAGCTCGTAACAGCCATGGTTCGAAGCTACGAAGATCCAGAGTTCACGGCGAGCGGATCTCGAGTTCATGGCAAAAATCGCTGTCTTCTCCAAGCTGTTGTGTGAAGTTGGATTCTCAAGCGAACTGGTTCTTCTCCGATTGTGAACCTTAGGCGACCTGCTAACCAAAAAACAGGCTAAGACTCCAAGCGGTGAAGAAGTTTAGCCTAAGATCTGACCGGTGACAGAGTTATTGTGCTGCTTCGCGGAGGTCTCGGTGCCGGAGGCGATAATAATCGGCTGCTTGTGGAGGAGAAATTCTTGTGCGTGCAACATCCTGAAGCTCTGAATAGATCTGGTTTTTTTTTCTTTCAAATGAATTGTAATAACAATTTTACAGTGAGCTTCCTTCACCGAGCTCTCACAGAGCCTCCTTCTCCTTCTTTTCTGTCTTATCCGACGAGCTTCTTGATTGATCGAGGCTGGAACCAAGGCGGCGAACATGGTGGCTGCGAATGGGTAAGGAAGGTTGCCGGCAAAAGTGAGGCGGTTTCCTTGAGTGGGTGAGAGAGAGAGAGAGAGAGAGAGAGAGAGAGAGAGAGAGAGAGAGAGAGAGAGAGAGAGAGAGAGAGAGAGAAGGTTTTAGGTTTTAGAAATAAAATATTTAGTATATACAGGAAAAAAACAAAAAGAGATGAAAATATAAATGAGATTTAGCTTGTAGTGTTAAAATCTGTTTAAGGTCTTTAGTAAGAAGAGAAGATAAAAATGGTTGGATTAGGACATAGGAAGGATGTGTTCAAGACCCGGTAGATAAAAATAATATTAAAACACTTTTATTAATTAGTCTAATCTAAGTGGTTTAGTTGCATTAAAACACTAATAGTTAGATGGAATAAAAGAACTCTCTCACCATAATTCTTATAGCTGAATTTGACCAACTCACAACTTTCTGTAACCCAGGCCAAAAATAATTGAGAAGAAAAACAATTTTTTTTCTTTAGTACCTTTGTTTTTAGATTTTTTTCATAATAAAAAGTAGGTGATTACGAATTCTTTTTTATCAGAAAAAATATTATCATAGACTAGATGAGAAGATCAAGATCAGGGGCAGAGCTATGTATATGGTAGGGGTTCATGGCCTCCTCTGATTTTAAAGAAAAAGTTATAACTATCTCAAAAAATATATATAAATAAATAACTTCTAAATTTTTTAAGTATCTTCATTTGGCTCTCTTAACTTTTAAAATTTATTTCACTAAGATTTAAATTAATATTTATAGGATTTATTTTTATTTTTTATAACACAATATATGTTATTTTGTATTAGAAAAAGGAACTTATAGCATAATTAATTCGAAAAATCAATATCGAGATTTATCTTGCAATCTTTACACAATATGAGGACCTTTAGTGCAATTTCTCCTAAGGTAGGGATCTATTTTGCAATTTTTGCATGATATTTAGACTTATAGTGAAAATAATAGCGGAAAAAAAAAATCAATGGTGTTAACCTCAAACCCTCTTTGCCCCCCTTAACAAAAATTTCTTAGCTCCGGATCAAGATTAGTCAAATGAAATTTGAAAGTGGTAGCTTACGATAAACTACTTCGACAGTTTAATTCTACTATTCAACGATGAAGAAATTTTTCAGCCGAGAATTCTATGAGATAATACTAAATTACTTTTTTGTCAGTATGCATTAAAGCAATTTGAGGCATTAGATTAAACAAAGGAGTTGTAAATTCTTAACATCACACTAAAATTGATTTAATGTGTAAACGAAGGTTAATTGTTGCTTCAAAAATATATAACACATACGAGCATTTTTAGTGGTGCTAGTTTAAGCTCGTATCAGCATAAATTGCAAAAAGGCCATTTGCAAAAAGAAATCAACACTCTAGAAAAAAAGGTAAAATAAAAATTATTAAAATCAATTATTTTTCCTGAATCACACAATAGCAAAAAAAGATAATTTCCACTTCTCTAATGTTGGTGCTGATGAATTAAGACAGAACTCTGTTGAATAGTGATAGTTATTGTTATGGTGGGAGCGCTTGTAGTGGCAGTGGCTATGGTGGTATAGTGGATTGGATCTAAATAATTTTTGTCTGGTTGATTAAGAATGAATTGTGCCGAAGGTTATTTCTTTATATACAATGTGTTAGTTTATTGGGTTTGGACTTGGGTTAAATAAATTAATGGGTTGGATTAAGTTAGTGGGTTTATTTTGTTGGTTTGATTAAATTAGTGGATTTATTTAATGGGTTTGATAAATTAAAAAATCAGATTAGGGGTACACTTAGTAGTAAATAGATAAGCTTATTAAGTATTTTTTTTAATTAATTGATTACAAATGTATAATTTTTTATGATTTTAATTTTTAAATTCTAATATATATAAGTTCATTTTGTATAGAAACTGAATAAGAAGAGTGGATGACTATCAACAATCATCAACAAGTTACTGTCGATAATAGAATTGGCGAAAACATGCCGGTACCAGAAAGTCCTAGTCAAGTACCAAAAAGTCCTAGACCTCCTCCACCCACGTACATAAATAAAAAGAAGGTTCAACGTACTTCTAACTATTCAACCAAAGAATACAAATTATTGTGCAAAGCGTGGATCAAACACTCGAATGATCCAATCAATAGAAATGATGGCAAAAATATTGGTCACGAATCAATGATGAGTTTAAGCTACATCCAGTTCAGAGAAGGTAAGATCGGTTAAATCGCTTACTACACGGATGAGAGTGATAAAGCTGATGTTGGCAAAATGGAATGAGAGTTATATGAGTGTTGTGAGATTAAATCAAGTGAAAAAACAGAACAAAATCGGGTAATTATCTTTTGATTAACAAAATTATAATTATTTATATTTTACTTTGACTATATTTGTGCACTTATTATGTAGATTGACGACACTCAAAAAAGGTTTAAAGCCCTAAATGGAGCTGAATTTAAGTGGTTTCACAGTTTGGAATCTTGAAAGACGAGCCAAAGTTTTTGGTATATTGCAACACAACAACACAAGACTAAGCAAGGTAAAGCCTGTAAAGCACCAGAACCATGTATAGATTTAGGAGAAGATGGAGACGATGATGATATCGAAAATGTGCCTGACCAGGTTAGACCATGTGGTAGAAAAGCAGAAAAACTTTTACGTGGTAAGGGAAAAGAAATTGACATTGAAGACGAGGGTTGGAAACAACAGTTTATTGGTCTCAAGAATATGCACCATCAGGAGAGGTTAGCCTAGCAAGATCGAGATCGAGAGGACAGAGAAAGGTACCGACAAGAGGATATTATACAAGCAAATATGGTACACGAGGAAGTGATACAAAATCAAGAGGACCGTGAAAGGCACCGACAAGAGGATCACCATCGAGCATAAATTGCTCAAGAAGATGTGATTATGAGTATGGATTTATCAGGGATGACGCGGGAGGTAGCATATTTCTGGATGATTAAACAACTAAACATTTTGAATAAATATAACATTAAAAATGTAATTTAGATTTAAATTATTGTAATTTTCATGCTATTTAATTGAACGCAGTCTAATTTCAATTTTATTTTTATCCTTCTTTCATTTTTCAAAATCTTACGTAAAAATATATAATTTTTTAAAATAAAACTTTTGCATAAAATGAAAATGGGTTAACCAACACCCTTGAGAATACAAATCACATGACATGAATTACAACGATTAAAACTGCAAGCTATATCAACACCAATTAACTCCATGTAAACTTCATATGTGTGCAACAAGATCTTATTGTAGATCGTGTAGAAACCCTTATTTTGCATATTAGTTGTTCTGTTGATGAATGTTGTAAGTACCTTTGTGTCACTCCTTTCAACGGTTTCAGGCGTACTCCCTTAAAGATGCTCATAGTTATAGTCTATGATGTGTTTATCTCGCCCATCTTCAATAATCATATTGTGCATTATAATGCACGTCTTCATGATCAAACGTAGCGTTTCAACGTCCCACATACGAGGCGGTCCACGCACTATCGCAAAACGAGCTTGTAATACACCAAATGCACGCTCGATATCTTTTCGAACAACCTCTTGTTGTGTGGCAAATAGTTTGTTAGCACGACCGAGACAATTTCTTGCTGGTATATTTTTGACAAACACTGGCCAATTGGGGTAAATTCCATCTGCTAGGTAATAGCCCATAGTATAGTTATGTCTATTTATGGTAAAACTCACCGGAGGATCCCGATCTTCGGCAAGTGGTTGGAATATATCTGATACTTGTAAAACATTTAGATCATTATGTGAACTTGGAATTCCAAAAAATGCATGCCATATCCAAAGGTCTTGTGAAGCCACTGCTTCTAAAATAGTAGATGGATATAGGTGATGACCGGTATATGTTTCATGCTATGCAGTTGGGCAATTATTCCATTTACAGTGCATACAATCTATACTTTCCAACATGCCAGGGAAGCCTCATCGTTCATTAATCTCTAAGAGACGCGCGGTATCCTCCTCGTTTGGAGATCTCAAATATTTTTCTGAGAATATTTCATCCATTGCCTTAACAAACCTTCTCAAACACAATATGGTAGTGGGTTCTCCAATACACACATACTCGTCAACTGCATCAGCAACAATCTCATAGCACAGCATTTTGAAAACAACATTCACCTTTTGTAACGTAGTTAAACCCCAAACTCCAGCAGCATCTTGAGTGTGAACAAAGTATTCATAATATAGGTGAATAACTTCAAGCTCATGCGAAACCTCCTTCGAAAAATATGCTCTGGATACACCGGAGGTTCTGCAAAGTAATCACTTTAAATTCTTAAATGACCTTCTGATCTATCACGATGAATATTAATACTCCCCGGGATAGAACCTCGACGTGCCCTTTGTTGTTGCTTCTTGCGACGTTCCTCTTCCAAAAGACATACAAAGCCTATATCATCATCATCTTCACTTGAATCATTATAAACATAACTAAATGGTGGATAATGACTTATAGTGAAACGAAATTTTGTGTGAAGTGGAACGTATTGAAAGTGTGAAGGTTGTGGTGGATATGAAAGAATAAATGCCTTTATTTATATATTAGAGATCGGACGTCAAAGATCGAAGATAAAATATCTCATCCAATGGTTGATGTGATAAGAATCAAGTGGATGTTATTGAAGGTAAAATCTTGTATCCAACGGTTGGTACACGATAAAAAGATATTGTATAAAGACTATAATTGAATAAGATCTTACAAATCTATCTTGATCGAATAAAATTTGTTTTAGTATTAAAAAAATTATGTATAAAGAAATATTTGTATGAGATTAAATTCATTTGTTATAAAATTATTTTATTTCAAATCTACAATAACTGAATAATATTAACTTAATTTGTTGTTAAATAATATATATTTTTGTATACTAATTATGAAAAAAGATTAACATTGTTGAAACAATATGTAAAAGAAACTAGTTGATGAGAGGCTATATGGAGATAAGAAGATTATATTATTATTTATGGATTTCCATCTTCCTTTGAGGTAATGAACAAGCCCTTTATATAGGCAATATGAGACTATTCAACTACCTTACTAATTACATAATAAGTAGGATGTTACAAAGAATAAAGGAGAGAAGGTTACAAAAGCTCCCCACTACTCTAGAATAATACCCACATTATAATATTTCATAACACTCCCTCTTGGGTATTATTTCAAATACGCAAATGCCTCGTTAAAACCTCGTTAGTCAAACCCAATGGGAAAAAAACTAGTCAAGGGAAAAAGAGTGCAACGCGTATGCATCTCACTCTGAATGTGTGGACAAAGTATCTTGATCATTAGTATTATAGACTTGTCTCATGAAATGGAAGTATCTTTCATAAGATTATAAAGTGCATCCAATACATTATATTGACATGATGCTCATCTTGTACTTTGCATCTTGGGGTTGCCTTGTGAACTTTAATTTGACCAAGTCGAGTTGAATATCCACCAAGTTTTTATTGATATGCCTCGTTAAAACCTTACTAGGAAACCCCTGTGGGACAAAAACCGAGTGAAGGAAAAGAGTACATAATCGTTATCAATACGCTTTTAATTTTCCTCGTTAAAAACTTTGTCAGGAAAAATCTGTGGAAAAAAAACCTTGACGAAAGAATAAAGAGTGCAATACGTGTTGTTCTCCCCCTCATGTAAACGCATATGTGATGATCTTCAATTTCGAATATAATCTCGATATTCAATATCTTACACATTTTTATAATAGTAACTATAATTTCAAAATTAAATAATATATGAAGTCATATCGTCATATAACACTGGGATGATCCACAAACACAATCATGTGCAATTTAGAGTAATAAATATTCACGCACGTAATCATAAATAAACACATATTATACTTATGAATATAAAACAAATATATGGCAGATTACATGACAATATATAAGACAACAAAATTAATACAAATATCATTCTAATATATCCGGGGATTTATGTATACGCGTTTTTAGTCTTCTAAAGAATTTCATGTAATTTTTCGTATCACACGATACATATTGGTAAACTTATTTTATCATAAGACGCACATGAAATCCTATATGAAACTTTCAGACAAATATTTTCCACCAAAAAGTACTTCATATATTCACATTGACTGTGTGAGTATGGTTATGCCTGACTGCGTCTTATTATATTTGGCCAATTATTTTTTCTAGATTACATCATAGAATGGACTTCGATTCAAGAACCTCGTTTTTATTTAGTAACTTTTACATGATCATTTACACATATTATTCAATCATGATCAAGTTGTTTTTCGATTCCATATATTTTTGTAGTAATATAATTGAATGAGATACTTTTATCTCAATTTCTCGATACTGAAAAATATTCAGGTACCCGGTACTTTTTTTAGAGTACTATTCTTTAGTTATATTATCTACACTATTTCATGATAATTTTAGAAGTGCCAACTTGCTCATACTGCTCAATTTTATGATATTTTGGAACCGACAGGTCGACCACGCTTTACGCGTTGCAACGTATTTTTTTCAAAAGAAATTAATTTAGGCATGATCTTTTCAAGCTGAATACGTGACTTAGTCACTTATGAATGCATCTTATTATTACACTAAGCTCATAACTTATTTGCGAGGATGAAGTTGCATCTTATAACATATTTTTCAGCTCCCCCTCTTATCATGATAATCTTGCTTTATGCATAGTACTCCAGTATACATATTTTTCATGTGGCAAACTAAAGATACATATCAATCATTGTAGATTGAAATAAATTCTCATATTTGTTCGTGATCTCATATTTGTGCATAATGGTGGAACATTTATATTTTATGCTGCACAAGTAACAGTATATAGATGGATACTTTAGGTCTTTGAATTCATGATTTTTAGTTGGACTTTTTTCAATATGACCGTATATATGTATAAAGTTGTATGTCGATAAGTCATATTAGGCGAATTCACAACCAATTGTCTAGCAATTTTCTATTTTAAGAAAATATATATTCTATTAGATCATATATTTCTCCCCCTGAATTTGACTATTGACTTCAAATAGTACAAACAAAAAGGAGATATCCTAGTAATATTTATTTTAGGATTTATACTGATTTAATATTGGATTTATCCAAATGACATTCATCATAAAATAGTTATGTCAAATAATTTTGTCCAATAATGTTGTACAATTATGACATGATGATCGATTGGTTTAAAACACCATATTCAAGTTACCTTATTTGCAAGAGGGTGGTGGTTCAAATCCCACTTCTAACATTTCATAATCTTGTTATTAAAATATCGATTTTGATCCTATAAGGATTCATTTCAAAATTTATCTTTCTTTTTGTTTTCATGATTCAATAATCATGCAAATAATCTTTTGCAATTTCAAGTTCACGATTTTTTATGATAACGTGTTCTTTTCAGTTTCAGGAATACGTAATTATTTCTCCAACCCCGTATGATTTTCAAAGTCAATGACTAATATAATGTATAATTGTTCATCATATCAAACGAATTTTTGATTCGTGATAACTATATAAATCACGGGATTAGGCTTTAAGACTCGTTTGAGATAATGTTGAAGAAATATCATTTTTTTCTACGCAATCATTCTTAGATGCATTACTTTCTTCTCAAATGATTGTTTTTCACTATCATTTATGACATTCATATGACTTTCAAGGTCATGTCAATATAAAAATGAAATTTATTTCGTAAAATTTATTCCCATGAATTTAATATTTTCTTTACATGTATGGAAATTATATTGCTCAATATACCAACGAGATTTTATTTCGTTAGAGTTATTTTCATGAATCATACTTTTGTAGAAAGTGGGCTTGCATAATTTTACCCACGAATCATTATTAAGTTGGACATTTCATAATAGTTTCATCAATTGTTTCTCAATATTCAAATTTTTTTCTTGATAAGTTCATTGAAATATTTTTTTCTTTATAAACAACTCGAAAGTTATTTTTTTCATAAAGAAGACGAGATTTACATTACTTTTAAGCAATCATAATTTATAAATTGAAGCAAACATTCAGTTGCTTATTCTCGTCATTTTTTTCAATGATTGTAATTCTTTTCTTGAAGCAAACTTGTACAATTTCAAGTTGAATCTTTTCTTTCAAAATCATATATTTGAAGAGGTATATGAAGTTCGATTAATCTTTACTCTCTATTAGAATATATCTTCAAATAGAGATAAAGTAATCAATTATATTATAATATAACATAAAAAATTAAAAAAGTAAATCTTACCTCAAGAATTACTTACCTCTATATAACAAAAAAATAAAATTACGAAGAGTCTCAAATCATATTAGCTCGGTTGGTAAAGTCGTGCTGATAACGTGTTGAAACAATATGTAAAAGAAACTAGTTGATGAGAGGCTATATGGAGATAAGAAGAGTATATTATTATATATGGATTTCCATCTTCCTTTGAGGGGATGAACAAGCCCTTTATATAGGCAATCTGAGACTATCCAAAACTTGCATTCGTCCTGTAATACTTGCAATACTGAACCTGTCTAGGGTGAGAGTGCGTTTTTTTCGGACTTATTATTTATCTTATTTTATCACACCCTAGGCGACATCACTATCGGTTTCTTGTGTATTGATCAAATAATTTTGATATTAATATTAACATAATAACTGAGTCATGCATATTTTTTTGAAACAATTTTTCCGTGTGAGAAAACACAAGAACATAGTTCTTTAAAAAGAACTCATGATTCCATAGAAGATGGTCATCGAGAGAAGGACCAAGAAACGTTACATGATAACGATAAACCTAGAAGAAATAAGAGAGTGAAAACTTCTACTTCTTTTGGTCCTGACTTTCTTACTTATTTAATGGAAGATGAACCATAAACTTTCAATGTCTACTCGAGAAGATCCTTATTGGAAAGAGGCGATTAAAAAAGAGATAGATTCCATAATGCAGACAATTGGGAAGTAATTGGATTTTCAAAAGAAAATTAAAAACTGATAGATCTATTGAAAAATATAAAGCAAGATTAGTAGTAAAAGTCTATAGTCAAAAGGATAGACTGAACTATTTTGATACATTTTCACCGGTAACTAGGATATCATCCATAAGAATGCTTATTGTGATAACATCAATTTATAAGCTTGAAATTCATCAAATGGATGTTAAAATTGCTTTCCTCAATGGAGAATTAAATGATGAGATCTATATGAAACAACCAGAGGGATATATAGTTTCTAGTAAGAAAAAGAAAGTGTGTAAGCTAATTAAATTTTTGTATGGATTAAAGCAAACACCTAAACAATGACATGAAATTTTTGATAAAGTCATGATTTATAATGTCTTTATAAATTAATGTGATAAATTTGTATATGTAAAAAACACTGATAAACGATATGTTATTGTTTTTCTATGTGTAGATGATATGTTGATTATATGGAGTAATAATTACATAATCACATCTACAAAGAAGATGTTGTCTAGTAATTTTGATATGAAGGACTTGGGAGTTGCGGATGTTATCAAGATAACGAGAATATCCGAAGGATTAGTATTATCTCAATCACATTATATGTAAAAAATACTAAACAAATTTAATAAAGGTGATTCTAATATCGCAAAGACACCGGTTGATGTAAATGTACACTTGGCAAAGAATACTGGTGATGCAATCAACCAGTTAGAGTATTCCCGAATAATTGGGAGTGTAATGTATTTAATGAATTGCACTAGACCAGATATCTCTCACGGAGTTAGTAAATTGAGTAGATTTTCAATAAATCGAGGTAGAGATCACTGGATTGCAGATTAAGAGTTCTAAGGTATCCAAGACATACTATGAATGAAGGATTGCGATACAATGGAGAAACATCTGTATTAGAGGGATATAGTTGTGCTAACTGGATATCTGATTCATCAGATTCAAAATCCATAAGTGAATTTGTTTTTATGTTAGGAGGGGTTGCAGTCTCATGGAAATCCTCTAAACAAACTTGTATAGCTAGATCCACCATGGAATATGAATTTATAACTTTAGACAAAGCCGCCGAGGAAGCTGAATGACTACGGAATTTCTTAGAGGATATTCCAAATTGGCCAAAACCGGTACCATCTATTTGTATTTATTGCGGTAGTCAGTCTGCTATCGGTAGAGCCTTTAATGAAATGTATAACGGTAAGTATAGACATATACTTCGTAGACACAATACTGTAAGGCAATTGCTCAGAAATGGAGTTATCACGATGGACTATATAAGGTCAAAGGATAACATTTCAGATCCACTAACTAAAGAATTACCAAAAGAGCAAGTACGAATATTATCTAGGAGAATGGGTCTTAAGCCTATTAAAAATGAGTTGCCATAATGGATACCCTACTTAGTAGATTAGAGATCTCATGATCTAAGTTCAAAGGGAAAACCGAATATGCAAAATGAAACTCGGTGATGAGCATTGTGGGAATTTTCCCAAATCCATTCCTAGAACCTATATACAATGCTTCATGTTAAAAGTAGAGGTTAAGCAAAGTTTTTAATGGTTCTTGTATCTTAAGTTAAATATAGAGTTATACATGATACTCTTGACAAGAGACCACCTATATGAGTAAATGAGTGAGGGTCACTCCTAGAAAAATATTGAAAGACTAACTTTCTAAAAAATTACTCATGAATTCCAGGAGTTGTCCAGTGCTAGAAATGGACACAATTGTGAGAACCAAATAATGGTCGAGGGTACTATGTAAGTTCTATTGGCTTGGTTTACATCAAAGATGAACTGTTCAAAACAGCAAGTTCACTAGTTAGCAAGTAAATTTGATAGCCCTTACTAGAGAAGGTTCAAGGCCAAAAGATACCTTTTTCGATGTAGTATAATTCCATACTTTCTCTCGCTCATTTTGCTCTCATATGCATTATGACTAGTCAATTTTCATTCATGTGGGGAATGTTATCATTTGGTATCTAAACCAAGTGAAGTGACTCACTTTAACTCAAAATTTAAATAGGTAGGACCTCGTTATAGGTCAAGACAAATACAAAAATTGTTCGTTTCACTTAGGTGATTAATAATATGTTTTCAGTCGTTTTAAACAAATGAGAAGTGAATGAGAAATTGAGTGTTGAAAGTGAAGTGTTGGGATGAAAACCTTGCCAAATTTTTAATTAATTAACAAGTTTTCAAATTTATATGTTTATAACGTATTAATTAAAATTCAAGGGTTTAGGGTTTTTTGAAACCCTAAAAATGAAAAGGTGTTTGCAATGATTATTTCTGAAACAACACACCTCTTCTTTTTCAACAGACATTTGCTCCATTTTTTAAAAGACACAGGTTTATTTCAAGGGGTAACTTGCATCTATAAATATTTGGCTAAATTTGTTTTCAAGCATTGAATTTTTTTTCTAAACAATTATTACATAAAACAAGAGAAAGATAATACACCATTTAGGAGTTTGAAAATTTTGTAAATTTCAAGCGTTAGTATTTATTGAAGATGAAGCCTTTAAAATGTCAGACACCAGTGCGTGACTAATAAACCTTAAAGATATAAAATAAAATCTTAGCCTCGATCTACTGCATTGCATAGATCAATATTTCTATATTTTTATGTTCTTTAAATTATTTTTTATCTTAATTTTTGCTTTGTTTATAGTTTTTTTATTAAGTTTTATAATTTAAGAAAGGGTAAAGCCTTCCTGAAGCCCCTTATCTTTCCCCAAAGTGCGCGATCCGCCCCCGATCTTCATTTTTACCCTTTCTGGCCCTCCATCTCAATACTTTGTGACGCCGTTAGCCCTTTTTTTGATTTTCTATCAATTGACCGTTAGTCAACGCCACATGGCTCCAGGTCATCGCCACCTCAGCTCCACATCACCGCCAACTCAGCATTACGTCATCTCCGCACCTTGGTGGATTCTGATGTGGCAAGGGGCATTTATGTCTTTTTACTTCTTTTTACTCAATTACCCACCGACACCCCATCTCTATACGGATCAAAACACTTCAACACAAAATCAAAACACACATAGTAGTGTGTGTTCTTGGTGTTCTTCACACCAATTCGTTAAAAATTTCAGAAATTCCCCAAATTCTTGAACAAATTGAACGAGCATCTTAACCCGTCAACGCCTTTCATTCCCCTTCGTACTAAAACGATTCAAATCAAAATCAATCGAGCGGGTCATTTCGTGGTCTTCCCGTTTTTGGGTTAAAAATTGCAGAAATTGTCATTGAAGTTGCGTAATGGCGTATCTTAGCGAAATCGAGAGCGATTCAGGTAATAATCTTTTTAACCCATTTCATTTTATCATTCCAGAAAGTTAGGGTTTAACGATTTTAGCAAATATATGAGTAGTCTTCTAACAATAGCGATTGTGAGTAGCGTATTAACCAGGTAGTGTATTGTATGTTGCAGATTCGGATAATGGTGAATGATTGAATAATAAATCCGATGTTGATAACAGCGGTTCAAATTTTTCTTTCCACGATAGCGACAATAACTTAGATGATGATGAAGATGACATATTATTCCAGAATAACGTCGACATCGGCATTGAATTCGTAGGTGTTGGTTCATCTCCGTATGTTAACGTAAATGGTTTAGAGCTCCCCTGTCCGAAAGAGTTACCTGTAATAGACGATGATGATTTTAACGAGGGATCGTGTGGAGAGTCTGAGAATTTGATAAGCTTGGAAGGGACAACGGATGAGGAAGATGGTGAACGCAAAAGTGTTAGTATTAGAAGAAACCCAAGGTTCAATGTAGTGGTTGATAAGGATGAGCCGAAATTGAAGGTTGGAATGATATTTGCTAACGGGGTTGAATTCAAAGAAGCTGTGAAATCAAAAGCTATTGTTGATGTGAGGAACATTTGGTTTCCCCTGCAATGAACCAGGTATGGTTAGAGCTAAGTGTAGAGGCAAGAATTGTGAATGGTTTGTGTACGCAACTAAACGTTCAGATGGTAGTTTTCAAATAAGAACATTTAATCTTGTTCATACATGTGGGTGTGCTTTGAACAGTAGGCATGTTAATTCAACCGTTTTAGCTAGGAGATATGCTCATCAGCTGAAGTTAAGTTCATCAATGAAAGCAATTGATTTACAAGAACAAGTGTTACATGATCTTCATGTAAACATAAGTCAGAGACAAGCGTATAGGACCATCAAAAAGGGTAAATCGTTGGATGAATTGTCCTTCTTAGATCAATATAGCTTGCTCAACAACTACTGTGCTGAGTTGTTAAGGACTAATCCCGGTTCTACTGTTTTTTTAAAAACTGAGGAAGATGAAGTCACAGGGGAACAAAGGTTCTTAAGGTTATATTGTTGTTTAGAACCTTTGAAACGAGGGTTTAAGAATGGGTGTAGAAAGGTGATAGGGTTGGATGGGTGTCATTTAAAAGGACCTCATCCAGGTGTGATATTGACCGCAATTGGGATGGATGCTAACAATTGCATCTATCATGTTTGTTACGCGTTGGTTGAGACTGAAAATTTGGACAGTTGGAGATGGTTTGTTAGTTTGTTGGTTGATGATTTAGATATTGATGATCCTGATATGTGGGTCTTTGTTACGGATAAACAAAAGGTAATTGCTTATTATTCATTTACTTGATTATTTACTAAGTATAATTGTAATTTCTAATTGTAAGGATGTTAATTTGCAGGGGTTAGGTATAGCTATAGAGGAGTTGTTACCAAATGTCGAGCACATGCATTGTGTTAGACATTTGCATCAGAATTTTAAGAAAAAACACGGGTCATTTGCTTTGAAAGACAAGATATGGGAAGCGGCTAGGGCGACATATGTTGAGCGGTTTACTAATGTTATGGAGATGATAAAAGTGATGGACTTGCAAGCTTATGAGTGGTTAGCTAAAGAACATCCAAGGTATTGGTCTCGCTCTCATTTTAGGACCAACACGCATTGTGACGTGTCTTTTAGATGCTAGGGATTCATCTGTTTTAGTTTGTTTAGAACGTATTAGGTTGTATTTGGTTGAGAGACTAGAGAAGAGGAGAAAGTGGATAGAAAGGTGGCAAGGTGAAATTTGTCCCAAAATTAGGAAAATTATTAACTTAAAAAAGAAATGGTCATCCAAGTGGATTCCACTACACTGTGGTGGTAGTACTTTCCAGGTTAAGGGTACTAATGGGGCGCAATTTGTGGTGGATTTAAATACATTTAATTGTGCATGTAGAGGGTGGGACTTGTCGGGAATCCCTTGTGTTCACGTGATTTCAGCATTATCTTCAACGGGACTTGAGCCAGAGGACTACACATCTCAGTATTTTAAGACAAGTACGTTTAAAAATGCATACGAGCCATTTATTAAACCAATTAATGGACCCGAGTTATGGCCTCAAACTAATGGGCCTAAAGTTGTAGCTCCAAAAGGTGTTAAATTAGCTGGTAGACCCAAGAAAAAGAGAGATAGAGCAGATGGGGAAGATGTTGAAGAGAGGGTGAAAAAAGCAAGAGCTAAAGGAAAAGAGGATGTTAGAGTAAATGTAGAAAAACTAGGAAGACATGGGATGAAGGGTAGATGTAGTGCATGCAAAGAAGTGGGCCATAATAAAAGAAGCTGTAAAAGTAAAACTCAGGGTCCAAGTGCTGCGGAAAGCGTCATTAATGATCCGATGGAGGTTAAGGATTTAGAGGACCAAAGCACAGAAACTTCAAACACGGGAACAATGGATTCTCAGACTCAAAGCAGTAGTGTGATGAAGAATGACAAGAGAAGGTCTAGTAGAATAAGAAAAAAACCAGTAATTTCTGAGAACAATGTTTATGTCAATGCTACGAACAGTGATGTCAATATTAATGTGGTGAATAGTGATGTTAATGTTGATGCTTTAAGTAGTGAGCTACAACTAAAGGGGTGTAAGAGCAAGGTTGATGTAAACATTGACGCGAGTGACGTTCACCTGGATGTGAATGATAGCAACATAGTTGTAACAACCCAAGTAGTAAGCACTTCATGTAAGAGAACTAAATCTGAAGCTAAGAGAGGATTTACAGCTACTAAGTCTATTGAAGAAACTGATAATGGTGAAAATGGAGAAGGAATAGAGTCAAAGGGAGAGTCAAAGTTGTCTAAAGATATTAGCAAAGGGTCCAAGGTAATACTTTTCAATATACTTTACTTTTTATACGTATTAATCTTTTTTTATTTGTCTTGTGTTTTTTTTAAATAGGCTTCTTCTGAGAGTAATGAACGTGTCGTGATATTGACTCAAAGGAGTACTAATGAACCTGTCGGGTGGATGGGTCAACAAAAAAAGAGAGATAGAGTAGAAGGTCCTTCAAAGACTGAAAAGGTAAATTTTTATACCTATTATTGTGATTTGGAAAACCAATTTCTTTTTGTTTGTTTTGTAGTTTACACCAAATAAAAAGCCTTGTGTAGAGGTAACCAAATTTTGTGCACCAGAGGGTAAGGGAGGATTTCTACCAAATGGTGTCAAGAAACTAGGGCAGCCAAGTGTAAGTGTACTTTTATTCTTTTAATTTTAAGAAAAATAGTCTTCACCCAATTTTGTTTTTTTGTAGGATAAGACCAAAAGACCTCATTTTAGACCAGCTGGGATGGGAGTATACACAAGAGCTCCTACGCAAATTACTACCCCAGGTTCTATTACAATTGGTAACAAGAAGATAGCTGGAAATTCGTTTTCATACAATGATAAGCCAAGTATTAGTTTGGAAACATTGAGAGCTGCGGGTAAAAGTACAGTAGCTATTGATATGAATGGTGTGAATAAAGCCTTCCAAGAATTCGATATGAACATGTCCAGCTTCATGAAGGGCCTTTTCAACCGAGGTTCAAGTTCAAAAACCAAAGAAAAGGTTGATGAAGAAAAACTATGCCCACAAAGTACTCAAGAGTCAAAAGAAATTACACCAGATGTCAATGCAATAGAGAAGGATGTCAACGAGCAACCAGAATAAAAAAGGGGAAAAAGGAAGGTAACAACAAAGGTGAAGAAAGTAAATTCTACAACAGTTGAATCCAATACAAAGGCGAAGTGTGTTAAGTTAGTAAAGGTCAAGAAGGAAAGGATGTGAAGTCTAGATTTTGGTTATTGATGTCTACGTATTGAAGACTATTATCTTAATTTTGTTCTTTAATTCGTATTTGCGTGTAGAAAACTTTAATAGTTGGTTTGGATGTGGTGTTGGGTATGTAACAAAACTTTAAGTTTTAAGACTTAGGTTGGTAGAAGAATCTGTCTGAACTTTTAGTCAAGTCTTTGCATTGGTTGTTGAAAAAGGAACACTTTTATTCACGTGCATGTTGTGGTTTTGTAAGAGGAATCTTTCTTTACAACTAGTAAATTGTCCTATTCAACATATGTCCTTCATAAAGACTAACACAACCCTTTCATATTTATCTACAACAACTAAACATACAAAGATACACAAACACTCCCAACCAAGAAAAAAACCACTAATGTCGGACTACAACTCAAGTGGGAGTGACCAATGGTCAACTAGGTCACCACTGTTTCCAGACTTCACCCCAAGTGACCTAACAATCAAACCATCACCATTAATGAACATGTCACCTGAAAACTACTCAATCACAGAAGTTTGCCATTGTGGAATGTCGGCATTGATTCAAACCTTTGACTTGGGTGGTAATAAGAAATTTAGCTCGCTACGATGTCATTTCGAGGATTTCAGATACCAAGATTTGCCTGAAAAAGAATGTCATTTCTTCGTCTGGTTACCTGGACTAGATGATCTTCCATCACCTTCAACTAGTAAGGATGTTCCGAGCTCTGATGATCACGCCAAGAAGTTGCAGAAACGTGAGTAATTGCATTTGCTACCATCTAGTATTTGTTTCATTTGCATGTTGAAGTTCTTTAAGTTTTCTTTAAGTTTACATGATGTTCTCTGTTATGTTTAAGTTGGGTAATGGTATTTGTTTCATTTGGACGTTTTAGTTATTACGCTTTTGTAGATCAATCTGAATTTTTTTTTATTTTCCAACTTAATCACACTTTTTAATTCATTACTAAAACGAATTGTTCATCATACTACTTCTATCTAATAATGTGATAAAATACATGACATATAGTAAAAGTGTTAAAGTCCAAAATAAATTCATTAAAATTACTGGGTTATATAGTCCAAGTTACATTGTAGTCCAAAAGATAGTCCAAAACCGAATTACATAATTAGAGTCCAGAACACTAGACAAAACCCAAATTCAGAGTCCATTAAACCAAAACCCAATTTAAAAGACCATTACCAACACATAATTAAAGTAAAACCAAATTCTTAAAATCCAAAAAAAAAAATTAAACAAAACAGCAACCAACGCCATAACCAACATTCATCAAGCCTTGGACTCATCTTCCTCGTCTTCCTCGACTTCCTCGTCTTCCTCGTCTTCAAACTTGAAATACCTAGGAGACGAAACACCAATAGGAGCCGGACGATCGATCTTCCTCCTCTTAGGCGACGGGGTATCTTCACCTTCAGAATTTGACTCGACGATGATCAACTCTTGGCCATATGGTAAAGGGACTACCTTGGTCTTAACCTTCTCCTTAGCTGCATCAGGCGCCTTTCGAAAACTCCATCTATAACCTGGGTCGTGCCTCCTATACGTCTTCGGGGGGGGGGGGGGATCGGATTCTTAGTGGAGCTAATTAGACGCCATTTCTGAAACAGATTGGAACCATTAAATCATACTTAAAGCCATGACATTAACTTAAAGGTATAATGTAAATTAAAATAGTATAAGAAGGTAGAGCAATACGAAAACTACTTTATTTTTTACTTCACTAATTACCTAAATGTTTAATTGAAACAAAAAAAAAAACTTACTTTGTTTTCCCTTAGAATTCACAGCTTGTTGAACCTCCTTTTGATTCTTCATGATTTTTCAAAATGACTTACAATCTCCCTCTCAGTTTTTTGGTTTAGGAAAAATACAACGATGGAGTTGAGTTATAAATATACAAGGGAACTCATAAGTACATCTAATCTGGAAACTAGACCCTATTCAACTTTTCTATTCCCCGAGAAAAGCCTTTGGGTTCCTTTTTAATTCCCCATGCAAAACCGTTTCATCTCCCTTTAAAAAAAATAAAAAAACGGTTTCGTGTATAACATACACGCTTACGTGGGGTCTTTTAATTAAATTATTATAAAATTAAGGGGCCCTACCCAGTCGATATTATAAACTAAAGGGGCTAAAAAATACACTACTTAAACAAAAGGGGCCAAATGGTCACCATCTTCAAAACTTTAGGGGCCACAACATCACCGTCTAAGCTACAAATAGATAACCTTAAACCAAACAAAACAAACATTCGCGCACAACTAAGAAAACAACTTCCATTGACATTTTGACATAAAACGACATAAACAATACCCAAACACACACAACCATCGACACCGTAAAAACCACTAAATCACATAAACACAATACACCATGAACACACGCTAGAACAAACGGGAAGCTAAAAAACCTAAAACAAAGACTAAAACCAAGTACCGAATCTTCTGTTTATTACCTTCATTCGATTTAAGCGCTTCTATTTCTTCGTCTTTCCTCGACAACGACTTAAGCAACCCCGAAATAACAACCCGCCTCCTATCACAGATCGGAGGATCTAACCAGCAGAAGAAAGAGCACTTTTTCGCGGTGGATTGATACTTAGAACAACCGATGAAACGTCGACCCGGATTCATGTCGGTCCACGATGTACTGATCTTAACCCGTAAACCACAGTAGCATATCCAGTCCTCCTTACCGGGGTCACTGAGAGGAGATGAAGCGGTGGTGTTTCTGGATCCGGCCATCGAAAGGGAGAAGGGACGATGAATACGAACGACGAAGAAGATAATGGAGAGGATAGGGTAAATGAATCGGGCGGGGGGGGGGGGGGGTTTAATTTAGGTTTTGGTAATTGGGTAAAAAGAAGTAAAAAGACATAAATGCCCCTTGCCACATCAGAATCCACCAAGGTGCAGAGATGACGTAATGCTGAGTTGGCGGTGATGTGGAGCTGAGGTGGCGATGACCTGGAGCCATGTGGCGTTGACTAACGGTCAATTGACAGAAAATCGAAAAAAGGGCTAACGGCGTCACAAAGTATTGAGATGGAGGGCCAGAAAGGGTAAAAATGAAGATGGGGGGCGGATCGCGCACTTTGGGAAAAGATAAGGGGTTTCAGAAAGGCTTTACAATACACCACTGAAACTAACAAGTATACCATTTACTGTGTTGATCCCGTTTAGAGGTATAAATAAACTAAATAATTTTTTTTTACGACTTTTCCTTCCTCACAACTAGGATTTTGCAGTTCGATCAAGGTATGTTGTCTTTGTTTGACTTGTTTGTATGCCATGGTTTCTGGTTCGTTTCGCCTTGTAAGTGAGAGTTTAGAAGAAAAAAAACTTATTGTCTTGCAAGAAGAGTTTGATTATGTAGGAATATTGTTTAGTTAAATATAGTTTATTGTATCTATATAGTTTATTGTATCTTTTTTTTTTTGTTCTAAAAGCTTATAAGTTTATTGTATCTGTGTTTGTTTGTTTATGTTCATTTTCCAAACTTGTTATTGATCAAATTTGTAAAATTTGTAGTTTATTATATGTTTTTATTGAATTTATTTCAATTGACTAAAAATATATCGTAAAAGTAATAACAAAATTTAGAAAAAAGAAGATGAAAAAAAGTGAAACATGTCAATAACAGCGAAGAAACAATTACAAAGTTTAGATACTACGAAACTCCCACTCTTGATCCAAAAAAAAAAAAAAAGAGGAAAAGTGAAGCAGATATACACGGAAACCTGGAAGAAAGGCGTTACCTTCCCTTTGCCTATATGACTTGCCGTTTTACACTTTCCATCAATTTGAAGATATGGAAGATAAAGATCACATCATATCTATTAATGGAAAAGTTTTTAACCCTCGAGCATCCTCAACTTCTTTTTCCTCTTCTTCCTCCACATCTTGTATGTCTCAACACCTTGGATATAGAAATGAAAAATAATGGATAGGGATGATTTGTTTCGTTCCTGGAAGTCCAACTATATAAGAGCAAATGTACAATAAATTAAAGTTCTCGATGGAGAAATGGTCCCCTCCTCTCCACGTTGCATTATGTCTTTTATAGCCCTATATATAGGTCTCAGTACTTATCCACCACTAAGAATATCTGTGTTGGTCACGATGCATAATTATCACTAGTAAAGACAAAGGTGTCTATATGTAAAATCAACAATATAGGTTAAAAGTGGAAGTATACATGAGGATGCGTGTATATTTTCTATGGGAATAGTCGTGGTGCGCGTAAGCTGGCTCGGATACTCATACATAAAAAAAAAAAAAAAACAATATAGGTTAAAGTTGTTATAAATTATATAGTAAATATAACCGTTATCTTTTGTACTATTGGTCGATTGACTATTTATCCCCTATTGTTTAAAATGCGACTGTTTACTTCCTATATTAAGTTTTCGTGACTCGTTACCCCCAGTTAACGGAATTCATGTACGTTTTTGTGACTATTTACCCCTTATACTAAGTTTTCGTATATTTTTGTATAGGGGGTAAAGAATCACGAAAACGTGCATAGTTTCCGTTAAGTGGTGGAAACGTAGGATAACGAGTCACGGAAACTTAGTATAGGAGGTAAACAGTCGCATTTTAAACAGTAGGGGGTAAATAGTCAATCGGCCCATAGTACAGAAGGTAACAGTTGTATTTACTATAACTTATGACTAACTAAAATAATTGTAACCTACATAGATTGAGCATTTATTGTGTAATTAGCAATTCTTGCCAATGCAATTACCAAAGACTAAACGTTAAAAACGAAGTACTTATTTTATGGACGCTTGTATAATTTACATGAGATATATGTTGAAAATTAAAGGCTTTCAAAGGTTTTTTTTTATGTTGTTGGAGGAAGAGATTACAAATAGTTTTTTATTTGAAATGTTCCACATCATAAATAGAGATAGGAAAAATATTGGTTTATAATATTATCTCTTTTTATACATTTTTTAAAAGGCTTATGACATAGATGTCCTAGATTAAATGGGAAGTTAAGTCATGCGAAATGTAGCCAACCAGGGTTCGAACACTTATACATACGAGTCGTCTCGTACCCGCCAAAGAGTTGTCGGTCATGTTCATGCCATTTGTTCCTAACAGAATGCTCTCAACGGTAAATCCCGCATTTATGGCTCAGGGTTTACAAATGATGACCAGATTCATTCTCCATCTTGTTAAAGAATACGTCCAGGTTCTGAAAAGATAAATGGTATTTTGATTTTATGGTGAAATCTTAATGACGTCGTTTATTGTCAACATTTTGAAACTCACATTGTAATATTCATGGTGAACGTTATAAAGAGGTTGAAGTCACCACTCTTTATGACGCCATTTATTGTCAACATTATAGATATTTAATACTCATGAATTTTGAAAGGTTGAAGTCACCACTCTTTATGACGCCATTTATTATCAACCTCTTTATAAATATCTAACCGACATAAAAAATTCTAACAAGACAAAAGCCCAACAAGGTATACTAGGTTCTCGCTATCTATAAACACCCATATAATATGCCTAAAAGAGGTAATATAGGTATTTAATATTCATTAATACGATCATATCTAATTATATATATATATATATTCTTTGGTCCTTGGACTAATACTAATTTGGTCGTTGATGTGGCATCGAAGGCACCACGCCCTATGGTCCCAATCTTTGTCTGGTTTTAGGTTGTTACAATCCGATGAATTTTTGAAGAGTTTTAGAAGATAAATTTCATAATGTTATAAAGAGGTTATGGTCATAGTATTTAAGACCCCGTGAAGATATCTGGCCTTTCCAATAAGTTGAAATATAAATCATAAGCGTGTATTTGGTTTCCTCTGATGACATTAATTTCTCCGAGTGACGAGAATTCTATGGGGAGGTTATAGGTAGATATTATCGCCTAAGTTTGTTGATGATTGACCGATCAAGGATTTCAAAATATGTTGATTCAAAACGATCTATGAAAAGTCGTACATGAATGTTTTAGATAGCTCACCTATTCCAACAGGCATTAGTAAATCGATTTATCACAATGGATGGAAACTCTTACCAATCAGATATCGGTATGGTTTAATAGCGCTAAGGTCAATCTTCATCTAGTCAAATGTGATCATGTACAACACGTCCACCCTGCTCCCTGTACCGATTTGTATTCGACTCTTTAAATGATTACCTATTATAGGTGATATCAAACGCATATCATCATGCATAAATATTAGCATGCTCGCATCCAGGTCGATTAAACGAATGTTATATCCATTTACGGGATATCCAACTATCTTCTTGCTCTAGAATGATAAACATTGCTCTTCCTCTCATTTCACGATCTTCCAGTTCTAGTTTGCCTGCTACGGTGTTCACTTTGAACTGGTACGTTCAGGTAAGTGGATCAGGGTATCTTATGACCAACTGGTAGCGGGCTCGGCTTTCCCTCGGGCGAAATACTTTTTATGCAGGAGGCCTGGGTTGATACCTCTCTCTTCCTTGTTCTCTATTTGTTGGTTGACTTCTTACAACCAACTAGGTTTGGTAGCTTTCCTAGTTCCCTCAACCGATCTATTTCCTTCTTCAGTTTCTTATAATCATTGGAGTTATGGTCTTGATCCTTATGGAAATGGAAATACTTAGATGTATCCATTGTTTAAGCATTATAAAACATTTAGTGTCCATCTAACATTTGCGTATGTCTCACTTTGGCATAGAGTCCCATACTAGGTTCGATCATGTTTCTGACTATGTCGAAGGTCCCCCTTACTCGAAATTAGTCATTTTCCAAGTAACCTTTTTGCTCTCTGGTGTGACAGCTCATTTCTCACTTACCTCGAGTTGGATGTTATTTGGATGGGCTCATTTTCAGAATTCTCTAATGGACCCTTCTTCTCATTTCCTCAACCTTCACAAAGATTTGGTAATAAACAATTATATCTGAAAAAATTATATCGTGTGTGGGAGGAAAAATGGACCTGAAAATCATAGTTAATCAATCCTAGTAAATCATGATAAATTATAGATTGGTCTAAATCATCAACATTATGAGAAAATTTAAAGAAACCCTCCATGAAAGACTTTACGCTTTCTACCTTTCGTTGGACAAAATCGAGTAAATAAGAGTTTGTCTGTCCGATATGTTTGTGCGAGAACCGAGCTCGTATATTGTCGATGAACTAGGTGAAAGTTTTATGGAATGTGGTTCTAGATTGGAGTATCATTTATGATCTTTGTTAGACAGATTTGACAAAAAAGCCTAACTATATGCGGCGTATGAACCTGTAATCTATGTTGTAGATCTCGGTTCCGCGGCCTAGGCGGTCGACTGGGGCCTAGCGCCTAAGAGGGACTACGCGGGGCCTAGGCGGGATTACGCGGGTTTGAATCCTGCTATGTAATTTTATATATTTAGTAATACACATGTATAATTATGATAATTTTATCTATTTAAGTCATAAAATTCATCTAATACCACTATATTGAATATGAAAAATACTAAAATTAGAGTTCTAATATCAATTCAAGAATTTTTGAGAGTAAAATAAATTTAATGGAGGGCCTAGGCGGAAAGTTTTTGCCATTAATCGGTGCCTAGGCGGGCTAGGCGCCTCTTCCACGGTGACTAAGGCGTTGGGCAAAAATGCCTAGCATTTTTACTAGGCGTAAGCGGTTGAGGGGGGAGTTGACGCCTAGACGTTGCCTAGGCGGCAATATCTACAGCATAGCCTGTAATTGGATCAATATACCTCCAAAAGGTGTTGATTTGTGTGTTTGAGTCTATTGAGTCATATAAAGTAGGAACACTCGGTGGTTTAAGCGTATGTGGTGTAAGTTCCTGGGGGTGAATAGGACATTGATATAATTAACGCCTAATTTAATATGTTTCTCGACAAATGTTAGTGGGATAACTTAGAAAATTTATCAAACACTAAATAGGATAGACAATATAAATAAGCAACAATAAACAATCAAATACTATATTTAAAGAGATGGAGATAGAGTACACGCGTATTTGAAGTGGTTTGAACTCCTAGAGGCATAGTCCACTGCCTAAGGTTACACCTTAAAATTTCAAGGTTTTTGCTAAACTTCTTGAACTTCTTAAAGGTGAAGAACAAATCATTTACAATGAGGTTTTTATTGGTCCAAACCATAACCTATAACCGTGATTTTTCAGGGATTAGTCATACCCTAACACTTGTGAATATTTTGGGCTCAATCTCAACCTAAATGGGATTTCTACTAGGGTCACTCTCAAACTCTAAAAACCACTCTTTTCTAATCTAGAGTAAGAGCTAAACCCTTATGTTTAAGTGGTTATTACAACAATACACAAAATCCTAAATGACTAGATATAACAATAAAGATTATTGGACTAATTCTTGAGTAGATAATACAATGAAAATAGATTGAACTCCTTCATGAATAGATTCAATTTTGAGTTGTATCAAGCTTTGATTTGATGATGATAAATTGATGAATGAGCTCTTTGATTTGTTCTCTAGTGGTATGTGAAGTGGTGGCGAAGAAATGGTATCATATGGGTCGAATATAGACCAATATATAGATCCAAAATAAGTCCCAACTGTCGTAAAAAAATCTATAGAATAATTATGAAATTAGGATCGCATTTTGGTCAAATCGGGATTACAAAAAAAAATTCCCTTAATGAGCCATTTTTGAATTTTTTATCAGCCGATCAAATGCTAAAACATAATTAATGAGATATTTTCAAAATTAAATTCTAAGGAATTATATAGTTGATCATTTGTTTGGATTCCAAGCATAAAATAAGTTATAACATTAAACATATTCAAGAATATCAAACTGAAAGTACATATTTTTGCATATGAAATGATACTTGAATTCTCTATCCTCCAGCTTAGTATATTTACTAAATACGCATCTAAACAAGATTGTAGTTAATTAAATTTACAAACATCAAGAGATATGTCACAAAATATGATTAAGATAAATGAAAGTCGAGATACGTGTTTTTGCATAAGAGATTCTCAGGTTCTCTTTCACTTAACATATGAAATGTTCTATATGATTTACTAAGTATTAATATAGTTGATTGTCTTGGAAAAATCAATAAATGTGATAGGACGTGCTCTTAAAAGGTGTTCAACCTATGTGAGAACTCATGAAGCATATAGAGTGGTGCTTAGAATGTTTGTGCTTCAAACATGTGATGTGTTTTAAATGATTATATAAACAATTTTGTAGTTGCAAATTTTTTCAAATTTATCACATAAAAGGTTAAATCCTAAGATACCTTCACCTCATATTTTGTGCCTAAATATGACAAGTGGTGTATTAGGTTTAGTGATAGTGTTCATGCTAATGAATGATTATACAAATGATACAATACATATTGTAATTAGTATTAAACAATATTATGCAAAGTAAATAAACTAAGTATTTGTCACATTAAAACAACCTAGAAATAGGTTATATGCCAATATGCGACATTAACAGCATCGAGTATTGCCCAATAAACAGAAATTGTTATGTTGATAATCGATACTCGATCAACTTGGAGTATCCACCGTTGTTTGCTCGGGCTTCTTCTTTGCGAGTACTCATCTTGCTAGCCAAACCTCTCTCTACCTTAGTCTTCAGACACTGAGCTTTCGGGCCTCCTGTCCCTCTAGTATACTGGTGGGGGAATAGGTGTGACAAAACAATGATAATAAAACTAAATAAATAAGCACACACCTACTACTGCCACGAGAAACTCACTACAAGTGCACCGATCATTTGCAAGTTTTAGTTAGTAAGTAAGATTCGTTTGCAGGGATTTAGTCTGTTAGCATGGAATCGTGTTTAGGAAAGAAAGTGTAGTAGAGATTAATTACTAAATTAAAAGACGAATAAATAAAGAGATAAATCTGGGAGAGAATATTAATTAACTAATAATGCAAATAAAGAAAAGTAAATAGAATGGAGATGAAAGATATAGCTTAGGTTTGGTAGTTGGACTTATCCTTCTAAATCTATATTCCAGTTATAAGGGTGATTAAATCTCTTAGAGGTAAGTAGTCAGGATTCTATATTCCTCTTAACCCCGTCAGGGTGGACTTAGGTGGTAACCTAACAATTACCAAGGGACTTGGGCAAGGGGGTGCAATGATCGGTGGTTAACCTCAAACCCTAGTGACTATCTAGTTAGGCAATCCCGTCAGGATCACTACCGCACACTAGACGTTTATGTGGTGTTTCTACAATTAAACACCCCTTCCGGATGACCATTCAACTACTAATGGGGTGATCCTTTACTTGTGCACTAGCAAGGACTACCGTCATTATACCAAAGCACATAAAATGTATATATGGAATACATCACATTCAATTTAAAGGTTATACCCAAATAACATAGAATAAAGAAATAGAATTCGAAGATTATACATGCAAACCCCAAGTTATGGGAAAATCAGTTCATACTAGAAAGAAATAAACTAAAAGATAAATATGTACTTGTCAACTTGCTTCTCCGGATGTTGCTATTTGATACTAAGGAATAATAATTAAGCAAGGACATGTTTACAATGATAACTAGATAACCCTAGGTCAAAATATCTGAGTGTAAGTCAAATAATTGGAGTCTAATTCCAATTCAAATTTGTTTCCTAAGATATATGACATAATAAACACTAGAGATTGATTTGAGCATATCTCGTTCGTTACTTGGAAAAATTCAGTGTACCACCTATCAAAACAACTGCAAATCAAAGATCTATCTGACCATAAAAGGGTTCCTTCAAATTCGTAACCGATTTTTTGCAATCTTCATAACAGTGGACATCTCTACAACATCACATTTTTATGTGGCAGTTTTTACTTTCTTAATTCAACTTTGCTTCCTTTTAACTCTAGATTTTGCATTAGATCTTCTTTCCTTAACTCCTTGACATTGATTTGACATCTAATTATTTCCTTTTTACCTAAGAGTTTCACATTAACACACAAAGTATACCAAATATGCTACAAAAGTAATAAATCTTCAATTCAAGGCATGAATTAAGAAAATAACTAATAACGAGGAAAAATCTCTTAACAATTAATGTAATGCACCTAAATGATTTCTCGTGAGTGTATTAATAGAGAAACATCGTATACACGCTTCCACATTGTCAGTGGAGTCGTCATGTGCATTAGTAATAGAAGGATCTTGGTGTGGTTGTACATACGACTGGTGTAACTGATCAAGAGCTTGATGTATAAATTGAAGTACTGAGTAACCCTATGGTGAAGCATATCATTCTCGGGCATCGAATAATCCGTAGACACTTGTGATTCCCCTGGCAGATGGGTGATGCTCGACACTGGCCGGAGGTTTGAGATCATCTATGTGTTGGTCTCCGTTCTCGACTACTAAGAGTTATTCCATGCCTGCGTTAGGTATGACTGGTTGTATTATATACATCTCTACTTGTCTAAGCAAATCTAGTCTAGGCTTATTTATTGTTAGTGGTATCTCAGTGAGTTTGGGAACTTCGTTTGGGAACTTCATTTGCACAAATAGGGTCAATTGATGGAGTATGAAATGTCTGATCAACAAAGATATATGAACGGGGAACTTCGATGTTTATTGTTGATTGTTTTTAGGCGGATGTCTTTCTTTGGCCGAGTGTAGCACCCTGAAATCATATAAGGTTCGGGACCACAGGGGTGCATCTCGATGGAATTCTAACAGTCTAGTCAGTTTTGGACAGAGGACCAAAAGAATATATTGAATCAAATCTGGATGTATTAATAAACTGAAAATATCTATGTTACCTCTTTTTGGCGTATGATTTCGATATTTATAGATAGGAAAAGCCCAGTATACTTGGTTGGACTTTAGTCATGTTCTGTTTACAGGATACACGAGAGACACTATCCTTGGCGGGTTATTGTGCTACTTTATTGGCTCAGTTGGGTTGTCGATTCCTAACCTCGGTAGGGCCGAGCCATCAAAATACTCCCATAATATTGACCAAGACTCTATCTTAGTTGATATTCATGACATATCGTGACCGAGCGGGGTTCCACCTTTGAAATATAAACTAATGAAAAACTGTTACGAATATTTTTTTGGGTCAAGATTCAAGAATGAAAAGATGTTAGTTAAAGTAGTTTCTATCAAATTCTATAAATAGAATATTGTCTCTAATCTGCTTTTTAATTTCTTTCTTTAAAGGTTACATTCACTTAGCATGGTCTATGGCTTAGCACTCATCTGCAAAGACTACGGAATCTTATCAAGTCCAAAGGCACTAATAAGTTTGGTGGGGTCACTTATATTATTAAGAACCAACCTTAATGTGGAAATGCGATATTTCTTTTCTTTATCATACTACGTGAAATATTCTGAAAAGGCATTTTCAAAGAAAATTGTTGATAATGGGACACTTGGGAGAAATTCTCAATAATAGAGTTTATCACTATAGTAGTCTATTATTTGTTAATGTGTATCTCTTAGCTAATATCTCTTATTATTACGATAAATTTTCTATAACATTATTTTTTTAACATATGAGCTGTAAAGACTAAGAAGTGAAAACTTTCTATTATTATTTTCTAACTTATATGCATACAGTACAACCCATCTATAACAATCTTCAGTTAACAATCGTCATACACCATCTATCGGACTCTATATATAATCGGTCCCTCCGAACTAGATAAACCAAGCTTAGCCAACCAATAAGCACACTTATTTGCTTCGCGAAATATCCATGCCAATTCAAATTTTTTGTTAAAAGCCAATATGTCCCCACATGCTCCTATTATAACATTCGAAAAACTTCTAGAGTTCGCACTGCCCTTCACTAGCGCGTGAAACTCACTCGAGTTAGTTTCGATGATAAGAGAGGAGAACCCCAGACTTACCGCCACGCTCAACCCAAAATGTAATGCAAGTAACTCCGCTTCAAATGGCGTACGCGCCACGTAACTCCCTGTGAAACTTCCCGAGAATTCCCCCATATTATTGTGAAATAGTCCTCCTACTCTTGCTATGGGTTTGCCCATATCAAAAGACACATCGACATTCAATTTAATCCCGCCTACCGGTTTAACCCATTTCACCAATGTAACTAGGCCTCCATCTCTTTCAATCCCCCAAGCACCTATATGATTTGTCGCCGCATTGTAAATGATAGCTTTTAATTCACTTTCTGATTTCCTCCTTATGGTTTAATCAAAGAGTCTCACGTTCCAGTCTACCCACACATGCCACACGTACGTTGCCACACGTATGTTTCCACAATGTACCTTCTCTCTATTCCTTTAACCATTGCTTTTCTAGACAGAACTTCAGCCCACTACTTAGCGTCATCCAGTAGTTGTACCTGATCCATGTTAAATACAGCAACACTAACATTAAAAACCGCACCCTGCTGCTGCAATATTGCTGCTTTAGAATGTACCACCTGTACCTGCAGTTCAACCCATTGCTCCTCACGGTTTGAGCCCGTGATCAGCCCCCTGTGACTCGCCATCAGTTGTCCGTTGATATGCTCCCCGACAGCAACACTGAAATCTGATGTACCCATCACACCAAGCGATCCAAGTTCACTATCCAAGGGATTATTCTCTCGCCGCCTCCTAAGACCTTCTACACAACTTTTAAACAAAACATTATATCCATTACATTTCTGGAACAAATGTCCTGCCGACTCCACTTCCAAACCGCATCTCCTACATAACGGATCACCGACTACCTCTCTCAACGCGAAATTCCCACTTGTAGGAAATTGATCCCAAACCGCACGCCACAATAATATTCTAATTTTTTATGGACATTTGAGTGACCGTATAAGATCCCATTTGAAGTTCAGTTCCCCTCCCATAGGCGACAACCAATTATAAGCAGATATTACCGAAAAGTCACCTGCCGACTCGAATTTCCATTTATATCTCCTTTCATACCCATTTATTACCTTAATAGCTCCTTTTCTTAACACTTCCTTCCCATCCAGGAAATTTTTACAGATCCTAGAATTCAATGGTTTCACAACTCGTTCCAAGAAACCTTCTCGAAATTATTTCTGCCTAAAAGCCTTCACCCACAACGCTGGGTCATTTTGTAGAATCTTCCACCAAGTTTGGCCAGAAGTGACGTATTATAATTTTGGGCACTTCTCAATCCCAAACCACCACACTTTTTAGGACGACATAGTAATTCCCAAGAAAGCAAATGTATTTTCCTGCCCTCACTAGACGATCCCCAAACAAAATCGCAAATTATTCTGTTTATTTCATCACAAACATGAACGGGGAGTTCCATTATTTGCATTATATACGTAGGAATAGCCGCTAATATCGATTGTGCTAAAGTAATTCTGCCTACAAGTGATAAATTTTGTTTCTTCTAGTTAGGAAGCGTACTTTGCATCTTAGATGTTACTCTCCGAAAGAATCCTCGTGGTAGTCGTCGTGACCTTATTGGAGTCCCAAGATCTACTCCCAACGAGTCACTTAATGTGAATCCGATCTTCCCTACTAACTCCACCTCCCTATCACTTGTCACATTTCTCGAAAAGTAGATCAAGGACTTCTTCTCGCTCACTGTTTGTCCCGTCTCGTCAAAAAAAAAACTCACAAGACCTCCTTTATAAGACCCAATTGGATCTCCGTCGCCTCAGCAAATAAAAACAAATCATTTACAAAAACATATGGGAGATCGAGGGACCTTAACGATGGAGGCGAATAGGTAGCCACTCCCCTCCATCACAAAGTCCTTGAATAAAAATAGATACCCGTACCATACATAAAGCAAAAAGGTAAGGGGAAAGAGGATCTCCCTGCCGAATGCCCCTCTGAGGAGTGAACGCCTCGAATGGTTCTCTATTCCGCAACACTCGCATTGTATTGGTCGCCATTGCTGACATAATAAAATGCACCCAGGTCACCAGGAATCCAAAGAACAAGATAGTATCCTTAATGAACCTCCAACTCAGATAGTCATATTATTTCGCCAAATCAATTTTCACCGCCATGTATCCTTGTTTTTACTTGAGTTTCCGTATTCTATGGTCAATTTCTTGAACCAGAACCACATTATCAATGGTTGACCCTCCCTAGAGAAAACTACTTTGATAGGACCAATCCGCTCTGCTAGTAACAGACGAACCCTATTAACCATAACTTTCATGATAAACTTAATCGGGACATTGATTAGGCTAATTGGGAGAAGCTGTGTCACTAGATCCTGATTTGTTATCTTTGAAACTAAATGAATTAGTGTCCCATTTAGGCTTGGTGATATCACTCCAGCTCGAATCGATTTCCCCACCATCTTACAAATATTCAGGGCCCTAATTTTTCCCAACATTTCTTATAAAACAACGCAGATATTACATCCGATCCTGGTGCTTTTGTAGGATTAGATTAAAATACCTCAGTAAAAATTTCTTCATCTGTAAATTCTTCCTCAATGGATAGCTTTCGCCTCCTTCTAAACTTTTCCCACGTGGTAAAGTAAAAGGTCCACAAATGTAACTGTCTCCGAGTATAACTCCACAAAGAAATCTCTAACTAGAAAACCCAAGGTCGTCTCCTCGTCTACCCTATTCTCATCTGAATCTAGTCTCTGAATATTATTCGTCCTCCTCCTCTTGATCGTGGACAAATGGTAATACCTTGTCTTTCGTTCACCTGGTCGAATCCAAGTCTCTTTCGAAGTTGAAATCCAAAAGCATCCTCTTCCTCAAGAGCACTCATACATTTTAGTTATTAATAAAAAAATTATATATTTTATTTATAGTAACATTACCATTGAAACAAAAGAAAAATCAATAATATTCTAACAATATTTTCATACCCAAAATACCTATTTTAATTATGATTTATATAAATCATAATATTTTCAATATTAAACAAGAACCAATTATCCATAAAATTAATATAAAACTACTTATTTATCCAAAATATAAAAGTAAATTCTACCTTCTTAATAAGATAGCATGACACTTTTTCCCCTACTTGTTATTAGAAAAACTAAAAATTGCATACATGATAAACACACCTGATACACATACATAATGAAAATTTGTGTTTCCCTCCTTCTCCAAAAATTGACGATAAGTCGGCCCTGACATTTCGGGGGCCCTAAGCGAATTCACAAAATGGGGACCTCTTCATAAATAAAGATATTATTACTATTAACGAGGTTCAAACTCTAGACCTCATAAACGAAAACATGACACATTACCACCAAACTAACAACACTACTTTTATATAATTATTTAAATCGGGTATATATATACACATATAATATATTTAGATGATTGGGGGCCCCTAAAAATGTCAAAAAATCGGGGGCCCTAAGCGGCCGCGTCTTTTGCTTCACTACAGGACCGACCCTAATTAAACCTTTTGATTCCATTGTTGTTAACAGAAACGGAAGCAAGGAAACAATTATATTGAACAATAACTGGAGCGAAAAGAAATAAATCAGAAGAATCAAGAAAAAATAATGGAATCAAAGTGAAATCAGAGGTATTTTTTCGATTTAGTAGCATTTTAGTTTGATTTCACGGTTGTGTGTTAAAAACTGCGATTAATAACATGCGAAAATGTGTTTTACAAAAAGGTATTAGTTATTCCTACAAAGTATGCTTAAGATTACTTGATTTGAGTATAGATTCGGCTAAAATCAAAAACTAGTGCTCCAAAACTATATGAAAAGTGTAATGCATGTATGAACTGAAGAGTTGATTTTTGAAACACGGAACTGCCATAATTAACTCAATATCTATATGTAAAAATATAATTATGGAGCTCTTTTGGTTCAAATTAGATTATTTAAGTGTTTATTAGGATTTTTCAATTCAAATATTTAGACTTGTGATTGAGAATTATAATTTTGTTTCATAAATATTTAGCTCTGAAATTGCAAAACTGTATACAAGAGAGAAAAGAAAAGAAGAGGGTTGGAGAAAAAAGAAGACACAAAAGGGGGGGGGGGGGTGTATTCAACTAGGACTTTGTTGGATTTTTTGGATTGTTAAAATCCATATACTTTGCAAACTCTACGAATTATTTTAATTCCATAGAGAGTTTATAAGATTCTTTTTAACTCTCTATAGAATTTAACAGATTCTTACGTTAAGATTTTAATAGATTTTCTTAGATTTTGATTGTGTTCTAAAAAATAAAAAATATATATATATATCTAAACAATTCAACAAAAAATAAACAGTTCCTCTACCATGGTGGCCTAACGATAACGAAGAATGCTGATCTCCACTATGATGGTCGGTTCGATTTTTGTTTCGGATTAATAATTTTGATTTTACTTTCTAAATATTAAATAAATAATAAATATTAAAATTAAAAAATATATACACCAAAAAATGTTGAAAATTTTTTAGAACATAAAAAGAAAAGTAAACTATTAAAAACAATGAAACATTTTTTCCTATGTTCGATAAAAACAATGAAATATTCTTTTTTTGAATACATATGAGAGCCACTTTGGACTCGGGAATCATTTTGACTCCAATAAGATTCCATCCCAGGACCTCTCGGTCTCTACGGAGTAGCCTAACCACTAGGCCAACTATCAATCTTGAAATATTCTTTTTATGTTCAATAAAGAAAACAATGAAACATGATGACCTAAAACCCATCTCTTCACACTTGCTTTGAAATCGTTGAAAAAATACAGAAGAGGAAAACATAGAAAAAAGTAAACTATGAAAAATAATGAAACATTTTTTTATTTTCGATTGAAAAAAGAATAATGAAACATGATTACCTAAAACCCATCTCTTCCCATTTGCATTGAAAGATGGTAACCGGAAACGTTGTAAAAATTCAGAACAACAAACGAATAGAAAAAGTAATATAAAAAACAATGAAACGTGTTTTTTATGTTCGATAAAAAAAAACATGAAACGTGATAAATTAAAACCCATCTCTTCACACTCGTATAGGAAGCATTGAAAAAATTCAGATCACAAAATAAAAAGAAATTATAAAATAGCTTATAATTTATTTTTACCTCAGACGTTGTTTTGCTTGGAGTTTGTAAAATCTTTGCTTTTTTAGAAGGATTTATAAAAGATATTTTTTATTTATATTCAAGCCCTAAACTCTTATGAAGTCTAATGACTTGAAAAATTTAATAACTTTCGAATACCCCTAAATTTTAATGGATTTGAAAAAGTCTTGATTGAATACATCTAGATTTTAAAAGAGTTTTTAAAATCCTAATTGAATACCCCCAAGATTTTAATAGACTTTTTAAAGTCGTGATTGAATACCTCTGGACTTTGAAAGTCCAAAAAAAATTCAACAAACTCCCAGTTAAATAAATCCCTGAAGAAGAGTTGAAATCATCAGTTATGGCACAACTAAAATAACAAAACAAGTGTATAACAATGGAGCAGAGAGTGAAAGAGAAAAAATAAAAAAATAAAGGAGTTAAAGAAAATTTAAAGAAATAAACAAAAAAATGAAGTAGAATTAAAAAAGATGAAAAGACGCGCCCAAAAAAAAAAAAAAAAGATGAAAAGAGAAGAAAGTGAAGAATAAAAAAAGCTCGAAAAAAAGCTACCAATAATTTAACAGATTGTTGGGATAAAATCTTCAACATAGTGTAGATGATACAAGGGAAAAAATCACTACATCATAAAAAATAAAGAAAAACAAAAAAAAGAATAAAGAGGGAAATGAGAAAAGTACATACGAGGGGAAAGAAGAAAATGAGAAAGAAAATATAGCAGAATAAGAGAAGAAAAGGGAAACGAAAGAAGAGGAAGACAACAAAGAGAAAGAAAAAAAGAAAGAAGAGGAAAAAACATGGAGTGCTTCTTCCATACACATGAATTTTGTGTAATAAAAAAAAGAAATAGAAAAATCGAATTAGTGAATTACCCATCTACCCTTATTTGATGGGTGAGTTGACAATATTTTGTGGGGCTCGAGGAAGATATAGCATAAAGCTACTTTTTGGAGTTGAATTAATTTCCAGATTCCGGTAGTACAATTTGTAAACGAAAAGTTATGGTAATTTTGATAATGACTATTTTACCCTATTTAAGTGGTGTGTTATTTTCCGTTTACAATGGTGTCTTAAATATCGTTTTTAATAGTGCAAGGTGCGTTTTTTAGTTTCAAATTTGCATACGTAGAATAGTAGCTAATTTAACCCACTTGGACACTTGTCAACACCCTAAAGTTTAGAATTTCTTTTATTTAACAAAATCCGAAATACAAAAAAAAAAAAAAAAAATACACGCTGGAGGAGAGAGAGTATATCAAACCTTCTCTCTCTCCCGTCAATCTTTACTCCATATTTCGAAAAAAGCTCACCCACACCCACACTAACACTCAACACTCTTCCCTCACTCATCTTCTTCCTCTCATCCTCCATTGAAGGTAAGATGAAGCTATCAAACCTTCAAAGCCCTTTAATTTTTTTTTTATTCTTCTATTCATGTGTTGTCTTTATGAACTTAGGAACAAAATGAAAGCTTGAAGAGAAATCGGGTTCATTGTTCAAGGATTGTTTTGGGTTGATTTTAGAGTTCTTATTTTTAATCTACTCCCAAGAAGAAGCTTCCCTTGGCATCACCATGTCTTGTTCTCGGTCTAGAAGACCTTCATCCTCCTCGGCAATAAGGTTTTTTTTTATAAAACAAATTGCTTGCATGTGTGTTAAATGTTGAGTAAAGATGGATTTATGTGTTGTTATTATGTTTTTAAAGGTTGATTTTTTTTGTATGAGGGATGGTGAAATTAGTGGATGTTATTTTAAAAATAAAGGATACAAATATTTGATTTGTGTGTTGTTATGGTTTGGATTTCATTTTCAACCTTCTATGTTTGTGTATACATGATTCGGGTATGGTGATGGTGTTAATAGTAATGGTGTGTTGTTGTTAAAAGTTTACTTGGTATGTTTTTTGAAAGGGGAAACTAATTTTAAAGAAAGATTTGGTGTTTTTGAATTTTAGGTTGTTTTAGCTTGAAAAAAAAATCCGAGATTTAGTGTGTTTTCCTATGTGATTTCGAGGGGTGTGTGTAGTGTAGAGAGCTTATTTAACGTTTAATTACATTGTAATGTAATAACATGTGTATAAGGAAGGTAATTTTTGAAGAGTTGCATAATATTTAAGGTATTTATTATTAATAAAAGGTATTTAAGGTATGGTAATTGTATGATATCAAGTGTGTAATGTACTAGGGGATTTAGTGTATTAGTTAGTAATGTTTGAATGTGTGTTGTTGTGTAATAAGGATCTTGTAATGATGCTAATAATTTAAATTTTTTTTTTTGTACTAGGGATCGGTGCCGCCAAGGGACATGCTCGTCATTCATCCCCGCCACCGCCGCCGACTACTATGCGTAAGATCTTATTACATTCCTTGTTATGTGTGTTGATTTGGGGGATATGGAAATATTACAGTAGGTGCTAAGGCAAATTGGGTGTACCAAGTGGAATGTGTTGTGTATATCTAGTATGTAAAGAAATATACAGTATATAAGTAGTAAGTATGGTTTAATGTTTTATTTAGTAAAAAGGGGTTCGAAAGAGGAATTTTTAAAAGTACGAGGACCTTTATGCAATTGTAAGGAAGTAAAAGTTTTTTTGAACTCATAAGTATTAACTTTATGAAGATAGGGGGTAAAGATTATATTTTTATAAAGTTTAGGGTCCATTTTGCAAATTTGGGGTAAAAATTATATTTTTATAAAGTGTAGGGTCCATTGCGCAATTTTGGGGTAAAAATTATATTTTTATAAAGTTTAGGGTCCATTTCTAAAGTTTGGGGTAAAAATTATATTTTTATAAAGTGTAGGGTCCATTTCGCAATTTTGGGGTAAAAATTGATATTTTTATAAAGTTTAGGGTCCATTTCGCAATTATGGGGTAAAAATAATATTTTTATAAAGTTTAGGGTCTATTTTGCGAATTTGGGGTAAAAATTATATTTTTATAAAGTGTAGGGTCCATTGCGCAATTTTGGGGTAAAAATTATATTTTTATAAAGTTTAGGGTCCATTTCAAAAGTTTGGGGTAAAAATTATATTTTTATAAAGTGTAGGGTCCATTTCGCAATTTTGGGGTAAAAATTGATATTTTTATAAAGTTTAGGGTCCATTTCGCAATTATGGGGTAAAAATAATATTTTTATAAAGTAAAGGGTCCATTTTGCAATTTTGGGGTAAAAATTATATTTTTATAAAGTTTAGGGTCTATTTCAAAAGTTTGGGGTGAAAATTTTATTTTTAATAAAGTTTAGGGTCCTTTTTGCAATTTTGGGGTAAAAATTATATTTTTATAAAATTTAGGGTCCATTTCAAAAGTTTGGGGTGAAAGTTATATTTTTATAAAGTTTAGGGTCCTTTTTGCAATTTTGGGGTAAAAATGATATTTTTATAAAGTTTAAGGTCCATTTCAAAAGTTTGGGGTGAAAATTATATTTTTATAAAGTTTAGGGTCCATTTTGCAATTATGGGGTAAAAATTATATTTTTATAAAGTTTAGGGTCCATTTCAAAAGTTTGGGGTGAAAATTATATTTTTATAAAGTTTAGGGTCTATTTTGCAATTTTGTACCTTATATGTTTTGTATTTACTGTATTTGTTGGTAAGACCTTTTACTAACTCTTTTTCTTCTTATATGTACACCATACCTATGTAGGAACTTAATGGTCATGGAATATGAGGCCAACTTTCCCGACTTACGAGTGGATGTGGATAGTATCCGACGTCGGTTTAGCTCGCTACCACCGGCACAACAGGCCTTGTATGAGGCACAATTTAGGCTTACTCAAGATGAAGCGAACCAGAATGCGATGGTGGAGGCTGCTGACGTGGACGAGGCCGGGGAATTACCTGATCCAGAAACCGATGATGATGATGATGATGATGATGAGGAGGAGCAAAGGGTAAGTATAAATTTACTTGATGAAAAACAATTCGTATTTGTAGTGTAAAGTTAATTATACGGTGGTATTTATATTAGGGCATGTGTTTATGTTTGTGTGTATAGATAAAATTAGTCACGAAGCTATCCCTTACTAAAATGTGGGCGATGAATGATCGATTTACCCCGGAGCAACGACAAGCGATTACGGACATTGGATTTGGTGGAATGCTAAACTTCCCGAAGGCTATAATTCAGCGGGACGTGTGTCAATTCATGGTAGAGGTCTTTGAAGTCTCTTCTAGTTCATTCAAGCTCATGGGGTCCACCTTACCGTTCTCCTATATCGATGTTCACCGAGTGCTCGGGATACCTAGACACGGCCCAATCCCATTAGTGGATGGTGTTGATTGCCCGAGGGTGCTTGACTTGAAGATGAGGTTCGCGGGAAATTGGGTAACCGAGAGGTTTGTGAAGTTGACTCATATTGAAGAGTGTTTATTTGATTGTGGGACCCACGGGGTGGAGTTTAAGCAGCTTTTTATGTTGTATATAATTGGCTATTTCTTGGCGGCATCAAATGTTCATGGCATTGACGAATGTTATTTTTACGCGATTAAGGATTTTCGATTGATGCCCACTTTCAATTGGTCCTATTTTGTTTACGATTTGGTTGTTAGAGGCATTGTTGAATTTCAAACTTGTAAGGATCACGTTAAGTCCAAGTATTTCAATGGTTGCGTCTACATTCTTCAGGTTAGAGGTTTAATTGGTTATATTGTATTATTTTTTTATTGGTTATATTGTATTAATTGTATATTCTTGGTTTAATTGATTTTTTTAATGTGGTGGTGTAGATTATGTTTCTCCAACATATTCAGCGTATCCATCGGACGGTTCCGGTACCTGTTGGTCTTCCATACTGTAGGAATTGGGAAACCACGAACTCTTCGAGGAAGATTAGACTATTGAGACGCCTCGGGGGTTTTAACTTCATTCGATGCCGGTTTGTACCTTTAGAAGTGGAGGATGAGGAGGAGGAGGTAGAGGAGTATGAGAAAGGACTATATCTCAAAGAATGTCTTAAGGGAAAGGGGTCGGGTAAGAAGGCCAAGTCACTCGTTGATCGAAGGGAGTTCGAGGAGATGAGGAGGCTGATGAAAGCTATGCATGATAAGGTTTGTGGTCCGGAGGGAATGGAAATCAGTCAAGGAGGTAGGGTTGAAGCTTCTGATGTCGCTTCTTGGAGAGGAAGAGATATGTCTATGGGGAGCCCGAATACCGCAACTAGTAGGCAACGCGTTAGCGAAAGAATTAGAGTTGAACCTTGTGTGGATTTTGCCGAGTCAAGTAGTATACCGTGTGTCGAGGGACATTTAGTATAAAAATAAACGACTCCATGTATTTATCCTTTCTTATATAAAATCATAGCTAAAATTTTAATGCAATAAGGAAAAGAGAACCACAACTGCAAGTGTACATTTGTCCCAAGTAATATATCTGATAAACAGATTCGTTCTCAGGGACGGATTGGTTGTCTCTAATGCTTATCAAGTAGTGATTAATTGCACGTAAAAGCAGATAAATGATTTTAAAGTTGTTTGTTTGGTTTTCTAATTCTAAAACAATAAATAAAAAGACTAAAGTAATGCAAATATTAAGCTAGACGCGAGAAAATAAAATAGCTAGATGCAAGATATGAAAGGTAGTACTTGAGAGACGCTAGGATTTAACCTAAATCTATTCATTCCATGTATTATTTAAGGGACGAATTGGTAATTAATAGTAGTTGGGATTCTGTATTCTCCTTACCCCCGTCAGGGTGGACTAAGGAGCTATTCTTAGGTGCTACAAACCCCGTCAGGGTGATTATAGTCCACCTTCGAATGACTAAGTTCTATTTACCCAATTGGCCATAGGATAAATTAATCTTGGCAAGGTCAATAACTTTTATCCTACATTCATTAATTAGTTATGTACCTAAACCCCCCGTCAAGGTGATTCATATGCCACTTTATGAAATAGCCTAGATACTAATTCCTAGTGTTGATTCATGACTTCAATAATAGTTGATAAATGCAAATTAATGAAAAATATTAATTATTCAATTCGATTTCAATTACAATAATCCCAAAACCAAAAACATGAATTGAAATAGATTGGGGCTTAACCCATTAATGCGTTCTCAAGTACTGTATGAATTTAGCTCATAATTGCAAAAACTAAGAAAATAAAAGTAAAAGAATTCATGTTTACAAATTACAGAAATAAAAGATAGAACCTAATTAGGAATTGGGTTTGGCTGTGATTTGGAGAAGATTACTTTCTCCAGCTCTTAGCAATCTCCTTTTCCTTGCTTCTGACTTTTTCTCTGGACGCTCTCTTCTAATGATGATTTAATTTGAAGAATAAAATGAGAGGTGCTGAATAATGAGGTCTAAAGCCATATTTATAGTGCTAAATTCGGACTAGGGCTTTTACTTAGGTTAATTAGTCAAATATTAAAAAGCCCAAGTCCATAATTTAAGTCCAAATCCCGTAAATGCTGTACACCCTTCACTAAAACGGGTGTAACTTTCTCAATATAACTCCGAATTGACTCATTCAACTTGCTAATTCTTCGTAACTCGATAAGGTACGAATCTTCTTTATAACTCAGAGGCTTCTTCCATCTTTAAGTAGCTCGAAATCAGTAATCTTCATTAGCCTTCCAGATTTTCAGCTCAAATTTGTCAACTCTTCGGGATATTCCTTCTCGCCTTTGACTTCTTTACACGATCTAAGACTTCTATTCTTGATTCCTCTCCGTGCTAGTATTAGAAACCTACAACTTTTCACTAAAAACAACCCATATTACGCGCAAAAACTTAATAAATCAAAAATACTAAAATCTAAAGAGGAAAATTGAATTATTGCATATTAGCACCAAAAGTCTATCTAAATAATCAATTAAACACAAAAATGATGTCTTCCAAGGGTATAAAATTAGAACATTTAGGGAGACATCAATCACCACTTCACGAGATGTTATAAAATTATATACACGAATTTGGCGATAGAGAGGTTAGAGTATACCAAAAAAAACATCTGCCAGATGTAAAGTGCGCGATAGTGAAGATTACAAGAAATTATCATGGTTCAATCAAATTGACCTACATCCTCGTTGAACTCCGAAGAGAGTAGATCATTCGCTAAAAAACTCATTTAAATACATCGTTTACCCCCTGAACTTTACCCCGATTGACTGATTGCCCCCCAAATTTTAAAATGCGACAAGTTGCCCCCTAAACTTTAATTTCGTTACTCGTTAGTCCTTTTTGCTGTTTTCCGTCCATTTTTTGATGCGCGCATTACACGCGCGCGTGACTAGTTGCCCCCTTTTTTTTTAAAAAAAAAATTGTTAATTATATCCTTTTTTTTAAAGATGGGTATTTTGGTATTTTACACTTCTTCTTCTTCAAATAACTAGATCTACCAAGTAAATCCACCATACACGCATAATGTTTGATATTTGGTCTCAAAGAATAACTTTCCATTCAAAAAGGTACCATTTTTCAAATAAACAAAAAGTCCACTTAACAAGAATAATATCCATTATGTGATCCACATCGTTATTTCGGAATAAACTCCAATCCAAACGTGGTCTGTAAATTCGCATCATATTACCATTTCATCGGATCTCAACTCTCTCTCTCTCTCAATCATTTCAGAAGTACATAAATCAAAATTTAAAACATAATACAATTTACAAAAACAATCAAAAAGTCAAACCTTGAGATAAGATACATCAACTGAAATAGCCCTACCAGGAGCCTGAAGAGCTTTCCCATAAATCTGAGTAATAAATCATATTTTTACAAAATTGCAATTATTTCTGATTAATTACATAATTTCATTAACAAAGTGTTGCAGCTTTAAATTAAACCTGTATATAAAGCAAAGATACAACTTTTGCGAGAAGAGTAACAGGATCAGTTTCAGCAGAAACTTGAGCTGTTAAATCCTGAAAATCAAAAAAGACAATTTTTATTTTTGAATATTTTTTCTTATACTTTGGAAAAGAGATGAATTACCTTACGATACGAATGTAACAGAGTTCTTTCCAACTTCTTATCAATCTTCTTAAAAAGTAACCCACTGTAAATTTACCAAAATAAAAATTAATCATTGACTAAATCAGATCTTTAAAAGTAGATAATTGATAAAACACCATTTATACCTTTCATCTGCCATTGCCTTTAGAGCAGTAATAAATGTTTCAACCCTCTGTAATTTAAATAAAGTTCATGAGTGTAAGAAATTCATCAATCATAGGGTTAAAATTGAAAGTAGACTTAGCTGAATATTTATACTACAACAGAGAGAAGTTGTTAGTAAAGTCCTTAATTATAGCCATTCTGATGTTGGGTGTGAATTGCCAAAGAGAAGGAAAATAGCAATGGATGAGTTAAATGAAAGCGATGAAGATTCGAGAAAATAGAAGAGGGAGAGGTAGGGGTAGGGGTAGAGGTAGAGGGCGTGGGCGTGTAACAAGATTAGTAGAACAATAAGTTTCTTTAACACACGTGATGGAATTTGATAACTCTACAGTTAATGAACAAGGGAGCAAGCAAATATTGAGTGGTGATAATGAATCAGAATTATTGAAATTTGAAGATTTGAAGATTTGAAGATTTAATCATGGAGAAGAAGTTTTGGAGAAGAAGATCACGGAGAAGAAGTTTTGAAATACCAATTTTGCCCCTGTTAAAATGATTTTTTAAATAATTAATTCTGAAAAAAAAGTTCAGGGGGCAACGAGTCACGAGTTAACGGCGCGTGGCACCCACGCTGCGAATTAACGGCAAAAATTGACGGAAAATGGTCACAAGGGGCATCGAGGCACGAAACTAAAATTTAGGGGGCAACTAGTCACAAAATAAATTTTGGGGAGCAATCTGTCAATCGGGGTAAAGTTTAGGGGGTAAACGATGTATTTACTCTATATCATTTGAACCCCACAAATAACTCAACCTATAAATATCACAAAGCTTACTAGAACTATCCTCTAGTCTATCAATCACGTTGAGAAACTACTAGTTATAAATCAAGATGATTCTTAGTATTATAAATTGCTTGTTATTACAATGATTCTAACAATCTAGAGTGTAAACTACAGAAACCGTAGGTTTCAAGAAACTAGAGTTTGAGAGAGATGAGACATATCCACGTGCAAGTCATGGTTGTTGATACAACATGATATCTAGAGGCCAGATGTGGCCACGTGTTCCACTGCCATAGTAAAAAGACTTACTTTTGTACGTGGTCCTCAATGAGTTCTCCCATATCTTACATGCAACGTGTATTGATTTATCTTTTCCTTCCATAACTAAGTGAGCTTTACATTTTATAGCAACTCCATCAAGTAAGTGACATGTATAACTACGAACCGCACATGAAATAGCAGTGAAATTAGTATCACAATCCCAGGAAGCATCAATGTTTATTTTTACTTTTCCTTTGTGAAAGGGATTCCAACATAAAGGATCATTATGACTATAATTACTAGCATTATTTTCTATCACAAAATTGTCAAATCTAACAGTATAATTTTCAGAGTCATCCAAGATATCATGTAAATTAGACTTAGAGATTGTAGCATTATCTAAGATATACTCATCGTTGACAAAGAAAGCTTTACCAACAATGACCATAAGGCCAGGCTTAACATTCTTGAACACATAATCATTCCTAGCCTTCCATATATTCCAAGCCACATTAGCAACAGTTTCCCCACCTTTAAATCCTTGTATGGACCTGAATGAATATATGTACACAAGAAGTCAATCTATTGGATGACACTATAAGAGGGCCCACACAAGGAGTTGAGATTTAAAGGAGTTGCAAGCCAAGTAGATCTTGCCCAATAGCACTAAAAAAGAATATGGATTATAGCTTTATTTTTTCACCACATGTAGTACAAGAAGAGTCAACAATTCATCTTCTTTTATACCTATTTTCATTTGTGGGTAGTCCATTCTTACTAGCTTTCCAAAGAAAGTTTTCCGCCTTTGGTGCTACGTCAAGATTCCATATGAACTTCCATGTATCATTAGAAGATGTAAAAGAGGGATTCCTTTGGTCAATAACCTTTTTTTCCTCTTGTTTCAACTGATCCTCCCTTAAAAACTTACGAAAATCCTTCACACTTACCTCCCCTAAGATGGAGAGACTCCAACAAGGGATATCAAGGCAAATGTAAAGACAAAGGTATAAGTTTCTTATAGTTGTTGCAGTTATAGGGGGAACACATCATTGATCAAATTATCTTTCCAAGAGGTACCATCCTGGTTAATAAGATTAGATACTATATTGTATAAAATATCTCCCAGCATATATATACCATAAACCTTGGGACCTTGGAATCATACCATATATCAATATATCTATTATCTCCCACTTTCCAAATAATATTTTTAACAAAATTATCTATGCCACAAAGGATAATCTCCAACACCAAGAGTAGTTACTACATATCTTAGGTTAAAGAAAATCCTCAAAGGGAAATTAATTCCCCTTAGATATTCTTAAAAAGTAGAGAGTCGAGTTTCATATAGATCTTACATGCATTGGATTCAAGATAAGAAAGATTTTAAAATGGAAGTCTTTAAATCCCAAACCCCCCATCAGATTTGGATCTTCTTAAAGTCTCACATTTAATCCAATGAACTCTACTCTCCCTTTTATTATTCCAATAAAAAAAAGGAAAGCCATATGGCTAGTAACATTTTTGGGGATAATAATGACGAAGCTCACATGATTATGAATATAATTAAAGTTTCTTTCTCTCCTTTAGACAGGATATTAGGTTGTCATGATTCATTTCTATTTAGGATTTTGTCTACCAACCATTTTAAGACCTTAACCTTAGATCTAACCCAACTAGAAGGCATACCGAGATATTTGCCTAAGTCTTCTAACTTGTTCATTATAAGATGGTTATCCAAACTCACATTTATGTCATTAGGGGTATTTTACTAAACACTGTACCACTTTTATTAAAATTCATAGTTTGATCAGAGTCCCACTTATTACAGTTCATTATGTTCAGGAAGCAATAAGGTTTATTCAAGCTTCTAAAAAGCACAGAATGCCATCAACAAATAGAATATGGGTGCACCACTTTCAGTTACCTCTAGAGACTTTATTACCAATCAAAGGAAACAAGGCCTAAGAATATACAAAATAAAAGGAGACAGAGGATCCCACTGTCCCAGCCCCTTATTTGTTTTTCAATAGGAACCAGATTCCCATTTATTTTGTAACATAAGACATAGTGGAAATACAATCATGAATTCACTCAATCCACTTTTTTGCAAAACCCAATTTTTTAGTAAATCAATAAGAAAATCCCACTCAATGTTTTCATAATCTTTACTAATATTAACTTTAATGTCAACATGATAACTAGTGGGGTTTCTCTTATTTTTAAGAAAATGACTTACTTCTTGGGTAATTAGAATTTTCTCAATAGATATTCTTGGAATAAAAGCAGTTTGAACTTTCTTAACTACATTGTCTATAAAAGGCTGAAATCTCATGACTAAAAGATTTGGTGTAAATTTATAAAGAAAGTTTGCACAACTAATAGGTCTAGAGGTTTCAATATTCTCAAGGTTTATCATTTTAGTATCATTTATATTAGACGATATACTATTATAAATCAACAAATCTGAAACCACCCTCATCAAGTCCATTTTAATTAAATGCCAGTATTTCTTATAAAAGAACCTAAAGACCATCAGGCCTAGGAGTATCATTAGATCCAAGACCCAAACAGATTCCTTAAGTTCAATCATGGTACCAGGTTTAGTTAAATCAACATTCTCATAATGAGTGGCAAAGGTGTTACCACAATTTAAGATATAGGAGTAGTCTCAATTACCCATACTCTTAAAAACGTCATTATAGTAAGTAGAGATGTTTAAGATAATCTCTTTCTCGTCTTCAGACCACACACCACTTCTTTACTTAAGTCAATTAATTTGATTATTGGTTCTCATATACTCGGTAATAGCAAAATAAAATTTAATATTTTCCCCCAACTTAAGCCACTGATTCCTAGATCTAATAGTCCATTTTTTTTCTTCTTTGAGCCACAAATATTCAATAGTATTAACTAAGTCAATAATTTACTCTTGTTTGTCCTCAGAAAAATGTTAGTTTTAAAGAATTTCTAGTCTTTTCATGGTGTATCAATAAGTTCTCTCTGATTAAGGACTCTTTTGCTAGCCCACATAAAGATACATTTAGAACTGTTGTTAAGTCTAAACTTAAATTTGGTGTTTCCCTTTCCAATAACAACTCTAGTGCAATTCTAAGAATTGCTCACAATAGAGTCACTATCCCCTCCATCAAACCAAAGTTTATTAAAAATAAACCTATCTTTACCGGGCTTCCTAGAAATACCATAATATAAAAGAATAGGGTTGTGATATGCCCCTAAAGGTGGAAGAACAAAGGTCCAACTACTGAGAATAATCTCAAGCCACATCTCATTTACAAAAAGTATGTCTAAGTAGTTATTTAACTAAATCATTCTCTTTCCTTTTATTAGACCATGTAAAGTTGCACCCCTTAGAAGGTAATCCATGCAACTAGCAAGTGTTAATATATCCATTAAAGGCCTTATTATTATTTATATTAGCATTACCTTCTCCTAACTTTTCTGTGGAATATCTTATTAGATTAATATCACCTAATACTCACCAAGATTTATTAAACGGATTTTTATCTTTCAAATAATTAAGGAAAATTTCTTTTTGGTCATCCATAGGGGGGACTATACACATAAGTAATTACTACATTCCCTAAACCCTGTACTAATGTTCTTAGTAAAGCTATATTGAACAAAATAAGTTTTATCTTTAACATATATTAATACCCCCCTCCTCCAGATAAACCTTCCGGTTCTATATATGAAACAAGGTCCAATTAGATTTTTTTACTAAATTTAATAATAAAATCATACTTTTGCTTAGTCTCAATATGGTGGCTTTTGATAAACTCTGCCACATCTCTGTCAGGGGTGTGCCGAGTACCTGACAGTTCTAAAGTTGTATCATATACCCCTGAAGGGTTGTTGTGGGTATACCGCGCAAACATCCTTAGTAACTTCTTCATCTTCCATGTAATATTCTTTTACATATCCATATTCCTAGTCTTCATTAGCCAAGTTTGTTTCAAAAAACTCTTCGTCCATCTCACTATCTTTGTAGATAGATAATAATTAGTATCTTCACCGCTGTAGATAAGAGTTGTCAGTGAGCTTGACTGGGCTCTATTTGGGGGCAGCTTATCGAGCCCCAAATCTTACCTTACGTGGTTAATTCTAAGTATACCACTGTTTATCAAACCAAAGTTAGGAGTTAGTCTTATGTTTAAAGAAATAATAATGTTAGCCCATGTAATAAGAGGACCATTATTTTTTAATACGAAAGTGTCTTTAGGCCCACATAATTTAGTTCCCTATGTTGGGGTCAAAGGCCTAATATGATGAGTCATACTAATATCTACCCTCACATACTGACTCACTTTCTTGAGGATTCTACTAATTGATGCCTAATTTGAAGAATCTTAAGGATATAAGGCCCAGTTATAAAACATTAGGTTTTAAGGCCTAAATTAAATTTCTGGTTAGGGTTTTTACTTTCCTACCCTTTTCAATTTTTTTAATTCCTTTTTTCATTTTTTTTATTAATTTTTTTCTGAATTTTTATTACTTTCACTTACCTGATACTTTTTTTGGTACATACACGGAAGTACGTACCTACATTATACAAACCTATAATTTTTTTCGTACAAACCTATATTTTTATTGGTACAGACCTATATGTTTTTTAACTTTTTTGAGGTGTGTTTGTTCCATTTCTTATTTTGTGTATATGTTCAATGTATCGGTTTTGTCCAAGTTCGTGTACCCAATGGTCTGTACACAAGTCCTTTTTTGTCCATAATTATGCCAATTTTTTCAGTAATACCTATTAACTTATTTTTTGTCCACTTATTTTTATACAGATTCCTCAAGCTTAGTGTGTAATTAGTGTTTAATTTCTACCTGCAAAATTAACAAACTAGATTAGAGTTTAATTTTTTCAAACTAAAACAAAAAGTCCTACTGTCTAGACCATAATGTCTAGAACTATATGCCAGAAACATAACTGTTAGCAATTGTCCTTTTAAAAGATACACAGAATTAAACATTACAAAGAGGGACAACGAAACAGTTTTTTTTAAAAGATGGATTTTAAAACAAAAAAAGATCCAAAGAAGCTGGGGAACATAACACGTTTTGGAAAAAAAACCCTGAGGTAAGCTGGACCATTTTACCTAGCCCAATGGACACAGACACACGCTTGGAAAAAAAGGGCATGGCACAAAAAACTTTGCAAACAGGCTGGATTTTGAAAAAAAGGGGGCTGGACACAGGGGGCCTGGACTTCAACGGGGCTGGACCTACTACTTACTCAAAGCCCAACCAGGCTGGACCAACCTGGCTTGAGACACGAAACAGTAAAAAAACTTGAAAGTGAAAACCCATCGACAAAAAGCATCACACACGGCGACACGGCGAGAAAACCCATCGACAAAAACCATCACACACGGTGACAAAAACCTACGAGACACAGTGGTGAGCGGAAGAAGGTGGAGCAGATCTGTTCATCCCTTCCCCGTTTGTTTGGTGCAGCAGATCTGTAGCAGCGGCGGTTCTTCTACAGCAGCGGTTCCTGGGACGGCGAAAGCAGAAGGAAGGGGCGGCGGTGGGGCGGCGTTCGTCTGGTGCAGCGGATCTGGGAAGAGGGAGGGTGAAGGTGGTGGTAATGGTGGGAAGTGGGAGGAGGAGGGGGAAGGTGGTGGCTCTGCAGCATCATCGACGAGGGGGAATGTGGTGGCTCTATAGAATCATCGACGAGGGGGAAGGTGGTGGCTCTGCAGCATCATCGACGAGGAGGTTCTCTGCAGCGCGGGATGGAACGCTGCTACACCAGATCGAGAGTCAGCAGTGGTGGTGGAGCTGCAGCATAGTGGTGGTGGAGCTCTACAGCGCAGTGCTGGTGGTGGCTCGCTGTCGAATGTGGAAGGTCAGATCTCGAAGACGGCTCGGTGGAAGGTGGCTCGATGGAAGGTGTCGACAGTGGTGGGAAGGTGGGAGAGAGAGAGGGTAGAGAGAGGGGAGGGTTTTCAGAAAAAAAAACCTAATAGGTTTTTTGTATTTGATTTTTGTTGGTTAACAATAAGTATAAGAGGGGAAGAGGACTTTTGGGTCTTTTTATTGGATTTTAGTTAGGTCTCAACTACTAGTTAGTGGGTATTAAGGATTGGGCTTTAATTCCCCCCACTTTCTTTGACATATCAATGGTTTGACCCATTTCAACAGCCATATTAGTAATATCTCTCTTCTTTCCCAAACTTCCATCAATTACATCTACATACTTAACCATACTTGTACAATTCTTTCCTTTCTCAGTCACTTTTTGATTCAATCTATTCTTTTTTCTAACATTTCTCTACCCAAAGTTATTTTCAATTTTATATTTTTTCGCCATAAAGATTAAGCATTTGAAATCTTTTCTAGTCGTCAGAGTATTCTCGACAAACCCAATCTAGTTACCTAGCTTCATAACAAGTTTAATAGGGTTCTCACATCTATCTTCTTCATGTGAAACAAGAAAACATTCATACCATACATCATGAAGCTTCTCTTATTTATAAGAAATCCATATTGGTTTTTTGTTTTTTTGGTAGAAATGGAAACCAGACTCAAGAGGTTTGTTAATGTGCCAAAAAACTCGAATCCTAACACTCGACATTTTATTAAATATGATAGGGTTATGGCTAGGGAGATGTATGCTCTCAAAATCTATAAGTTTGACATCAATTTTTCTGATGTTTTCCTCTTTCAAGAATAATGGGGGGAACCATCAATTCTGACCCAGAAAGTCGAATCATCAAAAAAATTAGATTCTTTTGGCATTCATCCCACTTCTGAACCAAGACGTGAAAGCCAAACACATGGTATGACCTATTTTCACAAACTCGATCACACTCATCTTGACTTTCAAATTGTAAAAGACACACATTGCGTCCCAGTTTCTAGTTGTAACTGTACTTTTAATTCTTTAATGTTGTTACAAAATCTTCTTTAGGTACTCAAAGGTAACTTCTTCCAAAGAAACCATATGAACAACAAACTTTAACTTGTCAAATTAAGCATAAATTGAATTTGAGTCTGGAGACAGAGGAAACTCGTTTTCACCTCCTTTATGTTTAGTTTCATAAAGTTCCATAGTTTCTGCTATAAACAACAGAAATGAGGTAGTTGGGATCAGATGCACACAATAAATATTGTTGTAAATTTGGATGTAGAAAAGAGATATTGGTAGAACAATGTAAAGGGAGTTTAGGAAGATCATCTTTAACTAATGATTTGACTTAAAACAACAAAGATAAAGGGTGGGGTGTAAGACATATAAGTGGTTTCAGAAGGTTAATTTTGATAATGATAGAACCTATCAAGTGAGACGTGTTTGGAAAAGAAGACTATAGTTTAATTTGATTTTTGTACTTTATTGTTAGTTTGTAATATGTGATACGTATCTTTAATCAAAATACGCAGTTATGTACATTTCAATGAATTAATGTTTTATTTTTAGCTTTTTTAGTACATTGTGGACGTGCCGGAGTGGTTATCGGGCATGACTAGAAATCATGTGGGCTTTGCCCGCGCAGGTTCGAATCCTGCCGTCCACGCATCTATTTAAAAAACTTTTTTCCCGCAAACTAAACCTTGTAAGTTGGAACTCACCATTTTCTCCCACGAGCTTTAGGGTATTTCCCAAATACTCCCACGAGATTTAATTTTTTCCCAAATTCTCCCATGTCATTAACTTATGCCGAACAAGTCTTCATTAATTTAATTTTCTAATTATTTTATTTTTGACAAAAATACATAATCAAAAGTTACAAAAACTAAGTTATAATTTTAATAGATTTTGCACAAATCATAAAACTGTAAGTTAAGATAATTACCTAAATAATACGATAAAAATATGAATATTTATATTTTAACAAAAATTAGATGTGTATAATTTTTCTATTACTAGATATTAAATTTATTCTTAACGTGAACAAGTATCAACATTGTATCTTTTTTTTTTATATCGTATAAAATGTTGAGTTTTGAATTTATAATTTTGGTATGTGACTTATATTTTAGTTGTGAGTACTTATAGATATTGTTTTCTTAAACATGGATTTAGGGTGAGAGTCAATGATCATTTCATATGGGATCCAACAGCGAGTATGGATTCAACTATTAGGGTAAGCATCTTAAAAACAGCGGGGGAGTGGGTCAGTTGAACTTCTTACCTACGGGATAAGGCCTTACATAACGTTTGAGTGTAACAAGAGTGAATAAGATGAATGAGGAGCAATTGTCTTAAGGATTGTTATGTTATGTGTGTTTTTCAATCTCTACATGGGAGATGATATGTATTATGGAGGCTACTTGTCCTCCAATAATTGCATGATAACCCTGGTAGGAGCTCTGGACCCCGAGGGACTGTAAAAATATTTTGCTTTTACGATTAACACATCCATAACACAATAGATAATTCTAAGTTAATATGATACTAAAGGCAACTTGGATCACTACCTGGTGCGTCCCTAAGGCCAATCCTAAATATGCCTTAGACCTAAGCTATATGTTATGAGTAGATACTTTGAGGTCCAGATGTAATAGCTTTACTAGCCTAAGTACCACTAGAATATATGCTTTCACATCCTACAAAGATCACATTTAAAAAATATTATAATATTTGACGAGTATTTAAATAAATAAATAAATAAGTACTTTAAGAATAATTAATTATTGTTTATTATCATTATTTTTAGTATAATATAAATTTTTTAGTACAAATGCTGGAAAATATAATTAGGATTAACGCCCAAAAAATATCTTAAGTTAGAATCAATTCCCCCTTACCTCAATCATCATTATTTTCTTATAAAAGGCCACATAAATTTAAATTTTTATTTTCTTTCCCATATAAAGAGTTGTTTGAGTTATGGGAAGCTTTCCAAAACTCAGATTTTGAGTTTTGGAAAGCTTTCCGTAACTCACTGTTCTTTAAAAAAGACGGTGTCTTTATGAGACAAGGTGTAAGGTGACAGATGTCTATTGGGCATTAACCCAAATAATTATTTGACTAAAACATATTTTTAATATAATTTTTTATTTAAATATAAAATTTAGATTATATTTTAACTTATAGACCTTGACATATAATTAATTAGTGTTATAAATGAATATAAGTAATAATAAATTTATTTAAAACTAGGTGACTTTGGAAATTATCTCAAACCTTATGAAAAGAAAAATATCATTTTCCCCAAACAAATGCTATGTAAAGAAACATCTCATCTCATAATTTAAAAAAAAAAACTAACAAGAACACCATCAAACAAAAACCTTGTAAGTTGTAACGAACACACAAATGCTATGTAAAGAAACATCTCATCTCATAACCATCTTAAAACAAACTAACAAGAACAACATCAAACAGATTCATCAAATCCATGCTCAAGCCGTTACCAAAGGCCTTTTCTTATTTCACCCAACTCTTCTCTACACCAAAATTCTTCATTCTTCAACTTATAATCTCTTCACCTCTTCTTCAAACACCATCAATTCCATTCGCTATGCCACAAACTTGTTCAACATCATCCCAAACCCTTCAACATTTTCTTACAATTGCATTATCAGGGCCTATACTCTCCTCTCACTTCCACAAAATGCCCTCATCTTTTTCAAGAAAATGTGTCAACTATCTGTCGCCCCTGATAGTCATACTTACCCGTTTACCCTCAAGGCTTGCTCTCAACTAAAATGTCTTTCATTAGCCAGAACTCTTCATTCTCAAACACTAAAACATGGGTTTTTAGCAGATGTATATGTATGTAACAACCTTATACATATATATGGTCTTTTAGAAGATGTTTTCCATGCATATAAGGTGTTCGAGGAAAGTTCTCAAAGAGATTTAGTTTCGTACAATGCAATGATTGATGGGTTTGTCAAGGCTGGTGAAATTGACAAAGCTAGAGAATTATTTGATCAAATGACTACACGAGATGAAGTTTCTTGGGGTACTATACTATCCGGGTACGCAAAAATGAATAAATGTAAAGAGGCAATTATACTGTTTGATCAAATGACGATATTAAATATCAAGCCTGATAATGTCGCATTGGTTGCAATTCTTTCAGCTTGTGCACAGCTAGGCGAGTTAGAGAAAGGGGAATATTTACATAATTATATTTCACAAAACAGGATTAAAATAGACGCTTATTTAGCTACTGCCTTAGTGGACTTTTATGCAAAATGTGGGTGCATTAATATTGCTAAGGATATATTCAAAGCGAGCGAGAAAAAAAACGTGTTCACATGGAATGTAATGTTAGTTGGATTAGCAATGCATGGTGATGGAAAATTAGTACTTGATTACTTTTCAAGAATGGTGGAAAGTGGTGTTAAGCCTGATGGGGTAACATTTTTAGGAGTATTAGTGGGGTGTAGTCACGCAGGACTAGTCAATCAAGCTAGGCAGATTTTTGAAGAAATGGAGAGTTTATATAAGGTTACACGTGAGTTAAAGCATTATGGATGCATGGCAGATTTGCTTAGTAGAGCAGGTTTAATTAAAGAAGCAATGGATATGATAGAGGAAATGCCAATGAAAGGTGATGTATTTGTATGGGGTGGTTTACTTGGAGGGTGTAGAATACATGGGAATGTTGAAACGGCTGAGAAAGCAGCTGAGAATTTGTTGAAAGTGAAGCCTGAAGATGTAGGGGTATTTTCGATATTAGCGGATGTTTATGCAAAATCAGGGAGATGGGATGATTTGGTGAAGGTGAGGAGATTGAGAGATGATAAGAGAGTTAAGAAGATTGCTGGGTGTAGTTTGATTAAGTTAAATGGGGTTACACATGAGTTTCTTGCTGGAGATGATTTGCATGCACATACTAATGAGATATACTTTGTTTTGAATGGGCTAGAACAACATCAATGTGAAAGTTTTCCTTGTTTGACATCAATTTTGTAAATTTATCAATTCGATTGTTTATTCACACAAATATTTGTGGCCGACTTTAACGTATTTAGGCAAAGGCCGGAACTTTTAATTGGGGAAAAGGGGTTGGAGGCAGGCCGGTCTATTTTTAGTTAATTGTAGTACATGTTCCTATATTATGCAAAACAATTTATACTTTCAATCAATTGCACTATAGGTCTTGTATTATATAAGCATTTAAAAATGTATCATCCAAACATCAAGTATGAAATGGATCTTCAATGGTTCATGTAAAAGAGAAGAGAAGAAAAGAGAGAAGTGGTATGACTTGATCTTTTAAAATATACTTGGATGAAATATTTTTGAGTGATACTTATCATTATTTTTATATATATAATAATGTAAGTAGATCTTATATGAAATAATTAGACTGTAAGTTCATATATTATGCATATTATGCATATTATGCAAGATAGCATATATTTCTCAATCATGGTTTATAACTCACAATCACAATCTACCTTCACAATCATTCACTTTTTTTTTTTATACGTGAATGGTGGACGGTTCAAGTCAGGTTGTGCGCAACCACGACTAATCCCACAAGAAATATATACGCTTTCCTACGTATATCCTTAGGTAAATCAGAATTAGGTTACTTATGTTCAGGTATTTAAACTCTTTTTATTTTACATTCTTTAATAGGTGAAAAAATAGCAAGATGAGATCGATAGTTGGCCTAGTGGTTAGGTTACTTCACAGAGACCAAGAGGTCCTGGGATCGAATCTCATTGGAGTTACTCCGAGTCCAAAGTGGCTCTCACATGTATTCAAAAAAAAAAAAAAAATAGCAAGATTATACCTAGTTGTGGTATATCATTCCCCTTAGTGTGAGATTGAGGTAATTGAATTCTATCTCTACAAACAAATACATATATTGCAAGATTATTGAAGGATCAAATATTCTTTTGAACCACTGGATTGAAGTTCCTCATAATTACTATCAATGTCTAAATAGTAAGTGATGTGTAAATAAATTTAGAATCTTGGCATTCAGACATTAAGGTCTACAACGAAAATAAAAGCTTATAAATAAAGTTGTTTGGTTAATATTAACTTAAGAGTTAATTACATACAATCTTCCTTAAACTATTTCCTATAAGCAAATATAGGCCCGACCAATTTCTACACCGTGGATGCTGACAGAATTGTGGCCTCGCCAGGTCAATGCGACGAAGCACCAAAGGTCGTCATTATTGTAATATTGCTATTGATAGTTTGACCAAGACAACATATAGATATCTCCGTTCCCCAGTATATTACCTCCCAAACGTCTGCTTGGGAGATACACCAAAAGTCAACATAATATACTAAGTCTTCCTTTATATATAAATGGGTTAATGCTCAATAAGCCCATGCAACTTTGTGCACTATTTCGTAAAAAACATTATCTTTTTTATCTTTCTAAAATATCTTGAGTTTGCTTATAGTTTATGGCAATAAAATAGTTTAAATAGATACATCAAGAAATTGTACAAAAATATCATTAAAAATGAGTCATTAATTATTTAAATTACAACACATTGAAATGATATGCATCAGACAAAGAATTTAAAAAAAAGGTAAAACAGTTTAGATAAAATTCCCAAAACTTAAAAAATTGAGTTTTAAGAAAAAATTTAAAACTTAAAAAAAATTATTAGGAAAAATATTCTCAAAACTCATAAAATTAGGTTATGGGAGTTTTATCAAACTTAAATTATTCTTCAAATAAAAGTAGATACACAAAATATATATATATATATATATATATATATACTTATTGTCTTATTCACAAATACTAAAAAAAGAACTAAAATATATCAAAAATGTAAAAATAAAACCAAAAAAAAATCAATTTGAGTTCTAGAAAAATTTCTAGAACTCAGATTCTGAATTTTGAAATTTTTTCCATAACTCAAACTATATATTTTTTTTTTGCTGCATTTTTGTTCCGTAATCCAGTTATTATTTAAGAGCCAATGTGGTGGTGGTTCAAATGTATATTTTGTCTGATTTCAATTGACCTTGTAGCAAACTTCTCCCGTTTCAGCGTGATAAAGTTAGGTATATTTTATCATCATTTTAATTTTTTCCACTTCAACATTGTGGGCGTGTTTTACTAGCTGTTGAAATGGGACTAGGAAAGACTCTGCAAGTATAATTTTGTATGTGATTCACCTTAAAGTGATTGATGTATGTATATAAATAGGATATTGTTGTTACCACATGCATTTGTGAATCATGGCTAGTACTCATTACTCCCTCTTCATTGCGTTGGCATCTGTAAGTATTTTCTTAAGAGTAAATGACACTTTTACCCCCTGGGTTTATACGCGATTGACAGGTTGCCCCCTAAGTCTTAAAATGCGCCTCGATGCCCCCTAAGATTTAATTTTGTGACCCGTTACCCCCTGACTGTGTGTTCCGTCCATTTTCGCCGTTAAAAGTGACGTGGCAATGCCATGTCACAATTTTTTTTTTAATCCAAATGTTAATTAATTATTTAATTAACTTAAACCAAGGGCAAAAATGAACTTTTATAAATAGTTTTTATATTATTAAATATAAATAATATAATAACCCCCCCACCCCACCGCACCCCCCTACCCCCCCTTCCCTATCTTCCCCTTCCCCATCTTCGTCTTCCCCGATCTGGTTCTAAAAATAAATAAAAAATCAAGAACTCTCATAGTTGGTTCTCTACTGATTTTATCAAGCAGGTCAGTTTCATTACTCAATTTTCAGCTATTTTCTTTGTAAATTCGAATAAGGTAAAGCTAGGGTTTTTCGATTTTTTTTATTCCTTTTCACCATTTTATGATCTGGGTATAGTTTAGATTAGTTGTATCAGTAAATCGATCTCTCTGTAAATTCGAATAGTTTAGATTAGTTGTCAAGATGATGTCCAGATCATATACAAATCTTCTAGATTTAGCCGCCGGGAATTTTCCGGTGATGGGTCGTGAACGGAGGAGGATGCCGAGAGTGATGACTGTACCTGGAAGTATATTGGAGCTTAGTGATGATATAGCACCAAGTATTTCATCTGATAACTTATCTTCTTTAGCTGGAGATAGAATGATAATTGTTGCTAATCAATTACCATTAAAAGCTAAACGAAGACCCGATAATAAAGGTTGGATCTTCACTTGGAACGAAGATTCATTACTTTTAAGACTCAAATATGGTTTACCAGAAGACATGGAAGTACTTTACGTTGGTTCATTATCAGTTGATGTTGATCCAATTCTTGATTTTTTGATGGTTTACCAGAAGAAGAAGAATGGGGAAGAAGAAGAGGGGGGTAGGGGGTAGGGGGTGCGGTGGGGTGGGGGGTTATTATATTATTTATATTTAATAATATAAAAACTATTTATAAAAGTTCATTTTTGCCCTTGGTTTAAGTTAATTAAATAATTAATTAACATCTGGATTTAAAAAAAAATGTGACATGGAAATGCCACGTCACTTTTAACGGCGAAAATGGACGGAACACACAGTAGGGGGTAACGGGTCACAAAACTAAATCTTAGGGGGCATCGAGGCGCATTTTGAGACTTAGGGGGCAACCTGTCAATCGCGTATAAACCCAGGGGGCAAAAATGTTATTTACTCTTTTCTTAATTTTCAAATCATTCTTTCATTATTCACTTGTTAATACATCATTGTAGATGATTCTACACTAGCTTAATGTTCCATTACCAGATATACTTGTATGATTTCTCCACACCTTAATTATTTTCTCATTTACTAGTACTAAACCTCAATTTGTTCAACAAGTTGTTTTATCTCACTATGGTGGTGGTTCAAACGTAAGGTTGACAAGGACGGTAGTATTAAAAGGCAAAAAAGGAAAGAACAAAATGTATGGTGCCTATTGGGAGAATAAATGATGGATATGGTGAGAGAGAATTAAAACTAGCGTGAGAGATTTCTTACACTGCTCAGTATTACATTTGGCCCTAATCCACACACACACACACACACACACATACACATATATATTCTTATTATCATCGGTCCTAATACTGACTTGACCGTTGGAGTGTTATCAGGAGGCACACCTCCCTGTGGTCCTGACCTTTATTTGATTTCAGGTCATCAAACTCAGTCAAAGGTCGATTCTCACAAGAATCACCAACTACACGTACCGGAGCTCCATCTCTCATATATTTCTATTGGTCAGATATTTCACACTTTATCGATTAGTCTGTCAGTTGAGAACGAGTGGTGTCTGTACGGGCGGTTCACGAGACATCCGTAAGAAAGACATCAATAGAAGATCTTGTTCTTCATTCTTGAGTTTTCTAACAATATTTAGCCTCTGTCACACAAAGTGATTAAATGTATTGATATGATTGAATTTCCATTCTATCTTACATTTTCAAGGAATAAACTTAAGGTACAATTGATTGGTCATTGACTTTGATGCATATATTCCCTCAAGCTTCTCCCATAACGTGACCAGTGTTTTTCCATTGCATATACGAGGTTTCTAGGAGGTACGTAAGTCGTAAGCTCAAGTCCATGATCAAGTGTTTTTTTAGAGTTCGTGCATCACCCTTGAACTCGCTATAATGTTTGGATAACTCTTAGGGGATTATTCACACCAAAGATTGTCTAATATTCTTGAACAAGACCCAATGTGTATGCTTTGCAAATACGAACATGAGATGTAAAAGTACATTTTCTTCAAGCATGGTTTTAGATATGAAGTGTGGAGAACAATTTGACAATGGGTGGTCATGGAAGAGGTATGCCTAATATTCAAATCTCCTTTAAATGGTTGAAGAAAGGTTCGACAAGTGTAGTTTAGAGAAAGAAGGCATGTAGGATCATTTTTTCTTCCACCGTGTATATTATTTGGCGATCTCGAAACAAGTTTAGTCTCAATTACGCGATTATCATCATTCGGAGAATTGTCAAGAATATTAAACTTTGTCTTTACCTAGTTGTTTATGTATTGTATCCTTATCTAGTCATTTTGAGAAATAACGAGATTTTGTTTTCAAATAGTACTTAGATGATTATATGTTGTTTATTATAGATTTAACATTTTTCTAGAGTGACATTCTGACCCGGGAATATCCGGTATATTTTTAGATTTCCATTTCATTTATATAGTAATACTATTGTTAGCAAAAAAAAAAAAGTATTTTGATTGGTGTAAACTACTCTATCATATTTTTAAAGACCATGACTTTATTGAACGAAAAAGGTTATTGGACTTTGGACATGGTCGACGATAGTTTACCTAAATATTACTGAGATTATAAAGAAAGAGAAGGCCATTGGAAGTTGCAAAAGAAACTAGAACTTTGGAATCGGGATTTATACACTGCATGCTTAACTTGAAAGTTGAATTTATAGGTTCCTACTACCTATATAATCTTTTGAAAACTACAAAATTATTGGCTTAATTAATTTTTCCCACTTATGGACTTTGATTCATCTATCACTAAGAGAGCAGTCATAAGTGAAAAAGAGCTTTTGTATGTCTAGAGGTTACGTAGTTGTAATTTCCCATGAATGGAAAACTCAACATTATTAACTCCCCAGGTGATCTTCGTTTACAGCGTTACTTTATACCCCAGGCTCTTCGTTTCCAGCGTTACTTTTCAGAGTAGTATATGCTAAGGAGCACTATAAATTTAACCTCTATAGAAATAGTAAAACATCAAAAACAAACATCAAATAGTCAAATACTCCTACAATAATGGCTTCTAGAAAACAAAGTGCACTCACAAGCAAAGCTGCAAGTGCTGCTAGCACAAATACAACTAACGACCTCTCCCTTGCAGTACTTTTTGATGAAGCACCACTTGCTTCTCATCCCCCGATCGTTTCATCTTATCATGATAAAATTACCCCCCTTCTTGATTGTGTGGACAAGCTGCGCCACTTGAAGATTATGCAGGAGGGTATCCAATTGCCAACTATTGTTGTTGTTGGTGATCAGTCATCTGGAAAATCAAGTGTTCTTGAATCACTGGCGGGCATTAGCCTTCCACGAGGGCAAGGAATCTGCACCAGGGTTCCTCTTATAATGAGGCTACAAAATCATGATAATCCACAGGCCGAGTTTTATTTGGAGTTTAACGGGAAGACATTGGCAACTGATGAGGAGAATATACCTAATGCCATTAGTCTTGCAACTAATGAAATTGCAGGGTCTGGGAAAGGAATATCAAACACTCCACTTACACTAGTTGTGAAGAAGAAAGGTGTTCCAAATCTGACAATGGTTGATTTACCTGGAATCACGAGGGTGCCTGTTCATGGTCAGCCTGAGGATATTTATGAACAAGTATCAGCAACTATTATGGAGTACATAACCCCTGAAGAGAGTATTATACTCAACGTCTTATCTGCTGCAGTAGATTTTTCTATATGTGAATCAATTAGGATGTCTCAGAAGGTGGATAAGACTGGTGAGAGGACCCTTGCTGTAGTTACAAAGGCGGATAAAGCCCCTGAAGGTCTACTGGAGAAGGTTACGTCTGATGATGTAAATATTGGTCTTGGTTATATCTGTGTGAGAAATCGAATAGGAGATGAATCCTATGAAGAAGCTCGGTTAGAAGAAGCAAGATTGTTTGAAACTCATCCGTTGTTATCCAAAATAAGCAAATCCACTGTTGGTATTCCAGTTTTAGCTGAAAAGCTTGTTCAAATTCAAGCAACGATTATATCAAAATGCTTGCCTGATATTGTAAAGAAGATTAATGACAAGCTCTCTGCCAATATGTCTGATCTCAACAAGTTGCCACAAAATCTGACTTCCGTTGCAGAAGCTATGACTGCATTTTTTGGTATACTTAGTGATGCAAAGGAGTCTTTGAAAATGTTATTCTTGAGAGGTGAGTTTGATGAGTATGCTGACGAAAAGGAGATGCACAGCTCGGCTAGGCTGGCTGAGATGCTCAATGAATATTCCGAGCTTTTGCAGGCCAAAGGTGTGGGTAATGAACTAAAAGACAGCTTTTTGATGGATGAAATCAAAGTGTTGGAAGAATCAAAGGAAATTAGTTTACCAAATTTTCTTCCTCGCACAGCTTTCCTTGCTATTCTAAAACAGAAGGTCAAGGGAATATCTTATGAACCTGTTGGATTTGTGGAAAAGGTATGGGCTTATGTAGAGAGGGTAGTTATACCTGTACTTATGAAACATTCTGAAAGTTATCCACAGTTACAATCTTCTACTAGAAGAGCTGCTCAAACCCTCATGGCTAAGAAGCTGGAGCAGTCTACACAATGGGTGATGCAAAATATTGATATGGAGAAGCTAAGTGATTTTACTTGTAATCCTGAGTATGTGCTTTCCTACAATAATCTAATGGCTCAACAGCCTGGATTTATGGAGATTATGAATGACCGTTCAAAGCCTTCGAAGTTTGTTCTTGATGGATTTGGTGAAATAGAAGTGGGGCATCTCCGCAATCATTTATTAACTGTTCAACAAGCATTTGATCTCAAGATGAGGATGACTGCTTATTGGAAGATCGTTTTAAGGAGATTGGTTGATAACATGGCTTTACATGTACTACACAGCATTAAAAAGCTAGTGAATGAGGAGATTCAGAAGGAAATTATTGATGATCTGATGGCACCCCATGGTGGAGGGATTGAACGTCTGTTAGAGGAATCGCCTATAGTTGCTGAGAAACGTAGTAGGGTTAAGAGGAGCATCAAATTGCTCAAAGATTCCAAGGATGTTGTGTCGAAGATAATGGACAGGATTGTTACTTATGGTGATTGAATCATGGAGTAGTATGTTGCTTGGCTGTTTTTCTTTATGTTGGTTCGTTTTTATTTCTGCTTTTTAATGTTATTGAAGCTTTATTTTAGTTTAATTTATTTCTGTTTTCAAATTGAGTAATGCTGGGTATCACCCAAAAAGTGATCACCCAAATATCATCTTCCTAGGTGGTCCAATGAAACTGTTTCATATAAGAGAGAGAAAAAAAGTAATTAGGAGAGAGAAACAATTTCATTGGACCACCTAGGAAGATGATATTTGAGTGATCACTTTTTGAGTGATACCCATCATTACTCTTTCAAATTTATGAATGCTATCTCCGCTACTTATTGTCAACGTTCTTGTGTTATTTTATTGTCTTGACAATGTTACACTCATAAAATATCATGTGTGGAAATAAAATTGTTTCTGTGTGGAATAACAACTTTAAGTTTTATGGTAGTGCATAGGGCTGCTTCAACTTATGTACCAACAGTAAATCGATAGACTAGGAACATAAGACATAGGGTAAAAAGAAAAATAATTTTATCGCGAACATTCATGGACTTTTAATGTGAACTTGAGGTTTTGAGGCCGTAAACTACTACGATATATATATATATATATGCTAACTGAAGTATGTTTTGTACAAAATATGAACCCAACAACCTTACAAAATATGAACCCAACAACCTCACATATAAATCCAATATAACCCACCTCCATAGGGGTCAATTTATTTTGAACCTTTTGGTACGATATCACTATTTTATGTTTAATTAATGCGTTAATAATTTATTTACTTTTTTTTTTTTTTTAGATGTATGGGTGTCCGGGTATGTTATTACAGTCGGATTCTATAGATTTCGTTCACAACAAACAAATTAATTCACATAAAGAAACTTTAAGAAACGAAACTAACCCTACCACAGCGCCTCTCTCTCTCTGCTATTTTAAAAAACCAGATCTGCAATCAGGCCGCCGTCGCTGGTGGCTTCCTGCTGCCGGTGATGGCGGCCCCCTTTTCTCTTCCTTTCTTTTTGCTTTTCCTTTCCTTTCTTTTTCCCGGGCTGTTCTCCTCTTTAGCCTTCCCGTCGCCTTGTCGCGCTCCCTACTTTCGTGGCGCCGGCGTTATTTGTTTATTACTTTCTCCGTTCAGTTTCGTCAAGATAGCGCTAAGATGGGCTTCGTGGGCCCATTACTCTAATTCTGAACTCTTCATATGCAGCGCTGAGGCCCACCAACATTGCGCCACTTTCTTTTCTCCGAGGAATTTTTTCTTGCTGCTAACTATATCTCTGTACCAGGCTACTGCATCTGCTTTCTCTGTTTTTTCAGGTATTAAATTTTGCTCTTGTTTGTTTGCCTGGTTCTGGTTTGTTAAGGTAGAAGAAGCGCTGGAATTACATTCTATTTGGGTCGATTACTTGTTCTGGAGTAAAGGTTTTTGTGATGCAGTCCCTTATTGGACTGATTTGGGCTTCCGGTTAAGGAAACAGGGAGTAAAGAAGGTGTTTAAGAGGAGATGCTGGTTTTTCTATTGGGTCCTTGGCTTCCGATCTCCCTCGCTATTTTCATGTGGTGATGCACATTGGGCTATCTTTATTAGTTCATTTGGTTTCGTTCGTTGGAGTCCCGGGTGTTTGCCGTTCACTCGGCACTTTTTCATTTCGATTCCTATTTGTTCGATATTAATGGCTCGCCCTAGTGTAGGGATTCGGTTGATGTGTTGTTTGTTTGGTCTTGTGTGTTGGTGTTACTCCGTTTTTTACAGTTTTCCTACAATCGCGGGTGGTGATTCATTTGTAGCCATGGTCAATCATTCAATGGTGTCTGATATTAGAAATTCCGGGTGTTTGCCGTTCAGTCAGGGTTTCTGGTGGTTGGTCCATCTTTTTCTGGTTAACTTGGCTTGCGATTATATGGTTTGGCTGGAGAAGCGGGGTTTGTGCTTTACGTTTTGGTGTGTTTTCTCTCGCTCAGCGCTTCCTGTTTCGATACACGTTATTATCACTTGGGCTAGTGATACTTCTTTTGATCTGAGGGCTATCAGGACTTTCGTTTTTGTTAATGCAATTGTCGTCTTAGCTTACACCTTGGGTATGAGAATCTGCTTCGAATTGCTAACCATGGGAGTTCGTTATATGGTAGTCGATTTACTCCCCCTCGTTACGAGGCCTGAGTTTGTCTTTCTTAAGGATCATGTTTTTACGACCCTTAGTGGTCTAAGCCCGCTACTTTGGTGGCATCTACGGTTCTGTTTCACTTCGGGAAAGAGTTGCGGCTTGAGAGTGTCTCGTGTTTATTTTTTTCTAGTTGTTTTTATCATTTGCTTGTTAGTCCTTTGTTTTTCTTTCTTTGGGTTTGGTTGGACAAACTCGGGTACTTTGTAAGTGTTAATTTTAATATAAGCTTTTGGAACAAAAAAAAACAAATTAATTCACTCCCTAAATTTGAGTATAGAAGAGATTAAAGATGTATTATCAATTTTTTTTGCAAAAGTTATCTATCTCATCTCTCTAACAATCACACAGTGCAAACGACAAATCATTGAACGCCGAGCTATAAGAATTATATTAACACATGTTCACTATATTATCATGTATGCATAGATTTTATGATGTGTTAACTATAAAACTTATGTATGAACACATATTGGAGGTAAACTAAGTAAGTTTCTGTTGTTATGGCATTATAAGTATTTTGCTGTCTGATGTTCCCAAAAACGTTTCTAAGGGTGTGTAGACTGGTTCGAACCACGACAGTGGAAAATTGAAGCACTTGCTCATTAAAATTTTGGAATAAATTTGTTAAAAAAAATTAACTAAGGGGTCAATTAGTTAATAAAATAAAACTTTAAGGTCAATTTATGTATAAAAAAAGTTAAGGTTAAAAAGACAGTAAAAAAAGTTATGGGTAAATTTGTTAAAGTAAATAATTTTAGGGGTAAATTAGTTAATAAAATAAAGTTAGGGTTCAAATTGTTTATACAAAAGAATAGGGTTAAAAAGACAAGAAAAAAAAGTTAAGGGTAAATTTGTTAAAAAATTAACTTAGGGGTCAATTAGTTAATAAAATAAAGTTTATGGGTAAATTTGTTTATAAAATATTTGAGGATCAATTAGTTAATAATATAAAATTAGGGGTAAATTTGTTAAAATACTTAAGTCAGGGGTCAATTAGTTAAAAAAAATAAATTATGGGTCATATATTTAATAAAAAAATTAAAGAGAAACAACATAGGATGGAAAAACATAAAAGACATGATAACGTAATGCTTTGTTAGAATGCAAGGCGTCTCATCTTCCTTTTTAATTGGGCAAGTGCGATTAAAAAAGGAAGATGGAACGCCTAACTTTCTGAAGAATACATATCAAATCATGTTCTTTATGTCTTCCCATTCTTTGTTGCTTCTCCTTAACTTTTTTTTTTATTAAGGAGTCAAATTGTTAATAAAAAAGTTAGGGTCCATTTGTTAATACAAATAAGTTAGGGGTCAAATTGAAAAAAATTAATATTTAATTGATTACAAATGGCAAGCGTTATGTTACGTAGTTGCGGTGGGGATGGTTATAATAACCATCCCTTACGTCTGAATAACACTGCGATGACCGGGTGTAATGCTCCAAGTACTAGATTCTCATATATCTATTTATTTTAGTATTATTCAATTTATTATATGTTACCAAACAGCGAAAAAGGTCCATAAACCGAGAGGTAAAGCAACTCTCCAATCAGCCCACCGGGAGATGATTAATTTACAAGACAAGTTGCATATTGATTTTTTCGTCCTAGACTACACCTAGAACCCATACATGAAACATGGGTAACAAGTTTGACGTATTATCGGCTTGACGGTGCGAGAGAAGGTGTAACCGGTGTTATAAGTTATGGTTGATGTACCTAAAGAGATGATGTAGACAATTTCCTTTTTTTAATTATTATTTTGTGAATTGATATGTTGGTTTTTTATTATAGGAGTTTTATCGGTTGAATGAATAGAGATTGAGATCCTATTGGGACAAATATTTTAGACCTTGACTAAGATATGTGTCAACAAATACAGAGAGTATAAGTATCTCTGTAAGGTCGATTACTTCCTGAAAGGCTGCAAAATAAATGACGTGTATGTTGAGCACAGGGGCTTGGCGAGTGGGCTATGAACCAGTGAATAAGCTATTGTAACATTTCTTTACTTTACAAAATTGTATCATTACTTAATTATCACTATAGATCTTAAACATTTATTATTATCCCAAAAAACATAATCAAGCGGAGGCAAATAGGGCCAAGCAAAAAAGGTTGAGCGGATCAGATCAAAAAATTACTTGCATCAGCGAGCTGATTTGTTCGAGATATATTTTTATTAATTAATTTTTGTTACAATTTTTTCTTATAATGTTAGCTAAAAACTCAAACAAGAGTGTTACGCGGAACTAAAAGAGGAAGCGGATCTGGTAGAGAAAGAGGAACATCCGATCCCCCTCCCCATGTTGGCGATTTTTTTAGGAGGGCCAGTTATGACGAGAAGAGCCATGAATGAAAGATCGAGCGATATAGGGACACCAATGTAACTTTATTATACATTTATACTTACATTTTAAATATTTTTGAATAATCCTTATGATTGAGAAAAATATTAATAATGTTGATATACCATGTAATAGGAGGTATTGAGGGACCAGATGCGCACCATGATTACTGATAGATAACAATATAGGTCTACCGCTACTAACAATTCAGCCTAAAAAAAGAGCCAAAAGAATTTGGTGGAGCAGATGGTTGATGCTACCAATAAGGTCATGTGTAGTACTTCCCAGAGATGGATAGAGGGAGTGGGTCCGCCTCCAAAGGGCAAGATGAAGAGACTCGTCAGAACTCAAATTCGTCCGCGTATGCTTCGGAATTTGGAGGGTGTGATTTCCACGATCAATGATTATCTGGGAAGTAAGGGCCGAGAACCCTTAATTCCATCGTGCGATCCTTCGATGACCTCTGATGCTGCTAGTTCTGCTCTTTCCGTACTTACCCTAAAATATTCCGTACTTACCCTAGTTCTGCTAGTCTACCTACGTTCTTTCTCAATTACCAGCCCCTTTACCACTGTCCCTCCTACCAGCCCTGCTTCTAAAGCCCCTCCTACCTGTCCCGCTTCTGCCGCCCTTTACTAATCATAGTGTTGATGTCACTCCTCCCGCTAGTAATCGAAGAAGGCTCCGTGACGAGAATATTGAAGATCTCGATGCTCCTTGATTATTATCTACTCTCCCTATATTTGATATGACTTTATGAATTTTATTTATTCGGCTGTGTAATATACTTTTTAACCGTATACTTTTATTTGGAACTGTAGTAATTTATCATTATATGTCCTTTAGACTTTTAATCCTAACTGTTGTGACAATGTAATATATGAATTCCTATTTTAATATTAGAACATTTATTTTATATCATTATAATTTTTGTTTGTTAATATTAAATAATAAAACAACTATTTTAATAATTCTGGTTTTTTTAACAAAAAGGATCAATAACGACGATATATGTCGCCTATATTGAAATAGACGGCAATGACTTTTCTTGTTTTTGGCAATGGTCAACAGAGACGAAATTTGTCCTCTCTATAAAAAACTTACAATACCGACGACAAAATTCGTCGTTAGTTTTACCAATTATAAATACACACGACAACAATTTGTTGGTACTGATAAACTATCAATACCGACAATATCAATAAAACAATATTGTCCATCTCAGATGACACGTGATCATTCTCGAGAACTGACCACATTTCCTCTTAGATGACATCCTTCACCATGAAAATTTGCCGACAATTTATTCACGACAAAATTTCATCTTAAAAGATAAAATCGTATCTTTAGATACAAAATTCAGGTTCAAAAGAGACGAAACTTTAAAGATTGATATTGTAGTAGTGTAAAAAAATCAAAAGATGATGAGCCTGGTCGACTTTTTTGTTCTAACTGAAATATATATATACTCCATCCGTCCAGAAATAATGTTGACTTACAAAAAATAATGTCTCAAAATTATTGTATTAAAATATTTAAATTTATATTTTCAATATATATTTAAAATATCAAGATATTCTATATAAAATATTTTAGTAATGATGAGGGTAATAATTATATTTCTTAATATAGCGAGAAAGTTTAAGTCGAAATTATTTGTGAGACGAAAGAGTATCATGGAAGTTTATCCTATAAGAGTAATGATATATACCACTTATGATGTGGAAGAATTTGTGTGAAAGTAAATCGTCAATCTATTTATTTTTCTCGATTTGATAGGCGATTTATTTTGACTTAAATCACAGCACGTCATGGATGTTATTAGGGGTGAGCAGATGAGAATAAAAAATCAAACCGAACCAAAAATCAAATGGTAGGTTTTCTATTTTCAAAGTCCGAACTTTTTTTTGGTTCGTTTCGGTTTACTATGCAAAAACATAAGAAAAAAACCGAATAAAAACCAAACCGACGAAGGAAAAATAAAGAAAATGTGATAAAAAAAAAATTATCAGAATTATGTGGGAGAAAATTTAGTTGAGAATTTATCATCTACGTGAAATCTTTTGTTTTACTATTTGACGATATTATTAGTGAGAATTTTTTTATATCACGTAAGACTATATTCATAAGTATTAATTTAATTCGTTTTATTAATTATGATTGTATGAATTCAGAAGTAATAATTTTGATTTTATAAACTTATTTAGTATTGTAAATTAAGATAATTGTTATTTGAACAATAACACAATATATTAGAATATTAGTCAATATTGGATCATGTATTTCAAAAAATGGTATGACAACGATTATTGGTCAAAAATTCATATCGTAGCCAACAAAAAACGAAACGAAACGAATAAATCCAGAACCAAAAACCGAGTGCAAAACAGAATGCGAACCATTCGGTTTGATTTTTAAATTATAAAAAACCGAAATATTCGATTCGGTTCCATACTCACCCCTAGATATGAATTTGGGTGAGATATATAATTACTCATCCTATGTAAAAGTACTAGAATTAGAAGAAAAAAAAATGGAATCAGGATTTATACCGCCATGCTCAAGATATCTGACTTATAGGTTCCCACGAGGGCAGCCACTACCTAAACCAATCTTCTAAAAGTTAATTACGAGAGTATCTGACTTTATTTTTGATATATATAGCTCAATTTATCATGCGTTGTGTTCAGTCTATAGAAAATTCAATTTTCCCATTAATTATGGAATTCGAAATTGAAGAAATATTCATTACTCATAAGTGAAAGAGACCTTTTGTATATTTAGAAAATTAAGTTGATTTAATTTCCATGAGACGTACAAGGAAATGAACGTCGGAAAACTCAACATAATAAACTCCCAGGCTCTTCGTTTCCAGCGTTACTTTATGTTAACAAGCACTATAAATTTAACCTCATATTCTCTTACGTTCCAAACACAATCTTCTTTGCTTAACTTATGCATGAGCAATAGAAAGCTTAAAACATCAAAAACAAAAATGGCTTCTAGAAAACAAAGTGGTCTCACAAACAAATCAGCAAGTTTCCAGACTGCGAGCTCAAATACAAATAACGACCTGTCCCTTACAGTAGTTTACGATGAAACACCACTTGCTTCTCATCCCCCGATTGTGTCATCGTATCATGATAAAATTACCCCCCTTCTTGATTGTGTGGACAAGCTGCGCCATTTAAAGATTATGCAAGAAGGTATTCAATTGCCAACAATTGTTGTTGTTGGTGATCAGTCATCTGGAAAATCAAGTGTTCTTGAATCGCTGGCAGGCATTAACCTCCCACGAGGGCAAGGAATCTGCACCAGGGTTCCTCTTATAATGAGGCTACAAAATCATGATAATCCACAGGCCGAGTTTTATTTGGAGTTTAACGGGAAGATACTGGCAACTGATGAGGAAAATATAGCTCATGCTATTAGTCTTGCAACTAATGAAATTGCAGGGTCTGGGAAAGGAATATCAAACACTCCACTTACACTAGTTGTGAAGAAAAATGGTGTTCCAAATTTGACAATGGTTGATTTACCTGGAATCACGAGGGTGCCTGTTCATGGTCAACCAGAGGATATCTATGAGCAGGTATCAGCAACTATTATGGAGTATATAACCCCTGAAGAGAGTATTATACTCAACGTCTTATCTGCTGCAGTAGATTTTTCTATATGTGAATCAATCAGGATGTCTCAGAAGGTGGACAAGACTGGTGAAAGGACTCTCGCTGTAGTTACAAAGGCTGATAAAGCACCTGAAGGTCTACTGGAGAAGGTTACGTCAGATGATGTAAATATTGGTCTTGGTTACATCTGTGTGAGAAACCGAATAGGAGATGAATCCTATGAAGAAGCTCGGTTAGAAGAAGCAAGATTGTTTGAAACTCATCCTATGTTATCCCAAATAAGCAAATCCACTGTTGGTATTCCAGTTTTAGCTGAAAAACTTGTTCAAATTCAGGCTACTATTATATCAAAATGCTTGCCTGATATTGTCAAGAAAATTAATGATAAGCTCTCTGACAATATTAGTGAACTAAACAATTTGCCACGAAATCTGACTTCTATTGCAGAAGCTATGGAGGTATTTTTTGGTATACTGAGTAATGTAAAGGAGTCGTTGAAAAAGTTGTTCTTGAGAGGGGAGTTCGATGAGTATCTTGAAGAAAAGGAGATGCACAGCACGGCTAGGCTGGCAGATATGTTCAATGAATATTCCGAGCAGTTGCAGGCCATAGGTGTGCTGAATCAACCAAAGGACAACTTTTTGATTGATGAGATAAAGGTATTGGAAGAATCAAAGGAAATTGGTTTACCAAATTTTCTTCCTCGCACTGCTTTTCTTGCTATTCTGCAACAGAAGGTCAAGGGAATATCTTATGAGCCGGTCGGATTTGTGGTAAAGCTATGGGATTATGTAGAGAGAGTAGTTGTACCTATACTGATGAAACATACTGCTAATTATCCACAACTACAGTCTTCTACAAGAAGAGCTGCACAAACCCTCATGGCTAAGAAGCTGGACCAGTCTACACAATGGGTGATGCAAAATATTGAAATGGAGAAGCTAACTGATTTTACTTGTAATCCTGAATATGTGCTTTCTTACAATAATCTAATGGCTCAAGAACCTAGATTCATGGAAATTATGAACGATCGTTCAAAGCCTTCAAAGTTTGTTCTTGATGGATATGGTGAAATAGAAGTTGGGCATCTACGCAATCATTTAGTTACTGTGCAACAAGCATTTGATCTCAAAATGCGGATGACTGCTTACTGGAAGATTGTTTTAAGGAGATTGGTTGATAACATGGCTTTACATTTACTATATAGCATAAAAATGCTTGTGAATGAAGAGATTCAGAAGGAAATCATTGGTGATCTGATGGCACCTCATGGTGGAGGGATTGAACGTATGCTTGAGGAATCTCCTATAGTTGCTGAGAAACGTAGTAGGGTTAAGAGGAGCATTAAATTGCTCAAAGATTCAAAGGATGTCGTGTCGAAGATAATGGACAGGATCGTTACATATGGTGATTGAAATCGAGGAAGTGCGTATCTGGTTATGCTATTTGATTTTTTCTTCTGTCGTTTGATTTTTATTTGTCAGTTTTTATTTAAATCTGGTTTTTATTTTAATGAATGTTAAGTTCTCAGTACTTTTATGTTGAACAGTCTTGTGCTAATCACTCGTACGATTTATTTTCGGCATTAAAATGCGTTCTATATAATATATATATGAGAAAGAAGCAGATTAGTTCTTTTGATAAAGAGTTGATTTACCTAAGTATATTATTTCACGGTACTAATGTTTGTGGCGAGTTTTTAAGGTTAACCATTCTATTATAAAGACATAGTATATGCCTAATTTGTCCTTTGAGAAAAATTCCTGGTCTTAGCGTTTGTATTGCTTGCAAACATTAACACGCGTACTAGTTTGGTTAAAAATAGATTATACTCCTATAAATTCATGTAATTATTGAACAGACATACATGTGTATTGAAAAAAAAAAGACACATATACAAAATGATCACGTGGAATGAAATGTCCGGCCAACTTAGTTTAGAATTACATATTAATTATTGTCTTTTCTAAATTACTTAAAACACAATATTTACCTCGATCGTTAGACCAGAATGACTGATTCTATCTAGTAGATTATAAATGTAAGATGTTGTCAAACGGTCCGTTTTAGGTCTTTTCCGGTATTTAGTTTGATTAACAGATGGAAATTTTTGATAGAAAAAAATCAGTGCTGTGGAAATTTTTTAACATGAGTAGAGATATTAATGGAGCATGAGTTTGTAAGTATTTATTCCATTTCGTTTTAAACAGTACGGGTTGTTTAAAGTACTAAATGAGACTTAGGAACAAATTGTAAAGATGGATTTTCAAAATTATCGTGATGCGAAGATAGATAAAATCCGTTCTTATCCGTCCTATTGACTTCCCCTAATCATGGGTGGATAATTATATAATCTCTTTTTGTGTAATTAAGTAGTGTTTATTGCGTCCAAAAAAAAAAAAATTAAGTAGTGTTTATTCAAATATATGAAGTTCTGACAAAAACTAAAAACTTATGTCAAGAAAGTCTATCTCACATTTAGCTACATAAAAAATTTCATGTGACACCGATGTCATCTCTGTATTGGTTAAGTCACAGTCTTATCACACGTGTCCTTACACTGCACGCTATTAACGACATCTGTCCTTTGCATGCATTCTCCGACCTCATTGTCTTAACATCATATATAATTATATATATATCGTACTTTCTTCTCCAAAACCAGTTTATCCAAACAACAGCAAAATCAAAAATAAAATTGAAATTCACTCTTTTGATTTTCTTTCCATGGCTTTCAGATCATTGGTAAGTTAGCTTGAGTCTTGTTTTTGATATTATAAGTTCATCTTACATTTCCAATTTCCGGTTGCTAGCTTGCTAATGTAATTAATCTGTGTTCCGGTGCACTTTTGTGTGTTATAGAATAATTGGCCGAGAAATATGATGAAGATGATGAGCATAAGAGGAAATCCTAGTTACGCAACCTCAACTTTTCCTAAAATGAAGCCTAATCGTGCTTCTTCTTCTGCTGAGTTTGAAGACCATCCAGACACTAAACCAAGGTAAATTTGATGACTTCTAAGTTCTAAAAGAACTTATAATTATGTGCTGAGATAACGTTTAATAATTAGTAGAGACCAGTGTATTATATTCGTACATTTTGTTCAACATGGATGATTGTAACAGGGTAGTGAAAGGCCAGTTTATGCCGGTATATGTAGCTATCGGAATGATATGTTTATCAGTGGGTATAGGCATACATACCTTGACCCAGCAGCTGGCTCGATCTCCAAACGTATCTGTGAAGAAGTCGAGGAGAGAAACCATACCAGAAGTGGTGGAGCCTGAGAAAGTAATTGAAAATACCGAGAAGTTCATCAACAAATCTTGGTTTAGAAAGGTTGCTCATGTCCAGGATTTTGATCCTAAGGAGGTTATGCCTAATCCCAGCCGTGGGGATACTTATGCCAGGTACCCTACTTAGACAATACAAGTCTACTGTTGAGGGTGGATTTTTTAGTTGTTTATATTTCAATCTTTTTGTTAGTTGGTAGTTGGATACAAGGGGATAGTTAATTTCAATCTTTTTGGTTGGTTTATGCAGTGATGGGAGACGAGCTGTGACATTAAAAGATGTAGGAGTTGACCCCAAGACAAGCTCTTAGTTGGTTTCACTGTATACACAATCAGAATGAGAATAAGAATGATCATCATTCATTTTAATATAGGCTTCATGTTCTTAATTAAATCAGTTTTTGATTTTAGCAGATGTACCAATATGTTTTGTAACTCCTTAAATGACAATACTTTAGGAACTCTAGGATAGTGTGAGTCTATGTACTCAAGCTTTACTCTAGGAAAGTGTGAATCTATCTACTCAAGCCAATAGATTTACCTTGTAAGTTACTTTTGGTTTAGATTTCAGTTATACTACTTTTTTGACAAAAAAAAGGTTCAATGCTTCTTGTATTTAGAATTTGTTTTTATTTGTTTTGGTTTTCTGATTTTAGGTTCTATATAGTTTTTTTCTTCTTGTTTTTGTTTTTTGGTCGGTGAATGTTCTATATAGGGAATTAAAGAGTAGTGGAGACACTACTACTTTTTTTTTTTCCAAATCTTACTATAATAAAAAAACCATGTTAATCAATTTCCGGAACAGTTTCGGCCTTAATTATCTCGAATAGCCTATTCGGGTACGTGTCTAAACACGAGTCTCGTATGTTGCCACTAAGCTTATACTTTGGCTACCATGTCAGCTAGCTTATGCCAATTATGATTAAACCATTGAAATATAGGGTTACAATTCTTGGAAAAGAAGAAATAATAGGTAGCCTATTTTTTAAGGAGTGCATAAGTTGGAGACAGTCATTCTTAATAATTATTCTTAATAATTACACTTTGAGGTGAGCTAAAAGACAAGCTTTTAAAATCTTTATTGCTTCTGTTTTTTCGAACTCTTAGCTACAATCTCTCACGCTTTGCAATCTAATATCCTTCCTGTTGAATTCCTAGCAACACAAGAAATAGCACATTTATTAATATTAATTGGTGCATCACAATTTTTCTTAATACCTTCTTTAGGTGAAGGAATCTACTTCATATCTTTTTTATTATTTTCTAAGCTAATTCTTTTCTCGCTATTATCGTTTGAATTCGCATTTGTATTAGTTTTATATTTATTATTTATATTGTTTATATTATCTTTCAGTATTCGTATTACATCATTAGGATAGTTTGTGTTTTTGATACTCTTCCCATTCTTTCTCGCATTTGTTAATATTCTCAAAGGGTTAATATTTCTGTTCTTGTATTTATAAACGCATCTTTCTTTCCATCATAAATTTGTTACTAAATTTCATCTCTTTCTCTTTACTAGTTAAACTTGCCATCCACAAATCTATTTTTCTTTACTAGTTAAACTTGCCATCCACAAATCTATTTTAAAAGTAGATTGGTTGCAAGTTAACATATTGAAGGAGGAAACGAACCAAATAGCTCAAACGAACATATGTTCTATGTTTTTCTTTTCTTTATTGCATATATCACATATAGGATTTGGTATTACTTTTTGTTTGTACATTTTCATTGGTAGGAAGAAATTTTTTAACAACTTTTTACATAATTTTTTTAATTTTGGGGTCACTTTTAAACTCCAAATTAGTTTCCACACAGAGACATCAACTGTGTGAGATGAAGTAGCTTGGTTTTTGCTACTTTTATTCTCATTTTTCTCTTTTCTATTCTTTAATATTTGATAGTACTTTTTAATCGAGAAGTTTTCATCATTATCATGGATCCAATAAGGCAAATCCTTACCTCCTGATAGAGGTAAAAGAGTATTAAAAATGGAGGTTGACACTTCTTCAGAATAAACACTTCTTATAAGTTCTATGTTCCATTTTCTCTCATTGCTAACAATAAGGTCATTAACTTTTTCAATATCTTTCCTATTAGGTTTAATAATCTCATCATATCCGTTTATCCACTTATCAGTGTGGGTATTAATAGTATAACCATTTCCAATTTTCCATTTTATATCTTCTTTTATATTATTTTTTCCACTTATTAAGTTTCTCCGGCCTCAAGAACGTTTGCTACCAATTTTAGCTTCCATAAAAGATTCAAGAGGAAAATACTTTCCTTTTAGAACCTTATATAAAAGTGTATTACTATTGTAATTATCATTAAGAACTGAGCAAGGACATGTTTCTAAAGGTATATATATGTAGGGACAAAATCTAGGTCATGATCCAAGTCTTGGAGTCCCAATCCAACTCCAACTTGTTTTCTTTAATAATATGACTAGTTGACCACTCGAGTTTGTAAAATCATAACGCCTTCGTTACAGCTTGAAATTTAGTGATCTTGGTATCAAAACGACCGCAGTTCAAATAATTTTCTAGATATAAAAGATTACCTTCAAATTTCTTGCCGATTTTATGCAACATCGAAAATAATACACGTCTTCACAGCTGGACAACAACTTTTGGCAGCTTTTGCACTTCCCTAAAATCTGTTTCTTTCGTTTTAACTCTTGCTTTCGCGTTTGATCTTCTTTCTTGAACTCTTTAACATATATTTGACATCTAATATCATCATTGTACCTTATAGATTCATATTTAACAAACAAATTATACAAATAGCACTCTTAAAGTAACAAACCTCCAAAATAATGTAAGCCTTGAGAAACCAACAATTAATAGGGAAAACCCCCTCAAAGCGGATAATACACCTAAAATGACATTAATAATTTAATTCATCACAAATATGGAGACATCAATAATATTTGTAAATCTGGACAACTTGGGTCTACACAACAAAACACACATAACTTTTTTTATTTCAATTTCGATTTGCAAACCGTTTATTCTCACACGATCTTGTGCGTAACTTTTGTGATCAGAATCCTAAAAAATTATTGTCATGAATTTTAAAAGTAGATAGATGTGTTATGTTGACAATTCTTGTTGAGTTTCTAATGATTTTTTGTCTCCTTTTGCGTCTTGGCTTGGGGGTTTCCTTGAATTTATTACTTCATAAATTATATTGAGGTATCGTATCATCCATATTTCTAATATTTGCACACTTAACACACATATCATTTCAAATTTATCCAAACACACACATATCTATATATGTAAAGGGATAAAGCCCACACTAAATCTCAAAAACGACTAATAAATGATGTCTGAAAGTCCTAGAGGGGGGGTGAATAGGATTACTAATAAGATTAATGCCTAATTAAAAATATTTTGGATAATTATAAGTTCAAGAGAAAACTTCTAAGTCAACTAATACATCAAACACTTATGGGATCATGCAAAGGATAAGTTAGAGGTTCGATATATAAGTTAAACAAGTAAATCGATTATCTATTCTCTTACTAACTTAGAAGACCAAAGTTTGATTAGCTAGATAAACATAATCATGATATTCATACTAGTAAGCATATAATCAAACATGTAAAGTGCGGAAAGTAAATAGCGTAGGGATAGAAAGATACACACGATTTATAGTGGTTCGGTTTCCCTACATCCACTACCTAAGGAAGCCTTTTTAGAATTTCAAGCTTTTCACTAAGCTCCCGTGTCTCTCTTAACCGGGTCGAGAACACAATAACCCTTACAACCTCTTCGATAACACGAAGGACAACCTCTTCGAAACCACGAAGGAAACTCTTGTGTAATCACAACACAAGGACACCGAGTATACTCCCGATACTCAAATTCTCTCTTAACCTATCTATTACAAGAACTAGAATTAAGAGGATAAATACAAAGTGTTTAAAGGGTGAAACAACTTTGCTAATGAGCTCCTAAAGAGATGATATAACTATAAGCTTAAAACTTCTCTTGAGTAGATAATAACTTTGAAGCTTCTTGGATTAACTCCTTAATTGAGTGAATACAACAATGTATAGCTCTTGACACCTTCTTGGATGATAACAATTAAGCCCCTAAGTGTATATGGGTTGAAGGTGTAGTTGTAGCCTTGAAAGACCTTCAATTTATAGCTGCAAAATGCTCCCAACGGTCATAAGACTTGTATCCAACGGATATATTAATATCCCCAACGGTTATATTCATTTTGTCTTCATTTTGCTGCAGAAAACCCTAACTTGCGGTGCACCGTGGGTCTCGTGCGGTGTACCGCATGAACTTTTGTTTTCTTGTGCTTCACCAAACCGGGTGCCCGGTTTCACCAAATGCGGGTACCCGGTTCTTACTGACATAGGAACTTTTGACATTTTGATTCGTTGCTCGGATGGAAAAGTTTTCTTCACTAGAGTTGTAGGAAACATCATTTTAAGAAACTTTGTAGTTGATCACTAAAGCTAATTCTCAATGTACACAAAGATATAAATAAAAGTATTTGCATGAGAATTAGTTTCATAAGATATACCAATAAAGCTTTAATCTAAATGATAAAGATGTGCTTTTTGATGAATTAGAGTGCAAGATAGAATATGTAAAACAAGAGTAATTAGCACACTAAACACAAGAGGATTTGTCACATTAAAACAACCTATTAAGGGAGGCTATATGCCAACAATGTCTAGTATAACTCAAAACCTGTCATTATAGGAGAGATATCACTATGGTATAATGGGTTTTGTTGTTGTGCGGTTTGATGGTTGTAATCGGGTACAAAGCGGTGATGGTTTCAAATTGGCATGGTTTTTGGGCAGTGGAATGAAAAAGCAGGAGAGATGTTTGATGTTGATGGCAGCGTTGGAGTACATACGCGGCATTGAACTAGGTTTAGCTTTGCTAGATTAACATATATGTTACCAACGTCAACGTATACATAATAGAGTACTTCGTATTTCCCTAGGTAATGATGGTGTAGCAAGTGTGGCTTGAATGAAAAAGAAAATGACCGGTGATGGTATGGGTTCATATCGTTGGAAGAGTGGGATAATGATGTCTCCATATTTGTTATGGATTAGTCCATTC